>OW679197.1:66143994-66324384 GCA_940337035.1 Agriotes lineatus | reverse complement strand
GTCGCCTTCTCTAGTTGTTATTAATACATACATACATAATCTGTCACCCCTTATACTGTTTACACAGTGTCGGGGTACCGTGCGTTTTAAAATTCGGAGGAGGTACTTGAGGTAGTGGAGCCTGTCTAAGCTAGAACACTACACCCGCTCTCCAGATGTTCACCCATACAAGTACTGACCAAGCAGACTGCAGCTTAACTTTTACAAGTGCCCTGAGAGATGCAACACCACTCAGCCGTACTGCCGGCTGTTATTAATTATTATTAGTCAATAATAGTCGTAGATAAGAGATGCTAATAATTAGACAATTCAAATCAATCCAGGTTTAAATATCTCCCTACCTAAATAATGAATTATTTTGCTAAATGGTTGCCTCAGAAACATTGAACAATGTACAGTCGTGTTCATTAAAGTGTTGTATAGTATCTGTGCTTTGTGGATATAAATTAATTACACAAAGTTCAAAAATGTGTTGTATTTACAAATATTTTGAAGGTATACATCTAGGGCTACCTAGTTAATGCTACAGTGTGAGCCTTTGTTGAGTAATAAAACAACCACCAATAAGCTTACAACTGTCGCCGTACAACAGATTTTTGAACAAGACTGTACTTGTTGCAAAATGATTTACCAGCTACTGTATTCATGTTGCTAAATTTAACTTTTAGTTCTTTGTTCATAACTATAAAACATAAGTTTTTTAAACATTTTTTTCCAGGCTGAATTAACGGCCTCCTACAACTGTAACGGAAATGCGTTATTTTGGAATCACCCGGTATAAATACAATATAAAGAAAAATATAAACAATATAAATGACACAATAACAAAACACAATTTAAAGAAAAACGCACTGTCGTTTCTTTAAAACATAGGTACGTAATGATGAGGCTAAAAATAAGTGTTTGTTTGACCCTTCTGAACAAGGTCCAGGTACCAGGTACCTTAGACACCAATGCTGCGGTCGTATGGTCAAAGCACTACTTAGAATTGACTGAGATTAATAAGGAGTTCCAATCTTAGCTACACATCGTAGTAACATGTAACCACGGCTTTACATCACTTCCGAATGAAGAAGGCATTCATGGCGCCTTTTTACACAAATGGGAACTGATTTGGCTTCAGGAGGAAGGGTTGCGTATTTCAACGTCGCCTATGAAAATGACATTTCCATCACTTAATTTAGAAAAGAAAGACGACATTTGCACAACTCCGTGATGAAAGTAATTATTTTCGTCACTAGTGATGAAAGTCAAAATCCGATTAGGCAATTGCATAACTCAGTGATGAAAGTAAAATTCCGTTTTTTTAACGCACGTTCATAACAATGTTATTTTAGAGGAAATGCAACATTGGAAAAATAGTATATACAACTTGTTATTACAGTGCCATTGTTCAACTCGAAGACACTCAACGCTCGCTAACGCTCGTGTTTAAAATGTCTAGCTCGTCGAACAATGGAGCACTTTCATAACTTCTAGTGTAATATACTATTTACTGTCCATCATTGTAAATACAGTGATTATAGAAATACTGTCTTAATAGTTATTTTACTGATCGAAAATCTTATGTTAACCGATCAAATTTTCTACATTTACCGAGTCTTTTGCAATATCTTACTGGCGATTCATAAAATTATACTGTATATAATAAACTCAATAGTGATCAGTTTCACTAGTGAACCTTTAAGCTGTCGAAGACGCTCTGACATAATATTTACTCTTCGAAGTTTTGCCTCTCATATTAAAGATAATTGTAGTTTTAAAAGAGAACTTACACTTTTTTGCTATTTTACGCGTGTAGTATTTCTTAAACATAAATTGTACATTGGATTTGATTATTTAAAATAGAAGATCAATTGGTCGTATCAAGTTTAAATTTAAATGTGCTCACTGTAAACAGTATTACATACGAAACAAGTAAGTATTTACTTGTAGTGTTCCAAATTGTTACATGCACTTGAATTAATAATGACTACCTTCGACTACGTATATAACGTATATAACATAAATAAATGTAAAAGCATGACGTATACGATGAAGAAGCTATATGCGGAAGCAAACTATTCTATGGATAATCCAACATTACAAAATGTTAATTCGATCAAAGACTTGGGAGTACAATTTACAAATACTTTAAAATGGGATGAGCACATAAATAATGCTGTTAATTCAGCATTAAAAAGTTTAGGATTCGTTATACGTAATACTTCCAAATTCCAAAACATCCTTTCTATAAAAATGTTGTACAACGCTTTGGTAAGATGAAAATTCGAGTACGGTAGTAAAATTTGGAATTCCCATTTAAAAATACATCAAAATAGTGTAGACAGTACAAAACAAATTTTTAAAATCCTTCATTTTAAAAAATATGGTACATTCCCCGAGTATGACAAATGTCGCGATATTCGACTAGAGCATAATATTCTGCCCTTAAAATACAGAAGATAAGTGGCTGATGTTTGTTTTCTAAATAAATTGTTAAACAACAGAATTGACTGTCCGAATTTGTTATCTATTGTCAGTCTGTATATACCGGCACATAGAACTAGACCAAAAAATATATTCAATGTACCTACATGTCGAACGAATTACAGACTTAACTCGCCTATGGTAAGAATAATTATAACCACCAACGCATATGTTCACCAGTGACAAAACAATATATTTAACATAAATCCTAAATTCTTTAGAAAAACGGTTAACACGTATTATTATAATAAAGTTTGATTGCAGCCACGTCTACGTAACCTGAACCAGTAATAGGAATGTTTAGTTTTTAATTTGTAATTAGGTATTATTAGTTATTAGTTTCTAAATTTAAATTTTTAGTTATTATTTTGTACTTTTTATTATTTATATTATACTAGTATATACGGTAAGAGGCCTGAAACGCTGATAATGTTATAGGGCATGCCCTGTTTTATTGGTGTAAATAAATAAAATAAATATATACAGGATGGTTCTCAACCTATACGCATGAACTTGGGGATTTATTCCTCATGTCAAATAATGACTAATAGGCAAAAATAATTGTAATAAAAGATTTTTAGTTTTCTAGATATCCACGAAATTTATTTGCAGATAAATTGTATTTTCTTTTCAGGTAAGCTACCCTTTTTATTTATAATACCTTAAAATATTGCTACGAAAAGTTGTTCAAAATTTCAGGAAGTTCTACCTACTTAGATCAAACCGTCATCTTATATGTCTAGTCTAAGATGACGGTTTCATCTAAGTAGGTAGAACTTCCTAAAATTTTGTATATTTTTCATTATGAACAACTCTTTTTAGTAAAATTTTACCGTATTATAAACAAAAAGGGTAGTTTACTTGAAAAGAAAATACAATTTATTTGCAAATAAATTTCGCGGATATCTAGAAAACTAAAAATCTTTTATTACAATTATTTTTGCTTATTAGTCATTATTTGACACGATAAATAAATCCCCAAGGTTGAGAATCACCCTGTATACAGGGTGTTTCGGGAGGAAATGGAAATATTTTAAGGACATGTCTACGAAGCCAAAATAAGCTCATATGTTCATGTCCGATTTTTATTTGCTTCAGAGATACTTTGATTAATTCTAATTTAAAAACTAAAGAAAAACTCATTACAAAACTAACAAAACAAAATAAAAAAATACACAAATTGCATTAATTCACAATAAATTTTCGAAAACATCACCGCCCACTTCGATACATTTATTTGCACCTATATAAATTGAACTAATGCTGCAGCGTTCGAATCATCGTTTACTAAAGTTCGCTATTAGTTCAATTTATAAACGCGCAAATAAGTGTATCGAAGTGGGCCGGTTTTTTTTTTTGAAAATTTGTTGTGAATTTGTTTTGTTTTATTTTGTTAGTTTTGTAATGTATTTTTCTTTAATTTTTAAATTACTATTAATCAAACTATCTCTGAAACAAATAAAAATCGGACTGGAACATATGAGCTGATTTGCTTATTTTGGCTTTCTAGATATTTCCATTTCCTCCCGAAACACCCTGTATATCTCTTCTAAATTTTTTACATTTACAGTAGCTATTTTCAATCGACCTCTTGTGTTTTTTTTTAGATCAAATGTTCTGATTTCAAATAATTGCAGGTAATTATCTCTATCGTACTCGAGAATGGTTGTCGAGTGCAAAGTTTTAAATTTAATTAAAGCTAACGTTCCGGCGTTATCGAAATTGCAGTATAAAAATCTATTAAGGTATCAGTGTTACAGATCGGGCGGGCCGAAGTCACGTGACTTAATTTCTTTTAATTGTCGGGCGCGCATTTCCAGCTCTAACGCAGTGTTCGCCCCGATGCATTTTATTAGACCGGTTGTCTAATTTATATATCGCATATTATATCTTATGGCGTGAAATGTTTCCACATTTTCTCGATCAGATTGAGCGAAATTTATGTTCTTATTACAAGAAACCAGCCGATACGCCACTGTTTTATTCGAAAATGTGCATTCACCACGCAACCCTACGTGTGGCAGCCAATCACTACTACACTTGATTTATTTGTAGCTTTGAAAACTTCTTTCCGTTTATGGTTTTGATCTTTTGCCAATATTTCATCCCGAGCTCTCGATTTTCAGAAATTTGCTTCTGGACTTGGAGCCTTAATCGGTTCTGGGATAATTAAGAACGAAATTTAAAAGCCACTCAAAAATTGAAGCTTTATAATTATATGTCAGCCGTAGCTCACGTCATCTCGTTGCAATTAACAAATATGCAGGTATGAATACTGTGTATATGATTTTATAGATTAGATTTTGCAAAGCGCGCATGGCATTTTCGACGCCCGGCACCGCGACGCTACTATCAGCAGTAAGCTCGGAGCTTTTAACGTGTTACGAACGCTTTTGCTTGCTTCTGAAGCTTTGCCGCGATATTCCTTTACTATTCCACGATTTTTATTGCGCGATCTTTTAACTAACGTTTGTTTCGCTTTTTCGCTATCCCTTCCTCTACGCTCTTCCTTTGGACTCGCTGAGTTATTAAATTTTACCGAACGAATTTGAATAGGTCATTTTCAAAGTAAACGAAGAAAAACCAGTTGCCTTAATTAAAGTTTTGTGATTTGCGTCCGTGTCCGCAATTTGGGCATTCACGCCGGGTAGTTTGTTGTTCATACGAACCAGAACGGTTCATGGTCATTACGCTGGACTAATTGTTATGTTTTGCCATATCAATTAGTGGTCTCCAGAGTTGATTACAAACAGACATCAGTGGTGTGTTGGGAGCCGAATGGAAATTCGCACTGACATGTGAAATTCTGGTGCAGTTAGTTTAGATTTTCTTCTTATTTTAAACATTTTGTCATCGCCTGCTTTACACAAATACTTTGGTTTTGTTTTTTGATTTGACGCAGGCCTCTAGTGGTGGCTTTAAAATTTCGACGATCCGTATGCACGTCGAACGCAAATGCAATAAATACGGTCGAAGCGATTTTTCGAGTTTTGACGCAAACAATTTTATGGAGATTAGATTTCGCTGAAGCAATTACGGTTATGGTTTTTGCCATGGCGCGGATGTTTTCCATTTATGGCGTGTTTTGCGCGGCATCTCTAATTTATCAAATTTGCATCACTGAAACAAGCGAACCCTTTTGATAATGATCATGAATATTGAATTTCAAAGTTGTATGGAAAACTTTGGGCTTTCAGCTCTTTCGCTTATAGGTCGCCGATTTAAAGAAATCGGAGAGAAACGACACGGCCGGGTAAATTGCTTTTATTAATGATGTTTACTTAGTTTGCCTGAGAGCGAGAAAGACGCGCATTGTTGACGAAGTTCGGAAGTTCGGCGCCTAAGCCGAAATTTTTATTCTGACTTGCGGAATCGCCCAGCAATATTTACATGGGCCGGCGCTGATATTGCAAAGTAATGTATCGAATAAAAGGGTTAAAACACCCTCATTTTGTGCAACGCGGGCAGGCGATGACAGAATGTGGGTCGGCCGTAAAATGTGATCAATATTTACCACGTAAAACTTCACACGAGGGCCCCCGGGACTCTTCACTTGAAGAATACACCTAAACTTTCACTTATTACTTTTCGATTTCCAAATTCTCCATTTCATGCGTAAAAGTTCGGAACTTTGGTTTTAATGCCCCAATAAATTCAAAACTTCGGGAGTTTACGTATGGTATAGTCGCGGGGCTGCTGAAATCCGCCCCGAAGATAACTGAAATTGTTATGTAGCAGAAGATTAGCTGCGCCCCTTAAAACATTAGTGAAAAATAGTGAGCCCGCGTACTACTCGTCATAACTGAGTGCTCGTAAACTTTGCGATATACTTAACCAGTGCAATTGCTGAAGGGGTTAATCCCATGGTTCAACCGAGCAACAACAACAACGGAGGCTCCGACATGGACTCGCTCGAGGACATGCTGCGGAAGGTAAATACTTTAATTTGACATTTTTCTGGAAATAGCAGCGTGTTTCTTTAAGTCGGAGAAATTGTAGTCAAAACAATGGCTCACCACTGCCTTCTCTATAAACATTATTCTTGGAACAGCTGAGGTAAAATGAAAATAAACCACCGTTAAATGCGATGAGTTTCAATTAAATACACAAAATATAATGTATTTATGCAAAAATGGCCTATATTTAGAATCCACTGTATTTTGTAGATTAGTATATATTATGCCATGTGTAGTAATTCTTGCTTTAACTTCCGGTTCTGGCGAGATCAACGCCAACTTTTCTGTTCTAAATAAAACATTTTAAAATAAAAAAAATCCTATATATATATTCTGCTCCTTCATGGGGTGTTAGTGCCTCACCATTATTATTATTCTAGATTCTTAGAGTAATAAACATATATGTTCTTGACAAAATATAAATTCAACTTCTTGATTTGAAACTAGACATAGGCACCTATATCAGCTCGCATTTTTAGCTTTTACAAATAATATTCTGTTGCAGTATTTTTTATTAATTTCAGTGTACCTTGGCGTTTTTAAGCATTAGATCGCTTTAAAAAAGATAATTTCGAATTAAACGGATTCTACATGCTTCTATGAAATCATTATTTTTATTCTCCCGTTAAGTAAAAATTTCAAATATCCGTATAAACATGTGAAGTGAAATATTTCTAAATACTGTGCTATATACATCTTCCGCATAATGGTTGTTAATACATACCAAGTAGTTAAAAGCTTATCTTGATTATACAGCTATTACCATACTACTGGATGAATTAAAAAAAATTGTGTGCACATCTTGTCACCTTAGTATTAAATAATAACAATTAAACCAAATATTGTTATCTTAGTGCTGAGCTTGGACCTATTATTTATATTCGAGTAAATAAGAGATGTAGAAATATAAAATAGTATTTTCATACTACTCTGCGTAAAACAACTATAATAAAATAAATTATTTAAAAAAAGAAAAAAACTAGCATTTATATTAGGAAATAAAGAAAATTATTTTAGTCGAGTATCAAAATGAGTGAATTTCCGATTGCTTTTCTTAAACATACATTTGTGTACTTAACTTTTATTCGCAAATATTGCTGCAGCACCATTCATACGATTTAGAATGCTGATAAGCCTCAGTAATGTCATGAAAACAAGATAATTGTATTTAATTTGTGTGTCGAATAAATATACTGTTGTGGTAGCATCTCAAGACTTGTAGTTTCTTTTTGTGAAAGTTAATCGTACCTAGGGATTAATTATGGAATGATAAAGTACTTAATTATTAAAACGTACAAAGGTTAATTTAAGTAGTAAAAGAACTGTATAACTATTCAAAATGTATTTAATAAATTACAGATTAAATTCAAATCTGGTAATGCAATTAATATTTTAACAGAAAGGTTCTAACATATGGATTAACTAATGTTTGAATTAGTAAAGATAGTTGTTTGTTAATATCAGAGTTCAAGTCATAATTGATATTAGGTATTATATCTGAATAAACTATAAGTATAAGACAAAAGTCGAATTATTATTTGAAAAAGTCGCGTAAAATGTCAAATTAATATAAATAAACTGTATTGAAATGTAATCCAGGAGTGTTAATTTAAAAAAATGGATGAATAGATATTACTATGGCGAATTGTAATTTTGAAAATAACAAAAAGTTGAGTTAAGAATTGAAGAATATCTCCATGGATTTCTTGTTATCAGAAAGTGTTGCATTAAACCTTGACAGGTAAATGAACGCTGTAACACTTTCAGATAGCAGGAAATCCATGGAGATATTCTTCAATTCTTAACTCAACTTACATATGAAAAAAACATTGCCCCATATTTATTTGAACACGACTGTACATGTATTTTCGATAAAAGCAAAATTTAAAAATAAAAATCATTTAATTAAATGATCTTTATTATTTAATTGGTATATAAAAAAGGAGGTATTAAAGATTAAATTAACGAGATGAAGAGAAAGTGAGTATATAAACAAATTGTGTAATGGACTAACGGAGAAGGAATGGAATGGTGGTATTACAAGAAGCAGTTGAACAGCTGCAATCTACAAAATAGTATTTTTTGGAATTGGTAATGTGAAGTCTGCATTTTCATTTGGACATCTACACCTGAATTGGATTTGACGATACTGCATTGAGCTTGTTGTTGGTTGGTTGCATCTACACCTGAGTTGGATTTTGAAGTGGACCGTATCGAACTTTGTGTTGGAGATCAGAAATATCCTGTTGGATTTGTATAAAGTGCATTGCAGTCACTGGTGAATAGTTACATCTACGCCTGAGTGGACTTGGACGAAGTTGATGTATGGAAGCGTATCCGTAGTGTGACCAGGAGCTTACAGTGTTGGTGTCTACAGTGGAACTACATAAGGAGCAATTAAGCAGAACGGCTGTTGCAACTAGTTAAGGAGCTGTATTTACATAGGCGTTCCAGAACATCGCTGAGCAGGCGGCGTGTGCTTGGTTCGACGAAGAGGCTGATCTGAGTGCTTTTATGAAGTAAATTACAAGTATTTGTTAAAATATCTAAAATGTAATGTTTCAATAGGGAGTGAAAAAAATATTTGAAGGAACTATTTAACCTTTATCAATGTTTCAAATGATAATAATTGTAACAATAGTATAGTACATACCGAGGTGGGAAGTGTTTCACCGTGGTATGTAGACTATTTTATTGGAAATCATCTAATTTTAAAAATAAATACAATTGAATTCTGAATAATAGATATCTTGATGTAGCAAATATTTTTGTTGTCATGAAAACAACCCACTCAATATTTTTGTTACCATGAAAACAACCCAGTCTTTTGGTATGTAATATTTTTCGGGGTATGTAATAACTTCCCGGCTAGTTTTAGTAATCATCTAGTTCTCAGCTGTTGACATGTCATGAAATTTTCACTTTTCATAATTTTGACGTTGACAATTGTAGAACTGCCATTTTTGGAATAATTCTCATAATACTAACAAGCACTAGCAAGTGTAACAATTTTGATAAGCAACACAATAGCAATTAGTAATTACATAAGGATCATTTGTCATATTTTATAAGCAAGAACCTAACCTGACTTGAGAGTGATATGTTCTACCGGAGCTAGAAAAAGAAATAAAACTCATAGTAAACAAATTTTAATAAGGGCATATGTTCTAGAAGAGCTATTTTAAAGTAAATAAACTAGATAGCATACCGGCATTGAGGTGCATGGCAATACATATATAATAAACTCCCGATAGTCTTATTTTACGTAGTTGTTATTTAATTCATAACTTGTATGGCACTGAAACTTAATTAGGAAACTGTGTGAAAGGGGAGGGAACTCCCACAATTTCCATGGTAGAAGGGTCCTTAAAAAATAAAATTCTTGTGTAAATCGTAACATGTTCATAACATTTTTCAGTTGTATTTTTACTATCGTAATTCTGATATTCATATAGTTTAAAGTAAAATTAATACGTGGTAATTTCACCTCGCTTATTAAACTTCAGGTGAGTGTACCTGGTTGTGATGCCGAAAGTGGTGTTTAAAAATTGGGTACGAAACTTCTCATGCTAGTCTGGAAGTAAATGCAGTCATAAAACGCGTGATACTAGCGACGTCATCAACTATGCCTTACTCTTCCGCTTCCGCTGTCAGCTAATTTATCTACCATAGTGGAAGTCTCATTAGTTTCTGTCGATTGATTTTGCAGTTATTAATAAGTGCAAAAATATCTTTAATATTATAACAGAATTAGGAAATCCATTTAAGAAATATTAGTATTTCTTTTTTTAAGAATTTGTATGAATATAAAAATATCTTCTAAGCGAGGAAACAACTAACAAAGTACACCGCGCGCGTCCTTTTCTCAACTTGACGGCAGCAAGAAACCGACAGGCAGCATTTTTCTTGAAAACGCCGCCGTAGGTGGGCACCTACAGCCGATTTCTGAAGGAAACAAATAAAGGACTTAATATTTCAAAGGGATTTTATTAAGACGTCAGAGTTGCAGCTTTTCAAAGGTTCAAAAGCTCCCTTAAGCATCTCGAGGGGTTTGTTAAGATTTCACAAGTCTATGCTTATTTCGCCGCTTTCATAGAATTCCCTGATTCATAAATGATTCGCGGGTCTTAGCGGCCTGCTTCGATCATCCGGCTCTTTTAAATTTTCAGGGCCTTCTTTTCTCCGGGCGCGAATCTACTGAGGTCGTAATGGGCGTGAGAATTCGCGACTCAAATTTATTGGTTTCCGAGAGCCTTTCGCGAGATTAAATTGTCAAATACGCGGCGATGCCTTATTTAAAATTACGGTAGCTTTTAGCAGTAGATATTTGTATCATGCTTTGTCTAGGCGTCGTACATTTTCATAATCTCTACATTTAGTCAGCGTTGTTATATAGTTTATTATATAAATAGCATTTTTTCATAAAGAATGTGTGTTTATACAAATGGATATGCTTGAATCCTCCGTGCTTGTATTTATCAAGTAGTTTTTCCAATTGTTTGGAGAGAAGGAGGGTATGTTAAAACATCCAGCTAGATTAAAAAATCTTAGAGGCGTAGCTTAAATATATTTTTTTAAACTGCTTTAAGAAGTAGATCAATCTCCTCTACACAGTGCTCGGTAGATACCTTAATAGTTTAAGAACATTTAGTAAAACATGTTTAAGACAAAGTAAAAATCAGGAAGCCGTACTACAATTCCTTTGGTTAACGTGCGCCGGTCAGTTTTCAACAAGCAATTCAAAATTAAAGTAAGGAAACATTTTCGACCCAATTATAGAATACTATTGTAGCGGACACATTGCCACATGTCATAAAAACCTAGTCAAAGCCTACAAAAGCAGCACAGGAAATCGTGAAAGTGAAAACTTCATATCGACGGGCTGTCCGGCTTATCAGCGGATGGCTCACTTTGGACGCAACGCTACGCGCGAATTAATGGCCACTGTCATAAACAAGATAAAACGTGTAGCAAATAACGGACTTCATCCGCAGATGCAATTTCAGAGCACGCCTAACGTAAATTGCAGGTAGTCTTAAAACCCTTTTGGGGCAATAGCGAACTGCTGCTCGATTATCCAGGGAACTCTACTGGCCACCTGGGCAGATAAGGAGACACATAATAAACTTATCTTGCTGACACCAAACGCGCGGGCAAAAGGCAGTAGTACTTTCACTGACCAAATACTCGGCCTCGACAAGAGGGTAATAAATTATTTTTCCGGCATAGAACCGGGAACAATGCCTAATAGCACTTTTCCGAAAGCGAGAATTTCAGCCGGCCACCGCCAAGCAGTAAATCCTCCGCTCTGACTAAATTAACGAGAGATTATATAAAGACAGACAGGGAAGCACCCAGACCATTCGATGCATTCGGTTTATTCCATTTGACTCCGGTATCCCGCGTCTACGATCCGACTAGCACATTTCGAGACGACGTCAGTAATAATAGCATTCGTCCACAGAGTTCTGGCGAAATACAAGGGCGCGTTAAATATTAGCATACTAGTTGTGTAATCGCGTACTATATGTATTTGTGTATATCATTCTGCATATATATGTATATGTGGGTGAGCATTTCATGCTTAAAGGAGCACCGATTTGAGCTACTCTTTGCACTCACTGTTGTGAATCTTGTATGTCGGTAAAGTTGAATATAAATTGCAGAACTTGTAAAGTATTGGACAAAAGTAGGAAACATATATTTTTACAGCTGCTCCTGTAAGCAAACAAAATTTCATTAATTCAGTTTTTAATGTGTCGGTTGTCATAATCATATTATTCGGAACTTGAGGTGACTTACAATATAACTAAAAATGATATGAACTTTTCAATCTCACATCATTATTTTATTGTATCATATATCGCTAGACCTTTTTCACGCTTTAAGCATAATCATCTTTGTTAGGTTTACTTTAAATAATTCTGCACGAAATAAGAGTTCCTATATATTTTTGCTTAATGTAACGGAAAAGTGTTTGGAAGGATATGCTCGTTCAGAAAATAGAATTTATTTTCAACTGGTTACTATTGTGTTTTATTGAGACTAAACACAATTTCTTGCTGAACTGGAAGCCATCCGAAATCGTGAATACGCTCTTCGCTTCTGGAATTTACTGAAACACCGATATAAAGAAATTCTTACGAATGGCAAAAATAACATTGAAAATGCGTAAATAATTCGGACTTTTTCCTCATCTTATATGTTTACCAGTTGTATACTTATCGCACGTTTTCTGCACTTTATTTCACTCGTACAATAGAAGTGGCGATAGAATACACAATATGTATAAAGAAATATTTTTATATCGCATGAAAGATTGAAAAGTGCTGATTATAAAATGACATTTGTTTAATTATCTATATTATTGTATTTATATATGTGAAATTGTACAGCACAATGACGATTAAAACCCTACGTGAACAGGATCTGAGTTTGTATCTAACTTGCTTAGCGTAGTCTCTCCTGATTAGCTAAATTTCCAAGGTACTTCAGTTCATATTGTTTTGCTGTAATTAATATTCGAAAGGGATTTGTCCTGCCCAATCCTCATATAACTAGCTCCCTACTTGCAAACATGTCAAGTGGACGCATTTCCTGATAATCCCGCGTAGGTCGTTAGCAATCGTTGTTTCTAATTCCAATTCGCAATCGCTTTGCGGCCGGATGTACTAGTACAGGCCTGAGAACACGTCAAATTAGACAACCGGCAAATCCTGTAAGGTGGGCGTATATGAAATTAGGGTAAGTCTAGCTCTCCAGCAGCAATTGCCACCATAATCAAGTACTTAGGAGGAGTGGGCCGCTTTCCTGACTAAATTTCGGAGCAGCAATTGTTACACTAAATTGGGTTTATGGATGTTTCAGTTTGACAGTAATTTTTGTGTAAATTCGCCTCCAAGTCCTTAACAGTCGTGGGAGTAATTAGCATTAATGGGTGTAGTGCTCCTGTTAAGACGTTCGAACGAACGGCCGTTACGAATTTCGAGATTTTAATCGCGCTCGTTACGTCCCGCTCTGCTCTACGCCTATTTTTGATGCGGAAATAATCTCCCGAAAGCCCGTAGTTGTACACGAAATCCCAGCCAACAAAACCGCTGATATGTGTCGGATTTCTGGATAAGTGGAAAACAAGCAATCTTTTCTATACATATTCATGAATTTTAATGTCAGCTTTTGTAGAAATAGTGCTGGTTTGATATAGCTGTTAATAAAACGGATTTTTTACTGACAGCTTAGTAGTCTAGAAACCTGTACGTTTCCATGTTTGTCAGGAATTGATCTATTGGAGTTGGAATTTGAAAATGTTATTTTTACATTCTACGACTTTTAACGCGTTTGAAAATTGATGAACTTTCGAATTAGAAATCATCAAGTGAACACAGTACAATTTTGAAATTCTTTGAATATCAGTTTCATTAATTGTTACATCTATATGCAAAGCCTAAAATGATAAAAATTAATATTGAATTCCAAATTAAACTTTTTAGGTATTTGCTATTATTTTAAGAAATCTGTACAACCCAGTTCACATTTACCCGATGTAAGATTTAGCTAAGCAGAGTAGACAAAGTCAAAACGAAACTCGCAAGACCACGATTCCCATTAACTATAAGTTTAGTTCACCTGAAAGCGATACCTATAATTTTGTTTCAGACCAAATCTTAGCTAAACTGTAGTCTGCGTTGTAGTCTTGTAGTCTCGCAAACTTGCAACATTTAATTTCCCTGTATTTTACAAATGGTTCAAGGTATTTATAATTTTTATGGACATCGCGCAATTTTATCAAAAACGTTTTGATTTAGATATAAGTTATTTATACAAATGCTATATGTTATAAGTATATTGGATATTACTATAAAAATAAGTAATTCTTCTCGTTCTGGTCGTCTTATATTAAATAAGCTAATAGTAATACTGCTGATAATTTTTTATTAATGAACCATATCGATTTTGTAGTTGTCCATTGTGAAGTAAGTAAAGCGGAATTTAAATTGATTGTGAACAAAACGCAATGAAGATTGGCACACTAGTCTGGATTTTAGTTCTACATATTATAGTACTTTTTTATTATTGTCTTAAATTAATTGTTTATTTATATGTTATTACCAAACAGAACTTTGTCTCAGGACGGGGGAATACAAACAAAATAAACATACAACTAATTACTGGTTATTATGGTACAAGTGTATTTTCAAACTAGTTTTCTACCTCATTTTACTCTAAAATGGACTAGTAGCGAAAAAAAAAACAACTTTTTAACCCCTCACCCCTTTTTACTTTTACCCCCTTTAAGATTTAAATTAAAATTTAAAAGCCTTACTAAAGATTTTAAAACGACATATATGCAAAGAAATGTTCTAACTGAACGAACACAGGGAATATGAAGAATTCTATAATTCACTCCCGAATCCAGATTTGTACTGTTTACGGGTTGATTCGGGCAAAATCTTGATTTAGATTTTTAGGAATTTGTGTATGGGTAACCTTTATAAGCAATAACCAAGTCGATATCTCATTGGACCTGAGATATATTTAGAAATTCGTGAAATCACAATTTACTTCTTTTCACCCTTTTAGGGGCCGAATTTCGGAAAATCCTTTTGTAGCACTTCCCTATGTAACTGAAGGAGCCTTTCTGCAAAATTTGAAGTTCCTGGTAGCAGGGGTTTCGGCTCTGCGTTGATGAGTGAGGGCTTTATTTTTTATATTCGTGTACATATAGATAATCCACGACAGAAAAGTTGAGCCCTCGAGGAGGCCAGGTCGAGTGGGGTCTTTTCTAGAGTGAATTATTTGTAATAACACATGTGTGATATGCAAAGTTTGATCAAACAGCTCAATAAATACAAAAAAGCATAAATTTTGTATTGACAGCTGTGAAAATTCAAAGTCAAAGTGACACGAAAATTAGTTATAGTGCAATAGAAAGTCACCTGTGGGTTATATCTTATGACATGTTTATTTATTTAATTTAATTATTTATTTGACTAGGCCAACATATAAATGCATGTTTTACATAGCCCCTTTACATAGCAGTTAATTTAACATTAGAGGGAACAATGTCAACGACAGTCTCCCGGTGACTAAATATATAGTTTTATAGATATTTCAGGAAAGTTATTTCAGCAGGTTAGCAAAAGTACGAACTTGCAAATACAATATCATTAATTGGTTCTAAAAATACTTACATTGACGAATTATGTTGAAACAATTGAAAAAGTACTACAAAGGGGACATGTTGCTATGGACCGTAAAAATCTAGTGAAAGTACTAGTAGTAGTCGTTTTTATTACTAGTTCTGTAACATTATTAGAAAAGTCGTCAGATTATTTCGCTCTGAGAATGTCTTAAACCATACCGTTTGTGTTTTGCGACACATAAATATTGGGCAGATTAAATATTCAAAACAAATAATAGTGTACATTTACTAATAAGTTGAAAAATTTCATACAAACAGCATCACAAAGGTAAAATAATTCAGATTGTGGACCATTCCTATGCTTGTCAATATAGAATTGGTTTAGTTTTAAATTATCAGTGAAAAACACTATTGCTGTTTTGCAGAAGCAGTTAAATAATTTATTAATATGCAAAGAAATTATCTGGGAAATATATTCTAATGGTGCATATGTACATCTTACCAAACCACAATCTAAGCCACGCGATTGTTTATTTCACTTTTTATCACATACGGCTGACTGTGCGTTAAATAGCTGAGTTAGCTAATTGTTTTTTGCCATTAGATGGTGCAATTACCATTTGTACGAAAAGAGTTACTATAATCCTGATTGCGCTAATGACATAAAGCCAGATAACCCCGACAAAAACTTTGAAGAGACATGGTTATTACAACTTCAAATACGTAGCAGTCACGCGACGACTGTCGATGTGCTTCTTTCTGTTACTGGTATCTCTGGAGTATCTCGCAAAATATTACTTGGCCTTATAAAAATAGTAGGCAGCTGCTTTGTTTATTTGTATTTGGCAGGATAGCATCAGGCATTTTTGTTAAAACGTGTTTTGATAAGCCTCGAACTTATTGTCAGTTAACAAAACGATTCGTTATTTTTAAAATAGCCAAGACCGTTTAATGTCTGCAATCTGTAATGGGTTTTGCATTATGTCTATGTGTTTTTCTAGAAAGGAATGTAATGTAAATGTTTTAAACTGAAATATATAGAGGGAAGAGAAATGAAGAAATTGGTGACAGCCAGATATGCTAATTTATAGCAAATTAGAATGTAGCAAAAGGATATTGGCAAAATTCTAGTGTAGTAATACTATTTAATACAAATATTGTGTGGCTGAAACAACACACAGGTTTAATTCTAACCTACCGAAAATTATACCTCTCCTGCCTGCGCAAAACGCAAATAATGCAAAATATGCAAGAGGCATGAGTAGTACGCCGGGACGTCGGTGAATACCCGTTCTAATTCTTTGATATCGAGTATACGCACGCATGTTGACATGGGTCCCGGGACTTCGCCTGTTCTGGCTGTGGTCCCGGGACTCGGTTTTGTGGTAGAATCCCGGGACTGTCCCGGGACCGGATTCCGGACTGGAAACCCTAAGCGTGACTCAGTAATTTGGCGGGCGGCGGTGAACTCGTAACAAAATTTAAGCCTTAGGCTTATCATCCGGCCAACTGGTAACCGAAAAAAGTCAGGTAATTTTGAATGTACCTTTACGACACCCGTGAATTTGTAACTCGACCACCTGCTGCTTAATTACATGCCATTTGCGATTATCGGCAGAAATCACTGTGCTCTTTGCTTTCACAGGGACTTTCACACAAATTCATTATAAAATGCAATATCTGCCGATGCAACATCAAAGTAAGTTCATAAAGCGGTGAATATTGTTTGGCCTTCAGCAAAAATTTTCGGTTGTAGATTCCATTTAGCACAAGCGTGGTACAGAAAAATCCAAAATTTGGGCTTAGTTAATGCATATACTCGTACACCATGGTTGCAACATATTTTTGGTTGATCCGGAACAAGTTGGTGACTGTTTTGTAAACCATTTCATGGCTGATATTCCTTTATTTTCTTCTTTTTCCAAGCTAGCAGATTATCTAGTAGATAACTACATTAGTGAAGATGCCACATTTCCACCTTCTTTATGGGCTTCCAACTCTTCCCATCTATACCTTACCACCAATCTATGTGAATCTTTTCATTCCCATTTTTCTGATTCTTTTATCATACCCACCCTAATATTAACATCTTTCTTGCTACTCTCGTACTTTTTCAAACTTCCGTTTACATAAAAATTCAAAGTATTACAAATAGACCCATAATTAAAATGAAAGCTGTGCGTCGAGCGGACATGTTTGTACAACAAAAACTGCACGAATTAGAGTCGGGTAGTATTAGTCAATACGAGTTTGTTAAATCAGTTGCGCATAGGTATAAGGTGTAAATAATTTTAATTTGTGAATGACATTTATAATTTTAATAATTCGACATAGGATAGTGCAAATTTTAGATTTAAGTACTTAAATAGGGCATTGTCATGTAGTGTTAAGAATAGTAATAAAATCGTGCTAAAGTTATTTGTTTCAAATTTTGTTTATGTGTTTCTTTAAGGTATAAAATAAGTGATCGTGTTTTACAGCTATATAGAGCTTTAAGAAGTATATTCAGTTATGTAGGTAATTCTTAGAAATTTCTGGGTTACCAGTTGGCCAATCGCTGGTTACGAGGTAACCGGTCGCGAAGGTACCTCGGTTACGAGTTGGCCTATTGTGTGAATTCCTAAATTAAATCCCGGATTAAAAAGTTACGAGTTGGCCCGTGCCCAATTTGGCAACACTTTTTACTGTTTTCGGCTATAGAAGTATGAATCTGATCAGATTCTAAATCATTTAAATAATCCATAGTGGGGAATTAAGATTAACAAAATTCTGCGTCATAGTACTTACATTAGATGTAAGATATAGCTGCAATTTTTCTCAGGTTAAGATCACGATCGTTATTGATTCTGATAATCCTGCTATTTCGTCTTTTCGTAGCATCAGCATATTGTTGTTAAACCAAACGTATTTAAACTCATTTTGCTGCTCCATACTTTAGCTTTCCACAGAAGCTTCTTGTAGTCAGAAGATAAGTTGGGGTTGATGAATACTTTTGTGCCAATTCTGGAGTTTCCCATTGGTGTATCTTGCATTAAGAGAGTTTTTGGATAAATTCGTCCCTTTTCTTTCGAGAAAGAAACTGCACGATTATTGGAGGTGGTTTTAGTTTATTGTTGGAAGGTAGACGATGCACTGCTTCAACATCCGCGTCGTTCATTGCGATATTTAATCTACGAGCAAGGTTTTTTACAATTTCGTTGCAATTTTCACTGGGGGTTACACATATGTCGTTAAGTTCTAGATTTTTATTGCGGGTGTATTGTTCTTTCTTTGCGTTTTCTGCTTTAATAGTATTAATAGTAGCAAACATGGTTGAGATAAGTTTGTTATTGGCGTCTATAATGTACTTTTTAAATCGTCGTACTGCTTACTTATAAATTCTGTACTAGTTTTGATGTCGGACATATTTTTTTCAAACATATCCCTTCAAGAGACGTAAAACTTCTTCGTTTTGAGGGGTGGTGGTGTCGTTTTCAACACCCCTGCTATCGCTACGGGTTGAAAACACCTCATCCTCGTTCTTAGAAGAACGGGCTACCTATATGACAATGAACGTAAGTATATTCATTAAAGCAATTGGGAGAGACGATTATGTTGTATGCTACTCTTGCTGGTTTTTGAATTAAGAAGACATTAACATTTTCCCGGAAAATTTCTTGCCTGACAATTTTTTGTTCTGGTGTGAGGAGCGTGGAAATCCATCTTGCTGACACTTTGGTCATCCCTAAATCTTCATGTAAAATTTTCAAAACTGTTGGTTCTGATATCTGAACTTTCCTAGCGACAACCGAAACTTTTATTTTTTGATACTGCCAACGCCAAACTGTCAAGTTGCTTTTTGTTTCTTGTGTCCTTTCTTTAAGAGGTCTACCAGGTCTTGGATAATTTTCGATAGATTCCTGACTCAAACGAAACTGTTTCGACCAGAATTTTAGTTGGTCATATGTTGGAGTGTTCTCACCATACATAGATAATTTTTGGGCCATTTTCCTCTTTAGTCAAACATTGTATAACGCTCCTGTGTTTCAATTTTAAATCGCTCATTGTTCACTATTAAAACCGCTGCCAAAACTACAAAACTCTTTCAACCCCGCTTGGTCAGAATACTTATAAAAGTTGACATTACTTGACGTTTAAAATTCTTCGTATAACAAGAACACTTATATTGCATGCTACTTGAAAATATCCAAAATAAACATCTCAGACGGCAGACCAGTGGTAATCACTTCATCAATCCAATTAGCTAATGTCATGGTTTCATTTGGTTTTTTTATAGTTTCGTTTCATCAAGTGTCCCTAGAACTATCAAATTACTGATAGAGTAATTCATTTTTCCATTAATCAAATTATTTACCTAGGTCAAAAGAGCGGCGATATTTATTTTAGTTCATATTTACTCATACTTCGTTATATTAAAAGCGCCGTCGAAAGCAGACCGCATTCTATCGCGCTTGTTCACCTCAAATTCTCTCTTGCTCCCGTTACATTTTCTCTTCAATTGTGGATGGTGCTCTTTAAAGGAAGTCGATAAGCCAGGTGAAATATGGAGTATGTAGTGCAGGCGATTTACTTACCGTAACGCTCTGTATTAAGAGGAAGGCGAGTACGCAGTCAGGGTGGTGCATTCTCCGTGGAAGAAAATATAAACCACGTGTTGCGCTTGTTTAGCCCCGCTCTTTAAATTTCTTGGCACGTCCAGGTACCTACCTGCTTCTACTCCTCCAGCTTTCATGATGGCGATAAAATAAAACTGAAAACTCCGCAGTTTGTATCTACTTTGGTGTAATCTTAAATCATTCGAAAGCGTTTATGCATTTATGCTTTTATTGGATTTCGCCGGCCCGGATCGAAGGGTGCCGGAAAACTGAATCGCTAATCTTAATTGATTTTCAAACTTTGTTCAAACGAAAGCTTGTTTTCTTCGGAGTCGGCTAATGCTAAGGCGAGGTTAGGGGGCGATGTTGTTTTTGAAAGAAGTGTTATCCTATTACTGTAACGGATTATGCCTTACAGCAGTTGCTTAAAATTTGAAATTTTAATTATTACAGTTATTAAATTTGATGTTGATGAAAGCAACGAGAACTACAGGGGCATTATTATTATTATCATTATTTCTTTTGTGTGTCGCAAGTGAACCGTACAAGCGTATCCTGGAATCAGGATAAGAATAGAATTTGAAGAAAGTCTAGATGAGGCTCAACATGGATTTGGATCCGTACAAGACAAATTGTTTTTTTTTATTTACAACTAAGTATTAAACAATACCGTTGTTATTTTGTGATTATTTGTCAATTATGATATTATATATTATTATCTAGAATCACAATGCCTGTTTTTTATACCTCATAATTACATCGATACCGCCATAAATGCATCGATACCCCACCATAATTACATCGCTAATACGGATTTATGTGCATATAATCAAACAAGCCATAAACTGCCTTTTCGAGTTGACAGTTATCAGTCTGTCAGTTTGAAAATAATAATTGACACTTCTTGCGTCTAAAACCTAAAATGGAAAACGATAGCGACAATATTGATGGACTGTGCTGTACTCCCCCTGAGGTACGCTTAACCGCCAAACAAGCTACACAATATTTACTCCCAGAAAAGTCGAAGAAAACTAATGATATCGCATACAAAAATTTTATGGAAAGGAGGTTAAAATAAAGTACAGTATGAACAAAAACTTTCAACGTCTAGAGGGCTGTAGAATTATTTTGTCAAAAAATTTTGTTGGCAGTCGTGGAATTTTATATCTGTCAGTTTAAGGTTGTCAGGATTGTCGTTTCAACAAATACAAACATTCTTGTTGAATACATAAAAATGTTAGTAACAAAAACAAGTACAGCTATTCAAAATGATTTGCTGCAGTTTCCATACACAAAACCACCTAGTGCTCGGCATTAAACATCCTGTAATAGTTAACTTTATCTGTCAAAATTGTATAGGTCATATTATTAAGTAGCTTTACTCATCACTGCCAACATAAATTTTTCCATCATACGGTAGTTGTAAATAAAATAGCGTATTTCACTCGCATATAATATACCATAATATGCTGAGGTAAATTTTCGAAAAAACCATAAAATATCATAACAAAGTTTGTTTATCTCTCTTAGACCTAGCAAAGGCTTTTGGCAAAGTGCAAATGAAATTAATCTGGGGTAGCATAATCATATATGAAGTAGATTTAGAACTTATTCAAGCAATCCAGGGACATTTAGCCCTTGCTATTTGCAATATTAATGGATGAAGTCATCTAAGAGTGCAAATCGTTAACAAAAACAAGCGCTTAGGTTACCACAGTTTACAGTTAGTTAAAGCTTCATACCTAACTTTTGCTGATGATACAATCTTGCTTGCTGAAGATTAAGAAGAATGGAGTAATGCTAAAAAAGAGGAATATACCAATCAGTATTAATAAAACAAAATTGGGAGAACATCGGATGTAATTCGTACAAATTTTGGAAACGAACAAGTTGAACAAATGGAAAACGCCAAGTACATACAAATACATTCATATATTATCCATGAAGATGGGCATTTAATTCAAATCAAGTTAGATAGTAGAACCAAGCAGTGAGCGAACTGTAGGCTATATTATGCATTTAATAA
Organism: Agriotes lineatus; assembly: GCA_940337035.1. NCBI lineage: Eukaryota > Metazoa > Arthropoda > Insecta > Coleoptera > Elateridae > Agriotes > Agriotes lineatus. The sequence continues at coordinate 66,302,196 of OW679197.1, read as the reverse complement.
CAAATTTACTTCATTAACAAGACTGAAATGATCAAATAAACCAAACTATAGTTGTAAAAATCTGGGCGAACGTAGCATAAGGTTCCGAATGCTTGACTTTTCTGCTTCCCAAAAAAGTGCTTTACAAGCAATGAAATTAAATCTCTTTATTTTTGGTGCAATTAAGTAATTGAGATTTGGCCTTTATGGCAGCGAATCAAAAAAAAACTCTGTATCCAAGCTCTTTGCTGCCCTGAAGAACCAATCCCAGTTACTTAATTACACCATTTTATCAACCAATCGTTCGTTATTATCTTGCAACTTTAAATTCTTTATTTTTTGTTTGTTATCTCTCCGCAGCTTTTTTACTTAAATCTTTCTTTTCCTTGTCTTTGACCTACCTCCACATGTCTTGTCACGTGTAGAAACTGAAAAACGTTACAAAATGTGTTTATTACTCAAATCTTAGCTTCTACAATAATTGGTAAAATGGCCGTTAGCTACTTTTCAATATATCGATAGTGTCATGGGTTCAATCAAAGGACAAAAGTTTATAATAATGAAAATCGTACGACACTCATTGATGACCAATAGAAAAATTAGTTCACGAGTCGTAACCAAGACAACAACAAAATTTCTTGGAAATTTTTTGTAGGTAGACATTATTTTTTTTAGGGTTTGTGCCGTTACGATTTTCTTACCGAATCTGCATTTGAGCATTAATTCATATCCGGAAATTATTTTTCGTGCATTCCAACAACGTCCTAATTTACCCTCGCGTCCCACTCGGACAAATTAATAGTACGTTGTTGAAACCCACTTGAAAAAAAAAATCCGGAAAGAATTAATGCTCTTATGAGATTATATGTGATAAGTTCTTACATATATTGCAGACCAATCCAATTTGATCATTTTTAATCACGTGAGTGAGTTTGACAAATCAGATCACACTTGAAGTGAAAACGACCCTAGGGTGATTTTCAATCACAATGGAAGCTACTTAATTAAAATTCAGTAGTATCCTACGACAAGTTGGTGGCACTGCACTGTAAGTCTAAGTCAAATTCGAGGTTAGCAGGTTAGGTTTTTACGTCAGTTTTGACACAGACTGACGCAAAATCTAACCTGATAACCTCGAATTTGACATAGACTTACAGTGACACCAACATATTATAATGAAGTGTGAAATTAATTTGTCAGAAATTATTAATTTATTTAAGAACTTATCTTCCCGAATTCACCGCGGCCAGTGATAAGTTCTTATAATTTTGACAAATATTATCCCTCAAGTGCGTTACCTTTAAGAAATAAGGCAACACACTTTCGGGTTGTTATTTGTCAAAATTATTGCATGTGATTATCACTGCCCTTGGTAAATTATAGCTGATAACTACTCAGTAGCCGCCAAGCTCTTAAAAAATTAACTTCAAATTACTACGATATTTTGAATAAGTAATGTTTGTTTATAACAACAGAAAATATATAGCTGTCATTTGACAATTGTTACAGAATGAAGTTATTATCTTCGATTTCTTTTTCTTCTGCAGGTTTTGGAAGTATCCGTTGCGTTTATTATACAATCTCACTGACAAGGATTATGTATAATTTTCTGGTATTATAATACTACATGACTTCAAATCTCCATATGCATATTTGATTAACTTTCTTATTGCTCATACTATATTTGTTAACACGATGGTCAATAATAAACAATTGTCACATCAAAAATTTAATATAGAGTGTCAAAGCATATGTATAATAGCATAACAATTAAATAATGTTTTACCTATAGTCTGTTCACTAAACATAAAAACACAAAGTGGCCTTTGATTTCTAAAATTTCATGAGTATACTTCCAAAATGCATCTTTTGTCTTGGAATGTACTTACAAAAAGTTACTAAAACAAATAGGTTAAGAGTGTGACATTTAATTAGCATCTGTCATAACTACTTTTAAGGATGTTAAACAAATACTGTGTTAGATACTATTAATGTAGCATTTATTAATAAGTATTTTTATTACATTTTATAAAAGTTCAGGCAAGAATTTCCAGAATAGTATGTACTTTGACACTGAATTAATGATAATCATTAATTGTCATTTTTAAATTCAAAGTCACCTTTATGCAGGCATGGAAACCTTTGCAAAACAAAATACAGAATCCCTAGCACACGAAGTTTACGTATATGCCAACTTTAGAAAAAATTATGTTTTTGTGTTTACTGAATGGCCTATAATGTAAATAATTATATATCTGACAAATTAAGATGATATCCAGCTAAAATTGTAATATATAAAATTTTGGAATACATTTAACTTTATGTGAGAATTCCCATATATATTTTTTCATTTATAATACTACTTAAACGTTCTGAGATATTTTATCGGTGTTTTTCCACTGTTTTGGGTGTTTATCACACGACGTTTCGGGAGTTTTTGATCTACTCCCGTCCTTAGGTGAATGAACTCTTGGTTAGTCCTAAGAAGGACTGATTTTTGTACATCTTTTCACGTACATTCCTGCCTACCCTGGGGTTTTAACCCGGGACTACTGATCGCTGTGATTACGAGTCTGTCGCTCTTACCACTAGGCCACCAGCGCGGTTATATATTTTAGTTATAAGCTTATATATAAAAATCAGTCCTTCTCAGGACTAACCAGGAGTTCATTCACCTGAGGACGAGAGTAGATCTACAACTCCCGAAACGTCGTGTGATAAACACCCAAGACAGTGGAAAAAGTTCGATAAAGCATCTCATAATAGACCAGTGTTAAAAATGAAATCATTCAGTGAACTACTTAAAAGTTATCTTTATTATACATTTTTGCACAAAGTCATATTTATTGTAATTTCTCATTTTCAAATGTTTATGTTAAAAGTTACTCTAACACTAGTACACTTCTTGGACACACTGGCTTCTCCTTATTATGCAGCACCGGATTTCCAATTGGCTCGAATTTCTGTCATAGGTTTGGAACTAACAAGCTGCTCGTCAGGAAACATTGAGCAATGACCACCAGTAACGACAAATCGACCAAAACACCAACATATTCTAATCACACAAAGTTGCTCACAAAGAAATGCTTCATCCGCTACACGAAAGCATTCAATATGTCATTTGGGCTTATTATGTATTAATAAACAGAAGTGATCGTGAATGTCTAACAGGAGTCACTAACGATTTTGGGTACATAACACCAATCAAATGGGGCCTCAGTTCTTAAGCAAAATGTGCTAAACAATGTTTCTGTACACGACTGTTTACCTTCGTTATTCTTTTCAATTATATCTCCTCTTGTTTCACTATGGAAACGAAATAAGTTGCCAACCTCGTTTAAATTTCGTAACATATGTAAATATTAGTTAGCCATACTTTACGACTTATTGACTTGTCATTACAGTGGCGTAGCTATCGATGCGAGAAAGTTCGCAAAGCGCTGGGACCCAGGACTTCAGGGAGGGCGGAAGCCCGCAGGACATGTACACTGAGATGCATAGTCGTTCGCCGGCGCGTCGCCGGAGTTTCGTTATGAATAGAATGTTGGTGGCACTGTACGTCTATGTCAAATTCGAGGTTATTAGGTTAGGTTTTGTTTGTTTTTTGACACAGACTGACGTAAAACCTAACCTGCGAACCTCGAATTTGACATAGACGTACAGTGCCACCAGCATATTATTCATAACGAAACTCCGGCGACTCGCCGGCGAGCCGCTGGCGAACGACTATGCATACAGGTGGTAGAGTACCTACCAAAAATTGATACGTAATTCTATTGGACAACAGCGTTGGTCAGATCTTGCTCTGCTAAGAATAAAATTAAAAGTTGCATTGAAAATATACTTTATCTACTAGCAACATGATATTGTAGATTTTCGTCATAGAAACAAAATATGAAAAGCTACTCATAACTCCCAAGGGACTTGTCAAATTATTTCTCCCTCAAACTCATGGTAACAATGCAACTACAAATAACGTCTTAGCAACCATACAATGAGGCAATTCTTGATGTGACTTACATATTCTAATTTTAAATGTCATTATGACATTTTGAAATTTCATACTATTTTTACGAATATGCTAGTAGATAAAATATTGTATGCACCACGGGAGATATTCATGTTCTTTACCTTCGGTTGACTTACAGACCTCGGGCCAGAGGCCCTCGGTCTGTAACACATGTCAACCTCAGGGAAAAAACATATTCATATCTCCCTTAATGCATAAATATCTATTACGGGACTATAGTTCATCATTTTGTAGTGGTAAAGGCGTACAAAGTAAATGGTTATATTTGGCTACATTTCGTTCATTATATTGTATTTATTTTTGTTTTTTCATTGCCTATTATCTATGGCTATGATAAGATTGTTTTGCTGTGTTATTTGTAATAATAATATGGACATACTAGCTTTTGAGCCCACCACATTGACCTTATTATTTTTAAAATTATTTTTACATTTTTAAAATTGTATTGTAAATAGAAAAGTTGCGGAAGAAAGTTTTTGAGCGTCCTTAATAAAGAAACGCACTGCAAGAAAAACATATTTTGCTAAATCGAATAACGGTTGGATCGTCGAAAATTATGTAAAAACAGGTACAAATACCTTAATGTTTCTAGTAATACTGCAACAGTAAGACAAAACGTTTAATAACATTAGCTCGTAACACAATTTGTGAGATTCGATCCTGCACTTATAGAGATGGAATCCGATTGTTAACCAGATGCTTTGCGCGCTCGGATATATTCCGCTGACTGGTATATGTGCTTATCTTTGCATTATAAAGGACACATGCAGACATAGCACGCGTTTACATACTGCATCAGTGATAAATTTGCATTCCCAAATGTAGAAGATATTGCAGATGTTTCGAAAGAAAACATTTTGTTCATACTATCTTCTCTATTTTCGGTGGCACGTTAAGAATAAATGGTTCCTACACAATTATCTAAAAATTTACTGGTCATGTATAAGGGGGTCGGAACGAGGGCTGTTCGGGCCAATTGAGACCTCGCTACACTACTGCTTGTCAATGAAACAGGTTACAAACATACTTATCGTCCATACTGGCCGTCTAATGAGAAGATATAAAAGTTTTGCGTAAGTTTTGACACAAACTGACGCAAAACCTAACCTGCTAACCTCTAATTTGACATAAGCGTGAGCTCTTGTCATAATGACTTACAATGCCACCAACTTTAAAATTTACCATATGCTACTAATTTTAAAATAATTGTAACTAAAATGTAATAAATGACGTTTAAAAAATACATGTTTTTCGTTTTAAATCTTCCTGCAACGTGAAAAAACTAGTATATGCAACTCGGAGAGAATGCTATTTTGCACCTCAGCAGAATAACGTATTTCTCTCCCTCATTGCATAATCTACTATTTATTCTTTTCGAGAGAGCTAACGACTGACTTATGCTATGCTAATTATTATTCATTCTCGTTCCCAAAAAGAATGACCCTGATGATACTGACAAATAAATAAACGAAACAAATAAACGAAACAATAAATACACTCCGTGTTCTATATACCTGAAATTAGATTTATAATTGTTATATTAGTTGACATTTTCAGCTACTCGAGTTGTTACCATTTATATTGTAGACTTCCATATACGGAAACTTCTAACTTATTGTAAGTTCCCACATAGCAACATTTAAACTACTAAGTACACCTCATTAACTTGAACGATAAAGCCAAGTAGTGAAAGCTGTCCTTGGTAGGTCCCTAAGGGAATATTTTATTGTGACTCATATGTTTGGGTCACGAGTTTAACCACTTATAATGACATTTTGATGCCATAATTTGAGCGTATGGTATTTTTAGTATCTGTCACCTATTTTGCGCATGTCAGCGTATGAACTTATTGGAAAACTCTTTATAGATGACCCCAACCCCATTTCTTGTGTATATATATTTTTTCAAAATAATGCCGTAGATATCATGAACTGAAATTAGTTTTCCCAAGAATCGCGTTCGCAAATAAACTGGGATATAAATTTCATTGCAAAATACCAACCGTTGACATTTACCGTCAGTTTCGCGGAGCTTTTGTCTAAAAAGTGATTAATGATTGAAGTCAGACGTTTCAGGGGACAGTGGGCGTTTGTTTTAACGTATTGTCCAAGTGCGAGGACGAACTTGAGCTTTATTTATGGGTAGATCCGCTGATGAATTGACAGAAGGGTTTACTTTTGCACTGTTATTTCGGACTGATCATGCATGGCTTGCTGCGATCGATCCGCGCCTGCTTGTTTACGCAGACATTTAACATTTAATTAAAAGCTATCATGTTGTCTATTTGTCCAACTTACGGTTGTTGTTTACTGTTTCGAGGAATTCGGTGATGTGGTGATAACACCAAAGGACAATGACTGGAATAGTTAATAACTGAGTCGACAGGGAACATCGTTACACAGTAATATCGCATGGTTTTTGAAGGAGTTTTATTAGTGAGGATATATTTCAATCGTGCAAAACTAAGGTATAATTTAATTTCTCTTTCATTTTTTGTCGGTTACTTGATATCTCTTCTAATTCTTTTTTATTTTCTATTATAAGCTAGGAACTCGAGGAAAGATACATTGGAAGCTAAGAAACATTTCGGAAAATATGTGGAAGACCAAAATATTTACGAATCTAATGATTAAAGGCCACGTGACCACGAATAAGCCATTATCGAAAATCTTTTCCAGTTTGTCGTTGGATTTTCTTTGCTAGGTATATTTTGATTGTAGTCAAAATGGAAAACAGTTTATCTGAATAAAATGATAAATAATCTTAGTTGGTGGTTTTATAAACGAAGAAAATGAAATTTTAATGTTTGCTTTTAGTGTAAGTTTTTCCCGGAAGCTAACTTTTGATCAGAAGAGCAAGTTAAAAATTGCAAATGGCGGTATTCGATCGGATCAATTTTGCAATACGATTCAAGGGTATTTTTTTATATTTTTTAAGCTACAATAAAAATCGTTTGTGATGCTACCGAACTCGTCCGGAGACGAGGAAGGCGAAAAAGTAAGTAAAAATCAGAACTAGCATATTCAATAATTTTTTATCTCTATGTCTAAAACAATGTTATAGAACGAAATCTACTTTTGATATAATGAATTGATTTTTGGCAGGAGTTACTAAATAAAACACAATTTGAATTTATTTTGTGTTAGTATGGAGGGTGTCAGGCCAAACTTTCTCATGGCGAGTAACGCTCCAAACTTGTGTTATCAAAGCAATATCATAACTTTCGGTTACCGGTAGGTAACCGTAAGTTTAATAATCGATTCTACTAGATACCGATTTTTTCGTCACTTTAGAAACACTAATTGCGAAAAATTTATAAATACGTGCATAATAGTTATTTATGTGTTAAGGGCATAATCAACAGATTATAGCACGAGGGAATGTTTAAAGCGCGACGCGAAGCGGAGAGATTTAAATTTCACGAGAGCTATAATCGTGATTAGGTACGTGGTACAGACAACGTTTTATTTCATTTTAGTCCCCAAAATGGACAAAATTTAAGGATTCAGTATTTTGGCTACAGACTACTGCGTCGTCGTTGTGCTGGCGCTGTGCATTTTTGGTGTGCTATGGTTTCCATGCAGATTGTTGGGTGTTGCTATACTACATTGTTGGTGCTTGTTATACTTCTTAGCAAGTTTATGATTATAGTTCCAAAATAAAATAAAACATTAATATGTTACAAGCAATCCAGTGAGACAAATGTCTCATTTAAAAAAACAAAAAAGACCGTTTTTCAAATAGAACGCGTATTAAATAAAAACTGTACCCAGACCTGGAAGGTGTCGAAGTGGTTGCCTAACCGATCGACATTTTAAGGCGCAGAGGGTCGCAGCTCCGTTTGGCTGCTGAAATATTTTTATTTAATACGCGTTCCATGAAAAACGGTCTTTTTTGTGATTTCTCGAAAACCGGAAGTGTCACGTGACTGAAATTCGGTTCCTGAGCTGACATGACCATTCCAAACATATAACTTTCATAACTTTTTTCTCTATCTCTTACGGTTTGGCTGCTGAAACAGCGTCCCGGACGGACGGACGGACGGACAGACAAGTCTATTAGATAAAGGATACTTTTCATTTCATAAACAATGCTACGAATAAAGTAGATAGCGTAGTAATGGTAGAGTATGATAACGGATTATAAAAGTATTTTCAACTTATACATATGTATACTATATAGCAAATACCTATTGTGTTACAGTTCATAGCTTTGTTGATCGCGATAATAATATTTATCATATTCTATGAAGTCTTATGTTATCTGACATTTTTTAAAGCTTCTAAATACCTTAAATGCCTATAAATACCCTACAAAGGGATTTATTTGAAATCTTCAGTAACAAAAAAGGGACTGCCCTGAATAGATTTCGATCAGATAGTCGAACATCCAAACTTAATTGTGGAAGTGAATATCATAACCTGTAATATTTAGTACTCGGTTGCATAGTCTGAAGTCGCCTTTGATCTATGTATGTACAATGAAGAATTACATTGTATATAGTTGTTTAGCTTATAACAGGTTGCTTATTTTAGAAAAAAAAACGTTATTAGGAACACAGGCTCTATACATCAAGCACCGTGTTTCAATAAAAAAGTTAATGTCTCAGTCGCCCTTAATTTTAACCTCAAATCCTAACTTTCGTTCCAGTGTTCTTATTTATTTGCCATTAAATTAATGGCTTTATAGAACTTTTTTGTCGACAAAAAGCGAACTTCTTGCGAAGCCCTACATTTGATCAAGTAATTAAAATCCAGTAAAGTGGAGATGTAGCCGAACAAAGAAAATTAATCACCGCTTGTCAGCCCTGATGTGTGGCTTCGCGACAGTGGAGCTCCGTTAAAGCGAAATTCGTGGACGTATGTAAATTCAAATCCCCGGTTTTATTCCCGCACTGTTAAGATCTCCTAATGCGGATGTGTAATTAATAATGCCGTAATCCATCATGCATTTAGATGCTTTTTACAGTAATACCGACTTTCGAACAAAGCCTGATTAAACGAGTTTCTTAAGGTTTACATTGTATTCTTTACTTGCGATCGACGAAGAACTACTATTTAGTGGTTTAAATGCACTGTCTACAACGTGAATCATGTTATGAGGGCACTTCACCAATTATCGTTCTTAATATAACAAAACATTTGACAGAACAAAATTATTTCTCTGTATCAACACCTAACATTTTTGTACTTTTGTGACGATTGTGAATAGAAAATTCTTGTAGTTGAGCCATTAGTCACCCAGCCTTTGTGTTAAAAGAGGAATATTTCGCAAAAGTTTCCTCAATTTTAAAAATAGAGGAATTATTGGCTGAACGAGTATGTAGTCATTCCATTAGTTTAAAATCAGCTTCATTAGTAGAGGCCACAGAAACAATACTTTTTTATGCCAGAGCACCATCTTACATAGAATTTTAGTTGTGTGAAAAATCGAAAATTGTGGAAATAAACTGCATTAATTCGTTGTTTTGTCAGCATATGAAAACAATTTAAAATAATACTATTTGACTGAAAATATTTATATTTTTCTTCCTTCTTTTACGTGTTTAGCCTGATTTTGTCTTTTTGGACAACACTTCGTCACCTTCACGTTTTATTGTCCCTTACGATTGTTATCAATTTGCTGCCATCTATTCTATAGACTATGATTGTTCTATTTTTTTTCTTTCTATTTGCCCTCTAACCCTTGAGGTTATCATGTTTAGAATCTTCATCTCGGTTATTTGAATTGATGGTACTTTTTGCTGTTTCTTGTGTAGTTTTAGATGAATGTTGTTGAATTCTGTTTGTTTTGTTTATCTGATTTTATAAGTTTTTAGGTGACGATCGCTATCATCGACTGTACTTTTATATTAAGGATGCGCCGAAGCGGGTTTTTTCTGCTTCGGCCGAATACCGAATTTTATAGTAATAAAATAAGAAAATAATAGCTTTTTGTGCAACATATACTAAAAGTGGACGTTTATGCAGGAGACATGAAAATTATGAAACGAACCTGACATAACATGTCTCGTGCATAAACGCTTTTAGCACGAGTTTGTACACAATATTTTTTCTGCTGCCTTAAATTTGCTGTTATTAATCCATAAATGTCGATTTAACAAAGGTTTGCATTTATGACAATTATAATTTATGTCATAATAAAGAGATGGCCTTGACGCGCAGGTGAATGTTGCTGCAGCCAGTAGCTGTCAAAAATAGTTATCAAAGGTAATTATAAATGTACACATTTTACTTTATTTCATTACATAATGCTTTAATTATTTAAAAAACACTTTACCTCTAACGAAAGAAGTAACTAGAATAACTTTATAATTTCAATTCCAGTTCGAAATTGGAAATTAGACACCAGCTGTTTACTTTTAGCACATCGGCTAAAAGTAGACAGCTGATTTCACTTTTAACACGCTAATTTATAAAACGTCATTTTTAGTGAAAAAAGCTAGCGCTAAAAGGCCTACTTTTAGTAGTGGTCGTAGAAAAAAATTATTTATTTGAACAAGCGGTTTATTTAACAAATACGTTTTAGAAACACACAAGCGAAATAATAAACGACACAGATATTGAAATACGAAATAACAGACCTACAAACGACCATATCAAATATTTGTAAAAAACATAAGAACTACTTAAACAGAAAAATAAAGCTTATTTTCTTTTTGCACTTCACAAATTGTTAATTATCACAACACAATATTTCCAAACCACTTATTTTTTATCCATTTTGAATAAATATATTGCGACTAGAATTTTTTTTTGTTTGCATATTTCGGCCGAAACGGGCCGCCGAAATGGCCGAAGTCGAATAAGTCAAAAATAGGCCGATTCGGCCGAATACCGAAGCCGAGGGGGGGTCAGAAAACACCTATAATGTGGAATTTCGCATTTAGCGGTGACAATGAATAGAAATTTGTAGCCGAATCTTTCAATAATAAAAAAAAATAGATTCGGTACCCAGTTTCGAACTCGTGACCTTAAACTCATCAGCCAGCTCTATACCATTACACCACTGCGCTCCGTAGTTACGCGGCCGCTTAACAGCTGATACTGGTATCATGAATACAAATTAAAAAACACATACAAAGAAAAACGACCAATCTCGCTCAAAAGCTTTTCAGTTCTTTACATTAATATTCCACACAAGCTGGCGCAGAAATTGTCCTGATAGGTAAGGTCGTCAGCATAACATGTTTACATCCATCTGGCGAGACACTTTCACTAAGCTGCTGTCTTGACAAAACTTGACGCAGTTTCATGAGACCTTTCATATAATTTTAAGTTGGGCGCGATTGCAGAAAAATTGCAAATTAGTAAAAATGTTTGGACTCGAAAGTAATACTTCAGCAGATCGTGCCGCAGTAATTTGTTATAATACCGATGCTGTCTTGATTGCATCAATGCAATAACGTGTGTTGGTAAATTGCAACTACTGTAAATTTTTGAAACACAAAATAATGTGTAAGTATTTTTCTATACTGTACCTCGGAAAGACTCGTTTCTGCTAATCATCAGAATCCATGTGGCGAATCAGCTCTTTATGCAGCAATATGTTTTAAGTAGTAGAAGGTTTTTACAAATATTCTTGAAATCTTTCGTTCAAGGTGATTGTAACAACTACAACGATTTTATCTTAGTTTTTCCTATCATGAAAGATGTTTAGAATGTTGAACATGGTTTTAGTAAAATCAAATTTTGAAAACTGTTTTTACAAAACTAATTAGCGTACATACTTTTTCATTAAAAATTTACTAGACACTATGATTATGAGATAGAAACATAATAATAGCTGCAAGGAATTGTGAATATATCGTAACCCTAAAATGTTTGCTTATATACAAAGTATTTGGTTCAAAATATCATTAGAAGTTGTATACACTTTTAGCTTAATCTCAATATTATGAGAGATGAGAGTTCTACATTGTTTGATATATTACTTCTTAATTAATTTGTACTTATTTACATAACTTTTTCACTATTTTCTAAGCCTTTTAGTTTTTATTCGAGATGAGAACCCTGAATCTATTATTTTATAAAAATGCGAGTTCGGGATTTTATTAAAAACTAGCAAGCGTTTCTACAGCGTTTTCATTGCTGCCTTGGTTTCTTCAATTTAGAACAAAGTGTAACCACACCTGAATAGTTATTTACCTAATAGGAAATACTTTCCACCTGACATAATATGTGGAGAAATTTGTCACAAAATTGCAATTAACATAATAAAAAATGACCAATAACTGCTATGTTACTAACAATAATTGTTGAATCGTCCTGGTATTAAATTACTTTTACGATTAAATAACAAATTAATAAGTTTAGGTTTATTGCTAAAAGTTAAAATGTTAGTAAATTGCTCGCAACGTTTATTTGATATTTACTTACTGAGTATGTTAGTTTGCGTTGGCTGCCGAAGTATCGCACAGTAAAAATGCCTGTTATTTTATAAATTGCTATAGAACCCATTTACTTCTTCTATTAACTATACTAAAGCTGAACACGCTAAATTTATGACAAACTGGCGTATTAGAAGGAAGATAAAAAAATAATGTAAAGTGAGTCACGACACTTCCAGGCTTTGCCAATTAAGTTTCTCCGTAATCACATTATTATATTCACTATTGTAGGTGTATTGATTTCCTTGAGTTCACATAACTTTTTCTTCGCTTTAAAAAATTAGGTAAATCTGGAGGAGTCTGATTATAGTCATAAACTAGACTTTACTTCAAAATTTTAAGGCGGCTTTTGATTATCTCTTGCTGCTACATGACTACACGTCATATTTCTAATTTTTCTATTTAAGAAAGGTCGCTTAGGCACGCTACCTGAATATTAAGTATGTTGTTTATGATCTTGAAACATGTAATTTTTCTTCGCAAGGAAACCTGTCTTTTCTACTTTTATGCTTCCGCGTCGCCGCTTTTAAAAGCGCCTGTCAGAAGTTTTAATCTCGCCACAACTTTACGAACTTAACTTTAATTAAAACTACTTCATAAAATATTTCGAATCTAAACAGAGCGAAAAATTAAATTATCGAAGAGCAAGTTTGAAGCAGAGGAGCACCGTGCAGCCGTGATGAATTGTTGGAGCGCTGCAAAAATCAAGAAAAGTGAAACTTATTCTCGAGCTTAATTTCCTTCGTTTTTCACCGCTTCTGCAGCAGTCCGGCAACAATTATTCCAAGAGCCCTGCCTAAACTGCAGCTCGTTTCTTCGGCAGACGTGCTCGCTGGAGCAAAAGCTGCAAAAAGGACGTATAATTTGTTTCTGCTTTAAATACGGAACGTTTCTCGGCGCAAAATAAATAAAAACAGGAGGACTCGGAAATTGTTCAAATTTGCTCGTTTCGCTGACTTTAATTTTACATTTCGAAGAGCAATTCCTTTGAACCGAGTTATTTCCGAAAAGCGTGCCTGCTGCGCACACGAATCGTAAAATTTCGGTATCAAACTGTCGCCGGCGTTAATAATTCAACATCAAACCCTGCAGTAAAGTTAACGCTACTAGTTATTCGGTGATAAATGGTTATTTGATTATACGATATGAGGGTTTATTCCCTAACGCGCAGCCTGACTTAGGATTGTTATTTATTAAACAAGTACAAATTTGATATTATTTGATTGTAGTTTATGTGGCTGAACGATTGACGCATTTCGTCTGGTCGTTATTTGGCCTTCAAATACATTTTCTGTGACAAAATATAATAAAAAATAATAAATGTAATAGTGATCGTGATCCACCAAGAATATTATTTTCTACTATTTTGTGAAGCAACGGCGGTGGCAAGGATGACCATTGTTTGGGCAGCAATCTTTTTAAAATATTGAGTTGTGGACTACAATTGTATTTTTTTCAAATGTGGATATTGAATTTATTTCCGTATTTCGTCAAATGAAAAGCTTTTCAATGGAATTAAGAATTTTCACATTCCTAATAACATTTTTAATGTGTTTTGTTGGAAATAGCTATTTACGTTACATACAATATATTTGTTTACGCTCGTATAAAACTTGAGTTTGGTGAAATTTTTCTGTCACACCGCATTAGATATTCTAGGTTGTTTTCATTCAGATTTACGATAAAGCGTGGGATTTACGTTTTTATTGCACGTCACCAACTGTAACGTAATCCGCACGCGCTAAAATTAAAGGTGGTATAAACATTCACTTTTGATTCCGAGAAACTGTGTAGCCTTTTTGCAATTAAATTGCATATTAAAAATTATCCATAACGGATATTTTATGTACATATTTTGACGTTTTGAAGTGCTTTTGTCAATCCCTTAGCGATCACCATAAGTAATTGCTTATATGGAAGTGTGAAATAAATCTTTTATAAGCCCACTAGTAAATTACATTTTTTATTTCATTCTGTAATACATTTTGCAAATAAAAACATCAGTTCAAAGCAACCACGACTGCCAGGCTAGTATTTAATTAGCTTTTTTATTCTATCAGAATTAAATGAAGAACTATTATTAGTATTATTTCGTTAGAATTGAATAAAATATATAAACCACACGAGTTACTAATGCTTATCCCTTCTAAGAGATTAGCCAACTCGCCCTTACGGGCTCGTGGTCCAAACACTCGCAACTTTAATGCAGAATGGGACTAAATTTACACAATTTATTTTCATTGGAAAGTGACGATGGAATCACTTTGTTTTCTGTTCGTTCTTATAACATGATAGGTAGAAGCAGCTGTACGATCTGAAAGAAAAAGAACATTAATAAAGCACACTGCGTTTAAGAGCGATAGGTTATGACTAAAGTAAATAGAAAGTTGATATGTAGAGAGATGGAAATAAGCACTTGAAAAAAGCAAAGCAGCTGATTATGCAAAGTAGCAGTTTGATGTTTCAGAATGACAACGATAGTGATTGTTAGTAGAACATGTTTGAGTGGATACTTCCGAAGTTACAGAAATTACAAGTTGTGATGCTTAAACTATAATTTAGGTAGTATAAATGTAGAATGGAGGGAGCGAATTTTGAAAAGACAGTTTTATATAGTCATTAGGTAACTAGACTCGTTGGAGTTGCGTAGAAGAATTTGATATTTTACAATAAGAATGTATTTTCCAAAATCAAAGAAAATATACGCATTTATGCAATTTATATAAGAGCATAAATTTATATGGCGTGTGTGCCCGCATCCTGTATTTGGTGCAGATAACTGATAGAATTTCTGTGGACCTGTACGAGTTCGCTCCTTAGCTCTTACGAGACCTTCAAAGTACCCGAGATGTTCATAAAGGATTTAAACAATATTTTATGTTGAAGGCCGGTTCAATAAAAGGCACGGTTAATTAGAAATAAATCAGATCATATAAGCTGTCAAATTCAGAGGGTAACTTACTGTCAACTCAACAATTCGTATAGAAATCTACTTTACCAGAAATTTTTAGTTTTAACAGACAGAGTCGTTTCAAATTTATTTTAATCATAAAAATGCATGTCCCAACCTGAATGAGAGTTCTCATGCTTAAAAATAATTACTAAGCTAGTATAAAAATAAGTAACAAAACATATTAATTATGGGCAATTTAATAAAGGAAAAAGTATACACCCATTTATATTTGATTTTCGAGATTAAGTTAATCTGACGTTTAAGAGAACAAATATTTGAGTAATAATATTTGGAAGGTAATTTTGATAACAAACGAGACGTAACTAAAGAAAATTCATTCATATAGCCACAGGTCATTTCAATATAGAAGATAAGGTAGAATACTTTGTTTTCATTGCTCTTTTATGAGTGTCTCGCATCCGAGTAAGCATTCATTCGCAGTTATTTCCATTGTAGTTAGTTTGTCATAATGGAAGCAATAATAAATGTGATCCTGCAGTGGTCATGGCGAATTAGCCAAAGAAAGTGCTTTAAAAGCAAATGCTTACTCGTTACACGAAATTGCAATCTAATTTTTGAATATTTTCAAATATTCTAGGTATACAAATTTTTTATGAACGCAGCTTTAGTAATAAAGCAAATATCTGGCATATATTCCATTGGTTATTATAACTGTACCGTCAAGTTGTGAGTACAGATCATGAGGCATGTGACGACTATGTAAAAAAAGTAAAGAAAAACTAGTTCCGATTTGTATTAAAACTTAATAGCCATTAATTATTATCTATACCCATAATCTACATTTAAGTTAATATCTATTATTCTTTTCAGGTAAATATCCAGATGCAAAAGGAACTTAATCACCGCCGACGATCACTTAGGAAGCTCTTGCAACAGGAAGTGAATCACTTTCGTTATTTTGATGACATTGAAAAAGGACGACTGTTTTTCAGATAAGTGAATTAACATTAAAAAATAGCAATTGCTCAGATACTGGAACTTATTTCTACCTTTAGTTGGTATAAATTGTATATATTACATATTATTAAATTTTCTACAAGAAGTGGAACGAGGTCGTGAAGAATTTGCAATTTTGCAGTTTTTGTTACACAACCCGTAGTGTAGATACTGCAAAGTCTATTAAAAACATTTTTTACATCGTACTTTATCAGTTAGTCATTTAAATTATACTTGTGTGTACATAGTAATTGGTTTGTAAAATACTATAAATATTTTTCAACACCAACATTTTCAAATGTGGAAATTTAAAGAAATGTCCAACTAAGCTCTAACTTACGCCTCATAATATCTGAGAAGGCGACGAAACCCAAAAACTTTACGAGACATAAACTCCCACTTGTTTTAGTCAAATGAATGCAAAATTCTAGTTTAATTAACATTTCGAGGACCTCTCAAGATTAAGCAGTCATAAACAATCAAAGCGTTAATTCGGTTTAAGGGTCGGAAGTGAAGAGCGTCGAGCGGGGCGCAAAGAAATTGAGAAACAGCTTTTATTTACGCTTTGTTGCGTATGTTTCCAGTCATGGCTCGCATGTGACGAGATGCTGAAAAGCTTTAGAGCTTGATTATTTGATTTTCTCTCAAAATCGGGGCACATTACTAAAGAGTTAGTTACGAAGTTGAAAGAAATGCTTCTAATCCAGTTTTGATTTCCGTGCTGGATGCTGTGCAAATATAAGGGCGAATTTCCCATAGGAAATAGAAATTTCAGCAGCCATTTAGAAATTTCCAAATTTAAATTTTAAATACTGCGGGAAACTTTGTTTTAGCTTTTTGGTTCGGAGTCATTTCATTAAGCATTTGCCCCAATCTTGTCGCCCGTAAGATACATGGTTGAAGCTAAATTTCTACAGGAAATGACATTAAATGTGAGCTCTAACTTCATCGCTAATTTAATTGCATTTGAACTACAGTTCGAGTTAAATTACCTTGAAACCGAGATAAGACCGTTCCCTGTTTAGATGATCTTGTGTTTTCTTGGAGTTGCACACAAGTTTTCTTATTTTCTGGAGTAACTTGAAAATGTTCTGGAAAAGTTGCACTGCATGAAGAATCGCTTTATCTTTGTTGAGCGTGTGAAATGCTGACTGGAAGGTGTTTTTTAAAACTTTGTTTTCCGTAAATATTAGGGCAAATATTTAAGATACCTAGCAGTTTTGTTCTGCCAGTGCTTGTAAGATGTAAGTTTATGAATGTGTGGGGAAGTGAAGATTGGCCACCGTAGAGTAATATTATTATTAATAAATAACACTAGTGACGGAGTGAGAGAAGTTGTGTAATAGCTATTTACTATACAAGTGAGATAAGTGCATCATTAATATATAAGCACATAAGTATATTAATGATGCACTTTCACACATGTATTGTACAAAATTTTACCTACAGCTGCCCAAAATTGAAAAACGTGCATTAAGAAAAATGTCAGATCTGTCATTTCAAAAATATTTTAGTAGGAAAATGTCATTACGTCAGTTATTTGACACTATTTCCGTTAGGTAATGGAGCAATTACACCACTAGTGGTGTAATGGAAGTTTATTACGTAATGGAAATAGTGTCAAATGAGTGACGTAATAAGTTACTTATTCCACTGAAGTGGGATAAGAGCATCATTCATATACGTGTATGTAAGCACACAAGTATATTAACGATGCATTATCGCATATAAATTGTACAACATTTTATCTACAACTGCCTAAAATTGAGAAAAGTGCATTAAGAGAAGTGTGAGATCTGCCATTTTCAAAAATGTTTTAGTAGGCAAATGTCATTATGTCATTCATTTGACACTATTTCAGTTAGGTAATGAACTAGCTAACGGAAATAGTGTCAAATGAGTGACGCAATGAGTTACTTATCCCACTGGAGTAGATAATAGTTATTTATTGTATAAGTGTTTTCGATGGTGTTTTATCCACGCAAGAATGTTTAAATGCGAGAACGCAGTTCGAGCGTTTAATTTTCTTAAGTGGATAAAACGCAACTAAAACACGTGTGCAATACAACGTTTTATCCAACAACTCAATAAATATCTAAAAAAACATACGTTTTGTATTGACAGCCATGAAAAGTCATAGTGACAATTTGGGAAGTACCGAAAGATCAAATGTTATACGTTTGGCAGTACTGAAGTGTATTGTCAGTCTATGTCAAATTCGTGAGGTTAATAGGTTAAGTTTTGTTTGTTATTTGACACAGATTGACGCAAAACTTAACCTACAAATTTCGAATTTGGCATAGCTTGACAGTGCTACCAACAATGCAGTAGTAAGTGACATGGTTTTATCCCTAGTGGAATAAAGTAATTTAATTATTCCACTAGTGGATAAAGTGGTACTTTAGACGGTTCATAAGTGTGGATAAAACTTCAATTATAAGGTGATTGTGGATAAATTATATTTACATAAGACGTTTACAGAAACACAATTTAAAGCAAACAATTTTTTTATTCATTTTCGCAGGCGATAGACGTACTAAACAAGAATCAACGTAGTGTCCCCATATAAACAGCAAGCTGTGTTGTGAGTCGTAAACGAAGTTGCATTGTATATATTTTTGGAACTCGAATAGGGTTTCTTCCAACTAAGATTCATCCCGCGTTATATGTATTTTGTTAAATTAGTTGTTTGCTATTTATGTGCTTAAATCAAATCGTAAACGAATCGGGTAATGCTATCGGAACGGATGAGTACTCTTTGTATTCTTGCTTATTTCTCGCCTGTTCATACTAATAGCTCTCTTTTCAATACTTTTTTATGTTCTAATTTTCTTTACCGTTTCTATACGCTGTACCTTTGAATTACTCCCGCTAGGTCTTGCTTTGTATATTTTACCAATGCTTGTATTTTACAGTCCGTCCTGAATCTTCTTATATAGATCCGTATATTCTTCTTGATAGTGTATTTTCTAATACTCGTATATCCAGTTATTACATGAACTACATTTTACATTAATTAAATTAAATTTGCATTCAGGAATTTTCTTGGGTCTTTGGCTACTATGATGTAGGTTAGGTCGTTGGTTTACATAACATTTCATACGCCTCCTTTTCAGTCTTGTAATTTTGAAAGCCGAACCGTGGGAATTTATGTCATCTTTGAAAAATTGCAAATATTTAATAGAGGGCGCGATTTCCAGTGTCTATTTTGAAAGATTGATTGAGAGATTACTTCTGGTGCTGTGTAGTAGATCTTTCCGAAGGTTCACAATGTAGGTGGAGGAAATCCTTCGAGATATTGGAAAGTTTAGTTCAGCATTTCTGTGTCGGTTGCGCAATTGCTGAACTTTGACGGGTTAGGTCAGGATTCAACATCATTTCAGAAGCAACATTTGCCTATGGTCACCTAACAACTTCGGCCTTTTTGGATTTTTTTTGGGCCAGTTGTCACCACCTAGAGCCTGGCCATTGATTTGCAAGTGGTTAGTTCTACAAGTGGCATCAAGTGACACTTAACCTTACTGTGCTCCTGAGACTGTTCAGTGTGGTTTTCCCTCGTGCGACTTTCCCACATAGAAAAAAGCCCGCACAAACTGTCCTTACCAATTTGGCAGCTTCTCTGCAGTTTTTGCTGCAAACCTTACGGTCGTTTGGCCCCTTTGGGAATGTGTGCAGATTGTTGAGAAAACTGGAAATATATGCAGTATTGCTTACACAGTGTGTGTTAAGATAGCTATGACATGCTAGGTATGACTACATTGGCGATTAGGTTCGTTGATTTTGGTTGCCTTTAACTCTTTGCAGCAAACGTTTTCGAGAACCATTGTTTCTCGCTAATATACGTTGCGAGGTAGTACTGAAGTCTTTGAAGCCCTAGCTGCCGCCTTTACACCAATATTGAAGTGTATATAATAATTCTCACACAATATGCCTATCGCGAGAATTTGGATTAGTAACGCAACGAATCTTACAGATCAGAATTCTACCTTCCGTGTCCGTTATCGCATTAAGATCATAGACGGTTGAAACGTGTGCTATTGAAGAGTATTGACAGGAAATAATTTAGTGTTGTAGTGTAGTTGAAAATAACATAACCGATTCCTCCAGTTCAGAAAGATACAAATGGGATTTCTGTAACTGAAGTACTTTACAGAAGTTACAAAATGTCAATGTCATTTTGACATTAGTAACTTTTTGTAACTAAATATTTGATACACTGGTAATAATATTCACAGTCAGGACCTGCTTAGAATCACAAATAGAGTGAATGGGGTATATAGTGTATTTTATTCATTTGTGCTAACAGAGCTCTGTACATACATAGACAACTTGCATTTACAACCAAAAACTCAACAAAAATTAGATTAAAATCAATCTCACATTCACAACAATTACAACTATATAGGGTGTCCAAAAAATGGCGGATTAACTCTACGGTTCGTTACTTGGGGATGCCTAGTGAACCCTGGAAAAAATACTTTAAAAATTCCCTGGGCCGTATTTTTCGAAAAATACATATTAAATATGCCCTAGATATATCTGACACTAGAATTACACTACAGTTATTTAAATAAATGGATTTTATCACCCACCCTTTTTCCAGGGTTCACTAGGCATCCCCATCAGCCGCACGAGAAAGTGTGGCGGGCCGCATGCGGCCTGCGAGCCGCGTGTTGCTCATCCCTGCTTAGACAATGTTTGTTCCTAAAATATTTAGGTTATGTTGAACAAAATACACAAAGTCGAGATAAACGTTGGGCTACAGTAATTTTTCTGCTTTTTTATTTATTTCTTTATGGGAAATATTATGTGGTTTCGAGTTGTACATCAATAACTGTAGGTCTTCTGCTTTGACGTGTCTCGAACCAGTGGCCCTTCTGAACAACTCACCCCGTTCTGCTCAGGATCTAGCTATCAACACCTTGCTACGCCACAAGACAATTGTTGAACCACGGTGTTTTTGTGAACAGTTATTGTATATTTATTTCATTTTTCGTATAGAAATTTCACGTACAGGACAGTATTTATTTATCGTTCTTTCTAAAAGTCAAAACCTCAGTCTCGTAGGTAACCGATAATTTTTTTACTTCGCTTGTCTTAGGTGTCGAAATATAATCGTGAAAAATCCTAGATTTCTTATTGTGATCTTCACGTTTCAGAGTCTATAGATAACGAAAAACATGTTTTCTCGGTTCCGTCTGTCTGTATAGTTGTTAGTCAATCTGTAGGCGCTATGGCTAAAACTATTTGTTGGAGGAAGACGACATTTTGCGTACGGATTAGATAGATCTGCCTAGCTCGAAACCCAATATACTCTTGTCAAATAATTCTGTCTATTTTCTGCTTTAACTCGAGAACTTAGTTTAATAAAAATGATATTTGGACATAGCTTATGTATCTACTCTTAACGCAAGTCGGCATATTTTGGACCCAACCGATGCAGGGTGAACCTCTTAAAAATAAAATTATGTGTATTTCTGTTTAATCTCCAAAACTATTGGTTAGAGAAAAATAATATTTTGTATAACTTACAGACTTTTATCTTTGAAAAAAATATATGAACTCTAGTGAACAACAGATAGATACAGCGTGAACATGTTTTTCATTGGTAGTTTAAAAATTTGTAGTTTTAAAACTTTCACTTCCTAATGAAGCTTCGTGCAAAGTCCTTTACAGATGTTTTTGTATATAATCTATATATCTGGTTTTCTACTGTTTATGTAATTATTTCGTTCATTATTGAACTTCGGAACCACTTCTATGTTTTGTTTATTTACATGTATATTCCTATTCTTGCGTGACTCTTTTCGTGATTTCCAAATTTTGTCTTTTTCCTCCAAATCTGATTTGTAGGTGGGCGAACGCGAACGCGCACTTATCACGATGGGCTCATTTTGCTATTTCCAAGTGACTTGTGTGTAGTCGTGCTATTCCCCCATAAACCCTATAAATCAGCCCTTAGAGTAGATTAACATTAACTGGATACCAACCTCAAGCAGTAGTCGCTGGGCTCAGTACCGATAAATTTCCAGCTGTATTTTCTTAGCTCCTTTTTATGTCATATAATTTATACAAGGTGTTTCAAAAATGTCTGCCAAAATTTCTAGGACGTATAGTACATCAAAGAATAAGTGTAGTTTACTCTATAAAACTATTTCTGAAAATGCACTCCCAATGAGCTACAGCCCCTAGAAGAAGACTCTCAAAAATGGTTTTTTGGCATTTTCTTCAAAACTGTTACAGGTAACTTAACGAAATTTGGTACAGGGGCGTAGTTTTTTATGGGAAATATTACTAATTTGTTAGAATCTTCATATTTTATTCAGAGGCGTAACTTACAAGGGGGCTGGAATGGTTCAATTACCCTATCTTTTTTGTGCGTGGTTTTATCTAATACATTTATCAAAAATCTCAAAGCTTGATTTATCTTACATAAAAAAGGCCATTTGTTGCTCATTTGTTTAAGTCATATCTAGGCCTACTCAAAAGATTTTCGAATGCATTTTGGACAAGCAATTTCAAAAGCTTGAAAAACACGTCAACATTCAACTGCAAATTACACTAAAACGGTCAACTTTAAAACATTTTAACAAGAATGCCTTTTTTATGTAAGATAAATCAAGCTTTGAGATTTTTGATAAATGTATTAGATAAAACCACGCACAAAAAAGATAGGGTAATTGAACCATTCCAGCCCCCTTGTGGGTTACGGCCCTGAATAAAATATGAAGATTCTAACAAATTAGTAATATTTCTCATAAAAAACTACGCCCCTGTACCAAATTTCGTTAAGTTGCCTGTAACAGTTTTGAAGAAAATGCCAAAAAACCATTTTTGAGAGTCTTCTTCTAGGGGCTGTAGCTCATTGGGAGTGCATTTTCAGAAATAGTTTTATAGAGTAAACTACACTTATTTTTTGATGTACTATATGTCCTAGAAATTTTGGCAGACATTTTTGAAACACCTTGTATAATTGGTCGTAATATTCTTCTTACTACGTCTATCGAAGCCACCTGCGTGTGTTATAACATATTGTTCCTTAATTCCAATTTATTCTCATATCTCAAATCCTTTCTACAGACATTTTCATTTACGTTGTTGCAATTACTTATTAAAATATGTCTTTTGAAAACTATTTAGTCTAACGATCACATTATTTTAATGTCTTACGTAAAGCTACATTTTAGAAATTATTCAACGAGTTCTTAAGCAACTACCATAATAGCATTGGATCAGAAGGAATAGCACTTCATCGTCATATTATGGTTATTGGTTATATAGAAATTCAAAAAAACTTCCCGGTTACCCCCTCCCACCATATTTTGGTTGAAAACAAATCGACGTAACCCAAACGCAAATAATAACTATTCAGTGAATCTTAGCTTCAACTTCGCTCCAGCACGTTCGTGGTCCTTTCTAGGTTGGAGCGGAAAATGACCTCTCTGTATTCGCCACAGACACGGAACTGGTGCTTACTGGTTAGTGCTTTCTCATTTGGACTATCGGGAACGTATTCCAGTATTCCCATTGTGGAAAACGGCACGGTAGACTTGCTTTGCAGGTTTCCACGCTGCAACTCGGGTTGCTGCCACTGCAACAGATTTTCGCGAATGTAGGTCGCAAACTGGCCAAGCTTTGAAAGTTCCCAACGCAAGGATGCTTTCTACATCTTAGGATTTAGGTGTAAGCTGTAGAAATTTGTTGGCTGTAGGTTGCATGAGACAAGGGAAGTGTCGCTAGAGGTTTTTCGGTAATCTGAGTAGGATTCTCCCAAGTTGTCTTACTGAGTATGGTTTTTCCTAGTTTGTACGTTTTTGAAATATGTTTTCTTTTTTTATTTCAATGTAACAAGAAAATGATACAGTCCCAGATTAATATTTATTATTCATGGTTATAATTTAATTCGCCATCAGACAAGTAGACGACTAACAGAGTTTAAATTTATGTGATTCGACTCATAAAAATAATATGTTTTAACCGAATTTTGTACGGCGACAATATTTATTTAGAAACAATAATTAATTCCATGATTATTAATAAACCCCAGAGTGCAGCATCACCTGCAGTCACTAGAGAATGCAAGACTAGTTATATCCGGTCATAATGAGTAGCCTGTGGCATTCACAATGCGATACTGACAGCAATTGTATCAAAGCTACTGATTAAAAATTCAATTCACTAATATTGGCTTATCCATATACCTATGAGATTTTGAAAATTATAAAATATTTATGACTTAAAATATAAAAACTATGTCTATGTAGTTTTTAGTAAACGTAAATGTTATGTGCTAATAAAACGGAAAATGAGATTATTGTTAACAAACTGGAAATTCAACTACCATATTACCTATGCATATTCAGTCGATATAATTGTATAATTCGATGATCAAAAACTTGATAAAAAGGGAATGCAATGAACACTAACATTAAGTAGGCTTTTCCAGAAATGAATATTAAAAGATTGTTCTAAAATATGTATTTTCAAATGGCTCATAGTAAAACAGCACCTATTTAGTGTTCCTACAAGAAATTCTGCGGAAAAATAGGTACATTAATCTGTACGTTGGTTATATCCGTGTTGGATGTAGCCAGTGATTGTATTTTGCGGCGATTGCTAAAATCTATTAAACATTTATCCTTGCCACACTATTTAATAATGCGAAGTAAATATATTTTTACCAAATTCGAATTAATTTTATTATTGCGAAATATGTATTAAAATACACGCAGTTCTGACTGGGTATGACGACTGATTTCCAAATAATTGCTTTACATGGAAAACTCACACATGCACGAGATTTAAAGTAAATTCTGCAAACGATCAATAATATCACGTTTAATAAAGGCGTTTCAGGAAACACGTACTATTCATGATTTTCGTGGAAACGTTTTAATAAATGTGTCACTATTTCGTGTTAGATATTCTTTATTAATTCACGGCTCTGTTTTGTTTGTATATGAAATGTGAATAAACCACAAAGTATTGGGTGTTTGAAGAGGTTATACCTGAATAATATATCAAATTGTGCCCTTGTAAAAGAAACTACTATGTATAATAAATCTAAATCAGATTACAAATTAGGTTGTATAGAATTATGGACGAAAATACAAATTGGTTTTATCTGCTATAGTACCGAATAGTGCTCATAATTGTTGAAAATGCTTTGAAGGAATTATATTTTGGATTTGAACGTTTTTGTACAGTGATAAATCTGTGAACACTCAAAAAATTTAAAAGGTGTACTTTAATCGTTTATACATGTCAAAAATCAATATATTTAAATTGCATTCTGCAGTGATATTGTAAATGCAAAGCATACTGAGTGATTTTTTAAAAACTCAATTGCAATAGGCCCTGGATAGCCTGAATCAGTCTGTGTCCAAACTGACGCAAAACCTAACCTGCTAACCTCGAATTTGAAATAGACTTACAGTGTCAACAATACATTTCAGTATTGCCAACTGATCCAGGCTATCCAGGGCCTGCTGCAATTGGGTTTTTAAAAAATCACTCCGTATGTACCCTTATATACCTAAAAAGTATAGTAGTAATACTTGGAAGTTACTGTAATATAATATAAATTGTGTGGTTTTATATTTTCTGTATTTAGTTTCTTAATTCAAAATTTTCCACAGTTTTTGCTTTTCATTGATTAGTAACGTAAATAAGATAATAGTTATTTACTATACAAGTGGGATAAGGATAAGAACATTATTAATATACGTGTGTGTAAGCACACAGGTATTTATTTATTTATTTATTTCGCACTCAACCAACAGCCATTAGGCCAATTATAGGCGTCGCTGTGCATTTATGGGGACTTCCAACCCCACTAACGACAGTCATGATGTTGTTATGACCGCCGGGACCAACTATTTCCGTGACAGCCGTATCACGAGGCGCCGAGAGATACAGCCGTGGAACAAAATTGTACAAAATTTTATCTACAACTGCCTAAAATTGAGTGCATTACGAGAAATGTCAGATCTGTCATTTTTAAAAATATTTTAGTAGGCAAATGTCAAATGAGTGATGTAATAAGTCTTTATCCAAGCAGTTGTAGATAAAACAATTTATTGAACTGTTGTCATACTAAGTGTGATTAATTAATTTCAAATTATTTTAATTTCTGACCAGTCGCATACCTCGATGGGTACGGTACACAACAATAGTTGATCCTTTCACAATGGTAATTTATTTATGCCTCTACGAGGCATACTGTACCTATATATTATTTTCCGTAAATAGTAAGTTTAAATGACATGCCTTTTTACAGTTTACTTCGTACATACGTATGAAAATTAAGATTACAATTATATAACAAATGTAGGATTTAAGTGAGAAATAATTTCAGAAGTTTTAATGTCTAGTTATAATCGGCTTCTACGTATTATCAAATTAAAAAAAAGTTTTATACAATTAACTCCTGTTTCATATAAATATTAGGATACTTTGCGAAGTATACAGCGTGGGCTAACAAACTTGGAGCCACTTACTACAGATACACAGTATTTATCTAAAAGACGTTGATCAGAGTTACTGCGCCTTCATGACGTTAAAACATTTGACAGCTGTAAGTTTAAAGACCAATAATATGACTTAAGTAACAGTATAGAAAAGACCGACATTATTTTAGTGTATAGTGAAAGCCTTAGAGATGTAAATGCAGCGTTATTCAGTGCACAGAGTAGCATCTAAAACACGTTCCATCAGTTTTATTAAATAACTACGAAAGGTTCACTAACAACAACCCTAATCAATACATATTTTAAAGAAGTATTGAAAATGTGAGTTGCCTTGATATGTGTACGGCGACTTAAAGTTTCAACAAGTAATGGGCTCCAAGTTTCGTCGCCCGCCCGGTATATATTGTTTTTTTATATTAGAGTACTTCTTATTATTTTTAAATTATTACCAGTTATAAATATATTTTTAGTTCTTAATTTACTTTCAGTGCACACTGGTATTTTCTAATTTTGAAACGGAAATAAATTTTCTTCTGAGTTGTAATGCAGCTTCTAGTAGCCCCATCGTTGTGTTTAATTTTTATAAATTGTTTACTCTTTTTGCTTTTAGCTAGTTTGAAATAAAATACCTCTTACCTCTAGCCCAGTTGTGGTTACGGACAAAACAACGCAACAAAGCTCCGGAAGTTGACCCAATTTGCCTCGTAATACTGTCAATATGTACTCCAAACTTCCACTAAAATAAAAGCCAATGTGCTCGCAATCAATGTAACACAAATATGTATCGATCTTTCAATACACACATAACACAATTAAGAAAATAGGATTAACTCGTAGGGCCATGCCTAAACACACCGATTTTAATTAGGAATGTGTAATCAACGTGCGTTAACTGGTTTCTACTCGTGCAAGCCAAATATTTATTATCTCAATTACATTTCCATTTAAACAAAGTTACAAAGGCACCGAGTAACTGTCTTTTATACGAAACTGTTGTGTTGCATGTAAGTTCGCCGTTAGGATTTGGTGCCTAAAAATCCGACTTCACACAGAATGTGCAACTCACCGTGTTTTCCACTGTAATCTGATACACACGCTGCGAGTTGTCACTTGACGTCACAAGTCGGAACAATGGCTTTAGAATGTACCCACAACTGTTGGAGACCCAAGCTGTTGTGTGGTTGTACCATGAATAAATTCTTGTACGCACAAAACACTTTCTAATATCTAACTTGTGGTAAAAACTTGATATATAGCAGCGACGATTACTCTTACCATGAAAGTTCGTTAGAACCAAAAAAACGTCGGTGCGAGAGTTTTAAATTTTCGAAAAATGTTGCTCTGTTAAAAAACCATATTTCTCCAGCATACTTTATCATTTATTTAACGATTTACAACTTTTAAATTGATGTTATTGTTTTTGACGTTGTTGGGCACGTGATGTTATTTGAAATTGTTTTCATGCGACAAATATTCTGATCGATAGAAATGTTTATTAAGTTAATTAATATCTTCTAATTAACATTTTGGAAGACCCGGACGGATGCTTTCCAAATTTACTACTTCATTCTGATTTTTTAAGTCTAGTTACGGCGTTACCTAGTACTTAAACAATATTATTACAAAAGAATTATTAGTATCAGGTACTCATATAAATTTGTACTCTCCTTGGAATGTACCCCATACGTGAAATAATTTGTACGTATTTTTATTTGACTAGATCTTTTTATTATAAAATACGTACAATTAATTCATGTCCTTATACTGCTCTCAAATAAGACGAGTGCTTAAAGATACGGATTCCATATTATACAGGACATTTAAAAATTTGGTCAAACTTCGCGAGATGATTCCTGAAGTTATTTTAGGAAAATGCTTCTATAGACATGAGTTCGCATATCTTTTGTTACGGTGTTACACCTTGTAATGCTACAGCCATGAATGTTCGAATTCAATATCTATTTATTAATTTTTGATTTAGAAATCGGAACGACATTGGACAATAACTTAACAATAAATAACAATAAAATTGTTAATTTAGACGAACAAATTTCTATGACCTATTGCATTGCGTCATACTTTATCCACGAACCAATTCTTGATATACTCACATGCGGCTTGGATTTTTTTATTGAGTATCTCATTATATTTTCCACAGGTGTCGCGCAAATTAAACTTTTGAAATGTACCCAAAGGAAAATATCCAACGGATTCAGGTCGGGTGATTTCGCTGTTCAGTAGAAGGATGCTCCATTTCCAGTTAACCTGTTATAGATAATATCGAAAGAACTGTCGTAAAATTTTGTAAATAAAAAGTTAATAAGCAAGTATTAAATTCGAAAATGTATGGACCACGTTCATAGCAATTTTTTATAATGAAGCTTGTCGCTGTTATAGGTATATAGATTTATGCTAATATTTTATGCACAATGGGCAACATCAGGAAATGTGGATTTTAAATTTAACTAAGGATCAGCGTGATCTGTGCTATGTTGCTTATCGCATCTGTTGTTAAAATTCAATCACATCGTTAGGCTAATAGTTATTTTTGTACCAAGGGCATTATGAAGATGTTTAAGCTTTTTCAAGGGCGACAATTTTACAAGCCTGCGGGTCTCTGTCCCGACGGTTTATAAGTCGCTCGAGGGCGATGGACATCAAGCAATGCCCGTGGTGCATACGTTTTATTTTCCACTTTGAATACCCAAATAACTTGAAAAGCTTGTAGAGCAGTCCATAACACCCTAGGGTATTATAAGCGGGCGTAATGATAACGTCCGCTCTTATGCCCTCTTGAGAGGGCATAATGGCGCTGTATGGCGTTATGAACTGCGTTATATATCTCGTATCACTGATATAAACAACAAATAATAGATCAGTGCAAAATAAAGTTATTTATATACGTAGATAACACAATTTTCGTAAAATTGTAATTAATTTTCATTTATAACAAAACTTGATTTATTATACCATATTATTGCTTTCAGAAATCGGCTGCCACGCTAATCTTTGGCTGCATTAGTTTATTATTAGCGTTTGTCTATGCTGCGAATGCCATCATACACACTGTATATAACTGCGATAAATTAAAAAATGGAATTTTAATTAAAGGAAAATACAAAGACCTTTATTAACTTAATCAAAAGCAATTTTAAAGTGCAAGTTTTTTGTGCACCAGCATTTATTAAATCTCGAGCTTTTAAAATCCCGATTTCATCCTTATTTCGCGCAAAAGTACGCCTTTTAATATTCTTCCTGTTATTTTTTCATTACACCCGAAACATGAGGCGTGGGCGGACATCTCGGGAAGACTCCGAAATGAATCGGGCTCTTCGTCGAAATTTCACATAATAGACGTTAATCGGGGCCGAAGCTTAGGGCCCCTTTGATATTCGTTAATAATTTCGCGGAATAAACATTAATTTCGAGCTTCAAACAATATCGACGGTTCCGCGGGCTTTCTTCGCGCAGCGGTAAGTAATTGCTTTTCGCAACGACGCAGTTCAATTTTGATAAATTAATGAAATGTTCCCCGTTGTCAGTACGGCGCGGCGTTACCTTGTTCATTGCTTCTACCAGGTGTTGTCATATTTTATTAGTCGGAAGCGCCACCTGCGATGTATCGTTAATAACATCAATATTCCCGGCGAGCGCGATGAACTGGAAGTAAAACGCGGAATAAAAAAACGGGACGCAGGGATGATGGAGGACGGCCAACTTTCGTTGTTTGTGTGTGTATGGTGGCGTTCAACATGACATGTGCGTACCGTATTCACAACGGCGTCATAAATAACAAACATGCCCACAACTCCGCTGGGATTTGCGTGATATAGAACTTGTCAATTGATACAAATGTTCAGCAAACTCGAGCATCTCAGATTCCTATACACAAATTTGCATGATAATGCTGGCCGGGCCTTGGCGAAACCTATTTATGGCGCTAAACGCCCAATTAATTCTCTGTATCGCCCAAATTTTACAAAATTTATCTCCTACAGTATTTTCCTAGAAAGAGGTTAAAGGCGAGGGAGCACTTTAACGTTTAATAACAAACCGTTTAGACTATTTACGCTGAATTACTATGTAACTACATATGTGAAGGACGGAGCATTATATCGAGAAAATATTCATTACGTTTTTTACGGACAAATTCCATTAATTAATAGATCTCTCTAGGTCCTCAGCTAAAATTAAATTCTTTTTGAAAAAACCTAATTGCTTTGACTAAGTATAAGGAAATAAATTCATCATTGAAGCTAGTAGCTATAATTTGCTTTAAGATCTTTTCACTGATGGGTGCGTATGGTGCAATCACGTAAATGATCTAAAATTATGTTTATATGTTTCCCTTTACAAGTAGAATTGAACGTATTCTACGGATGTCTATTGAAGGTAAAACACACATGTCGTTAAAGTATTACTTACTTAAATAGTACCATATTATCGAATACTTTTATTATCTGGATAGCTGTGGAATTTATGTTTGTAGGTAATGTCATTTTAACTAATCCAAACAATTTCACAGCCATCTACAAGATAAAAGTATTTCATCATACTGTATAAGGGAAACAGTGGCGACTTCAAACCTTCACGCTTACTTACGTTAGCGGTAGCAATATGATAGGACATGCCATTCTCTAGATATAATGTTTTCATCCATTTGGCGGGACGCCTTCACTAAATTACTACTGGTATATAGTTTCTCGGCAACTCCAAAAATGTAATAGCTTTTGGACAACATTTTGCTGTATATAGATCTGCTCCACATACATTTAAAGTGTGACATGCTTTAGAATTAACGTGTAAAATCCGTTATAGTGCTCTTTTATACACCATTAATGCCGGTTGCGCTATCATAGCCTTGTTCTAAGCAATCAATAATCGGTGCCTATGTTGTACTTTTAAAGATAAAAAAAAAGCAATAGCTTGTTCAGATTTTTCAGTACAGTCAATATATTCCAAAAATCTCTCAAAAACTTATACATATTCGTTATATTATTAGCGTGAACAAAACACAATATGAATGTTGTTTGTTCCAAGTGAAATTAAGTTAGATGAACCTCTAAAAGGCAATCCACGTTCAAGACGGAATCGTATGAAGAAACATTTTTAATAAGTGTTTCCAGGTTTTTATTTTCAATATTTCTAAAAATAAGAAATTCAATTAATTGCATTTTTTAATTATTAAAATATTAACTATAAATAGTGTATATGAACGCTGGATCGGGCTTCCTGAAGGTCCGGACCCCGGTAATTTGTATCGATCTACCCCCATCTCTGCGGGTCTGTTTCTCATTTCTTAATGAATTTAAATCAGTAAACTTTTGATATTTCGCATTCCTACTCATGGCCAATACCTCACAACATTGATAGATTTTTATTATAAATTCAATAACTTAAGTAGGGTATCAAATGTGCATTGACCAGGGATGCGATGGTTAATTGGTTTTATTTCGTTTTTTAATTTTGAAATGTACCACTTTTCAAAATAGAGGGAATTTTCTAAATTTCACACTTTACGTAACACGTTCTGAAATGAAAATATTTCCTAGTGATGATAAATTCATCATTACATCAAATTGCAATGCGAAAAACCTAAATAAGCGTACCTACTTTATTATTATTATTACTATCTGTATATTATTTTATGGACAATTTATGAAATTTATTATTGTATCGGTTTAAAGTCTAAAAAACCCTCGCGTAATTTGTAAAACTCACTGACGCTTGTTTTAGCAAACATTATGGTTCGTCAAACTCAAACAATATCGTACTTTTCATAACTGATAAATAAATAAGAAATGTGAAAGTCAATTACGATTTCCGTATAAAAAGATAAATTTAACCTGCAACTTGAAAAAATAGACATTATAAATGCTTGCAGTGATCAATCATTCTATCTAAAAAGTGCCTTAAGAAAGTTTTTATCATTATAAAAAAATGCCTACAGGGTGTCTGTATTTTCAATGCCAATAAACAACCAACAAATTGTCGTAAACCACCCCCCCCCCTCCCCCAAAGATTACATCGTTCCGGCATTCCCCTTTCTTTTAAGCGAAGGGTGTTGGATGACGTCGTTGTTTTTTGTTTTGCTTTGAAAATAGTGCACGTAGCAGACGAAAATCGCCTACTACACCTGTTCTATGCGGACCGGACCAGTCGTATATAATGTTACGTTTTTACGCTCGGGCTATTTGAAAATTATACGACGCTTCTTGTATTAAACATTTATTTACAATGAATAATTATTATTATTTACAAACACAAGAATTATGAAGGCAGAACACAAATTACTTATAAACTACAGGCACTATTTCTAACAACGATACACTAATTATTTATATACGGCTTAACAGTAATGATTTATATGGTTATACACTCTATTTATTTATACTGGATTAAACATCAATTATTTATGTGGCTATTTATGTTATACACGCGTTTATTTATGTGTCGGCCTTACGCCTTCGAGTTTGATGAGAACTGGATGAGAACTGACTTCTATTCCTGCGAACGCATATTTATATTGCCGGCTAATTCCCTCCTGGAAGCGTCGAGACCATTCCGGCAACGGTGACGTGTCGCGTGTATTGACCTCAGGCGTGACTCATATATCCGCAGCGGCCCGGCTGCTTCTCGAAGTTCTGGATCCAAGGCCGTTTCTCTAAGTTCTGGAACAATGACTCAGTCGTCCGCAGCTGTCCCCAAGGTCGTCGCGGCTGTGCCTCACGCGTTTTCAGCTGCCTGATCGCAAGGTCGTTACAATAATTATGATTGAACTTCTTAACAGGTAATCGTTTAATCTTTAATTCTATTTTACAATTAACGTGTAGTCTCGGGGTTCATTAATCACGCTCTAATAAATCCATCTTTGAATAAGTATGTGTATACAACGTAACTACTAAACTTAAAATTATTACACTCGAAGTTTTTGACCGGTTTTTAAATAAAACTTGATGCATTTACGTGTATTTTGTTTTGATCTAAATTAAACAAATAATTTGTGCTATCAACGCCAGATCGGTTCGATGGCAAATTATTGCCTTGCTATTTAGTTTTATTAAAGTAATACTGTATATGAATGAATTTATAATTACATACGTGATATTGTTTTTAATTTTTCAGATTTGTTGGTCACAAATCAGTTATGAAAAAAATTCTAACGTTTATTTACGAGGTGTATTTTAATATTGTTTATTGAAATGAAGTGTTAACAGGTTTATATTTAAACCTAATAATTGTTATTTAAATTTTAGGTAATCTCAACTACAGCCACAAAACAATTTTTATGTATTAGTGTTAGATATAGTGGCGATACATAACCGAATTTGGTATATTTTTTTCAATCCAATCCAAAAATTTTAATAATAATCTCAAACATTTTAAATGCCTTAACACAAACGCGTTACACTATTTAGTGTAACTTCGTATTTATTATTTAATTAGGGGCAAATAGTTAACAACATTTTTTTATGTGAATATAAGTTATGGAATTTTTTTATATCTAGTCACAATTGTTGCAGTATTTTCAGATATTCCCACATTTCAATTATATTTGTATCGTATTGGTAAGTTGCATTTAAAATCGTATCCATGTCCGAACATAATTTAAAAAAAAATAATTATTATAATTAAATGTAGAGCAATGGACATTTTGGAAATATATAGTTTATTTTATGACACTTACAAATAGTGCATATAAAAAACAAAACGTATGTAATGTATTGATTTGCCACAATAACTAAGAAAATCCATAATTCCTAAAAAGAGCTCGTTACCTGTTCACTAGTACCATGTAAATGAATTGATTAGGTTAATGAGCCACATGGCTAAAATTATTCTCCTTTTTTAGTTACAATATTCAGCAGTGACTGTTCATTGAAGTTACGAACAATCCAAATTCTGTATTTTATATTGAGGAGACAAAGAAACATTTGTTTTAGTAATAAATACAATGCGACAGTCAATAGAAATATGTCCAAATAAATCAGTAAAATTGTCCTGAATGAAAAACTGGTTCATAGAACAAGCTGTACTTCAAGTATTCATTATTTGTTAATGCCTAATGGACAGCACAGATAAAAAGTTATCGGAAGTTTGGAGTTACATTGCATTGCCCGTATAGTGTTATGTCATATTTTGGATCGAGTTCAGAACAGATTTTTCTTCAAAAATACAGCATATTTAACGACTTTCGTTCTAAAATGTATATAATCAATTTTATTGTAGATTTAATTTCAACATTTTCTTTGTACTGTAATCCATAGTATTAACCTAATAAATGGGTTTATAAAATAGACGACGCATTTAGAAACGTCAGTAAAGGATAAACACTTATTATCTGTTTTTACAAATTTTTGAGATCCCACAGCAGCGTTGAACATCAATAGCAGACGAGTAACAAATTATAATGTACACGATACGACTATCATTTAGTACAATTATTTTATAAGTAACTTGAAAGCGAGGCAATTATTTTGTACTTAGGATTAGAGAAAATCCTGCAGATCAGACTCGTCATCGGTCAAGCGTTGCGAGTCAACCAGTTTGAAAAGATTAGAACCAATTTAGTCTCGGACTGGGTTTTTGACTGACTTTATATTCTACTAAACTAATAATCTATTGCTTGAGAATTCTGTATAGAATGATATAGTCATATGTGGTAGTAGTAAATACTTGTAGAATGAAGCAGAAACTTGATATCCTACTTATACGTTGTCGGATTCGGATATAAAACATCAAAAACTTAACTCATTTTCGGTCATGTTATTGAATAGCCATAGTTTTGTGTAAATGTTTAAGACACGTGTCTGTAAACATTAGTGCATGATAGAGATGAAATATAGGAAATATAGTTCTATGTAAAATACAAAATTAAGATTTGGTGTTGCTAAGTGCAATATTTAAAAATAAGTCGTGCAAATAGTATAATTAAATTAACATATTTTATGTCAATTTCCTGCAACTGAAAAATCTTCCTTAGAGTGGCTCACAACCACCTGGACATTTAACTTATTTTTGACGAGAAGATTTACAAAGAAAATACTTTCCATAATAACTGATGCGCCATAATTGTGAATATCCAACTGAACTGTCGTTTAGCAAATTAATAACCACTTGCAGCAGATTTTTTGAACATTAATTAAGAGTGAGTCGTTTCTAAAACAGTTGCGTTCAACTGCACTGTAATTTAGGTGATCGTTTTCCGTTGGCCCACTCTTAAAAATCGGAAGAAGACCATGAGCGATACTGGTAGATTTCTATAAAGAAATTTCTGATATTTATGACATTTTAAGTTATAGTCTTCTCTTAAAAGTAGCACAAAAATACTTAATCTGATGTTGAACAATCTAGATTCTATAAGATTAAGCTTCAAGACTAATATTTATCAAAGTTTAATACTTATGAATAAACTAGCATACTCAGTTAACAAATTGACATCAATGTTTCTTGTATAAATAATCCAATATCTTTTTCGTATAAGTTTCCTCTCGCACAGTTTCGTTTCGTAAACTTTTATGCAATATGAAACTTTTTAGCACACATACTGCAGTTTCTTATATGTTTTGAAGTTTGCATACTATTACGAGCACTAACAGCAATTGATTACGTCTGTGTAGCTTGCTTGTCGTGAATATTTTATCCACTTTGCCCTCAGAAAATTGAGAACGCCATCGAGAGTGCAGCACAATGCATAATACATTACATTGTTTTGTATACTTCTGCAATGTACGTGTCGGTGGTTTTTGTTGCATATTTTATGGAAATTCAGTTTAACGTGCTATAATAGCGTGTCGGAGGCGTTAATGTATTCTATTTAATGGTTTGTTTTTCTCCTGATTAATGGTCCGCTCTTGTTATCTCATAAGAAGGTCGATTTTTAAGTGAAATATTCAGGAGGTGTTGATATTCGCTGGAATACCGCAATTATCGTCGAACTACGGTCAAACATCCAGAACTAGGAAGATATTAGTTTACCGAGCAGTAATTACCCTCCTGCGTGTTTAGTTTCGGTGTTTACAGACCCAAAACTGTAGGGTTCGGCTCGTTATAAATTGGCAGAGTTTAAAAAAGTCAGCTGCCATTAATCGCGACCCGAATTGCGCCGGCAGCCATAGGGATTATTAATAGAAAGATGAAATCCGCCCCTGCCCTTCTGGTGGACAAAAATTCGCCCGAATAAAGTTATCTAACGGCATCTTAATTAAAATGGAGGCCGCCAGCATTCTTGATTACATTCTCATTTTAATGAGGATTATGCTATTATGAAAGGGTTGAAAGGCTTCGCATTCCGAGGGTTTTATTAGACTTTCTAAATCATCCGTAGGAAAATTATTTTTTACTTGTACGGAAATTGTTTTGCTTTGAAGTTTTCGAGTTTCGAGTCTCCGAAGAATTTGCAGCATTTTAAGGGTTGGAATAAGAAAATTATAAAAATTCATTGTTTTACGTTGGAAGGAATGCGATTTCTCAAAACACAGATATAAACGTATAAATGTTTAAAAGAATTTTAACATCAAAGGACGGCAAATAAAATGTTTGTTTACCATTTTAAAAATCAAATGTTGGAAAACTTTATTTTAAAAACACAATATTGCTGAAAAATAGACTTGTATTACTATCGCCATACAATTCTGGATTTTATTTTCCTGGGCAAGATCAAGATTTACTACTGTAGTCGTGGTGAAAAACTTGGCTTTATAATTTTGCCAGGACTAATATCTGATTTTTATTCACTTTTTCTATTATTAAATACATCTACCTAAATTTTGAATCGAACTCCCGGCTGTTGATTGGTGTTAAGCTTAGCTATTGAGTTACCCAGATTATATACAGGGTGTTCCCTGAGTTAACCGACAAATTAACACGTGTTGTAGAGGTGGTTCTAAACAAACAAATTCACATACACTTTAGGTTAATTCCTTTTTACGTTCGTGAGATATCGACAAAAGAAAAAAATTGTATCAATTAATGTAAAATTACGTATTTAATTAAGAAATAACATAACAAAATAAAAAATAATTAATATTATAATAATTGATCGAATTGTTCACCTCCACTTTCTAAACATGCTGCTAGTCTTTGAGCCATACTTTGTTGTCAATTAATATCTGCAAGTTCATTTCGTAGAGAATCTACTACCTCAACTAGTCTTGCATCAACTCTTCTCGCGTGTCTGGTTTACCGTTATTGTAAAAACGAGATTTAAGGCAACCTCAAAAGAAAAAGTCTTAATGGCGAAAGGTCAAGAGAATGTGCAGGCCATAGTACAGGGCCCCTCTTCCTATCCATCGTCCGGTATTGTTCTAGGCATGGCTGTTAATTAATGATTACTTTGACAGTGCTTACTTATCAACAGATGTTATTTTATCTAGCTTATTTGTGTCAATACGTAAATTTACATTAATGATGAACTATTTTTACTTCCTTCGTCTGAAAGACGAAGGAAGTATTGTAATCGCGAAAATATCACCTTCCGAGATTTCTTCAGATCTTCACGTTTCAGGGTCCCTAGATGACGAAAAACAGGTTTTCTCAATTCCGTCCATCCGTCTGTCTGTCTGTCTCTCTGTCTGTCTGTCTGTCTGTCTGTCTGTCAGTCTGTCTGTCTGTCTGTCTGTCTGTCTGTCTGTCTGTCTATCTGTCTGTCTGTCTGTCTGCCTGTCTGTCTGTCTGCCTGCCTGTCTGTCTGTCTGCCTGTCTGTCTGTCTATCTGTCTGTCTGTTGGCACTGTTGGCAGTATATCTCAAAAACTATTTGTCGGAGGAAGACGATATTTTTCATACATATTATATCAAGAGATCCAAAAAACACTGTACGTCAATGTCAAATTCGAGGTTAGCAGGTTAGGATTTGTGTTATTTTGTGTCATAACTGACGGAAAACCTAACCTGATAACCTCGAATTTGACATTGACGTACAGTGTCACCAACATATTATTCATACGTTGGATCTCTCGATATATCTACCTCGCATGAACAATCCTTGGCAATTGCTTTTGCTTGCAGAAAGCGGTCCGCTGGGCTTCTGCCCATCTGGAAATTTCCTCGTTTATCGGTTTTCCCATCCACCCCTAATTCTCAATAGTAGTATTTTCGGGGAGACCCGTGTCTAGCAAGTAGGCCTTCATAGGCCGGTTTTGCCAACCCCGTGGACAAGGTGACCTTAGCAAGGAATCTTTTACATGCTACACATCGTAGTAACATGGGATCCACGGCTTTACATCACTTCCGAATGATGGCATTCTGTAGAGG
The DNA here is from genome assembly GCA_940337035.1 of Agriotes lineatus. Classification (NCBI taxonomy): domain Eukaryota; kingdom Metazoa; phylum Arthropoda; class Insecta; order Coleoptera; family Elateridae; genus Agriotes; species Agriotes lineatus. The sequence continues at coordinate 66,263,165 of OW679197.1, read as the reverse complement.
CGTTAACCCCACATTTTTTTATTTTTAAAAATCTCACCGGGATCGGGGATCGAACTCTCGACCCTTAGATCAGTAGCCAGAATGTTTAGTACTCAGCTATGGAGCCCTGCTAATTCTGAGTAACTCAAGATAGAAGATTATGTCAACAATATTAAAACATTGCGTTTAACCGTCATTTTGCTAAAGGAATATATGTTTATCGAAAATACAGCTTTGCTCAATTTTATGTCACAACGTCCACTGCGAGGGAAGTTTTGAGTAAAGCCCTTTACAGATTTTTTCTTTTGTCGATATCTCAAGAAGGAAAGGAATTGACGTAAAGTATATGTGCATTTTTTTGTTTAGAACCACCTCTAGAACACATGGTATAAATTTGTCCGTTTCCTCAGGGAATACGCTGTATATTCGATATACAAAATTACTTACCATGTGCATGAGAGCGTGGGAATTTAAGGAAATTTTCTAAAAAGTTCCCATTTTTCCTGATATAGACTTTACCTAACAATTCTTTAAAAATTAGAGAAAATGGGTCCTGGCTGTACTTCTATTTCAAAATTGTGAAACAAAGGCGGAACGTCATTGTATCATGTTCTATTACATAGTTTTAAATGCAACATAAGTTCAACCTTAAAAACTGAAAGGAACAATTCACCTTTATGTTGTGCGAGAAAGAATGTTACAAGTGCAAATAGGCAACCGTTTTTTCAACATTGAATACAATTATTTGTCAGTGCGCTTTTATTGCTGAAGTATGATATATTCTCAACACCTTAACCGCCACGTGACACACGGTCTGTGCCTTGTCTAACTTGCCCTTGGTGAATCGTAGCACACCATGTATGTCTATCATTGCAGACTGCTTTCGCGTGTCCAGACACTGCGTGTGTGCCTAGGTAATGATAACTGGAGATGTTGGGAATTTTAGATACTAAAATTATTGAAAATAGGTCGGCAAAAGGCGAAGGACATTGCATTTTATGACGCAAAAATAATATTTTAGATAAATAGATCATGCATTTTTTTATAACAAATATCAAAATGTATTGCACATTAAAGAAAACTACAAGATTCTTAAGAAACTAAAAAGTTATTATTTAGTCTATACTAAATAGGTAAATACATTTTTCTTGGTATATTTTATTGTTGATGTAGCACACAATTATTTTTTCAGTGTTATCGGGACTTAATGGTGACGATTTTCCCTTAAAATGTTGTTACAAAGTGAAAAGTGCGTTTATAGATAACATTTGTATGCCAAATGACGTGGGCCAAATTAAAGATAATTGCAAAATGGATTATAGTATTACTCGCACTTGGATGCCTACAATCTACGTAATAGTAGTTATCTACGTGTGACTTTTAGTTGGCAGTTTTAAGTATGTAAACCGACTGTTTAATAACATGTTTTGATTAGTTGACGTCGTCAGTAGCAACGCGTTTAAAAGATTTCATTAAGCATGTCGTCAGTAGCAACGTGTTTTAAAATTTTTACCACTCAAAATAACGACCGATTGATACTAATCTTAATTTACATTGAAATATTTTTTTTATATTTACCGTGTTTTCTAGATTCTATAGTAGATAAAATACTGTACTATACACATGCGTAAAGCTCACGGGGCTTAAAACCTGCCCCACTCGTGACTAAAAACTAGCTTTACACATTTGTATCGTAAATTACTCCTATTAATAACATATCTCTTCTTGAGAGAACTGCAACTTCTGAAACTCTGAAATTGTTTATTATAAAGGTAGTTATGTTAGGCTGCGATTTTTATTGTAATATACGCTAAATTGAAACTGCACCATTTTATAATAACGAAGAGAATATGTTCAGTATTCATTAATACTTTAAAATATCCACGAACGTATACTACTAAAAACAATTAAAGGATATTTCATAACAATAATATTTAAAAAAACAGGCAGTTAAAATAACATCTGGAATTATTTTTATATTTCAAGCGAAATATCCATTAACTGTTTTGGGTAGTGCAGTTTGTATTACATAAAATGCAATCCCTATGGATAAGCGTGTATTCTGATTGCGTCACCTTTTATCAGCACCGATCGGGAGCACTTCATCCGCGATGGACCCCGTTTCGAATCCCACCGAATGCGATGCTTTTTTTTTCTTTGCGAATTAATGTCATTCGTATTACTAAGTGTTTATTTTGACTGTTTTAGTGTTACTACGATCATTAAGATATGTTTACCTATTTTGTGCATATTTGCGTATGTCACTTCTTCGTGGGCACCGATTGGACGCAGTTCCGCGATCGGCCGTGTCGTTACTGCGTCCTTCATAACACAACGCAACCATAAGCAAATGCGATAGATGCGCCTTCTTGGGCTAGCGGTTAAAGTGTCTGATTAACAATTAGATTCGTTCTGGGAGAGCGGGTTCGAATCCCATGGGCTGCATTGTTTATTTTTTTTGCAAATTGTGTAACTCGCAATCCTAAGTATTTCCTTTTATTGTTTATTTATTATTATCACCGTTAAGATATTTTTAAGTTTTCTTTCTTCTGCAACTTTTTTATTTACAATGCAATTTTAAAAATACGGAAATTATTTTAATTGTAGTAAGTCGACCTATTTGGTGGGCTCAAAAGCTAGTTATATTATCTACGTAGGTACTTACATAGTAATATTGAAATGTCTTTTGCTTCGTTACTGTTTTACGTCTATACAATAACTGCGTTTTCAAAGGTTGTTCCTAATAATGATTTAATGGCAATCTTTCCATGTTATTTTACTTCACTCAGAAGGAAACCGTTGTTCTTCATTTGACCGGGGAGATGAAGTAACTAACTGCTTGCTGTTATTATAGTTCGACAATATCTGTGTTTTTTCTTCTTCGCCCCTAGAAGTAGTAACTGTTTTCATTGTAGTGGTATGCTTTCTGCTTTGAGTAAAGACGTCTCTTTTATCATCCCATTTTAGGTGCATCACCCTGCATTGCTTTCTTTTGCAATGATTTCACTCTTTCACAATTTTGTTTCGGCTACTTCTTTACAATAAATGCGTTTGATTTTTTAGCAAGTAGCGAGGAAACGATTTGATGGTATAATAATAATTAGCGGTATAGAGTCCTCCCTTTATCTAATAAGTTTTATAAGTTGCTATCATTACCTTTGTAGAAATAGACACACTTTATTTTTGTATTCTCCACAGTATACACTGAGATTGTAAGCATAGCCATCATTCAGACACAATTTATAAAGTTTGATTCTAAAATTGTGACGTTTATTTCTAATGCATTGACGAAATTAGTCGCCTTCTAAATGGTACGAGTGTCTCGTAAATACACACTTTTTGACCAATAATATAATTGGTTATGCTCGGGAGTCAGCACAACAATGAAAGAAAAGCCTCTATTTCATCTTGATTTGTGTCAGTCCAAATATGTAAAGGAAACTTTGGAAAACAGTTTTTGTTTGCAGTTGATTGCCCCACATATCTATTAGCATCAACGATGTAACTAATAAGCTCAAATAAATTTTGTGCAATTGATATGGTCATTATCGAAATATTTTACGTATACTTCAGGATCTACTCCTAATATTTTGTTAAAAAAAAAATTAAATCTGTGTAGAAAATCACCAATAACGTCATGCCAATCCATATCTTCATCATCAAAACCACTATGGCCATTAGCACTGTCCTTATCATCGCTAGACATCATTCCGGGGTACTAACCTGCCTTACAAAATCAAACGTAGCTGCAACGCTGTCACTATATATTATGTTCCTCATCACATAAAAAATCATCTGACAACTGCTGTAATATCTGCTGAATCTTTTCGTAGTCTTTAGTAAAAATCCGAAAATATACCAAGTCTTCTAGAAGATTCTATAAAAAATAGGTGGCCCCAAGGACTCCACAATAATGTATTGCGGCGGTTAACGTGTCAAAATCTATATTGATAAATAAAGATCTTTTTTTTTTCAATACAACTGTTTCTAAGTAAATCCCAATTAGCACCAAAGTACCTGTAACTGAGACAGGAACCTCAAATGAGTAACCATTACGGACCGCCACTAAAACTATGACTTCGATGTATAGTTATTTATACATTGGCGGAATCGACAGGTGCTGCCACGTAGTTTTTACCACTATGGCTACTTTATAGCTGTAAATGATTTGTCCCTAGCTGTCCTGGTATTGAAAACGTCGCAGTTACCTTTCGGACGACCTTCAAATTTTAAAAACTTGATGATGGCTAATGATGGTAGCGGCGACTTATTCATACTATTGCAATGCCGATTCAAGTTGCAACTACCTTCAAATAGTTTTGCTGGTTTCCGCGACGTTATGGAGACCTCCACTATTCCTTTAAGGTCGTCAACTTGTAAGTAATATTAGTGTTAATAAAGTTTCCGCTACTTTCAGAACGGAACGTCACTGTACACGGTTACTGTATCCTAGTTCCTAATATTGATAAAATGAAATGCTGTGCATTGTTGTGTAGTGTGCAGTAATGTGCAGAAATACTCGCCAGTGCGGCTCTTAAAAATAATAACATCCGTTTACAAAGAGAAGATTGGTAACAAAAGGGAGACAAGTTAGCAAGATTCTACGATGCAACCTTTTATAGAAAATTGAAGCGTTTGTTCTATATTCCATTAAAAATAAACACAATCACTGTGTGAGACAACGATCAACTTGAGAAAATATAAGGTTAAAAACGAAATAGATGGACCCTTGAAGTGGTATTGGGAACATTGCACAGGCTGTGGTAGTCACAACTTTAAACATACTCGGCAGTTCCATTCGGTACGTTGTAATAAATATAACTTTAAATGTACATATTCCCAGTACCCGTCAAGTAGCAATTACTTTTAAGTTATAATACTTATTAGTTAAAATAACTTGAAAAGTTATTTTCCGAAATATGCAATTTTATGGGCTAAACTTACGACGCATTATAAAAAAACCGGAACCTTCACGTCACAATGGTTTAAAAAAATGCTCGACACCAATTCCATCATTTCTGTATCAAATATAGAAAATTAATACATAATAATTACTTTTAAGTTTCAAAAAGCAATTTAAAAAAATCAGCATCTAGGATCTCATATTCTCTCCTGATGTTCTTCTTCTTCCTCTTATTATAGACCAGCGGCCTGTTTTAACCACAAAGTGGTTCTATGAGCCCTCTTTACGCTTATGTTCAATAGTCTAAAATATGTTAATAAAAAATGCAATTTTGAATGGCGCGTGGTCTGATTTGTTCTATCATCATTACGTGTGACAGTAAACTTGTATTCGTTTTAATTTTATTTTTCAGACCATAGAGAAAGAATCATTGAAGAATGAAACATAACTATAACAAAATCCGTTACAAGACAAAGCAAACAACACTAATGTGAAATAGTAGTGAAATTGTAGTAGGGTGAAAGTAGCGGGCGAATTCAAGCCGCAACGTCGTCACTACATAACCACAACGTCATTGGAACGTAGCCAGACAAGTTCCAGGGACGTTGCCCAAACGTTACGGTCACCAAAAATTATTCTTTATTTTGGTCACGTGGACGTAATGGAAAGAAACATTCCAATTGCATGCCCGTGACTAGTGACAAACACTTCACAGTTACAATAGTCACCGGTACGTTCGAGCGACTAATTGTGCTAGTTAGGTTGAGTTAGAGAATTCCTTGTTATTAAAATATTGAATAGTGGAGCTCCGTCATGTTGAAACTACAGGTTTAAGTTTAATATGCTAATTAATAAAAGTTCTTAAATTTAACTTATAATAGATCTAAGTTTTTGGATACTAAAAGTAATATTTGCTATGATTCCTCATATTTAATGTTTATTATGTAGATATTTTAAAATTTACTTTTGCACTATTACAGTGATCATTTTTTTTCCTCGAGGCATCCCTTGGAATTTGAACTTATTTTCTCACTTCGCTTGAGGGAATTTTGATGTTTGTTTGACGTTGAATACTTTCTGAATGAAGCTGCAACGTAACACTTTTTGTTTCACGGTAATCATAAGTCGCTTGTGGAGATTTTTTATCGCTCGTAATTAGGGCTAAACTTTTTTATAGATGAAATGGACTGTATTTTATTATTTAAAGTATTTTATAAAAATTATGAAAATATAAATGTTGATTGGATCTGTGTAATTTATACAGCACTATTATTATTAAAGTCAGTAAAAGTTTGTAAAATATTTTGCGTTAATAAAATTAAACATTTTCGTCCTAGCTGTGCCATATGTTGTACATTCCACTGAAAGTTTTTAATCCAGAAAGTAGTACACACCTTCGCACGCTGCGATTCGTGAGAACTGCTTATAAAAGTTTCCTATGCATATTAACGTTCGGTACTAATGCTTTTTTACGTAAATAAATTTGTCGAATCTTATTTTAATGCATCGAATAAATCATGTAAATCCCCATTTGCTTGCAAATTTCCATTTTAACTGTAATTATTATTGGGCCGATCACGCGATAAAGCCTTTAAAAGCCGCAATTCGGCATTCTGAATGACTTTCGACACACATTTGGTTGTTTTTATTCAGAAACGCCTTTCCTACGTTTCAGCGGTCCCTTTAAACCTTCGTTTCCTTAAGTTAATTTTTGCTATTCGACTGATAAAATTTTCGCACGCTGCGTTTGTACGCATCGTTTCGATATTAATACCAGCGTATTGTATTACTGAGGTAGCTTTTATCGTCCCCTTTAGTAGCTTTTTATTTTATTAGTGCTACATAAAACCGCCTCAGACATTGTGTGCAACCGAACAAAGCAATGCATAATACATGCGTTATTTTTAGCAAACACTGGCATAATTTCACTTCTCCGTCCCTCCAAGCATCGAACTGAGTACAGTTCGCATGAACTTCACTGTGTAAACATCGTGCGGACTTCAATGAAGTTAGTGTACAGCAAAAGTCAATATGTTCTTACTTCATTTTGACGTGCTGCTTGCTGTATTTGGCTTGTATTGAAAACAGTTGCAGCATAAATAAGTTGATAATTAATTTTGTTTTAAACGAAAGCAGAATTACACTATTTTGTTATGAAATCGCAAAAAGTAGTACAGTACAGTAGTCTAGTTAGAACATCAAAATTAAAAAATCATATATAATTTAAGTGATCCAAGCAAGAAGACGTGTGCTGAACAGTATTATTGTTTACTTATCAATTCTACTACTACACCTTGACATATTTTTAAGTCTTACGTGCGAAATCTATATGGAACTTAAAAAATAGAGAAAATGAATTAGATTGATGTAGCACTGTTGAACATAACGCTATAACACTTGTACATGTAAAGCATCCAATGAAGTATTATAAAATTCCTCGTTTCAAAGTTCTACGACGCATATAAATGATAAATGACAACAAAAGTTTATTTTAAGAGTCCTTGTGCATAGTTAGAGAGAGCAAAGAGAGAATGAGACCTCAACGTGTTCTAAGACTCGCGTATGCACATCCTTCCAACTAAGCCAAATACGTACGCAGAGAACAGTATATTATTCAAATTGTCTGCTCATTTGCAAATCGAGTAAATTGCGACTGCAGGTGTGTTTACCGCCAGATAACTTGCATAAATTTGGGCGTAGGAAAATGTTGCGTTCGTCAACATCAGTATATAAAATCTGAATACAGAAACACTTCAGGGATACCGAGCCCAAACGGAGGTATATCCTGTGTACTAAGCCTTTAAACGTTCTTTTGCTGAGAACATAAACGGGTTTAGCCGCTTTGAGCCCGAACTTCGTTCTTAATAAGGGCTTTGATATATTCTATTGAAGCTTTATGCCTGAAAAAAGGTTACTTAATTTAGGCTATTTATGTTTCCACATTTTATTACTGTCTTTTATTAGATCAATTTCAGAGCGAACGGCGGCCTTAACAGGGCTGAAAGAAATACTGAAAAAGGAATATTATTTAATCATATTAATCCGGAGGAGTTCAATTACATATTTTATTCGAGTGCGTATCTGTCTCACTGCAAATATATTGTAGTTTTCGCCATGTTCGTACGAATAGATCTAGTCTATAATATAATAAAATTTTAGAAAGTATAATTAAAAGCTTGGACTTATTAATGTCGAATAAAGCGTTTGCATATTTCATTTCTTATTTCCAAAGTTTAAAGTATTTTACCTGAATCTTAACAATCTAATTAGTCTAATCTACATACAGGGTTATTCACGTAAGATGACGAGCCTGACCAGGTAAAAATGCAACCCAAAATACGATTTATAAAGCTAACTGGATCCCTATTGCATTAGCATAATTGAATAATATGTTGGTAGCACTGTAAGTCTCTGTCAAACTCAAGGTTAGCAGGTTAGGTTTTGCGTCAGTCTGTGTCAAAACTGACTATTATTGAGTTGCGCCTTTGTGGTATTAAAGTAATCGATTTAATTAATCGAGTTAATTCTGACAGTTATTGGTTTAAAGACCTGTAATATGACTTAAATTTAAGTGATGTTACCAAACAGAGAAAAAACAAAATTATTTTAGTGTATAAGAAGCGCCGCAAAGATGTAAATGCAGGGTTATCTACGACGTATACACCGAAAACTCGTTCCTTTATTATTATTAAATGAATACGAAAGTTTCAGTAGCAACAACTCTAACCTATGTAATTATATCATGCAAATAAATATTGAGTATTTGCACTGCTGATCCCGTAGAGAATGAATATAAAAAAAAATGTGCAGATATTTTGTACTTTTGTATTTTCTTTTCATATCAGCACGATGTTTTTAGTTATTTATCTATACTACAAGATTAAAAGTAAATGTTTTCCCGAACGTTCGTATATGATTAATTTTTTTTTGTCGCAATATATTCAGATCTTGAATAATATTAGGGCACAAAACAACCTCAGATATTATACAGAGTTCATAATAGTTATTTATGTACCAAGGGCATTATGAAGATGATTACGGCCGTCCGGGCGAGAAGTTTACTTGCCCGAGGGGCTATGATCCGGGGGTTTGTAAGTCGCCCGAAGACATAATAATCATGTAATCCCTCTGTGCATATAACATTTTATATCTTACTGTCTTTACTTTATGTCTTAATAACATTAATAATTGATGGGAAAGTGGATAATGCCCGCATGAGAGGACGTTATGAATTATAATGCCCGCTCATAATACCTTGGTTGTTTTGGACGGTTGTTTTAGACGCGTTTATATATTCCGTATTACAGGTATAGACAACAAATAATGTACTAGTAGACATAAACGATTAAAAGGCAACTTGACCAGTGATATTTGTGGATTTAGTTAATATAATATTCTAACGTTGCATGCAAGCATCAATTTCACATTTTTAAGCATTGACGTTCGTGGTGTAGTTTTGAATTCTCGCGTTGTTAATTTTCTAAGTTACTTTAGTATGCTACTGCTGCTGTTAAATTGAGTTTTCTGAAAGTGCTTGCCAACAGTGTTAAATGGGTTGCATTTATTACGTTAACACGTGGCTGGGGCATTTTTTCGTTATTGTTTCATTTAGGTAGGTAACATATTTTTCAGCATTATTTGAACTCACTAGAAACAGAAAAGAAACAAAAAATACAAAATTATTTTGCATAAAGCAACACAGGAAATATATACATAGCGTCCCAAAATTCACGGTAGGAAAAAAATGTGCAGCATGGTATAAGATGATTTAGCCCATTTTTCTGGTTTTTATTTTTTTATATACGATACATGTAGAATATTTATTGGAAAACTACAAAAACCAGTATTGTAACTAGGCATATGACTGCCCCCTTGCGTAATTTATTAAATTACAGGTAAAACCACTCACCGGTCGCAGAAGTATTCTTCGTAATTATAAATCATTTATTTACGCACGAGAGAGTGTTTGAAGTACTCTCCTTGATCAACACAACAATTCAAAAAAGAATAGTTGCTGTTGAATTCTTTGTGCTGCATTTTCCACTCTTTCTTGCAAAGCATTACACAACATTTCAGGCAACCCTCTCGGCGTTCGTAAAAGGATTCATTTTAAATTATAAATACAAGAGACTCATTAAGAAATCCATTTTTAAAATAGTGCACTTAATCAGTGCTCACAAAACACCTGTAGCGTTTCTTTTCTTGTGATAAGAAACTCGGATTTGAAGAAATTGGTCCTTGAAAGTTGCGCAATTAAATTATCTCACTTTATTTTACGTACCAGTGGCGTACGTAATTATTTACGAAAAACTTTAATAAATTATTGCTAGAAAACGTGCCTGTCGATTTTTTAAATACTTTGGGAAAATCGAAATTTCAGCGTAACCTATCCGTATATATTTTTTCTTCCATGAATTTAGATACATCTTGTATAAGAGTATATTACAAAGCCTGGTTATGATAGTTATGATAAAAGTGTTGGGCCAGACGTAAATGACAAAAACTCGATACATTTCAATTCTGTTGTCAAACGTAATGACTGTTCTATAAAAAATATTAAAATGTTTCGAATGGCAGGTGAAGTGTGTTAGTGTGTTAAATTAATCGTTTACGGAAAAAAATCGCAGCCGGATTTAGTACAAATTTTTGAGAACTGCTGGCTAAATCGAATGAAAGTACGTTACCCCTACTGCACAAAACACAAACAACTGACTTTTGCTATGGATTTTATCTAAATTCAGTCTTATCACAACCACATGTGCGGATTTAAGTTCATAGAAATTTATTCCAGTGACCATCAATCAGTTTAAGCAATTAAATGTTTTAACTTTTGTGCGATTGTTATTAATTTTTGACGTATAGCTTATTACCCAAAGTTGCCCTGTTTGATGTCCTCTAACTACTATTAAAGTTAATGACCGTACTTATGAATTACCCTGTACTTCTATGAGATACTGTACGGGTAATCATACTGTATAAGAACTACAATATGCTACCAATAAGATTACAGCTCAGTCTTTGCAGAAATAGTAATTTTTATTGTAAAAACTTCAAATACAAGTTCTTATATTAGCAGTGAAAAGTATTAGCTAATAAAATTTAAAAAGCTTTGAACACACCGACGGTTGCACATATAAATGTATATTGAGCGTATATGTTAATTTCTGCGCATTTCAATAAGATCATATTTTTATATTCGAAAATATTCAAATTTTCAATTGAATAAAACTAAAGTAAATCCACTTTTGGGCACGATGGTTTGGAGGAAAATTAATTAATTTTTAAAATAAAAATATTTAGATTTTCAAATAAATTAAACAAGAATTATCAGTGTACAATTTAATGTTTTTACAATTTTTAGGCTGCATAAATGCGTATTTCCATAACAATATAATTTTTGCATGACTTTTTTAAACTTTAATTGCTAAATTTAATTAAAAATTTAACACAAGTTGGAACATTTAGAGTAGAATTAAAGATTTAAATAAAACATGAATGCCACTTATGAGCCTGTAGCTTAGTTTTCGAATTTGCGATTGAAAAAAGTAAAGTAGATTCAATTTTGTAGAAACGAGTCTGCATACATTTTTGTAAGAGTTTTCTATTTAATCCTTTCTAATCGCAAATCGTCATAATTGTAACGCAATATTTACCGAGAGAGAACTGTTCAAATTAAAGTTACTGTTGTGATCACTTTTAACATTCGTTTTCCGTTTACTTGTTTATGTATTAATATATGCAATAATTTAATAAATATGATTTTAACGACTAACACGTAAAAGGAAACCACTTTTATACAGGTGTTGGTAGTCATGAGGTGAAAACGTGCAGGTGACTGAAAATATCAGCAGGCTTTTGTATGCAGTTAGTAATTATAATCGATAGACTATTTTTATATTTTCAAGCCAGTTCTGAACGCATTATCACAAGAACTCGCTTATTTTTAATTAGTGAGTTATGTAACTTGCAGCACGACATCTGTTCAAAACGTCCTTCACATGTTGCATTGAAGCGGTTCTGATCCGTTTTTGTTGATATCGCCATATGCTGCGGTATTTGTGGAGAAACATTTTGCGGTTTCTTTAATTTATGACTTTGATATGAACACAACAAAGGCCTGGCAAAAACAAACAAATGAACAAAGCCCGATTTTTTAAAACGATTTTCACGTAAAATAACAGGCTAACTGTTAGAAAGGACATAAAACTCATTAAAATTTCTTTTTCTGTAGAGCAGGTGACATTTATTTAGACTTTTATGAAAGTATGTACTACGTCAAGTTTATTTTACTGGCTTGAGAGGATGAGTACGGTAAATAAACATTCAGTACTTTTGTAAAGGTATATTACGTGTTGAAATCATTTGTAAGCTGCACATAAAAATAATTGTTTTATTATTGTTCAAATATAGTGATATTGTGGTCCATGAGAAGGTTCCGAAAATTAAGGATGTACACAATTCCTTGAATTATTTCAGAAAGTAAAATGTATATTAATCTTAGTCCAAATGACAGCGTGCCCCAGTTTTCAAGTCACTGTTTTTAGATAGAATAAAAAAACACGAAGAAAGTTCCCAAAAAATGCATAAATTCAAAAGCCATTAATGTAAGTAATAAAAAATACCAGCTTAGTAGTAACAGAAATGATAAATAAGCAATAATAATATCGGGATGAGAAGGTGCCAGCTCTTTATCGATACTTCGGCATAGTGTTGGGGATGGAGTGGATTTTTGTCATGCGCTCTTTTGGACATCTGTTCCTTAAGATTAAGGCATTAATTTAGTTTTCGTAATCTCTATAACGGTCCTTTTAGTGTGGTGCGGTCACTATCATATTATGTTCTATACATGATCGTGTCATATGTGCGACGACTTCGGTTAAAGAGAATTTGCAAGGGAGACGGGAACTAATCATTGCGAAGTCAGGATGGAGAAAATCGGTTTAAAATCGAGTCCGCGATTTATCACTACCATTAGCGGAGAGTGCGAATGCCGCAGAGAGTGCCGGTAATGTGGAATTTCTGATTTAAATGTGAGAAAGGATAGACATTTGCATCCGCATCTTTCGACAACTTGGAACTCGCGACATCTGGTTTGGCAGTCGAGTATGTATTCCACTACACCATACTGACACCGTAGTAATGTAATCGCGTAACGTCTATTAGTGGTAGCAAAAATACAAATCGATAAATACATCCAAGGAAAAAAGCGACCAATCTCGACCAAACACTTTTTAGTTCTTTCCGTTAATATTCCACACAAAATGGCGGAAAAATCATTGTGATAGGTTACGTCATTCTGGACATAAATGTTTACATCCATCTGGCGGAACATACTTTGCATTTATTAATTTTCCGACTTTCCTTAACGCCAAAGCGGTTGCTGTCTTCTTAAAAGTTTGATGAGTTTCATGAGTTTCATGAGACCTTCTATATAATTTTGGGATGGTCGCGATTGATGGTTGTGACAAAAATTGTAAATTTGTGAAAATGTTCAAAGTTGAAAGTAACACTTTGAAAGATTGCATAGAAATTTTATATTTAAAGAGCGCAAACACCGACACAAAGTGGATGTGTTTGCGTGGGGGATGTTTTCTGCAGCAACATGTTTGAGAGCTAACTTTACTATTTAATCGACTAAATTAATAGTATGAATGATATTCGAAGGTTAATGCATAAAACCAATCATTTCGACTACTGACACTGCCGCCAAATGAATTCATTCAGTGTAAAATGATGGCTATTAGTTCAAATTCAGATTTTCATGGCTGATGATTGGTTGTATGTATTAATTAAAGAAATCACATCCATAATTTTGGAAACTTACTTAAAGACCACCCTATATAACACTAATAATAGTTTGCAGTTTATAGCACCGCAAATAATAAAAACTAAGTTTAATGGGGGAAATTTGTGATACCGCTTGGGTTTGAGAATTATTGTCGTTCTCGTCTCCGAAACCGAAGCGAGTCTATTTTTCAAAGTTTTAAAATGTTTTAAATACCAAACTTTACAATTTGTGTGAGGGAAATCGGTTAAATTAAGGGAAGTTGGATAAATAACAGGAAATGAGACTGTTTAAAACATTTTTAGCTTTTCAGAGTTTTGAGCAAAATCGAAAATTTGTAATATCTCTAATTTAATTTCTCGTAATATAAATTGAAAATCGACGTTTTGATGTCCGACCTCAATCACTATCTTTATATTTTTATTTCATTTTGGAACCATAATCTTGTTTATTGGCCCTCGATAGAGGGCGTAAAATGGCTTTTATAGCCCTAGGGCCTATAAAGTTGCTAAGCAGTATAACAAACACCAACAATGTAGTATAGCAACACCAACAATCTGCATAGAAACCATAGCACACCAGAAATGCACAGCGCCAGCACAACGACGACGCAGTAGTATGTAGCCAAAATACTGAATCCTTGTTTTTTTATCTATTTTGAGGACTAAAATGAAATAAAACGTTGTATGTACCACGTCCCTAATCACGATTATAGCTCTCGGGAAATTTAAAGCTCTCCGCTTCGCGTCGAGCTTTAAACATTCCCTCGTGCTATAATCTATTGATTACGCCCTTAATACATAAATAACTATTAAAGTCTAGTGTGTAATTTTTATGTAGTTGTAAACAGAGCTCGTTGTTCTTAATAATAAGCAGTAAGTGCGTATTCTACCACTTCTTTAAACAAGAAATTGATCGTTGATCTTTTGATCCAATGTTGTATGAGATAATATTTAACACAGGATTATTTTAGGCACCAAAAACTGAATGTGAACTTGATGTTATTCATAAGGACAAGTTACTCTCGAACATGAAATAAAAACTACAATATTTAAAAAGAGTAAGAATGTAAAACGTCATTTTGCAAAAGAGAAAATTTTTTTTTTCAATTTTTGAAAACTTAAAAACTTCTAGTCCTTTTTCTAAAATTTTAATAATAAATAACTGAATTTTGATGTGATGGTGTATACATTTAACAACAGTTATTGATATCAATATATAGTTTGGTTTAGGTTTTAATGATGAAATGCATCAATTTTAACAAATGAGATGGCTTAATCCTTTAAATATTTTTAAATCTTTAGGATACACCTGATAATGTAAAAAAGTCTAAGCAACTGTAAAATTATCGTCAAACATAAAATCATTAGAAAGATTATTTTTTAAACACCAAATATAAATTATCCGCAAACTGCTTACTCTCGGTCTTGTTAATATGTAATGCCATGATTTTGAACATTTTCTAGAAACATTTTGATAGTATGGCAATGTTAAACGAGATTTTTTAAATACTGTGTCGACACTTGTAACGTTCAATGGCAGTAGTTTTAGCAAGAATTTTAAGTTTTGCTAGCATTTTATTCTGACATTTCATTATTTTTGACTTAATCTGTTAAATATGGAAATAATTCTTGCTAACTCAAGAAGTATTGACTTGGTTAAGTTAATTCTTAAAGTTTAAACCAAGAAATAATGTCGTCACTTCCCATCACTAGTATGTCAATATTAGAGTAAAATTCAAAAAATGTCTTATAATTTTTCGTATCTCTGTAATTTTGTTGTGAATCCCTTGACCAGATCTATTAAAATTTTTGGAAAATAAACTTGATGGAATTGAAATCAACAGATTCCACTTATAATGGACTTGTGTGTAATGGACCGATTACCAAAGTCCCGACTAAAGACTTATTTTTAAACCTATGTAAATAGAATCGGATATTATGGACTCACTTATAATGAACGTTTGCTTGTAAGGGGCTAAAAATTCGCTAAAAGTTCATTATGTATATCCTAACCGAATTTCATTGAAGAGCAAGTTGAAGCAACTTTTTCAGATACCTTAAAATCGTTTCAAATCTTACAATAATACTTTTAGCAAGGGGTTGATGCAAGTCAAATTCTTCATTAATTAAACAAAATGCAAATTATTTTATCTACTCCAGTGGGATAAGTAACTCATTACGTCACTCATTTGACACTATTTCCATTAGGTAATGAAGCTCATTACATCACTAGTGGTGTAATGGCTTCATTACCTAACTGAGTGGTGTAATGGCTTCATTACCTAATTGAAATAGTGTCAAATGAATGACATAATGACATTTGCCTAGTAAAATATTTTTGGAAATGACATGACATTTCTCTCAATACACTTTTCTCAATTTTAGGCAGTTGTAGATAAAATTTTGTACAATACATGTGTGATAATTCATCATTAATATACTTGTGTGCTTACATGCACGTATATTAATGATGCTCTTATCCATTTGTATAGTGAATAACTATTAAATGACTTGTTTTTAAGAAAAAACGTCGCTCAAAGCAAAATTATGAATTTTTTGTAACGTAATCTTATAGGTATTTTTGTTTGTGTTGTCGAAGTTTTAATAAATGCATTTACCTACCAGCTTTCAATTTAATTTAGTTTTCAACTTAAAAAATTAAATTCGGATAAGATGGACATTTTGTTATAATGGATTAATATTGACTGTCTCCTGAAGTTCATTATAAGCGAGATCTACTGTACAGTTACAGCCAAAAACAAGTGGAGCAGTTCTGCATTAGCAGTTATTCTTCCTTTATCAACAATATTAACTTGTGACATTTTTTTAAAAAAATCGTTGACAAATTAACATTTCTAGAATTACGACTACTATGTTTTTTCAGTAAATTTTTAAAGACCTACACCCTACAATAACATCTAAATTAAAGCAAAATTTTTCGTAAGAGTTGTCCCACTTTTTTTGGCCGTAACTGTACATCTGTGATACGATAGGAATTTTGGTATTCTAATCCTTTCAAATATTTATTTTTCAGACTCATGGGGATATTTCCAATGCATTTTATAAGATAAGATAGATATTTATTTATTTCAACTGAAATATTTACAGCCCACAGTACAAATTGATAAATTAATAACGAAATACTAAAAATAAGGAAAAGATAAAGAAATACAAAAACTCAAACCATAAATTAAACAATATAACTAAAGCACATCTTCGTATCCATTATAAACTAAACATTGGAAAATGATCTTATTAATAGTTTTTTAAACATCTTTACTGTTTTCGCCTCTCTTATATTTAGTTGCAATGTATTATATGAATGAAAACCTTTCGCTACTATACTGTTCTTATTTGTGTTTAAAGCAAACCTAGGAATGTATAAATTATTTGCCTGCCTCGTAGCGTAGCCGTGTTTTTCGTTGACGAAGGTTACAAATTCTTGCATATATAAGGGCACATGGCCTTTGACAATTTTATAAATAAAAACCATAGCTTTTACGTAAAGATATTTTTCAATTGGCAGCCATTGCAAAGTTTCCAACATGTATGATATTTGTGCATATTTATTACACCTTAAAATTATCCTCATTGCTCGGTTTTGCAATTTTTGCAACCTGTCTATTTGTGTTTTGTTAAGAAGAAAAGTGATGGTAGAACAATAATCATAATGTGGTTTAATAATTGTATTATAAATAATGATTCTGGTTTGTACAGAGACCCACCGACTGACTCTGGAGAAAAAGAACAACTTTTTACAAATTTTTTTATTAATATAATCGAAGTGACAATCAGATGTGAGACATTGAGCTAGCTGGATGCCCAAGTACTTAAAGTTTGATACCCATTCAATTTTATCACCATCACAGTGTAACTCCAAGTCACTTATGTTTATCCCTTTTAATCTACCCCGCGTTGTTATCAACATTGCTTTAGATTTATTCGTATTTAGCTTTAACTTATTCAATTTAAAATAGTTTGCAATATTTTCCAATTCTTTGTTCATAGAGTCTACCGCTTCTTTAATATTTGCATTGCAAGTTACTAATAATGTATCATCAGCAAATAGGTTTAAGAAGTCACATGTGTGATATTCATCTATATCATTTATATAAAGTAGATACAGCAAAGGGCCAAGGATACTTCCTTGCGGCACACCACTACTTATTTCTTTTTTCATCGATGCAACACCATTTATGTTAGTTATTTGATATCTATTTAACAGGTAGTTTCCAAACCATTTTAGAACATTTCCCTTTAATCCATAATTTTCTAATTTATTTAACAGAATTCTCCTATCTACAGTTTCAAACGCCCGCTTTAAATCTAAGAAGACTGCTATAACAAATTTGTTTTCATCCACCATTTCTTTTAAACGCGCAATTGTGAATTGTAACGATCTTTCGCAAGAGTGTTTCGCTCTGAAGCCTGACTGGTTAGACATCAAAATATTATTTTCATTGATATATTTAATAATTTGATCATATACTACCCTTTCCAACATTTTTTCTAAATACGGCAAAGAATTTATTGGTCTGAATTCAGCAGCCACCTTGGTGTTTTTAACTTTCGGCACAGGAGTTATTTTACTAGTCTTCAAAGCACTTGGAAACTGTCCGGTAGTTAGTGATAAGTTTATAAACTGCAGGAATACATGACCGATAATTTCGAATGCCTTAGTTACAATTCTGCCATTTAAAACATCTAGACAACTGCTTTTCTTGCTCAGTTTATTAATAACTAATTTAAGTTCCCGCATACTAATTTCTTCAAAATTAACTAAAGAACTATTTACTCTTTTAGATTGCAAATTTTTTATGTTTCCATTATCAATAAGATTTACTATTTCCTTAACACTATTAATAAAATAATTATTGAAATGCTCCGCAATCTCTACGTCCTCATGCACCTGAACATTATTTCCGTCAATCAAAAATTCTATAGGTGCCAAAAGATTATTTTGATTTTGTTTATCACCAGACAGTAAACCTTTTAATGTTTTCCACATCTCCCTTGAATCGTTATTACCTTTATCTAATTTTGTTTCATAAAATTTTACCTTCTTTCTCTTTAATAATATTAAAAGTTAGTATAAGCAATCAGAAAGACTGATTGCTGCAAATCGTTAGAATCATTCTTTCTTAATTTTTATGTGTTATACACAAATGTAATAAAATATAGACAACTTGTGCTAAGTTATAATCATAGCTACATAGTAATAGACAACTTTTATGGGTGCGTGTGTGCACGAAAGGCTTGAGTCCGGAATGAAAACACTTGTAAGATGGTGGAATCATTTATTGTAATGCAAGATGGTAGTGCTAATTGTACTCACCGAAGATTGGGCTTTACCTGATCGAGCTTTTTGACAGCTCTGTTACTTATAGCCAAAAGTGCGAGTGTCTCTTTGCAGAATTGCAGACCTGTTACGGCAGGGCGTTCGAGCCATGAAAATACCAGCGTACATACATCAAACAACTAGAGACACTCATGCCAAATGTTGAAACCTGTCTAGAGTGCCTGGAACAGTGCCTCGGGGGGTATTTCTAAGCTTGACTATCAGATGGCAGCACAAAGTTCTACCAATGAGAGCCCAGTTGCTGGCTCTGCTACCAATCATATGCGACAAAGTAGTGGCGCCATCTGTTAGTACTACCGGAAAGTACCCCCCAGGAGCCGTTCAAGGTCATCCAAATTGGAATTTTGACATCAAAGGAACCGACAGTGGATGTCTCTACTTGTTTGATTTATGTACGCTGAAAATACCATTAGGGTACAAGTACAATTAAACATTACAGTTAAGAATTCTGCTACTGGCTGCAATCCTTTCTCCAGGGGGGTCAGCAAACTGCAAATTCTACAAAAGTAAAATTTCATTACTGTGATCTCCACAACTTTTAATAAAGAATACCACTTAAATATAATTCCAAAGTTGTAAAATCCTTATGTTATATTTGTATTTTTATTGGTAATTATTCAGTGCACATCATATTTCAAATAACCATCAATAGAAACACCTAGATCGCTAGATGTATGACATTTAATGCACATGTAACATACAGAACTGTAACAGCCAAGCCTATGTGTCTGCAGAGTTCAAAGTTACTTGTTTAGCTCTACAAGTAGTATTATAATTTAATGCAAGTAAATTGTTATCGCATTACTGTTTAACAATTTTTAAGCGGTTTTCACTGAATTCTAGAGTTTGTCTAGAGGTATCCCTAAACAGCTTCATCGGCTTAACACGCAACATACAGCAGCAAGATTAATATCACATAAGTAAATCATTCAAATATAATCTTAAAAGCATTGGACTAAGAACAATTTCCTACGATACGCTAACACACATTGTTTTTTATTCACTAGAGGATGAGCTGTGTCAATTGTTTATTATCTATTAATAAGTAGAATTTGAGCCATTTTTATACTGTTACTCATAGCCTTAATGAGTCAAGTTCTCGAAGAAGAATTAAATATGACTCAGCATTATAGCACTACGCCCCGAATTCACTATGGACAAAGTATTCCATGTTAAAATGGAATAAATAATCAACAAACATATAAAGACCAATGAAAAATTTGTACAACTAGAGCAGTTCTTGACACAAACTGGGAGGAACTACCAGTCTACAAAATCCAAAGTTCTCACCCGTGACCCAGTTATAAAGTTTCTCAAAGAGGCACCGTCTGAAAAATACCTGTTGGATAAGGTAGCGTTAGTAGTTGGTGGGTTCGGAGCATGCTGAAGGAATGCGTTGGTGAATATGCGAATTTGTGACGTTCAAGATACAGGTACGGACATTGTTATCGATATTCTACAATCTAAAAACGGTCAGTGGAGGAGCTTTATGATAGTTAGCGAAAATGAAATGGATACGTTGCAAGTGGTCAGAGAATACATGGCATTGCGGCCCAAAAGCTGTGTGTCTGTTAGATTTTTCTTGTGTGTTTGTGATAAGCGATGTATTGCACAGCCTGTCGGAAAAAACATTTGGGAGTATACCTTTCAAAACTGCGACTTTTATAGAATTACTCGATGCTAAGGCGTACAGCAGCTACACTGCTATCGGATGCAGGGGGCAGTTCAAAAAATCTACTTAGATTAAAGGGTTGGAAAAGTGCCTGAGTAGCTATAGGAAATGTCGACATAGCAAAAGTTTCAATTAACAAATGCATCTTTCGTTACTGGTTTAATTAGTCAGAAAATCTGTCGTAGAGGTTAAGTCAAGCGACTTTTCATCGATTGCAAAATCAAATATAAATGGAGGTGTTTCATTGTCGTGCCATTTTGAAAATTGTACATTTAACATATCAAAGTGATTTTGAATTACATTTTTCTAGTTGATATTATTCAGACTATTGCATACATGTGTCAAATGATATCATTTGACCAATGATCGAACTCGCTTTTTTAACTTTCAACAAAATAATGACAAACTACTTGCGTCAATAATTATTGTTATATAATAACTTATCGGTACTCCAACTTACTGTTGATAACTTATCGGTAATACTCCACCTTACTCATTAAAATGATGATTCGTTAGTTTTTTAATCGATTCAAGCAATAGTTCCTTGCTTCGATAATGCTGACCAGATTGCACGACCAGCTGGATTGCGATGAAAATATGTCCCGACAGTGAAGCTGGAGGACGTATTTTCTAAGCAATCCAGCTGGTCATGCAATCTGATCAGGATTATCGGCAAGTCACTATGCACTTAATACATTACTGTTGAGAAAATTTTTCTAGTTATCACTTGGTAATTCTTGAAATAAAAGTTGTATCCATGGAAACAAATAGTGTTTATTTTTCATAATGTCCCTAGAGACATAAAAAAATAATTTCCCTAGGGATTTTTTTTTATATAACATAGCTACTTTAAAATGGAGTAACTATTGTCAATTAATATACTGGTATGACATAAAATAATTAAACGTCACCCAGTCAACATGAAATCTATTCTTACTGCAAATATAATATCCAGAAGCTTATGTGCCAACACAATCCAATCTAATTACAATGCTTATTGCAGTGGTTTCTCCAGAATTTCGGCATTTGCATTTTCGTTTCCATTTACGTTTTACGTTTTGGGCTATTAAAAAATATACGCCGCTTCTTGTTTTAAGTATTTATTTACAGCAATTTATCTTTACTATTTACAAAACACAAGATTATTAAGGCGGAACACAAATTATTTATAACTAATCAGGAACTATTTCTAACAACAAATACACTTCATTTATTTTCACGCGACTTAAACATTAAGGATTTATCTGGCTAGATTTATTTATACACACGCGTTATTTATATGGCAGCTTCCGCATACTTCAAAGCTGAATTCGGACTCGGACTTCGACTTCGACTGTCTTGTTATTTCCTCTGCGCTTATTTATATATGCGCCGAGTGAGTCATTCCGGAAATGTCGAGACCTTGCTCGATCCTTTCCGCAACGCTGACGTGTTCGCGCGCATGAGTCACCAAGATCGTTTCTCGAAGGGTGTGACTCATCCGTCCGCACGTGAACCGGCTCAAGGTCGTGACACTCCCCCCGCCTTAGGTCGTTCTCGAATGATCGGGATGCTGAGTCATATGTTTGCAATGGCCTGATCCCAAGGTCGTTACAATATTTGAAAAAAAAGTGGACAATATTTGAGAGAGTGAGAGATATAAACTCGGCCACTCTGAGCAATAAGTCTTAAATTTATAATCTCATTACTATGCAAGCAACTTATGTTAGCTTGTGTCATTAATCACTATTTAGACTTTTTGAAAAACGGTGGCGCGACGCCGTCTAATAATATAGCAAAGAACAGGCTGTTAGCCTATTTTAGAAGTTAGAAGAAGAAGATATCATTTAAATAGGGCTATTAAGAAATATGCTTTTTTATTTGGGAAAATAAAGACTATTATTATTATTATTACTTAACGAACTTAATGAATGAATTAATGTATTTATAAATATAATATATTTTTTAAATTTTAATACTCACTTTGTTTCCGATATTTTTTTGTAGATTTTAAAGGTATTGAATAATTTGAGATATTTTTTGGTAGTTAGACTCTGTTTTATACAAGGCTTAAATGCACAATAGACTGCTGCGATGGAAGTGTCAATTCACTTGTATGTTTTTGAAGTTGAATTTGTACATAATATTTCATGTAAATGGAAATAACATGTGAGCGAACGGAAATGAAATCAAGCTTGACTTGAACATTGAAACGTATAAACTGTTCAATAGTTATTTTATCGATAGAAGGCCCTGTTAGGGTGAAGAATTTCGCCTTGTAAATATGCTGTCAGTCATTAACAAAAGTAAGGTTATTGCCATTTTATACAAAATCTATAATATAATTTTCCTTAATGTGTGTCTGTGGCACAAAATAAAATCTCACGTTCCGGCTTCACAGATGTTTATATTTGTTTAGGTTTTGTTTTTCTTATCTTAGCGCTCGGCTCGGAGCTTGGCCTTTCGCGTATCCTATTTCACATGCGGATTCAAGACTCGCAGCGCGTAGCGCGCGGTTTTCTTGTGATTATTTAATGTTAATGTACAAAACGTGGTTGCCAGATTTGGTTTTGGATTTTGTGCCACTTTTATCCTTGGTTAAGATAAATTTCATGAAAGACAACTTGCTGATGCTGAATACTTTATTGAGTAGGAATAATGGTAAAATGAAAGTTGTTTTTTAATGTAATTATAAATTGTATAAAAAATATATTTTATCCTCAACCGGGCGCAAAGTACCCTATTCCTGCCCGCATGCGCGGGCGGAAAGTAAACCATTCTCGCCAGCGGGTGCAAAGTAAACCATTCTCACCCGAGGGCGGAAAAGTAAATTTTTCTGACCATGTTTACGTAGTTGCTACAGAAATGCACCTTGATTTTATTAGATCTTGGTATTATGATTTTTAATGTTAATATTTGGAAAATCTTTACGTATAAAAATAAATCGCACCATGTCTTTCCGGTTGAGGATAAAATTATGTATATATCTCTGGCGCAAGAGTGATTTCATCTCTTGATGATGCATAGTAATACTAGGTGACTGACGGTGGTGTAAATCTTGAAACTAACACTTCCACATTTAAACAAATGTAAATATAAGAAATACAAGACTGCGAATGAGATTCCTTGTTGGGATGGATGCCTGTATGCTGGTCTAAACTTCGAGCGGCTTTATATTTTCATACGAGAACCATTTTGAGCTTGTTCGCATAGAATTTTACATCTGTTTACACGTTTGTATTTATAACCAATTTTTAGAATATTATATAAAGTCGTTTTCCCCTTATCGAATTCGAAATTTTCACACGCAACCTTTAATAGTCTAACCAAAGTAAAGTGTTCATTTTTCAAGTGAAGGCCAAGCTCCTTCATGGGGTGTTAGTGCCTCACTATTATTATAATTCCAAATCTGTCGTTGCAAATCTTCTCGAAATGTAAAATTTTTGTAGCATGTATCATTATTTTTAGGTCATGGGCCAAAACGTTTAGTTTCAAAACTGTCCCACCCAATAATACTTCCAATACTTTTTTCAGATATCTAAAACAGTACAGTTAGGTTTTATGCATAAATACTTACATCCCAAATGTCGCTAAGCCGGCCAAAGGTTTCCGTTTCGCTGAGGTCTGGCCTGTCGGCTTTATAATGCCTGTAGGCCTTTGTAATTTGTAATTTTGTGTCAGGTTTAATAACTTTCGGCATATTTGTTTTAGAATAAATTACAATTTGTTGACAGATAGATATCTGTGACGTCGATGTCCATAAATATTATGCCTAGTGACAAATAAAGTATGAAAGCACTGGCAACATTGCATGTTTAATCTCAAAATGTCAAGTTAGACACTTTCGTGAGCCTCCTGTATTTAACAGCTGATGATGAGCAAGTGTCAGAAAGAGATTCTGGGGAGTTTTAATTTTATTAAACAGAAAAACAAAATTCCATGTCTATCTATTGGGAAAATATCTATTGAACAGTGTATGTTGATTATTAATTCGCATTATGTTGATGTTCTAGAATGGAATACATAACCTAAACCATTGCATAACTGTCGCAGACTGTCATTTAAAGTTTTATTTGAAAATTAACATAAAAACCAATACTTAAACAATGTTACATCTGCTACATCAATGATTTCGTATAAAAACGTTTTGTTCTTCATTAAACATGTGTAATTTAAAATTTGATAATTTAAACAACTTGACACTTTTACTATTATAATAACTGTCTTATTTAAATTTAAAACATCAGAAGTAATAGAGCGCATGACTTAATTTTTTCCAAGCCAAGCTTGATTTCGTTTTCATTTGCTCACATGGTATATTTAATAACGGGTGTTCATAAACAGTCGTCATCCCAGTTGCTTTGAAAAACAAAATGTTATGTCTTTGATTAATTCGTGCAACACAATGAAACGTCATTGAGTACTGTCATAGCGCATCTTTTCTCAATTTTAATAGACATACGTTTCTGAAGTCAAAACCTACTGGGATGACGACTGTTTATGAACACCCGTTATAAGCAGGTATTCCAGCTGCTCAGGATATTGAAATTTGTACTTCGAATTGCAGAAAATTTTGTTAGTTAATAATAATTAGGTAGGTGTATATGTATCATAAAATTTTATGAATTTTTCCAGTCTCTTTTTTAGATTGTAAGTTCAGAAGAATTCATACAATTCATAGGACCAAGGAAAATCAAAACGTATATTTGTTGTGTAGTTAATAGGCTCTCTCTCTACTCATAATTAATTATTGCAATGTACTTAGTAAACGGTTGTTATTATTGAGAAAATCTGCTTTGAGTAAATTAATATTTGCGGCCACAGCTGGATAATTTCTCAACTATATGCAACAGACAAAATATATCAGCATTGCACATAAAACATATTCTGCACCTCCACCAAATGTAATCTGCGGGGGCTGCCCGCTCGTTGTACACACAATATTACGCCTGTAGGCTATGCAGCACGTGCGTCTCCGAGTCAGAGAGGTTCCTGTAGGGAAGCGCCCTCTTCCGGGTGCGAATCTTGAACTTGCCCACAGATGGCGCGGGGGGTTTTGCGCGAAACTCGTTTAAATTTAATTTTGAATAAACAACCAACTATTTCACCCATGTTGCATTTATTAACAATCAACTTTTTTTCAGCTTTCCGAGTTGGAGCAAAGGGTGCTGGAAGCAGAAGGGCGAGCGGAAGAAGCAGAGGACAAGGTAAACCATCTCTATTTTTACAAGCTCCTATAAATATCAACTCCCGAGTTTTCAAATTTTCGAAAATGTCGCGACAAGTGCACTAGAGAGAGACGGCGCCAATCGATGTATGAATTGTTGCATGAGATGGGGTTCGGAGCGGTTGCTCAGCAACGCGTCTCACTTTCCCTATCGTCCCTTATTGATTATTTTTCGTCGCGACGCTGGTGCCCATGGATATGGCGTCTTGCAGCTGACAGAAAAACGAGGAATCGAGAAGCGTTTTTATTTCGACTTTTCTTTTGGTTGTTTTGTTTGTGCGCCGGTTTCCTTGTTTGCTTCTTGGGATATTTTCTAGAAAAATGTAAGTTAATTGTTTGCTTAAGCGTTGCTCGGCCCGAAACGGCTGGAAATTTGCTTTGTTGTGGTTGGAACATGGAAACCCCATGTTGGATTTGAATGCGGCCTTTGACAGACTCGCGACTTTTCCCAACTTTTCTTTGTTTGCCGGTTTATTGGCCCCAATTGGGGCTGAACTGCCTGTTATTGCTTTTAGGAAACCCGTTGCTATCGGCACATCCCCGCATTAATTTTTTAGAGCGTTGTTGCCGAGGTACTTAATTATTAAGACCTCCACCGAAATGAGATCGTAAAATTTAAAGATATTTTTTCCAGTTCATACATTTTTCTGTATGGAAAAGTCTGTATAAAAATCGTTTTCATTCGAACGACTCCCTAAATATTCGTTTATTTATGTTGCAAAATGTTGTTATGGATTTTTCATTTCATTTTGTATAAAGTATTGATGTTGGCTACATTTTCAATTTTTTATTTTCTCCCTAGCTGGCATTTTTATGGAGCACAGGGTCAGCGTCAAACGTGCTTACATGGTGTACCCTCGCCCCCAAATGACATTAGTGTATTTCGCTGCTGAAATTTTAATTTTTGCGTGCTGATATAATTAAATTGCAAATGTACGGTCTTGGCAGTGCACGATGACTCATTTAATTTTAGCCCACAGAAGGACGCACAAAGCTCGCACCCCATATGTCACGTGGTATTGTGTTACACTTTTTATAATGTCCTACTTGGAGGATGTCAGGGGTACTCAAAAGTTTCAATTTTTTAAGTAGTAATCCGAATTTGAACCGGCGAGTTTGGATCTAATTAGTAAATTTAGTATGCGTAGAATACAGAACCGTATACTGAATTTTTACCCAGGGTTATTCAATTACGAGGCTATGGATTGGGATTTCAAAAAACAGCAATAGATAGATACCAAGTCGGTTAAATTAGGGGAAAGTTGCAGATTCTAATGCTGAATAATATTTTAAAAATCTGGTGTGATACACGCACACAAC
The DNA here is from genome assembly GCA_940337035.1 of Agriotes lineatus. Lineage (NCBI taxonomy): Eukaryota > Metazoa > Arthropoda > Insecta > Coleoptera > Elateridae > Agriotes > Agriotes lineatus. The sequence continues at coordinate 66,235,939 of OW679197.1, read as the reverse complement.
TTCCTTTTACAGTGATCTTATAATTAGCCAAAAATTTTATTTTTTATTTTTAAGATTTTGAAAAAAAAACATAAATTACAAATTCTACAGAAACCGTACAAATAGAGCACTAGTTCAAAAGACAAATTTTCTCTTAAAATTTTAAGCTGAATTTTTAAAAATGTAATAATATACCGGGTGTTCTATTTAAAATAGGAGTTAATAAAAAAATAGGAAAAAACAAAAGAAACCCATTTTAGAGGCGTTCAACTGGAAAATCACCTATCTCACATCAATACACATTAAAAACGTAATAAAAATGTAAAGTTTGAAAAAAAAAATCGTTAAGAGCCGTTTTTGAAAAATTTTTAAAAAAACTGAAAATCCAAGAGTTATGCGATTTTCTTCAAAAGCTTGCTGTCGCATCTACATAGTATACAAAACTTATATATGAAATTTCAACGCCATACCTCTTTTCGCCGCTGACGAGCGGCAGATAAAGTTGTCAGCGGCAGATAATAACTTTATCTGCCGCTGACGAGCGGCAGATAAAGTCGTCAGCGGCAGATAATATTATCTGCCGCTTGGCAATAAAGTGACAGTTTAGCATCATCAATCCAGCAGTATAATGCCATATTTTACTGCCGTTTGAAGAAAAACATGTTTTTTTGGTTCAAGGGACTGTTATACGTGAAGATTTGTTGAAAACCCAATTTCGAATTTTTGGGGTGAATCCAATACTTTCTTTATCGTAAATGGAAGTAAAAAGGAATTGGACCTAGCCAGTTTTTTAGTAATGTTCAAAAAACAACAATATCTGTTTTTGTTTTTTTTTATTGTACGCTAATTATTTTATTATTTAGAGCAAAACTGATTTAACACTTTTTAGAAAGGAGTTCAAATCTGGTTTTAGATTTGTATTTATTTTCATAATTTTCGAGATATTGATATTAACTTCTTATTTTAAATACACTTCAAGAATGGCTATTGTACCATTAAGAAGTGCTGATTTCCTCCTGTTTATTGATGTAGGTTTGCTACACGTATTTTCATAAATAACGAAGTTATGTGAAAACAAAATTTTGCTTTCAGCGATTTAAGCGGAAAACAATTCATAACTTTCTCACGTATTTCGGGTATTTATGCAAATAAGTGAAAAGATGAAGCTCTACGTAATGATGCCATTGGCACATGGACAACCTTAATGTGCATTAAAAATAAGAAAGTTAGAATAAACAATTATAAAAATAAATGAAAACTTAAAAGCAGACTTTTCTTCAAAATATGTCTAATAATGTCAAGATAATTTTGTAATGAGTAACATAATAATCAGGGTATAATGAAATACTTACATTTTTGTTTTTATTTGCATATCTTCAAAACTAAGCTAGGATCAATTTTTAAAAATATTATTCAGCATTAGATTCTAATGACTCTGCAACTTTGTCCCAATTTAACCGACCTTGTATCTCTTGCCGTTTTCGAAAACTCTGTGGTGAGTATCGAAATTGAATAGCACTGTGTAGAGCTTGCAATACACAACCCTTTATAGTAACAGCCGGATCTTGACAGCATAAAGATTAGCTGTTACAAATAAGAAAAAGTTTACCTTTACAACCTGTGGAAGTGGTTGATAAACTATCAAATTGACACTATTTAAACAGAAGAAAGTCAAAATCACAATTAACAAACTATTTTTATGCACAATATATTAAAGACTATTTCCCTGACGCACTTTAAGCCAATCAAATCCTTTAAATTTCTGAGATTCACCCAATCAGATGCCAATATGCGATAATTTTGCACTAGTGCAAATTGCCTCATCTAATTAATGACGCGCATGAATGGATTAACGTGTCCCTACCTACTATCTAGCGAATCCACTGCCAAGGGAACGGGCTTGGAAAAATTAGCGGGGAAAGAAGACTCTGTTAACTTTTGTTCGAGAAATAGTCTGCAATATACCCCTCTTTCATACAAAATTGATTTTAATTTTGTCCCGTGCACTTCGTGCACTCAAGATTATCGACAATTTGGCATGCACTAAGGATATTACTATTGAAAATTGCCCAAAGTAGTTTGAAATCAGAATGTCTGTTGAAGAGCGTCTCGCGTAAATTGAACGTGCCAACAATTGGACACATTTACAATTAACACAAGTATTTCAACTTACTATGTTTCCCATATGTAACAAAATTAAGATTTATAAAAATACCGTTTGTTGTACTCGTAGTGACTACAAAATTACACAAAAATCTGGTGTGATACACGCACACAACTTCCTTTTACAGTAATCTTATAATTAGCCAAAAATTTGATTTTTAATTTTTAAGAATTTGTCAAAATGTTTCAAAAATTACAAATTCTACAAAAACAATTCTACTTTACTTGAAGAGACAACTTTTCTCTAAAATTTTAAGCTGAATTCAAAAATGTAATAATATACCGGGTGTTCTATTTAAAAGAGGAGTTAATAAAAAAATAGAAAAAAAAAAACAAAAGAAATCCATTTTAGGAGTTTTCAACTGGAAAGTCACCTATCTCACAAAAATACACATTAAGTTGAAAAAAATCGCTAGAGCCGTTTTTGAAAAAATTTAAAAAACTGAAAAATCACAAGAGTAAACACCAACTTCTGGTTATGCGATTTTCTTCAAAAGCTTGCTGTCACATTTACATAGTACACAAAACTTATATATGAAGTTTCAACGCCATACCTCTTTTCGTTTTTGAGATATTCGGTTCACAGGCACACAGGCAGACCAATAAACAAAAACATGTTTTTTGGATTCAGGGGATTCTAAAACGTGAAGATCTGTTGAAAACTCAATTTCGAATTTTTGAGGTGAATTCAATACATACTTCCTTTATCGTAAAAGGAAGTAATAAACAACATAGAGTAAGCAATTAGAAAAGGTTTATAAAATATATAGTAAAAACTACTACAAAATAAATGCCAATGGTAGTATAAACATAGCGAATAATAAACAAACAAATCAATACAACTTTTTCAATGTGTTATCATAAAGGAGTTTACACAAGACTTCCCTAGCAAGAGTAATGTAAATTACATCAATTTGCAAGTAAAAAGAAACATTGTGGCCGGTGGGAATCGAACTCAGACTCCGACACGGACCGCGATGCTACCCCGACACTCTAAATTAGTGATGGGCATAACCGGACAATTTTCATAACCGAATTATTTGCGTTCGTGTGATATTAATAACCGAATGATTATTTGAATAATCATTCGAATAAATTTTGGCTCTCGATTCGTTTCGATTTCGCCGGTTTGCCGGTTGGCGGTTCACCGTCAACTGCATCGGCACCGTAACTTGCAGATAGCAGAGGAACTCAGTTAATCGTTATTATAATAATTGTATAAATGATTTTTATTTGATTTCTAAAGAGTTTAAACCATTGAGAATAGCTATATCAATACTAATCATACAGAAATTATAAATATGCGAATACAAAGTATCTATTGAATCTATTTTTAGTTCCTAAAATTCTCTAGTAGCCACCCTTCCCTTTTCGCTTGCACATCCTATCAGTATATTTTAGAATCCATAATTTATCTACGTTCAGCCTTCCGCCGTTCTAAGGACGCACACTTAAAATTTTAAACATCGAAATCCACTTCTTGTCCCACGTTCATATCATATGACGACGGATGGGCATCGACTGCTCCGTTATTAAAAATTAAATATAAATCTGTTACGATATTGGAAAATCTTATTTCGCTTTCTGTTTATCCCTTATTAGGCATAATCAACCGCGTTTCGAAGCAAAAATTTAGGCCGTTATAAATTAATACCAACACAGCTTCGGCAAATCTCATACTCAGCAGAGCGTTATCTTTAATAGGAACGGCCCCATAAATTTAACTGGTCGACTGGGAGTCTCAAATGTGTTAATAACATCAACAAGCAGCCGCGAGCCTCACTTGGGTCAATCAGTACAATCTGCCTTGCTTATGGTTATGAATCATGTATTATTTACAGAATTTCGATCACTCGCAGGTCGCTGAGATACGGCACGTAGTACGTACCTATCACGATGAGATTATTTTTCATTCGAATACTTGGAACGAAAACCGAGCTACAGAGGTTATTTCAATAACCGGATAACCGGTTATTTTTCATTCGAATAAGCCCATCACTACTCTAAATCTACGGAATCGCGCTTACATTATAGGCTTACGACAGCGGTATAAACGAAGCGTTCACGACAGGACTCGGGCAGAATGTTCACCCTGTATATGTTGGGTCCAAAATTTACCATTTTTCGCCAAGGGTAGAAACCTGAGTTATGTGCTAAATATTACCTGTATTTAACTACTTAATAGTTCTTAAGTTAAAACAAACAGGCAACATTTTATTTTTTGACCGAAATTATCACGGTTTTGAGCCAGGTGGATATATAATTCCATTCGCATGCAAAATAATGTCTTTCTCCAACAAATAGTTTTTGAGCTATACCGCCAACAGACAGACAGACATACGGAATTGAGAAAATATGTTTTTCGTCACCTAGGGACCCTGAAACGTGAAGATCTGAAGAAGTGTCAGTCGTCTTTTAGACGAGGGAAGTAAAAATGTTAACGCTACTTACTTACGAGACTGCGTGTTTACTGTTTTTTATGGACGTGTCCAATTGATGCGCGTACAATTTACCGCGTCAAACTGACGCATAACCGTTGAAGAGCGTTATAGTAAATTAGTTATATAAGAAAGTCACTGTATACTTTATTTTCAATAGTGAAACATAAGGAGAAAAACAATTGAACATCAAATAAAATAATTCGTACTTACCAATATGAGATGAATTATGAAAAACAAGAAATAGATATGGAGAAAAAGATGTATTTCAATTATTACAAAGCTTACGACATTGTAATAAAAATTGTTTTTACAATAATTGACATTTGTTAAATGTATTTCTTTGGAATAGTGAATTAAATTCAAGCTTTTGAAGAAAATCGCATAACCGGAAGTATGGTGTTTACTCTTGTGATTTTTGAGTTTTTTCAAATGTTACATTTTTATTACATTTTAAATGTGTATTGATGTGACATCGATGATTTTCCAGTTGAATATCTCTAAAATGGGTTTCTTTTTTTATAACTTCTATTTTAAATAACACCCGGTATATTATAACATTTTTGAATTCGGCTTAAAATTTTAGAGAAAATTTGTCTGTTCAACTAACTATTTTGTACGGTTTCTGTAGAATTTGTAATTTTTGTAAATATTTGAGAAATGCTTAAAAATTAAAACAAAATTTTTGGCTATTTATAAGATCACTGTAAAAGGAAGTTGTGTGCGTGTATCACACCAGATTTTTTATCAAGGATCGCTGCAAGGGAATTGATGTGTAAATCTGAAAATACAGCGTGATACGTAGTTGCAGCAGGATGAAGTTCCTCTGTATAACACAAGAAACCTCAATAATATTTTAAATAAAAGGCATGGTGAAAACTGGATCTGAAGTAATCACCCATACAGATGCTAGCCAGATCTGTTTTGTTTGGTTGTAAGAAAAAAAATCGCATGTTGCGAAAAATATCAATAAAGATACTTCGGAAATGGGTTGCAAATAAGAAAGTCACTTCAATCAGAATTATGAATTTATGTAACCTACAAATTTATGTTTGCTTTATTTCTGTTGCCCTACTGTATTTATATTAAATAGTCTTTATTTATTAAACTGAGATATAACGGATGTTTAAAACTTTTTCTCAAATTATATTTTACAATTCTTATAATTATTAATAATAATCGAGAAATCGGTTGTGACACAAAATTAAACAGACTGAATATAACTCCAGCAGTAATTAAACTTAGTTATTTATATAAACAAAGGATTGTGGATGCTCTAAATACATGTTGACAGAGCTTGTAGTCAAGCGCCAACAGGCAATTAACTTGAAATTTAAAAGCCCGAACTCTGCGAAAATTTGGTGAATTTAATTCTAAGTAAACAGATTGGGAAATTCAGGGGCCTGCGATAATTAAAATTTATATCGCGTTTTCATCAAATTTTCAACGGCAGTTTTAAACGGCATTCTATGGGGTGGTATCACGCAACATTTGGCCCGAAATGATAGTTATCATTGTATATAGTCGCTGTTCTTGAATTCGAAGAATTTTGATGGCGCTGCGATAATGCATTATTACAGAAATATTGTTTAGTTACATGTCGAAATTGTTGAAATATCATAATAATTGGACCGCTACGTGTTCTAATTCTTTTAAGGTTATTATGGGCTATATTTTTTTAAATTACTTTTTAAATTATGCAGCTTTAGCTTATTTTCATTTGCGAAATAAGCAGAATGATGGTTATGGCGATAACGAACACGAAATTCATTATTTTAAGTCATTGGAGCGATACCGTCGTTTATTCATGACTTATTTTAGAAAATATATTTAGGATTAGTTCCCTCCAATCCTTATATCCTTTTCATTATGCTAAAATCTCGTGCCATTAAACATTTTTTCATATTTTTGCCAATCAGATAACATGTTATGTACAGTTTCAACCAAACACATATTTAAAGTTGGAATGACATGTAACAGTTGTGATACAACGCAAATTTTTAATTATTTTCGTATGTATAGAAGTACCTATAGCATTCAATGCGAGATATACAGCATATGAAAGTTACTTTATAATTAGGATATCTGAGCCACTATGGCAGCACATGTTCCTTACTAGTCCAACATATAGCTGTCGGAAACTAAAATGGCTTTGGTTTTTATGTTATCTAATCAAAATGAAGTTGAATATAGTGGTGGCTCACAGGTTCGAGTTTCTGGTTCTGGGCCAGAAAATCTGGGTTCAGACCTTAGTAATTCCAACAGCCGGAAAAATATTATTTTACTCCAATTCCCTAATCCGGCTTTGGTTAGCGTGTGTTCTTATTAATTCCTAATCCCTCATGGAGTGGGGATGTTACAACCAGGCTGACAACAACAACAAAAGTATAACAAGTGTATCCGAATCAGACTCTGAGTCATATTTTGTCAGGTGCCCGCTTTGCTATGTAAGTGTAGTTTAATGATTGCTTTCAAGTCTGTAAATCAGTGCAGTGTTGGTGTGTTACAGTATATGTATATAATATATAACTAATTTCGTTTTGACAATTTCTTAGGTTCCTTAGTCTTGGCATTACTGTAAAAATACATTTTCGGCAAGAAATAGTTGACTGCTTTTGATGTTTTATTGCTTATTTTAAAATAAATTCGAAATGGAACAAGATACAAAAGACAAAACTAGATATTATTTGTGGTATCTGAAGCAGATAATCCACTTCTTGCTATAACTTCACCATTGGGGATAAACATATTTCGTTAAACGGTTAGAGACTGTATCGATACTTCGACAGTGTTATCATGAAGCGGTTTTTTATACGCTCTGTGGTACGCCGGCTCATTAATAATACACATGCAGTCTTCGTAATATGTTGAAAGGTTCTTTCAGTGTGGTGTGGCCGTTACCATATTTTGTTATATACAGGATTGCGCCATTCGTGCGACGATTTGTGCTGAAGAGAATTTGTAAAGGAGAACTAATAACTGCGAAGCCTAGATGAAGGAAATTGGTTTAAAATCGATTCAGCGATAAATGAATATCGTTGTGGAGAGCGCGGATGAGCGCCGATAATATGGCATTTTTCGCATATTTCGATAATTAAACAAACTTTTGCCCGGACCTAATTTTGAACTCGCAGTCCACAATATTGTTGTCACTATACCAATCTGGTAGCTTAGTTAGGTGACCGCTTAACGTCTGTTTCTAGTAACGCGAATATAAATTGACAGATATATACAAACAAGCCTCTCAGTTTTTTTGCATAATTCTAATAAGTTATGTCGTTCTCGAGGTACCGGTTTACAGCCATCCGGAATGACACACTCGTCCTTTATTAATTTTCCGACTTTCCTTTAACGCCAAAGCGGTTGCTGTTTTCACTAAAGTTATGTAGTTTTATGAGATCTTTCATATAATTTAGGGTTGGTTACGATTGATTTTTTGAACTTTTAATAATCGTCGGGGTCGGAAACAATAATATGCTTATTTTTAATGTATTTGGAAAAGTAATGCATTCTTAATTTTGTAAAAATATATAAATGGTTTCAGACTAAATGAGTGTGTATCACATATCAGGGGAAGGACGTAATTTTCACAATACACATTAGTAAGATATCGTTACAAAGGTTATTTTAAAAAGCAATGTGTAAGGCGGTACATAGAAAATTTAAATAATAAATAATCGAAAATACCTTACTAAACAGAAATAATCATAAATAAAAATCTTGGCTTCAAATTAGTATTGTCCGCTTCGCTGTAATTTGTGTTTTATAGTACCTACATTCCCTCAATACTCAGCGCTAACCTTTTTTTCTACCTGACTACTTACAAGGGATTACTAGAGGATATTCTTAAGCTATTACATAAACTGCTTTGCCAGAATTGGGCGAATAGATGTTTGTATTAGTGATGGGCTTATTCGAATGAAAACAACAGGTTATCCGGTTATTGAAATAACCTCTGTAACTCGGTTTTCGTTCCAAGTATTCGAATGAAAAATAACCTCATTATGATAGGTACGTACTACGTGCCGTATCTCAGCGACCTGCGAGTGATCGAAATTCTGTAAATAATACGTGATTCATAACCATAAGCAAGGCAGATTGTACTGATTGACCCAAGTGAGGCTCGCGGCTGCTTGTTGATGTTGATGTTATTAACACATTTGAGACTTCCAGTCGACCAGTTAAATTTATGGGGCCGTTCCTATTAAAGATAACGCTCTGCTGAGTATGAGATTTGCCGAAGCTGTGTTGGTATTAATTTATAACGGCCTAAATTTTTGCTTCGAAACGCGGTTGATTATGCCTAATAAGGGATAAACAGAAAGCGAAATAAGATTTTCCAATATCGTAACAGATTTATATTTAATTTTTAATAACTGAGCAGTCGATGCCCATCCGTCGTCATCTGATATGAACGTGGGACAAGAAGTGGATTTCGATGTTTAAAATTTTAAGTGTGCGTCCTTAGAACCGCGGAAGGCTGAACGTAGATAAATTATGTATTCTAAAATATACCGGTAGGATGTGCAAGCTAAAAGGGAAGGGTGGCTACTAGAGAATTTTGGGAACTAAAAATAAATTCAATAGATACTTTGTATTCGCATATTTATAATTTCTTTATGATTAGTATTGATATAGCTATTCTCAATGGTTTAAACTCCTTAGAAATCAAATAAAAATAATTTATACAATTATTATAATAACGATTAACTGAGTTCCTCTGCTATCTGCAAGTTACGATGCCGATGTAGATGACGGTGAACCGCCAACCGGCAAACCGACGAAATCGAAACGAATCGAGAGCCAAAATTTATTCGAATGATTATTCAAATAATAAATAAGCGAATCGAGAGCCAAAATTTATTCGAATGATTATTCAAATAATCATTCGGTTATTAATATCATTCGAATGCAAATAATTCGGTTATGAAAATTGTCCGGTTATGCCCATCACTAGTTTGTATATTTATTATCCTGAAAATGACCTAGATAATTAATAATTTGGTTTGAATTATTATAGTTGTATATTTTCAATTAATGTGCTTATTTATTAATTGTAGGTTTACAATAAAAATAATATAATGTATGCGATTAAAGTTCGTCCAAACCTCTAACAAACAGGTAGAGGAAAAAGGTTAGCGTTGAGTTTTGATAGAATGTACTGTAAATCTATCTCGTTTGTAGGAAAACAAATATATTTTAAGGTCACTTGTAAACCAGTTTGATTGAAAACACTTTTAAAAGGCATTTCATAAATATTATACAATAAGTGAATTAAACATACGTTTATTCACGAAAAGATGTTGAGCTCACGAGCACGTAGTGCGAGTGAGATCATATCTTTGAGTATTTTTTTAGGGCCTTACATTTACTGTTATTAATCCATAAATGTCGATTTAACAAAGGTTTGCATATATGACAATTATAATTTATTTCATAATAAAGAGATGGCCTTGACGCGCAGGTGAATGCTTCTGCAGCCAGTAGCTGTCAAAGTCAGTTATCAAAGGTAATTATAATAATACACGTTTGACTTTATTCATTACATAATCATTTAGTTATTTAAAAAACACTTTACCTCTAACGAAAGAAGTAACTAGAATAACGTTATAACCTCACTTCCAGTTCAAAATTCTAAATTCGACACCAGCTGATTTCACTTTAACACGCTAAATTATAAAACGTCATTTTTAGTGAAACAAGCTAGTGCTAAAAGCCTACTTTTAGTAGTGGTCGTAGAAAAAGAACATTTCCTAAAATACAATAATTAAACGATAATCATTCATTTTCTATGTTTTCACGGCATTTCGACGTTGCCTTATTTATTCACAGTTTTGTGATTATGTAAAACCGAATGGTGTCTTCCATCCTATATATCGTTTCGTTATATTTAACTCTCGTCCTGATGGTTGATATTAAGATTCAAGTTTTTCAGGCTCGACTTGACTCGTGCATTTTTGCATCTGCATTTTATTTCATTTCTAAGGTGTAAATCGCGATTAGTCATTCACAGTGTTTTATCAATTATAAAATATTATTGTATAAATGAAAAATTGTGTAAAATCTTTTCTCGCGGCAATTCTGTAGATACTACCATCCATTCGCTGAACCAAACATTCTCAAAACTGTGCGTTATGAATTGGCATGCCAAATGTACTGTATTGTGATGAAACTTCACTCTTCTCAGATTTATTTGCAATGTAAGGTAGTTGATATGTTTTATATGTGTACACAACTGCAGATGCTGAGTTTCACTAACGTACACTACTATTTGAAACGCATCTCCTCTTTTGGTTTGAATGAACGAGCATAGCATTCTGCTTGATGTTCCTTGATTTCATAATAAGTTCTAGGAAGTTATTTTACGCATCACTGAGAAGCTAAACGCATTTCTCTAAACCATGAAAGTGCTAAAGCTTATAAGTTATTAGCGTATCTCACGGTGTGCTTCGTATGAATATTCTAAAAGCGTTTGAACATCGTTGTAATTTCTCATTAGTAAAGACACGTTTTATTATCATAATTGAGTCTTCTTTACATTATTCAGCTTTTGTTAATAGATGGAATTAATTAAATTGGAAATTATCCAAATAACGTATTTTCATAATCCCTACATGTTATTGTACTATATCAGTACTGTCTGCTCGATTGAAATGTTACCCATAACAGCCACGACCGCTATTTAATTAACAACCATTGCTACACTACTAAATTGCGTTCATTGGTTTAAAATCGAACTTGTAATCATCGGTTGCTACACTACTAAAGTACGTACGGGACTCAGGTTTCTAGTATTTTTTTTTATATTAGTTATATTAAAATCACATATCTTAAAATGGTAGTTTTAGTAGATATTACGAAAAATATTAAACATACGGCCGATATTACATATAACTAACTCGGATAATTTATTAGCCTCGACTTGATCGGCCTCGATCACAAAATTTAAACTCGTCCGTTATATGCGCAATATTGACGTAATATCGTTAATAGCTATAATCCATTCAGTTAACTCCCATGACGTTTACGCTGTCAAATGAAAATTTTGGAGTGTACTTTATGTACAGAACCTATCAACTTTTTTAGTGAATGTACTAACGTCAAACTTGTAAGTAAGGTTATGAAAAATTATTTGTTATTTTGCTAAACTTAAATATGAATCGTAGCTTTAGTGAAACAAAGTAAAAACATAATTTATTAATAACTTTAGTAAGTAATCTTGTATTATATATGCAACCAAATTAAATGAAATGTACTTCAATAATTCAAATGTCAAAGTGAAAGTAAAACAACAAAACCTTGAAATTTAAATTAAAAATGGCGCCAACATAAAATGCAAAAACACCCTACTAGCGATTTTCATATTAACCAACTGATAGTGATTTTTACGTCACGGGAGTTTTCTGAATGGATTATATTTCATAACACCTACTTGTTATTTGTCAAAAACAGAACTGTCAACCTGACTGAAAAGTTCCCCATAACAGCCGTGGCTGTTATACGTTTAACAGCATAGGTCGTTTAGAAATAACAGAACAGTAACATTTTAACATTGGCAATACTGAAATGTATAGTTGGTGGCGCTGTAAGTCTTATGTCAAATTCGAGGTTAGCAGGTTAGGTTTTACGTCAGTCTGTGTCAAAACTGACGCAAAACCTAACCTACTAACCTCGAATTTGACATAGACTTACAGTGACACCAACAATACATTTCAGTATTGCCAAACGTAATTCTTTCCATAGGTGATTCTGATACGACGAGTTTTCTAACACACGTTACTAATACTTATTTAACTTTTTCATTATTGCTCTAAAATTTCATTTTTTGTACGTGTTATGAAAAATATTCAACGACATTATCGCATCTAACTAACACGGATAAATTTATCCTCGTTTGTTTGATGCTTACTAACGGTCTTATATCGTTAATAACTATTTATGTATCAAATACGCAAAACATAGTTTTAGGGGACGAATCGTAATTAAAGACAAGGCGACGAAGAGCCGAGGCTTTAATGAAAGAAGTACCCTAAAACTGTATTTTGCGTACGTGTTGCGTACAAGATTTTTTGGCAGGAGTTCTCAAAACCACCAAATTGCTTTAAATTTTGTTTTTAAATATTTACAGAAAGATGCAGAACATTTATGAACGTCATAGTCAGTTTGGAGATAGTTGTTATGGCAATACCAGGTGCATAAATTAACAAGCCTAAATAATATTGTTTTGTATTGCATTGTTAATAAAATGAATCCTCTAAAGTGTTGGCATAGCAACTTTAAAGTACTAGATCCCTAAAGATCCATTTTGCGGCGAGTTTTGAGTTCGCAAAATAGTCATTTTAGAGAACAAATGCAAAAAATACTATTTGCAGATTTAATTGTAGGTACAATATCCTCGTATAATTCTACTTTTGGCTGGTTTACAATTTGCTTCCTTGCGGCGTTTTATTACTCCTTGCTGCGATATTTTTCGTTAGGTAGGTGTTCGCCATCCAAAAGTTCTATAAATAGGCAGCATTTAGATGTTATCGTGCACGAAAGGCTCACATTCTGGTGATGGATGTAGGATGTAGGAGGTTCGCTGAAAATCCTCGCAAAGGAAGTCCGATTGAGTGTTCGGAAACTTCGTTAAACTTCATCCGCTAATTGGTTAATTTATCCCAGATAATCTCGAGGCTTTCACAGTTTCCTTCCTTCGTTAGAGACGTTCTATGAGCCCTGAAATACAGTTCGTTTCGCACAAAGCTTAAAACCGATAGGGTCAAAATAGATGTATGTTCTTCCTGTCCCGTTGTGTTTGTTTCCAAAGTACCAGTGATGAAATTATTAAATTAGCTTAATCAATTACGGAATTTTTCGATTAGAATTCCGAAGTGCGATGATGAGTGATATGGTATTGCCGTTTGTTATAAATACAGGGGGCATGGTTTTCAAACAATTCCCTCAAAATGTTTGGTTCTATCAAAATATAGGTACATAAAGGGGGTGTGCCTAACAACAAAGGTTATTTGTATTTTGCATTTTTAAAGCAATTTAAAAGTTCTTTTGGTTTATAATCAAGATACAAGTAGTTTAGATACGAAGTGTCAAATAGATCAAAATATTTAAAAATAGTTTTGCACTGATGTAGTCAGCTGTGATATAATTTTTTGAAAGGAAACATAAGGTCAACAAATCCATTTAGGAAGAGTTACGTTTACGTCGTAATTTTGTAGACAGATCTAAATTTGTGTACGAGAATTGTTTCAAAATTACTAAGATTTCCTCAATGACAAGTAAACAAAAGATGTTATTGAAAATAGTTATTTATGTACCAAGGGAATTATGAATACGTTTATGTCCGAGGGCTAAATATTAAGTAATACCCTTGGTCATACAAATTTTACGTCTTACTAGTGTGCTTATCAACTTAAATAATGAATTAGAAAGTGTATGACCAGCCATTGCTGTGTACACAGTACACACCGAGGTACGTGATTGGTCGGTAACGATGAGCGGGAGTTAATGCCCCGGTTATGGACGTGTTTATGTATTCCGTATCACAAGCATAAACAACACATAAGAATCTTTATTGCCATTCAAAGTAATTCCTTTGTACTCGAAACAATGATCCCAGCGCATGATTCATGTAGTGTTCCTCAAGAATACAGAAATACTCTTGATCTTGATCTCGATTTAAGACGAGATTAAGATTTACTTGTTTGTTGCCTAGCTACCGAAGTAATTACTGCATTTTATTTTTCGGATACTCTTATGGAAAATAGTATTTGCACATTTTTCTACTCATGGAATTGCCATGCTCTGTATAATTTTAAGCAACCTGTATATTACGCCATCTATTTGTATTTCGTGATCTCTTTTTAAACTGAAGTAAAGTAGGTGGCGAGTTTTACCTTTAATGAAGAAAATAGATCTTAAAGATTACCGATTACCACATCTCTTGTTCTAATAACCGGGACTTTCGATTGTGATGAGATTTTTTACAGTTTGAATTGAAAACAAAATTGGAAATTTTAAATGAAAATACTTTTTTTACTCCCATGCGTTAAGCAATAGCTTCACACACTCCAGACAGTACTTAAAGTAATACTTTTAGTGCACCAGTGCCTAAAGTAAACAATAGTGCACAAAGTGATTCAAAATTTAAATAATCTTTGTCGATATTTTCTGAATAATTGAACTTTAAACTGGGACGTTGCACCTAATATTACCATTAATAATAAGTATAATCCTTACAATAAAGAAAATTAATTCATAATTTTCTTTAAATTTAAGATCGTAGCCAAAGTATAGTGTGCAACACATGCGTAAAGCCTTGTTTACACTCATATGGTTCCGCCACTCGCCTGTTGTGGCTCGTATCGCAAACACCACACTCCTGTAAACAAGTCAGCTTCCACAAGATATTATTTATTTATAAATGCGATCCGTAAAATTGTTTATCTCAAGTAACTTGTCAAGATGACAGTTTATTATAAAAAACAAAAGATTCGAGTGAAAATCATATTCAGTGAAGAAATTGTTTGCTGGAGAGTCCTTAACAAACATAGAATAGTGTTCAAAAGTGTGTGTGGTACAGAGATAGCTGTAAATTTAGTGGTTGCGTTTTTGCTCAACAAAGGCTCACTCTGTATCATTAACTAGGTAGACCTAGGAGGTGCATACTTTCAAAATATTTACATTTTTCTATTTCGAACTATGTAAAATTAACTAAGTCGTATTCACAAAGCACAAATGGCGTACAACACTTTAATGAAAACGACTACCTATACCATTTTACGCACCATAACTTCCAGGTCATTCGTAAAAGTTTGACCAGGTGAATCAGTACTTAACAATAATTATCGCTTGATCATTGCATTGTACAGTTGATACTACGGGATGATAGTTCTTTTAATCAATAAAATACATTATTTTATTATATTTCACTTCTACTAGGTTGAAACTGAAAGCAGTTAACGAAATCAAACTACCGCATTGTGTGCGTAAAATGATATTTGAATTTCAATTCAAGTCAAGAAAATTCTATAAAAGCTCAAACTCGTACTAAATTTCAACAAAATCTAACGAATGATTTTCGAAGGCTAGTCGATCTTTCTACTTTCGATATCTATTATCTAGATCCAAGAATGTCGATCTCGATCTCAAACTTCGAGACGAGAACGAGAATTATCTCGTCTCGGGGAAATCACTATTAACAGGTCGATTCTACTACGTTTTTATGCGGGTTTTATAAATACTATTGAAGAACTATCGAGATCGATATCGAAAATTCGAAATCGAAAAATGTCAATATCGATCGTGAAAATCGCGATGAGACAAAACGAGACGAGATCGAAAATTTTCTCGTCTCTTGTATAATAATTTTAATCTAGTTCTAGTTTAATATTGTCAATTGAACAGGTGCGACTATTTATTATTGATTATATTTAACGTTACGTTTCGGATATGATGTTAATTAAACGAAGTGATGTAATTGGAAAAAGTGGTTTTAGGCAAGTCATAAGGAACTTCGTAAACATACCAATTTGGCATTCATGGCAATTCTAATTAATATTAACGCAACCCCCAATCCTCCATCGATGAATGGCCGAATGAATCATGACTAAGCCGTCTTTAATTTAGTACCCAGCGGTCCCAAAAAGCTCCCGAAACAACTTCCGCCCTGAGGGGTTCTATTTGTATGCTGCTCCGACTGCAAGTAAGTGCACCCCTATGCTTCGTGCGTATTACGTGACAATTTGTGACTTTGTAAACGTATGTACTATCTTTGTGTGCGGGGTGTTTGGCCGCTTGCCAGTCGGATAGCGAGGGGGTTCCTCTCCGTTTGCTGGGGAAGTTTACTGACGGCGGCGTCGGGACGCTCCGGCGCCGATTTATAACTGCAGTCATTTTTAGTGGCCTGAGACAGTAGCACTTCCACGAGTCCTTCGGAAGAGCCGTGATTTAGCTTGTACGGTTTGTGGCCGGGTGTGTGAATGGGCTCCAGGCGGCGTTCGGCAATCATGGAGTGCTTTGGTAAAGTTCGCTGCCTTAATAACTCGCTGATGGTATTAATAGATTAGCAGGGAAATGTGAGATGAATTTGCATAATTCATAAAGAAATGGCGTTTGGATGTTGCTTTTGTGAATGTGAACGTTTGTTTTGATAGATGTCTTCGTTGAGAATTGATAGGTTTTAAAAGTGTTTTTCAGATTGGTGTATCTATTGTAATGGATGATATTGATTTGTTGCAAAATTGATTTTGTAAGAAAATATTCCAGATTATGATTTACGAATAGTAACAATCTGCTATCTTTTTATTAGTTAATATAACATTCTGGATAAGAGTATATGTCTGTAAAGTTTTGCAAAATGAACAGTTACCTACTTTATATTGGCTTTCTATCGGTATTACTTCGGATTGCTAATGATTTTTTCAATTTTACTTTTTGCAAAATAATATTACATCCTTTATTCGTTATATGAAATCGTTAACTATAGACAATTCAATTTTAGGTTCAAAATTGTCGCCTTCGAGAAAC
This sequence comes from Agriotes lineatus, assembly GCA_940337035.1. Taxonomy (NCBI): domain Eukaryota; kingdom Metazoa; phylum Arthropoda; class Insecta; order Coleoptera; family Elateridae; genus Agriotes; species Agriotes lineatus. The sequence goes on along the minus strand of OW679197.1, from coordinate 66,218,834 downwards.
TGTGCTGGGACGACTGAAATATGATTGGTTCGTAACAGCTAGGGAAAATATTTTATTTTATTTTTTTGTATACACAGGGTGTTCGGATAATAGGAAATCTTACATTGATGGTGAGTAGTTCTACACATTAAAATAATAAAAAACTTCATATGCAGTATTGTCCGAAAATCGGTATTGGCGTAGATACCGACCCTTAAAGTTTAACTTTTTTTAAAAATTCTATTTATAATTAAAATTCATTGTTAACACAAACTCAAACGTCAAGTTAAACAATAATGATTGCATGGTGTAAAGAATACAAGGTGAAAAGTTCCCGGAGATGCGCAGTCGTTCAGAAAGTAGAGAGGAGATGTCAACCAATCCCCCATGGGCCTACACAGGAAATCTATTATGGCCGCGATCATGGTGTAACAATGGACGCGTTCGTATATTGTTGCTGGCACTGTCAGTCGATGTCAAATTCGAGGTTAGCAGGTTAGGTTTTTCGTCAGTCTGGCACCAACTGACACAAAACCTAACCTCGAATTTGACATCGACAGCGTCTTTAACAATACACTTCAGTACTACCAATCGTGCCATTTGTGAGCCCATGTCCTTTTGGTTAAATTTGAAGTCCGCCTACATTCTGCGGAACGTTACACCTTGTATTCGTTACACCATGAATAATTGCACGTAAACAACTCGACAACAAACCAAAAAAAAATGTATTTTTGTGATCAAGGCTAATCAGATAATGAAAAGAAAAGCCTTAAAACTTTAGATGGAATTTCTAACCAAAATTAATTTTGATTTTTTTTCCTACAAGATGCCGCATCTAGATCGGAGGTAAGTCTTCAGATATAAAAGTTATGACTAAAAAGAAAATATGGTTTTAGGTTAACTGCCAGTTCAAAATACATGTTATCGATTATTTTTCTTTTTGTTTGTGAACATTGCAATAAAGAGCACGTACAGTCGTGTTCATTAAAGTGTTGTACAGTATTTGTGTTTTTTTGAATATGAATTCATTACACAAAGTTCAGAAAAGTGTTCTATATACAAATATTTTGAAAGTATAGATCCACGTCTACCTAGCTGATGGTACAGTGTGAGCCTTTGTTGATGAAAAACACAACTACCATAAAACTTATAACTGTCTGTGTACAACGGATTTTTGAACACGACTGTACACCCAGTTTAAAGTATTGATCTATTCAGTTATAAAAAATAAATACAAATTTTAAAAAAAAGTTAAACTTTAAGGGTCGGTATCTACGCCAATAACGATTTTCGGACAATACTGCATATGAAGTTTTTTATTATTTTAGTGCGTAGAACTCACCATCAATGTATGGTTTCTTATTATCTGAACACCCTTATAATAATCGAATTAAAACAACACTATATTAATAAAATCTGGTGTGATACACGCACACAACTTCCTTTTACAGTGATCTTATAATTAGTAAAAAAAATTATTTTTAATTTTTAAGCATTTGTCAAAAATTTTCAAAAATTACAAATTCTGCAAAAACGGTACAAAATAGAGCGTTTTAGTTGAAGAAACAAATTTTCTCTAAAATTTTAAGCTGAATTCAAAAATGTAATAATATACCGGGTGTTCTATTTAAAATAGGAGTTAATAAAAAAATAGGAAAAAAACAAAAGAAACCCACTTTAGCAACTGGAAAATCACCTACCTCACATCAATACACATCAAAAAATCTGGTGTGATACACGCACACAACTTCCTTTTACAGTGATTTTATAATTAGCCAAAAATTTGAATTTTAATTTTTAAGCATTTGTCAAAAATTTTCAAAAATTACAAATTTTACAAAAACGGTACTAAATATAGTGTTAGTTCAAGAGACTAATTTTTTCTAGAATTTTAAGCTGAATTCAAAAATGTAATAATATACCGGGTGTTCTATTTAAAATAGTAGTTAATAAAAAAAATAGAAAAAAAAACAAAAGAAACCCATTTTAGAAGTATTCAACTGGAAAATCACCTATCTCACATCAATACACATTAAAAATTTAATAAAAATGTAAAGTTTAAAAAAAAATCGTTAGAGCCGTTTTGAAAAAATCGAGAAAAACCGAAAAATCACAAGAGTAAACACCTACTTCCGGTTATTCGGTTTTCTTCAAAAGCTTGCTGTCGCATCTACATAGTACACAAAACTTATATATGAAGTTTCAACGCCATCCCTCTTTTCGTTTTTGAGATATTCTGTTCACAGACACACAGACAGACAGACACACAGACAGACCAATGAAAAAAAATATGTTTTTTGGGATCAGGGGACTCTGAAACGTGAAGATCTGTTGAAAACTCAATTTCGAATTTTTGGAGTGAATCCAATACTTCCTTTATTGTAAAAGGAAGTAAAATGTAATAAAAATGTAAAGTTTGAAAAAAATCGTTAGAGCGGTTTTTGAAAGAAATCGAAAAAAACTGAAAAATCACAAGAGTAAACACCTACTTCCGGTTATGCGGTTTTCTTCAAAAGCTTGCTGTCGCATCTACATAGTACACAAAACTTATATATGAAGTTTCAACGCCATACCTCTTTTCGTTTTTGAGATATTCTGTCCACAGGCAGACACACACAGACAGACACATAAGCACAGAAAGACCAATGAAAAAAATATCTGTTGAAAACTCAATTTCGAATTTTTGGGGCGAATCCAATACTTCCTTTATCGTAAAAGGAAGTAAAAATCAATTGCCGCATGTAAGTTACATCTTCACAGGAGAATGGCTCTACCGATTTGGCTCATTTTTACTTCCTTTTACGATAAAGAAAGTATTGGAGTCGCCCCAAAAATTCGAATTGAGTTTTCAACAGATCTTCACGTTTTAGAGTCCCCTGATCCCAAAAAACATTTTTTCATTGGTCTGTCTGTCTGTCTGTGTGTCTGTCTGTGTGTCTGTCTGTGAACAGAATATCTCAAAAACGAAAAGAGGTATGGCGTTGAAACTTCATATATAAGTTTTGTGTACTATCTGGTGTGATACACGCACACAACTTCCTTTTACAGTGATTTTATAATTAGCCAAAAATTTGAATTTTAATTTTTAAGCATTTGTCAAAAATTTTCAAAAATTACAAATTTTACAAAAACGGTACTAAATATAGTTTTAGTTCAAGAGACTAATTTTTTCTAGAATTTTAAGCTGAATTCAAAAATGTAATAATATACCGGGTGTTCTATTTAAAATAGTAGTTAATAAAAAAAATAGAAAAAAAACAAAAGAAACCCATTTTAGAAGTATTCAACTGGAAAATCACCTATCTCACATCAATACACATTAAAAATTTAATAAAAATGTAAAGTTTAAAAAAAAATCGTTAGATCCGTTTTTGAAAAAATCGAGAAAAACCGAAAAATCACAAGAGTAAACACCTACTTCCGGTTATGCGGTTTTCTTCAAAAGCTTGCTGTCGCATCTACATAGTACACAAAACTTATATATGAAGTTTCAACGCCATCCCTCTTTTCGTTTTTGAGATATTCTGTTCACAGACACACAGACAGACAGACACACAGACAGACCAATGAAAAAAAATATGTTTTTTGGGATCAGGGGACTCTGAAACGTGAAGATCTGTTGAAAACTCAATTTCGAATTTTTGGAGTGAATCCAATACTTCCTTTATTGTAAAAGGAAGTAAAATGTAATAAAAATGTAAAGTTTGAAAAAAATCGTTAGAGCGGTTTTTGAAAGAAATCGAAAAAAACTGAAAAATCACAAGAGTAAACACCTACTTCCGGTTATGCGGTTTTCTTCAAAAGCTTGCTGTCGCATCTACATAGTACACAAAACTTATATATGAAGTTTCAACGCCATACCTCTTTTCGTTTTTGAGATATTCTGTCCACAGGCAGACACACACAGACAGACACATCAGCACAGAAAGACCAATGAAAAAAATATCTGTTGAAAACTCAATTTCGAATTTTTGGGGCGAATCCAATACTTCCTTTATCGTAAAAGGAAGTAAAAATCAATTGCCGCATGTATGTTACATCTTCACAGGAGAACGGCTCTACCGATTTGGCTCATTTTTACTTCCTTTTACGATAAAGAAAGTATTGGAGTCGCCCCAAAAATTCGAAATTGAGTTTTCAACAGATCTTCACGTTTTAGAGTCCCCTGATCCCAAAAAACATTTTTTCATTGGTCTGTCTGTCTGTCTGTGTGTCTGTCTGTGAACAGAATATCTCAAAAACGAAAAGAGGTATGGCGTTGAAACTTCATATATAAGTTTTGTGTACTATGTAGATGAGACAGCAAGCTTTTGAAGAAAATCGCATAACCGGAAGTAGGTGTTTACTCTTGTGATTTTTCAGTTTTTTTCGATTTTTTCAAAAACGGCTCTAACGATTTTTTTTAAACTTTACATTTTTATTAAATTTTTAATGTGTATTGATGTGAAATAGGTGATTTTCCAGTTGAATACTTCTAAAGTGGATTTCTTTTGTTTTTTTTATTAACTCCTATTTTAAATAAAACACCCGGTATATTATTACATTTTTGAATTCACCTTAAAATTCTAGAGAAAATTTGTCTCTTCAACTAACGCTTTATTTTGTACCGTTTTTGTAGTATTTGTAATTTTTGAAAATTTTTGACAAATGGCTAAAAATTAAAAATGAAATTTTTGACTAATTATAAGAACACTGTAAAAGGAAGTTGTGTGAGTGTACCACACCAGATTTTTTTCATTGGTCTTTCTGTGTGTTTGTGTGCTTATGTGTCTGTCTGTGTGTGTCTGCCTGTGAACAGAATATATATCAAAAACGAAAAGAGGTGTGGAGTTGAAACTTCATATATAAGTTTTGTGTACTATGTAGATGCGACAGCAAGCTTTTGAAGAAAACCGCATAACCGGAAGTAGGTGTTTACTCTAACGATTTTTTTCAAACTTCACATTTTTATTAAATTTTGAATGTGTATTGATGTGAGATAGGTGATTTTCCAGTTGAATACTTCTGAAATGGGTTTCATTTGTTTTTTCTATTTTTTTTATTAGCTCCTATTTTAAATAGAACACCCGGTATATTATTACATTTTTGAATTCAGCTTAAAATTCTAGAGAAAATTTGTCTCTTCAACTAACGCTCTATTTTGTACCGTTTTTGCAGAATTTGTAATTTTTGAAAATTATTGACAAATGCTTAAAAATTTAAAATCAGATTTTTGGCTAATTATAAGATCACTGTAAAAGGAAGTTGTGTGCGTGTATCACATCAGATTTTTTTTGTTGTGTTCGTAATTGTCGGGACAAGGTTTGTATGAAAGGAAATTTTGGGAAAATCCACCGGAAAATTCGGAAAACTAAAAAGATGATTTTATATGGTAAATTTGTATGGGATTTCGTATGTTTTCGTTTCTGAATGGCTTTTCGAAGAGAAAAATTGGAAAATCGGAGTGGATGGAAAAACCAGAATAGAACAATGGAAAAGTCATGTTTCAAAACATACACGCATAGGTTCACGTAATATTATGCCCGGGCAACGCTGGGTAGGTCACAGCTAAGATGTATGCAACGAATAAGGAAAGATATTTCGAAATTCAACCCCTAAATGGGTAAAATGAGGATTCCAAATTTGTATGGAAAAATAATATTAAATAGACATTTCGACATGAAACTTCGTAGGAGTACTCCTAAAAACAAATCAGCAAACACGTATTTCGTGATTTTCTGAAAATCAACCCCGTAGGAGCTGAAATGGGGTAAATAATCTTAAAAATCAATATGGGTATCGTTATTGAGGTTTTTTGGGACGCTGATTGCGAAAATGGCATTTATTTTTAAGTCCAAGATGGTGGACATGACATAAAATTAAAACTCTATAGTGGTGAAACAGGGTTTCAGAGACAAATTATTTTTGGGCAGAACAACGTTTACCGGGTCAGCTAGTCTTTAATAAACTGAAAAATATAATCTAACCATTAAAAGTAATGAAATTTAAGCAAATTAAAAGGCTAAAGCTTGAATTAAATTGAAAAATGAAAACAAAAGGACGATAATAAAACAACTACCATAAGTTACTGCTTCAGTTGTTACGTTGATGCAAAAATACAATTTGCATTTGTACAATTGACACAGATTTATTTTCTTGCAACACTAAACGTTGCATCTCAGTACCTTTCAGCTTTCAGTGTGATGGAAATAACCAGTCAAGCAGTGAAATTGATTGACCAACGCACCCCACTTCATTGAATTAAATGTTGTGCATTAGTCGAATTGAAACACATATCCTATTAATCATTGGCCCCTTGCTTCATCTCATTAGATAGTCAACGGTTTTGCAATGTAACGTATTAAAGCCCCCTTCCAATTACAGGTACGAATAATGGAACAAAAGCTGGCATGGTCACAATCAAATGACTCCAATAGCCAGATATCGCGTCTGGAAGGAGAAATAGAGGAGCAACGTCAGCTAAGACTGCAGGACGCACGCCAGGTAGAGGCCAAAGCCGCTCGCATCAAGGAATGGGTCACGAATAAGCTTCGCGAGTTGGAGCAGCAGAACCAGGTGTTGAGAGAGCAGAACATTAAGTGCAACCAGCAGCTAGAGTTGTTGAAGAACCACATAGCCCTCAGTGACAGGCGGAGATCCGAGAGCTGCTCTCCAGAGCCTCGAAGCCAAGTTGCCGCTGCTCAGAGTGCATCCAGGTCTTCTAGACACCGTAGGCATCAATCCGTTTGCATATCCACGAATTCTTTTGAACCATCTGTGCCAAGTGCTAGCTTTATAAACAGTAATTTTGTAACTAGCAATTCGAGTATGGATCCTCTGTCTGAGGATTTGCGAGTGGCTGTTGATAATTTAAGTATAGGAAGAATCACAAGCGGTAGTGCCTCTGATCCTGATTTAGCGCATGATTATGCTGAAATTTATACGCCAAGTAGGGAGAAGGTTCCATGGCCAAGAGCACCCACGCCTCCGCTTCATAGGTTTCCTAGTTGGGAGAATAGGATATATCAAGTGAGTTAATGTTTTTTAGTAATTTGCCCATTCTTTTAAAATTACGGTTTATATTTTACAAGTGATATATGCGTTTTTGCCATTTTTGCTACTAGACTAGTATGAGGTTGATATTAGCCAACGTTTGATTGTATAACTTCACTTCACTCAGGTGCAAAAATAAATAATTTTTATGTAGCTAACATAAATCAGTAAATTATTGTCTACAAAAAATCCAACTTCATTTTTAGACGACACGTTTGGAGGCTGCAGCATTAATTTTATGAACTCGATTTTTTTTAAATCTATTAAAATTAAGGTACCAGTGCTGCACTAATCTGTAGATTCCCTGCTGGTAAAATGTTTGTGGCTGTTGATGAAACCATTCTCTAATGGCATTTTAAAAAAACAAGTTTCATGTGTTAATTTTTAACCATTGAAGAAAGTTGAGTTCACCAAGCCAATGTCTGTTGAGTTTGTTGGAAAAATAATAGCAGCTATTCTCTGGGATGCTAAAGAAATATTGTTGATAAAACTTTTCAAAAATAATCGCAAGACATACCAAGTTTATAGAAAGAAATTTCTTTTTCTGTCAAGGCAGAGAATATTCCCATAGAAGTGTAATTTTAATTGTAAAACTCAACAAAGAGAAATTAATTGCTATACTCACCGTTTTGGAGAGACAACAGGTACACCCTGTGACAACAGTTTAAAATTATTTTCGTTTATACAGGCTGTTCACATACAGAAAATCAAATGATTATGTAAAATCTTGTTTATTGCTGTTACACTAAACATATGTTTTTTGAAGTGGAACATGTAGTATATTATGGAATTTTTGGAAAGCCACCTTAGTGCTGATTGATATAAAATTCTATGGGGCTATTTTCAACCATTCTTCCGCTAGAAAGAATTAATTACAAGAAAGTGGCCCATTTCAGATGCTTGTGATGGCCAAACTGTTTGAGATATTGATATTCCCTTTTCATAGAAAAAACGTTTCTTTAATGAAGATTCCATACCACACCTGGTGTGTAGTAGCATGCATTTAGATCTCTTCGTCTTGTGTAAATGCAGTTAACTCTAAAATTAAACCGAAGTTTTTAGAAATATAGAGCATAGTGATGGGCGATGACGTCAAATCAGCTGTTCGGGGTCAACTTTTGTTAACCGGCTTATGGTAATTACCCGTTTTTCATGTGTTTATAGAGCTGTTATTACGAAAAAAAACGCTGTGATTTTTTTTATATGTATTATAGTTGATTAAGTTTAGTTTGGTGTAATAAAGTTGTAGATTTAGCGATCGCGGGAATTATAAATTGTGGTTAAGTTAGGTTAGGTTTATAAAAAATCTTGTATTGGCGTTTTTTAGTCGCTTTCTGAAGATTTATTCATAATTTTTGGTGAGAATTAGCAAGGACTAACTAATTCGTGGCAGTAATTAACTGTGCTCAAAACAAGGTAGCTTTTAACATGGCTCAAATGGGTGATTGTGCTCGAGGGTTATCCAAGAAAAACAAGAAACACTACTTGGACAAACTAACAGCCGTATTCATAGTCGTTCGCCAGCGGCTCGCCGGCGAGTCGCCGGAGTTTCGTTATGAATAGTATGTTGGCGGCACTGTACGTCTATGTCAAATTTGAGGTTAGCAGGTTAGATTTTGTGTCAATTTTTGTCAAAACTGACGGAAAACCTAACCTGATAACCTCGAATTTGACATAGACGTACAGTGCCGCCAACATACTATTCATAACAAAACTCCGGCGACTCGTCGGCGAGCCGCTGGTGAACGACTATGAATACGGCTGTAAATGTTTTAGGAGAACAACATCCTTATACATTGAACAGCAAGGATTTTGGCATGTCTCTACCTCAAATAACAAGGGAAGTTTTAACAGACTTCTTAATCTTCCGGGAGTTCCGGGTGAGTTTAGTTACTCAACGTTAACTTAAAGTATACAAAAGCCTTAATGCCTTTGCCCAGTTCGTTCATGGATGGATTGAGGACATTAGAGCAAAACAATTTAATAACTGTTGTTGTGTGTTGGGAAAAGCATAACTATTTTCACAAAAGCGATAAAACTACATAAAATTTTTTTTGTAGGTTATGCATTCACAACGGGTTGCGAACTTGCCCCAAATGTGTGGCTGATATTGTCTGATATGGGGCAGATTGTCTCAAGCCACTACAACTGTGATGCTGGCCACGAATTAGTTCTTGCTAATTCTCACCAAAAATGTTCAAAAAACAACTAGAAAACACCAATAAAACGTCTTATAAACTTAATCACAATTTATAATGCCCCCGATCGCTAAATCTAAAACTTGACTACACCAAACTAAATTTAATTAACTATAATACATATAAAAACGGCCACAACGTTTTTTTCGTAATAACAGCTCTATAAACACACGAAAAACGGCTAATTGCCATAAGCCGATTAACAAAAGTTGACCCCGAACAGCTGATGTGGTAAGGGTGATGCCGTAATTCGGAAATGCTCTATTGTGTTTCGCATACCTATCAATAATACATATTTATAAATAGTTTTAATGTATATTTTCCCAAAATAAACAGTCAATAATATTTGTAATGGCATACCAATGTGCATGACACAGTATTATATAATTTGCTCACTTTAAAAAAACAATTGAATCTTAAGTAAATCGGTTAAAACCTATATTCTCCCCAGGTGGCAGCAGATGGTTTAACATTAACTGGAACTACTCCCAGTGATTTGGGACCTGAACAAGCAGGGTATCAAGATATTCCAGTGCCTGTATATGCTACTGTTAAGGGAAGAGCCAGCCAGATTCGATCAATGCCTTTTACCGGGGACTCATCTGACGATTCCAGTGATGGAGAAGGCAATAACACTGCAGTAAGCAATTATTATTTCTTATTTTGTCTGGTAGTGAATAAACAACGGATCTGTTGACTAGGATGATGAGTAATCATTCACTAATTGCGATTATTATTGTTTGCGATGGGCATATGGTGAAATCCCTATCACAGTTATAAAATGATCAATATAAATACCTAGTTATTTATTAAATAATAACTGATGTTACAGAATATATTTGCATTATATAAATCTTTAAAGCTGATTATTTTATTTAGGCAATAGATGGCACTAACAATCATAGCAGAAGTTCAGGTGACACAACAGGTTCAAGCCCTGGCAAACGAACAGCTTCAAGCAGTAGTGGATCACCAAGCAAAAGCAAAACAAGAGGTTATTATTAATTTATGTTTGATTTTTCTTTTAATTTTTATTGTGTCTGTGTAATTGTAATTATTAATGTTAACACATAGCCATTTCAGATACGTCATTCGAATCTGGTATGTCCGATGATTATGCTGTGCCTCCCGATGCCCTTAGTTGTGATTCGACCAGTTTGGAATCCTCTATTCTTAGAACGTCGTATTTAGATAGTCCTAATAAAAAATCCGAGAGCATCGAAAAGAGTGGATCTTTAGCAAAATTAGGTAAAACTTGTCAACTTACCCAGTGATCTTCAATGAAACTACTTTTTTTAAGGTGGAAAATTGAAAACGTGGAGAAAACGGTGGTTTGTCCTAAAGAATGGTATTTTAACGTACTATAAAAATCAAAGTGATATCAATAGAAAGCCGCAAGGACAAATATTGTTAGATGAAATTTGTAAAATTACCAGGGCGGAAGGATCGAATACTTTTGAAATTGATACGGGCAAGAAAACATATTATTTAACTGCTGACTCCATTACAGCCATGGAAGATTGGGTAAGAGAGTAGAATTTAGTGTAAACACAATATGTAACAATCTGTGTTGCACAGGTGAGAACTCTGCAAAACGTACAACGAAGAAATGCCACTAAATTACTATTAAGTAAAGAAGAAAATAAGCCATCAGTGCAGGGATGGCTCACCAAAGTTAAAAATGGACACGCTAAGAAGTGCTGGTGTGTTCTTATTGGAAAAATGTTCCTGTATTTCAAATCGCCTACAGATACTGTAAGTAATAATTTTTTGTATCTTATATACTGGGTTTCAATGAGCGCATAGCCATTCCTATTTTTTTAAAATTTTATGATATCAAAATGAAGTTTGTTTTGTGTAATAGCCTTAATATCATTATCAAAATATTTGAAAAATAGTGTTACCGAACCTTCATTGATTCCCTGTAGCAACATCAATCTTGCGGGTTACTTTAAAACCTTTGCTTCGATTTTAAAATTTTCTTATAATATTGCTGTAACATTTTTCGATATTAATTATGCCATTCTTAGCAGTGGATGTTGCAGGTGCCTGCCGGTCAGATAAATATGCGAGATGCCAGAGTTGAAGAAGTGGACCATCTTTCCGATTCAGATTCTGAAGACAAAGATACTGAAACTACCAATTTGACTCTTGGCATTTTTCCGAATCACCAAGGTCCTACCTATCTACTCTGTCCTGGCAAGCAGGTAAGGAATGGAAAAGACAAAAAAAGAATTTGGTAAATCTGGCATTTAATTAGGAGAGAGATGCTTGGCTATACCACTTAACCGTGGCAAGCGGAGGGGGCCCCAGCACCGGAACTCAGTCTGAGCAGCTCATCCATAAACTGATGGAAGTTGATGGCGATGCTAACTGTGTCTTATGGCGCCATCCAGTCCTACTTCATGTTCCTTGCACGAAAGATGGTGCAATACCTTCATATTTTCCATTAACTACGCTTCCAACTGAAACACTACAGGTTTGATATTAGTAATAATGTACGTTGGAGTGGGTAATTACAAGAATGTTTTAGGCTGAAGCTATAAAACTTTTCAAGTGTCTGCAGTTGTTCATGTCAGCAGCCGTAGACCAGGCTGGCATAGACTACCATGTGGTGTTAGCTCAAAACGCGTTGCAACAATGCCTGGACATGCCGGAACTCCAAGCTGAACTAATCTGTGCTCTCATAAAGCAGACGAGCAAAAGCTCACCGCTTCCTAAGCTGGGTGTTCAGGTATCTACACAAAAATTGCTTAAGAAAAGTGTAAGTGTGCTTCTTTTGTTTATTTTTTTACCAGTTCATTTAGCATCAATGGATTTTTAAATTTTCAAAATCAGTGTTATTGCTGTATGATTGCGTATTTATCATTTATACTGCATCTGTACATATCACTGTCCCTTCATCGCTTTGTATCGTTGGTGCTTCTTATTTTCCGACTGCTTTTGAATAAGTTAAAAATCCTGGTTATGTTTAGTTTTTAAGTCACGCTACATACTTTTGTCTCAATTTGACACTTCTTATTGGTGAATGCTGTACAGCCACTTAAATATTAATTCGACTTCATAATAGGTTTCATATCACTAGACCATATCGTAGTATAATCAATTTTAGAATACATATAATATGGTCATCGCTATGTTTTAATGACAGTTGCTAATGTATAAATAAGTGTTATAAGTTCATATCTTCAGTACACTTTTACAAATTGAAAATTAAAATGTAGGGGGTACTTTTTATCTCGACACTATTGGGGTTGTTGATGCAACTGTAACATTGGTTAAATTAGGAAACAGTACCGGGTGTCTTAAAATCAATTACATCTAGTATGCTTTGAATTTCCCATAATGCAATCTAAAATTTTACTTGAAATTGGCAAGACTGTAAGACTATGTCAAATTCAAGGTTAGTAGGTTAGGTTTTGCGTCACTTTTGACACAGACTGGCGCAAAACCTAACCTACTAACTTCAAATTTGACATAGACTTACAGTCTTGCACATTTCAAGTAAAATTTGAGATTGTATTATGGGAAATTGAAAGCATACTAGATGTAATTCATTTTAAGACACCCATAGTTACGAAAATTAAGTGAGAAAATGGATACAGGATAACTTCAAACAATATAAATAAACGTTTATAAGACATTAATAGGGTTGATCGTAATGTACAGATAAATATTCTGCATTTAAATGGTTGACCACATGAAAACCCATGAATATGGATAAATAGAGATAATTATGGAATGGAGACTGATGGGAACAAAGAAAAGTACAAAAGTAGATAACCCTTCACCGAACGCAAGAACTTCATCTCAGCTGATTGAATTCTACTTAGATCTTTGGTTTCGGCAGTCCATGTTTCGCTACCATAGAGTAAAGTAGACACTGCTATAACTTTGTAGAATTTCATTTGTGTTTCTCTTGTACATTGTTTTCGTAAAGTTCTCCTAATTGTTTCACACGTTCCTTGAAGCCCCTATCTGTCTTTAGTCCTACGATTATAATTCCTTCATTTACGTATTTATAACTTGGTACGAAATTTCTCTATCTCCTGTCAATTAAAATAGCTACTCCAGCTGTGGCTGTTACTTCTACTCTGCTCCATATTAGTAGGTTATCATGTAAATCTCTTTTTCGTTTCAGTAAGCATCATAATATTTCTTTCTTTCATAATTCTATCTGTTTTGTTGTATATTCTAGGTTGCTATGTTCATTTGTTTAGATATCTATTTCTGTTTGCCTTTATCCTTGCGTTGTCCGTTATCTTGGGATCTGACCTTTTCGAGGCTTGCATTGAACTTGCGAGAATTTATTGTTATACCACCAAGTGAGGTTATCAGCCTCATTAGGTGGATTGTTTCTCAACCTTTTCTGGTCTAGATTCATCATGTTCTGCTAGACAGAGGCACCTGTGGTAGGATGTGGCTCTTCACCACGTGTGACGGTCTTGAGTAGGGAGAAGCTATGGACCTTATGGCAACTATACGCCTAGACGTTTCTGCTGGTCCTTGGCTTTTTCTGTTACTTCTTTCTTCCATTTGTCTCTTCTGTACGCTAGTGTTTTCCAATCTTTTATTCCTACTTCTTCCAAATTCTCTTCCACATCTTTGATTCACTACTGGACGTCCCCTTCTATGTTGCCTGGCATATCTTCTCGGAACACCCGTTTTGGTATTCTTTCCTCTGCCATTCGTTGCAAGTGCCCCAGCCAACTCATTCTTCCTTTTTTTTATTACATTAACTATTGGAGTGTTTTTATACATCGCATGTGCTTCCTCATTGGTCCGTCTTCTCCATTCTCCTTCCTCCTTTATACCTCCAAAAATTCTTCTGAGCATTTTCCTCTCCCATGTCATTAACTTGTTAGTATACAGCTTATTTAATGTCTACACCTCACTCTCGTATGTCACTGTTTGTCTTATTATGGTTTTGTATATCTGCATCTTGGCTGCTCGCGAAACCTAAGTACCCTGTACAGTGATGCTGCCACTCTCAGACCAAGTGATATACGTCTCTCAATTTCACTGTAATGTTCACTCAAAAGTTGTACTCCCAGGTATATAACACTTTCTGCTTGCCGGAAAATGTACTGTGAGTCTCTGTGGCCACTTTTTATTTTTAAAATTGTTTGTTCTTTTGACTTTTTAAAAGGAAGTGGTTTTTTCTGTATTTATTTGGAGTGCAAACTTGCCTGCTTTCGTTTCTACTTTCTTAAATGAAGTCTTCAATCCTTCTGGGTTTTGTTTAGAAGTGTAAGGTCGTCTGCATAAGCCATTACTTGCTGAGGTCCTTGTCTGAGTATATTCTCTTCGATATTCTGCAGTTTCTCATAATTGACGGAGTTCCTTTTTCGTTTCTCCTTCTGTCTAGGTTATCGTATGCCTGCTTGAAATCGACAAATAGGGCGTGTATTGCCACTCCTTTCTTCCTCGTTTTCTCGATAGCTTGTTTTATAGTGAAGATTTGGTCCGTTACCGACCTGCTCTTCCTGAAACCACACTGATAGTCACCGATCATTCTTTCTGCTGCTTCCTTTAGTTTGTTGTTAATCATGATGTAAAAACAGTATGGTGTGCCAGCGCGCAACGAGTGAGTGAGATCATACTGTCTCGCTTCTGCTGTTGAAGTCGTTGTGGGAGCACGCTTTGGAATTCAAATGATAATAATACCATGAATATTTCAATTTCGGATCGTTTATTTGTTTAACTGACGAAATTGACTGATTTTGATATAATAATTAAAAATTAATAAGACAGAGTAACAACAATAGACGTACGACAATTGCTCTGATGCTTAATACATTGCAATGGCTCAGCATTAAACAGCAAATATATTTCAATATGCTAATATTAATTTCAGGAAAGTCTGCCCTATAAATGTCCACGCACCTACAGAGGACACTAAAGTTGTTCCATACTTTTCGCACTATTGCTGCTGTTTGAATATCCATCGAAGACTATAATAGTATTTGGGCAAAAATGTTTATGTACATAATGTACATAAGTTGTACAAGTGGAATTAAAAGAATCATTTTGATGCCAGACAACTCTGTGTGATAGAAAGCCACCGTCAATTATATAAGTTGCATTTTCAAAATCAGGTCGAAATGTCAATGGTTCAAAGTTTTTCCTTGAATTATTTCATTTTGGGAACATTGTTGTCTTAATATTGTACGAAAAGGATCCTTCGATTCAGCTCATGGTAAATTTTTTCATTTCAGACCTCAGATTAGTTGTGGAACTCGGGGTTTCTGTAGTGTTATCCTTCAGATCAACGTTCATGGCAAGTTTTCGCAGAAACGGTCGGTCCTACAGAAAAATCTACCAAGTACTTTTTTGTACAGAATTTTGTGCCCTTGAAGTTCTCATTTTTCCACATCTGCACCCTATAACTCACGAAGCTCAAGGTCAAATCAAGGGTACTTTTCGGGAACACCAAATAAAGGTGTGCACAAAAATTCAGCTCGCTTTGAATTATTCCGAAAATTTGTCTAATATGACTGGACTATAATGCTCCCAGTTTCAACATGATCCCAACGTGACGTCACTGCGCAGACCGGACGAAATCTAGTCGCATCTGTAGCACACCATACTGTTTTTACATCATGGTTGTTAATTAATGTTGCTAAAATTTTATATGTTACACTTAGGAGGGAGATAGGTCGGTAATTATTAGTAGCTTCAGCGTACTTATGCGAACGTTTTGTCCGTCCGTCCGTCCGTCCGTCTGTCTGTCTGTCTGTCTGTCTGTCTGGATCGCCTGTAACTTTCGAACGGCTACAGATATCGAAATTTTGAAAGGGGGCAAAGTTGTTGCTAAGGTCCCGAGCACCTTCATGCGCTATTTGGTTTTGGCGAAAGGTGGCGATTTTCCACTTTGCAAAATTTCCAAGCATTGTAGCACAGTGGCGGCTTGTCCACTTGGCGCCATCTACAGAAGTTCGGTGGTCACGTTTTGAACTACACATTCTGGGTGCACTATAATACTTAATGTTTTCGCAGTGCTGAAGCTACTCTTTAGACCTGTACTTGAGCAGTTTATTACAGATAAAAGTGTCACCTTTCTTATAGATGAGTAAGATTAAGGTTAGTCTCCAATTCTTTGGCATCTATCTTTCCTCCCAGATTATTCTAATTAAGTTGTAAATGCTTTTGTTTCCCAGTGGAGCGAAAATGCTCATTTTCTCTCCACTTGGGAGGTTGAAAGCAGGCGATTCTCAGTCAGTGGCAGCAGAGCAAAAACGCTCGTCTTTGCTCCTCTTGGAAGGATTGAAAATGCCCGCTGCGCAAAAACTCGCATTTGCTTCGCTGGGAAAGAAAATAGAATGTGTACCTTGAGACGAAACGGGCGATTGCGCCTTGTATAAAGTTGAGAATTCCTCGACTTCGCCTCGGGAACCTCAACTTTATACGTGGCGCGCAAACGCTCGTTTTCGCTCTCGGTGCACAATATACTATCTATCAACTGTTTATCTCCATACTTTATGAGCTCATTTTGTATGCAATCTGATCCTGGGCTCTTGTTATTTTGTAGATTCTGCACCACTTTAGTAAAATCACTCCATGTTGGTACTTCTGTAGTCTCTTGTTTTTATTTTGAAGCTGTGTGAGAGTTGTTGTGACTTTCTTTTTCTCCTCCTAAAGTTTTTTCATAGTACACTTTCCAAGGATTAAGAGGATTGTTGCGACGCGTATCCAAAGTTTGGGCGTGTCCAACAGTGCAGTGTGTTTTGTAGTGAAAATAGGTGTACAGACCAGGAAAAATTAGCGACAAAAGCAAGTGAAACGGAGCAGACCAGTACAGGAGGGTGTTAGAGTACAAAAAGCCGAAGGAAAATAAGCAGCTACCAGCTAAGCCAAATAGAAACAAGGTAGGATAGATAACACAAGGGTGAAAATTGCGAGGGCGTGAAGCACTCTCCGGGCGCGCGGACGCGAAGTGTCGGTCAAAAGAACTACCGCGTGTGCAATTCGAACGAAATAGCGGAAAGACAAAACTACTACGGGGAGCCAAAAGAACTACCGTCATAGGAAAGCGCAGCCAAGTGCACTGTGAAATAAGGTGGTGCGCGTTTAACGTATTAATCAATAGGAAAGAGATTACGAACAAAGTAACCGGTAAATAAATCAACCGCGTATAGTGATACGGTCAAACGCGCAAATTTAAAATAAAGAGCGGTTAGCGCGGAGCGAATACCGAATGGACACTTGTGACAAAAGTACGGAAAAGCGTAAGCGGCAAGGAAAAGAAATCCCAGACGTGTTTAAAAGGAGTAAATTATTAACTAGATCACCGGAAGAAAACGCAACGAAAGAAGAAAGTGACGGGCCAAAAATGGAAGACATGTTCGATACGATGCAAGTAATGTTTGACAGATTTATGGGAGAAATGCGAGCGGAAATGAAAAGAAATAATGAAACGCTACAAAGTAGCATATGCAAAGAATTGGAAGAGAATCGAGCGACAATAAGGAAAAACAATGAAGTGATAAAGAATCTGCAGGAAGAGCTGAAAGGGAGACAAGAAGAGTGGGAAGGGCAGCAGGTGAAATTGGAGAAGAGAATTATGGAACTAGAGAGGAAAATGGAAAACAAAGAGAGGGAAGGGAAGAAAAATAATATCATAATAAGCGGAATAAAAAATAAGGCAAGTGGTAAGAAGGAAATGGTAGAAGAGGCAAAAAGACTTGTTGCAGTAGAACTGAAAGTTACAGCCAATGTAAACGATGTGTGGAAGATAAGAGATGATATGTGGGGAATAAAAGTGGACAATTGGGACGAGAAACGGGAGATTTTTAGAGCGGCAGGCATCTTAAAGGGAAAAGGAATATTTTTAAACGATGACTTAACATACGAGGAAAGAAAAATACAGTGGCAGATACGGGAAAAAAAGCGAGAAGAAGAGAAAAAAGGCAATACGGTGAAAGTAGGGTACAAAAAAATGTGGATCAATAATAAACTCTTTAATTGGAACCCCGAAGAAGGCAAAGTGGAAGAGGCTACAATATCAAAAAACTAAGCCAAAAGCAGAAGGACGGACCACAGAAGAAGACACAAGCAATGAATATGGCAAACGAACAGGCTACAAGTAGTGAATTAAGTTTAGGAACATGGAATGTGTTAGGGACCTTTTATGAAGGTGCTTTAAAAGATCTGGAAAACGAAGCGCAAAGATATAAGCTAGACATACTAGCAATACAGGAGACGAAGCAAAAGGAAAATTTTGAAATGGAACTGGAACATTATATATTCTTAAATAGCGGAAGTAAAGCAACGGCAAGGATCTTCGGAACGGGGTTTCTTGTAGCGAAAAAAATAAAAAATATCATAAAGAATTTCACACCAATGACAGAGAGAATGTGCAATCTTAAAATACAAGGTAAATACAACAATATAAATATTATTAATATACATGCTCCAACTGAAGAGAAGGATGAGGAGGAAAAAAATGAGTTTTACGAGGCGTTAGAAAACTTCTATGATTTGCTGCCGGAAAACGAGGTTAAAATAATAATAGGCGACTGTAATGCTAAAATAGGTAAAGAAGAGATATACTACCCAACAATAGGAAAATTCAGTAAACATGAAGAGTCAAATGAAAATGGACGGAAATTAATAGGGTTTGCAGCTGGGAAGAATTGCCGAATTATGAGCACGTATTTTCAGAAAAAAGAAATCTACAAGGGCACATGGAAGACTCCAGATGGAAGAGTGACAAACCAAATTGATCACATGCTGATACAAGAAAGATATGCAAGGTGGGTTAGCAATATAAGAACATATAGGGGAGCCGATATGGGGTCAGATCATTTTTTGGTGAAAGCAAAAATAAAATACGAAACAGTAATCATTGCAAAGAGACAAAGAAACCCACCAAAAAGCTACAATTTAGAAAAATTAATGGAAGCTGATACAAGGACTACATATCAGCGAAGAATTAAAGAAAAATATGATAAAATAGGAGATCAAGGGACTGTTGAAGAAAAGTGGACAAATTTTGAAAAAATAATAGCAACAGTAGCAGAAGAAGTAGTGGGTAGAGAGAGGAAAAATAAGGCGGAAAGTTGGTTCAACAGCGAATGTAGAAAAGTGCGGGATAAGAGACAAAAAGCAAGAGAGAGGATGATCCAAACAGAACACCCAGAGGATGTAGAAAAATACCGAGAACAAAGAAGAGTAACAAAGAGCACATACAGAAGAATCAAAAGGGCTCACTGTGAAAAAAGGCTCCGCAATATGGAGGAATGTTACAAGAGAAAAGAAATTAGGAACTTTTATCAAGAGTGCAAGAAAATACGTAAAGAGCCACATCACAATATCCTATTATGCAAAGACAAAGACGGGAATTTACTAGCAGGAGAAAATGAAATGATAAATAGATGGAAAGAATATTTTGAAGAAATCTTAAATGAAGAAACGGAAGCAGAAAACGAAAATGGAGTACTAGAGTTAGAGGTTATCTCTGCAGAGATAGAGAAGGAGCCAACAAGAGAAATAGTAGAGGAAGCAATAGCAAATATGAAGAATAGGAAGAGCCCTGGCAAGAATGGAATCTCAGCAGAGCTCATAAAGTATGGAGGCGAAGAGATAAGCAACAGGATATTTGAAATAATCAAGAAAGTATGGCGAGACGGCAGGATACCTGAAAGTTGGAACGAGGCAGTTTTGATCCCTGTGTATAAAAAAGGAGAGAAAACCCGGTGTGAGAACTATAGAGGAATTGCGCTCTTGGACACGGTGTACAAAATATTAGCCTCAATTGTCAAAAACAGATTGCAGGTAATGGCAGAGAAGGTGATTGGTGAATATCAATGCGGGTTTCGTAAGAATCGTTCAGTAATGGATCAGGTGTTTGTTTTGAAAGAAATACAGACCACATGCTACGAGCATAATATAGAGATTCATGCTATCTTCATAGACTTTAAAAGAGCGTACGATTCAATAAAAAGACAACAACTATACCAAGCGTTGAAGGATTTTGAGATACCAGACAAATTAATTCAGCTAGTGATGGTAACATTAAACGACACATCAAATACAGTCCAAGTCAACGGGAGGATGTCCGACCCCTTTAAAGTCAGCAACGGACTGAGACAAGGTGATCCCTTGTCCACAACTCTGTTTAATTTAATGCTGGAAAAGATAATCAGAGAAAGCGAAATTAATACCACGGGTCTGTTAACGAACAAAAGTCACCAGTGCCTGGCATACGCCGATGACATTACGCTTCTAGCGAGATCATCAAACGAGTTGCAAAGAATAACGCGGAACCTCGATAGGGCAGCAAGAAAGGCAGGGCTGATTATAAACGAAGAAAAAACGAAATATATGGTGATGGGTGGAAAAGCTGGAATAAAGCATGGAGGAGAACACATAGAAATTAAACTAGAAAACAACAGGGTAATGAAAATAGACAAAGTGCAGGCTTTTGTATACTTGGGTGTTTTAATAACGGACGATGGTAGCAATGGCAAAGAAATAGCAGCAAGATTGGTGAAAGGGGATAAGTGCGCGGGTGCATTAAGCAAGATAATGAAGTCAAAAAGTGTATCGAGAAACGCGAAATTACGAATCTATAAAACGGTGTTAAGACCTACAGTGACCTACGGATGTGAAACTTGGGTGATGAACAAAGTAGAAAAAGAGAAGCTTGAAATATGGGAGAGAAAGGTGCTGAGGAGAATATTTGGAGGCAGAAAAACAGAAGACGGATGGGAAAGAAGAAATAACGAAGAGCTGGGACAGCTGTATGGAGAGGCAATAATCACTCAATATGTACGAGCACAGAGGATCAGATGGTTAGGTCACATAGAGCGCTTAGAAGACAACAGGCAGACCAAAAAAGTACTAAAAGCCAACCCGCAAGGCATAAGAAGAAAAGGACGACCGAGAAACAGATGGATGGAGGCAGTAAAATTAGATCTAAGAGATAAAGGCATAGTAGAGTGGAGAAAACTAGCAAAGGATCGGCAAGAGTGGAGGAAAATTGTCCAGCAATGGGCCTGAATGGCCTGTTAACGCATTATATATATATATATACACTTTCCACCTTGTTAGTACGTTTTCCTTTTTGCCTACTAGATTGCCTTCTCTGTCATTAGTGATGGGCCCCTCCGGAATGAATAATCGGAAAGTTTCCGATTGTTCAAAGAATCGGAAGGTTCTGATTATTTCGGAATTTTTCGGAATTCGATTATTTTACTGTTTGATACACAAAATGAGAGAACGAAATATCAGTTAGAACTGAATGGAATATGGAATGTTGTGTTGATTAATTTGACTGCTATATGCTGGTTGGTGAATGCTGACGGCTCGCGCTGTGTGCGCACATGTATCATACGTGAATGGCACTAATGGCAGTTGTAGTTCGTAGAATAGTTATTAGATAGTACACCTTACAGACTTCAAATTCAAAATCAGAATGCGGACACGGAATATGGAAACAGAACCATGAATAGAGCATAATCGATTAGAAATCAATGGTACGATTATTTTTTCGTTGATGAAACTACAATAATTACATAAATAAAACACATATTAATAAAATTCATAAATATAAACGAAAACATTTATAAATAATAACTAAATATAAAACAAATGGAATTTGATGGTGGTAAGTCAAATTGTTTTACACAATTTCAAAGCATTTGTCTTAAAACGAATCAAAAACCCTTCGTGCTAAAAAATGGAATTTGATAGAGGTAGGTCATAAATTGTTTACTGGCCGTCCTATTAACCCAAACAATAAATGCCAATGCCGATAAAGGCTTACGGCGCGAAGGCCAGTGCTCGCATTGTTTCGCTCGTTTTCTCTTGCTTCGCATTTATGGAATGTAAAATAATCGGATGATATTCCGATTTTAAAAACATTCCGATTATTGAAATCATCCGATTATGCCCATCACTACTTGTCATTACATAAATTTAGTTTTGGTTGAAATCTTTTCCTTGCCATGCCTAATTTTTTGTAGAAGTTCCTAGTGTTTTTGTATCTGTAATCGCTTTGTATTTCGGATACTAAGTTATCTTGGTACTTCTTCTTTTCTCCATATAGTCTTTTTGCTGTCCTCCGTGGTTCTTTGAATTTTGCTATATTTCCTCCAGAGTTATCCTGTAACATTTTTATTTTTACTCTGCTCAGTTGTTCGATCATTTCTTCACTTTTGATGTCAAACCATCCTTGTTTGGGTTTCTTCCCTTATAAATTTTTTATTGCTGTTATTTGGATCTTTTTCTTTAGTCTCTCCCCCAGTCGTCTTCTATTCTGTCATTCTTTGTCTCTGCTTGCAGAATCTCTTCCATGTCTTCTTCGTATTTCTTTTTATTTTCTTCTACTTCTAATAAGTTTATATTCCATTTTGTTTGGGATTTTGTTTTCGTTTTCTCTTCTGGTATTGTTTGGTTGATTCTTGTGCAGACCAAGTAATGCCTGAGTCTATTTCTGCCCCTCTTTTGCTTTTAACATCTATAATTTTGCCATGTTTTCCTTGTATGAGGATGTGATCTATTTGATTTTTGGTTTTCCCATCGGGACTTATCCAGGTTTCTATATATATCTCTTTCTGTGTTAGAAATGTTGGCTTAATTTTTATTTTCTTTTCCATGACAAAGTTTATTGATCTTTGTCTATTTTTGTTAGTTTTGCTGTTTGCTATATTTTCCTCTTCTCCCGTCTTACTTTGGCGTGACAGTCTCCTAATAAGATCTTTATATCATACTTTGAAACGGCCTCATATGTTTCATCTAATTCTTCGTAAAATTATTCTTTCACTTTTTCTTCGGAGTCCTCTGTAGGTGCATGTATATTTATAATACTTATCTTCCTATGTAGTCTTTTAATTCTCAGGTAACTAATTCTGTTACTTATTATTTTGAAACTCATTAAACTATTTAGCCTTGATTTCTTGACTACGAACTCTGTTCGTATGTGGTTTTCCTGCCACGTACTCCTGTAGATAGAGGTAGTTTTCGTTTTTAATGTTGGTTTCTTGAATTGTCAGAATTTCTATTTCATATCAATTTCCACTTCCAGATATTTTTAACTGCTTTTTTTTGAGTTTATCTTAATTTTCTTAATTCCCAACTCGTTTATCATTTTTAACCATTTTTCTATTTTGTTCCCTCTACTTCTGGTTGTCATCTGTTTGAGTTGCCAGGGTGTGTATTTTAGATTTCTTTGGTCTCTATTTTTACTCTTGTGTAACTTGCTTTGTAGTACATGTAGTACCTGGTACAAATCTCGCCTTTCTCTACCCCTTTCTGTCTTTACCCCCTTCAAATTTAATATTTTTATTTATTCATAGAGAATTATTAAATAAATAAAACTTTTAAACATTTCTTTTCTTGGTTCTTAACGAAATCTTAGAGATTTTAAGATGCCAATGGTGTAGAAGAAAAGTACTCTTAGTTTTGTAAATTTATAAAACTACTTTTTGATATGCATATCTTCATGTATTAATTTATAGGGAAATGGTAAATAAGTGAACTTCCAACTATTTCTTTGCTAATAAATTAATTGCAATAGATATGATGTCATATCTGTTTAAGTGGTTGTGTATCATATGATATATATACACTGTTGTTTTATGAAGTATATATTTTTATCTATCAGTTTTTAAAGTAAAAAAAAATATTTTTTATTGATTTTATTGCGCAGGAAGACAAATTCTCATTTGGCTTTTTCAACTGTTTGCTCTATATACAATTATACACTTACTATTTTGGTTTAAAGTTACATTGTTTTCATTTGAGGAAATGTCTCAGTTGCAAGGTTAAAATATTATTGAATAAAAGAAATTTACACAAACAAATAAAGGAATATTTTGATTTCACTTGCTAGCAGCAGCATATATAAAGATATATTTTCCTAATTGTAGATTCTTGAATGCGAATGGCTCACTTTAAAAACTGATTTTTTAGTGCATGTTACACATTTCTTCTGTACAACATTATTTTATTTCAACTGATGAAGAATGTTGGTGTTTCAATTTCTTGTTCATTTCTTTCTGTTTGGAATGTTCATGATAGAAATCTAGACTAGAATATTAGCTGCCTGTGTATGTGACTTACATCTTCACTTACACTGACACACAAGGCCACAATTAACACAAAATGTAGTTTTAAATTTTATATGAATCGTCTTTCAATACATCGCAGATCATCATCATATTTTTTACATTTACCTCTTTTACTTATTTCTCATATCTGCTTTATCATATGGGGGCATCGTAACACTAGAAATTACGACACATCCACCAGACACTATAAGAAACACCAAAATTCTTTTCAGCAACTCCTACTTTGCGCAACGCAAAGTTTATTCACATGTGAGACCACCCCCAGTATAAATAGCTCGTCTGAACAACAAATTTCATCTTCCAACATACAGGCTTCTCAGGAAGATAAGTATAAGGAGCACAAGGAATATTATAAGGAACACAAGGACCACAAAGGGCCCCCCAGTTACACCTTGTTGCAAGGGTGGCAGCTATTGGCATTGGCTGTCAGTCTATTTGTGCCTAAATCCTCAAGACTGTTGTGGTTTCTCAAACTGCACCTGCAAAGAAATGCTGATAACAGAACGGAGTGTGGAAAGTATGCTGCCTATTGTGAACGTGCACTCGAGAGAACTATATTAACAGGTGTGTATAATCTGGTGAATTTGCTCATTTTGGCCAATATAAAAATCAAATTACACTCGGACACTCTGTCCAACCTAACTTATAATACAGCTACTCAACCGCATTCTCACATAGAATAACGAATCGCTGTGTTTCATTTTAGGGGGTCGAGAGTATAAGCCGTCTCGCATGGAAGTACTAAGTATTTTACTGAAGAATCCTCAACACCACTCACTGCCTCACTCGATGCCTGTGCATCTTCTAAATGGCACATATCACATTTCCAGTTTTGATGGTTCCAGCACTGTCAAGGAGTTCCAAGACAGTTTGGCCACAGAAATTGGGTGTAGAATAACAAATGGTTTTGCATTGTTCAGCGACGATCCTATAGAAAAGGACCTGGAGCACACTCTTGATCCGACTGCCAAGTTATGTGATGTTATTTCTAAGTGGGAAGTCGCCTTGAGGGAGAAGGGATTAGGAAAATTTGAAAATACTCGAGTTATAAGGTTGACGTACAAGAACAGGCTGTGGTGGAAGAACAGTGCCAGATTGGAAACTGACAAAGAGCGACTGCTGCTGTGTTATCAAATCAACAAGCAAATCGTGTCCGGCAGATTCCCTTTGAGCAAAGAGCTCGCTTTGGAATTGGCTGCCTTGATGGTGCAGCTCGATACGGGAGATTGCAGTTTCGGTTCCCACAAAAACACGAGTGTAAATAATACTTTAAATTTGCATCCTGCACAAAGTGCACACAGCAATCTTCATGCTCAAACGTCTAGTGTCCCGCCTGCTCACAACCTGCAGACTCTTAGTGCGCACCAAAGTCCGAGCAGCACTCTAAATGGATCCAGTGTACACGGAACTCTTAGTCCTAATAATTTAGTGCAAAGTTCTAATACTTTAAGTGCTTTGAATACTGTACACCACATCCTTACTGCTCACTCTAACCAGGCTTTAAGTGCAATAGATAAGTTTTATCCGTACCGATACAGAGATCAGTTAAGTCAGGAAGGGCTCGCGGACCTGCAGGCCAAACTGTTGGAAAAGTGGCGTGCACTGAAAGGGCGAACCCAATTGGATTGCGTCCGGATTTATTTGACCTGTACCAGGAAGTGGCCATTTTTTGGAGCTACCTTATTTCAGGTAAGAATCTCATTCAGCAGGGTTAACATATTTTCCTCTGTTTCTTTGTTTTTCTCACCACGATTTAAATCAAACAGTTTTAACGTGATTATTTTGTGGTGAAAGCCGTCTTAATAGAATCCACTTTATATTTATATTGCCCTGAAGTAGAGATGGGCACGTGAGCGAGTATTCACTCACGTCACGCATGTTTCATGCTTGCTTTAAACAGTTACGTTCATGCAGGCTCACGCTCACGTTCACGGCGTGACCCGCCACTCACGACGTGACCCTCAGCTTTTATTTTAAAATTCAAATTCAGATGGAACAGAATGATCAATTTTAAAACCAATAAAAATCTGTAAAGGACTTTACCCAGAACTTCCCTCGTAAGTGGACATGGTAACACTAAACAATTTTTAAAATAAAATTAAGCTAGGGGTAAAAATATCTTCACGTTTCCAATAAATTACATACATTTTTAACTAAAAAAATATAACCGGTGATCGAATTCGAAGGGCAGGTGTATGCGATTCCAGCGTTTTGTGGGATATTGCAAGCGAATGCGCTACTCCTACATGCGCTACAGAGCACTTCTTGTGTCTGTGCGTCTCGGCTGCCTTAAATAGAATGTTAGAATAGAAATAATGATTGTTTCCCAGGCAGGATGCAATTGACTGTACACAGTACATCCAACACTCACACCACAACACAGATGCGCATGCGCAGGTCCATCTCTAGATGTTCCACATGGGAGGGCAGCAGGTGGGCAAGGCACCCTGCAATCTTTTATTCATTACTAAATATTTAACGTAAAACGTGTATCACGCCATGGAAATTTTCACTCACGTTCACGTCCGATTTTCAAATATTAGTCATGTTCACGACGTGATTCGCCGTGACCCGACTGTTTTCACGTCACGTGCCCGTCCATACCCTGAAGCAGAGCTGGGCAGTATTTGTATTTGTAAATACTTTTTTACTTTGTAGTATTTAAATACTAACTATTTTTAATGGACAGTATTTGTATTTCTAGGTGCAAATACTTTGCAAAGTATTTAGTATTTAAATACAATTTTGGCAGTATTTAAATATTTTTAAGATATTTAAATAGTTTTACAGTATTTAAATACTTTGAGAATATTTAAATACTTTCGGAGTTTTGTTTATTTTACCATATTTACAGCACAATGTAATTATGATCACGGCTTAACAGCTTGCTGCCTGCCGGTGCATTTTTAATAATAATAATTATTATTATTATTTAAATACTTTCAGAGTATTTAGCTACTTTTTATTTTTTCAAATGTATTTCTAACTAGTAAATACTTTTTGCATAGTTTTAACGTTTATCAAAATCCCAAGTTTTTACTTGAAACGCGAACACGTGTAGTGCTTCAGGTAAACAACCGCCCATGCTAGAGTGAGACAGAAGCCACTAGACAATTGTGGGCCTGAGCAACATGCATAAAAAGCCGGTTTGACGGGGTGACGGAGACGGTGCACCCCTACCATTCGATTATTTCGATATTCCATGTTTTGGCAGGGCGGAACAAATAGTGGCGTTTTCTCTGTACCTGTATCGTGATTTGTGGTAAAAATAAATTACTATTACAGTACGTATACCTATATTTAATAGTACCGGGTGGCCATAAATATCTGAGATCCCGGTAGCCATGGAATTAGCTACTTATAAATGTTGGGTAGTGTTATATTTCAATTACGATAAGTATTGGTACCTATGTAATGTAATAAAATGCAATAAGAGGAGGGAAATGTGCCCCGGATTCTGCAGTTTAACCTACGACTCAATTATAAAAATCTCCTGTTCTAATTCGATTACTTATTGCAATCTGTAATAATTTTGGACGGATAGGAATTTTAGTCGTGATGACGTACATTAATGACATTTAGTTTAGTTGGATTCATCACTTTAATAAAGCAGTGTTGATTCCAAAGGTAATGTGATATCAGATATTTATGGCCACCCGGTACTATTAGTAGTTCATATTCAATATAGGCAATTTTATTAATAAAATATTTTATGGATTTTAAGATTTTCTTTGCCGAATTATCCATAAAACACCGCAAACCAATATATTGTTTCCTTTGGAGTTGTTAATAATTCATGTACAATAGTTTAAGCTATTGTTTGGCTTAATATTCGAATAAAAGGAAATTTAGAATTTTAAATTTAATTTTAATAAATTGTCTAACTGGTGTAGCGGAGCAATAAATCAAAGAGATCGTTACCGATAGTTACCATAAAATAAACAGTGCGTGTTATAAATATTCTCGAAGTGCAAGCAGTTAGCTTAAGTGCCATTTGAAAACTTTCTAGCTAAAGGGTACACGCAGTTAAAAACGCCTAATGTCAAAAAGTGATTTGTGCAGCGGAATTCAAAAGAAAAGAAACTCTCCAACGTCTTCGAGTGTCCCTCAAACAAAAGTTTTCTAAATCAGAAACGAAAGTGGATGCACAATACGGCTATAAAACTGCAGCTGTTAAAATCGCGAGTGAATTTTGAGTGGGTCATAAACATCGAACCCTTTTGGCAAGTGAAAGTGAGCCGGCTCTTCGTCTTGTAAATATAATACCATTGTTACACCTAGAGAATAGGAAATCCTTTTGTAAATTGTACAACCAGGATATATATACGGAAGTGATGGAGCTTAAAGATCATAGCGTACTAGGTCTTAGAGCTGAACGACCACTTTGGTTGTTCGGAACACAAAGAGTCAGATTCTCAATGTGTAGCAGTATCAAATCTCAATACTTACTGAAGCATTCACTTTGAATGTTTCAGGAGCTAAGTGTCAGATTCACAAACGCTCATATGTATTCCGATTAACTCGACCTGTTCGCTCCGCACTGGTAATAGTAATTTATGTCTGTAATCT
The DNA here is from genome assembly GCA_940337035.1 of Agriotes lineatus. Classification (NCBI taxonomy): domain Eukaryota; kingdom Metazoa; phylum Arthropoda; class Insecta; order Coleoptera; family Elateridae; genus Agriotes; species Agriotes lineatus. Next base: position 66,189,982 of record OW679197.1, on the reverse strand, counting down.
GTTGCGTTTAATAAAGAATATTAGGAGTGATATAGTTATTCGTGTGTGTAATTTCTAACTAACACCATAACATAATCACACTAAACTGGTATACACATGTGTTACTATTTAAATATTTCGCAAGTCTTTTTACATTTTAGGGATATCTAAATACTTAAAAAGTATTTTAAATATTTTTAAAATATGCTGACTTCCATAAAAATCGCAACACCTAGAATTAATCCTCCGGGGACGTCCAGATCCAGGGCGACGTTGTTGAACCCCTTCTTCGGACCATCTGGACCAACATCTCAACACCGTTGCAACATTACAGTTTACATGGCCAGCAATATCTCTAAGAGAAAGTTAGGCCTCTCTCATGCCAATAATATGGCCACATTCAAAATCATTTAATTGACGATAATTTTCACGTTGATGAACTCTTGGCATTGTTGTTATAGTCAGAAGGCAATAGAGATCAAACAATTCGCAAAATTGACAGTTATTATGCACCGATTGTTCTAAAAATTTGTTGTTACTAAGTGTAAACAAACAACCGATCGATACTTTTTATTCAAATTTTAATCATTACTTTGTTTCATCCAAATAGAGATTTTATAAAAATTTCAATAAAATCGCTCAATTGCGTTTTTTATGGAAGACAGGATATTTAAATACTTAAAAAATATTTAAATACTTTTAAAGTATTTATCTACTTTGCGTTCGTACTGAGGCTATTACGATATTTAAATACTATAGGTATTTATTATTTAACTACCTTTTGCTCAAAAAAAGTATTTAATATTTAAATACATTCAATTTACAAAAAGTATTTAGTATTTAAATACTTTTTAAAAGTATTTTGCCCAGCTCTGCCCAGAAGTACATATTTAGTGACACTATTTTTTAGATATTGTTTTCTCAACCTTGTTTAATAAACAAGAGAAAACAACCATGTGTAAAAAAGTGTGCGTGACTTTTATTGTCGTTGTTTATGCAGAACACAAAAATATTTTTATTGCATTTAATTTGGTAATGTACTACATTTTTACATTCAAAATCGTTTACAAATGTAGCACTTTTATGCATAGCAACGGCCATTCATTTTGCGTTTGGAAATGCTCAAGTGTATTGTTGGTAGCCCTGTAAGTCTGTGTCAAATTCTAAGTTTGACAGTTTTGACACAGACTTGACGCAAAAACTAACCTGCTAACCTTGAATTTGACATAGACTTACAGTGCCATCAACAATACACTTTAGTACTGCCAAACGCATCACATCAACTAGAGCTGTTGATTGTGCTTTAGTACATAGAAGCGAGTTCTGTTAGGCTTGGTTATATTTTGACATTTAATGTCACTTTCGTGTAAAAATTTAATATTTTACATTTCTTATAGTATACACAACGCCCTAGAAAAGTGGTTATACTAAACTCGTAGGGCCGTTACTTGTTCAGCAAAACATAACTTTTCTAAACTAACGACGTAATATACTATTATTAAACCTTTCCCAACATATTGTATGATAGACTACATTTATTCTTTAAACGACGAAAAATCATTCGACCGCCATTATACTAATCAACCTAAAGATATCAGCTTTATGTGGGCCAGCATTGTGCAATCTTCAAGCTGTTCACAGCTGCTCCGTGCTTCACAGTGCTCTAGCCGCCATTACGTGTTTTTCAAATTTTTCTTTTATTTTAATATTTATCGTATTTGCCTATTTTTTATGCTGCTTGCAATATTTGTAAAAGAATTGTTTATTTACAGCTTTTCAAGATGAGTAATAAATGTTGTGTTGTACATAATGTTCATAAATTTATAAAAGTTGAAAGAGAAAAAGGGCGTTTTGTAGGTGTTGCCCGTATTATGGAAATAGTGTGGCAAGCAACTGGTGTTGGACAAACAACAGTAAAAATGTAATAAAGCTTGTTGAGATGGTTTAAGTTAAATGTAATTTTTTGAAGTTTGTTAAGGATAATATTTAAAATTTTGCGCATTCTGTCAAGTACCGTTTCCGAGCAATTCGCAGAACGTTGAGTAAATAAAACTGCTCTACTTTATTGATAGGATATATTATTTTTTTAAGAATCAGGAATTTGTGTCATTATGTTTTGTAGTACGGGAGATTGAGGCACACTGGTCACATTTTTTTAAAAAATGTCTTATTTTCGAGCAAACACCACATAAAGAAAGAAAATTTAATGATTATTGATTGAAAATAAAACAAGGCTTATACCCATTTTGTGCAAAAAAAAATTACCAGTGAACCAGAGGCGGGGCACAATGGTCATGCTGTCGGGATTCACTGGTCATCACTTTTCTCTTAATCCGCAAATATATTTAACATCAAAACCCATGCCAACAATTGGTTTATTAAAGCCCATGGCTCTTACCAATGACATTGATTCAGCTGTTCTTATGGATCTAATCCGTTCATGACCCTTTTGGGACAGAGTTGGCTTAGATTTTTTCTTTTCATGTTGAACTAATTGATTCGGTGATGTAGCAGATGCAACTTTTTTTTCTGTCAGTGTTTGTTAAACATTTTTTTGCCACCGCATTGCCAGATTTATTATTTTAATATTCATAAGAAAATAAATGATTTGTCGAATGTGTAAAAATAATTTTAATTTCCTTCAAAGGAAAAGTCAAATTGCTCAAAACAATTTTGTTACAACAAAAAAATTTCCATTAAACGATGCTACTTCCAATTTAAAAAGGACAGACCAGATTTAAAAGAACACGACTTGATGTCGAGACTAGAGAATATATTTGCTGTATGTTAAAATGATGTATTATAGACCAAGAACCCATAACACCTGAATTACTAGTCATAGTGGCAAGCTCGGTAGACAGTAAGCCTTTTTATATTGCCCAAGTAAGTGTCCAAAACGCAAGTATGGCAGCCGAACTGCGGTTAGAAATATTAACGGCGGCTTTTGAAAATTGTAGCCATACTGATACAAACATGTACGATTTTTTGGCCAAGATATTAGCCATGCTCCTATCACAAATTTTGGCCAAAAAATCATAAATTTTTTTGTCCCACATAACCATCAGAGCGGTATGGCAATTATATACTGCTCCACAAATGAACCGGACCATTTGCATATATTGATGCAATTTTTAAAAATATTTTCTAAAAGGGCAGTCATGACGTTTTTTTTTTATTTAAAGAAAACTAGTCCATTAATAAAATATTATCATTTTAAAATTTTGAATTTTGCCCAAATGTTGATAGTACATTGCATACAAAGTATGCCAAATCGTTGCCAAATATTTTTAAACGTTCCGAAGAGACTCAATGAGTTATTAATTAACCTTTTTTGTACTTCCTCTTATTTTTGTGAAATATAGTTTTTTTATAATTTTCTAATTTTTTAATTTTATTGATATGATTTTGTTAATTCTTTGGTTGATATTTGAGGATAGTGCAATTAAATATGCTTAATATGAGTATACTATAAAACAAAAGCTTTTTTGCACTACTAGTCTCAGAACGCACCGTTATTGGCCTATCTTTAGGTTGTGAAGTTGATTTTCTCCACCAAGGGAGAGAAAGTAAAATAAACAATTTTCACCGTGGTAACCAATAAATTGCTAAGTTACCAAATATGACTATTTTAATTTTGACGTTTTAAAGAGCTGTATTGTCAAGTTGACAGTTAAAATATTTTCGAAATTTGTTGGGAATTTAGGTATTAAGCCGTTTGGTAGTGCAAAAAATAGTATATACACCACGGTAGCGAATCGTCTTATAACCTTCGCGCTCAGTATCTAATATGCGCTCAGGTTATAATACTGCGCTTCGCTACCTTGATGAATAATATACTATTATTGGCGTAGTGTAATAAATACAATTTTTATGGGAGGTCCAGTTCATTTGTGGAGTAGTATATTTTTGAATAATTGTTGTTTATATGAAGTAGTAAACAATAATTATAGCTTGTCGTTATTTTTTTTACCTAGTATGGCGGGCCCCTATATCCTTCTTATCAGTATGGCACATAATTTCCGTCGGGGGTTTAGGGACCTTGTCTATCGATTACAAAAAAAATTTTAAGTGGTTATATGAAATCATACCTTGGATGTTTGTCAGAGGAGGCTTTTTTAAACAGTTTAACCAAAATTAGTAGGGAATATGATTATATGAGGTAAAAGTATTAAGATATCAAGGAAGCATTTGTTTTAGTGCTGGTTTAGATTACAGGGTTTTCCGATTGCTTTTCACCATTTATCAAATGCATTTCCCCACTTATCGAATGAGATTCACATTTGTCAAATGTATTTCACCTTTTATCAAACAAGTTCCCTTTGCATCAAAACAATTTCCATTTGTGTCAATTGAGTTTCCCTTCAACATCTGTCAAAGATGGAACGTGCAAGAAGATAAAACAGCAAGACAAGCAATGAGGTGCGTGGATTAATTATTAATTCACTGAATCACGGACTGTCTTCTTGTGCTGTGGGAAACAGTTTAACGTAAAATCGAACATAGTGAGAAAAATGTATGCAAAACATTTACAAACTGGTCAGATAGTAAATAAACTATCAGCAGGTCATCGAAGGCAAATATTAACGGCTCTTAAAAAATGTATTTGCTGTTGGATCGATCAAGATTGCACATTAACAGTTCGAGTCGTACGACAAAAATATTTAACTGATTGGCCAGGTTTGCGAGTTTCGATTTCCACAATTAACCGGGCACTGAAGGAGTTTCACTATTCCATGAAACGAATACCTTGCGTACCAGAAAGAAGAAATAAGCCAGATCTGATACAAAATCGCTTTGAGTATGTTATACATTATAACAGAATGATGCACATGGGAGAACAAAATTTTTTTATGAATGAATTTGCAGTTCAAGTCTACTCAAGAGTATCTTCTGGTAGATCTGTTAGAAATACACCACTCATTTACGGAAAGCTCAGATAAGAGGTCGGAATTATTTTATTGCAGCAGCAATCAATATAAATTAATTATATTTACATAAATAGTTTAGTTCGATTGAAAAAGGGAAACGCATTTGATACGTTGTGAAACTGTTTTGACAAAAGGGAAATACATTTGATATAACTTTGACAGGTGTTGACAAATGGGAATTACATTTGACAAATAGTGAAACACAATTGATACATGGTGAAAAGCAATCGGAAAACTCTGTATTGTAATTTGTTAATCAACTCATATCAACATCATTATGTGGAGGCAGTGTAAAATTATCTCTGATCTGAACGAGTACCTACCTGTACATTGTCATTGAAACAAACTATGACAACATTTTGGAAAGGAAAAACAATAATCCAGCGTAATAATGTATAGTAATTTACTACCGTAAACTGGGGGAACATGGGACTTGGGTATTATTTGGGACAAAATGTCATATTTTTAAATTTGCCGCAAAAAGTTATAAATTGGCACTTCTGAAATGTCTAAAAAAATAACTAGATACTTTAGATTACATTCTCTTAATAATCTGTACATTGTTTTGGCGAATTTACTGTTTTTATTTGCACAATTAATTATTTAAAATTACAAAAAATAAGTGAGCATTTCGTACACTTGAAAGTGTGGTCTGGCATTTTAAAACCAAGGTAAATATAACCTAGTTTATCCATTAATTTGTTTGGTTATAACCTCAGTTATTATGTTTTGTGTTTGCATTGTTGAAATTTTAGAATGTTTATTTATTTTAAGAGGTTTTAACAAATACTCATCGTTTTAGGATAATTTGGGACAAAATTCCAAGAGTTTATAGAAGGAGGTTAGGTGCCACACGTTATTGTGATTATGAAAAAAACAACATAGAATTAGCTCTAGCAGCTGTGATTGATGGACATACGACAATCCGAGCTGCTGCAGAAAGATTTCAAGTGCCAAAATCTACATTGTTTAGAAAGTATCGGGGACAAAACTCAGACAGGATAGGACGACCACCTGTGCTAAATAATTTGAAAGAGGAGAATATCGTACATGCCTTAACATATGCAGCCAGTTGTCAAATCCCTTTTACAGAAATGGATTTACGTCTATTTGTTCAGGAGTATCTTAATCGCAAGGGGATTATGGTTTCCGTGTTTAAAGAAAATTTACCTGGTTATGATTGGCTGCGTTGCTTTTTAAATAGACATAAGGCCCTCACTGTTAGGCTCTCAGAAAATGTAAAACGTTGTCGTGCTAATTTAACTGCTGAAACAATCAATAACTACTTTGACCATTTGGGGGAATCATTATGTGGAATAGATGCCTCCAAGATATTGAATTATGATGAGACGAATATGAGTGACGATCCCGGTAGAGCCAGAGTAATAGTACGAAGAGGAATCAAGCATACTTCTCGGGCTTTAGATAGTTCTAAAAGTTCAGTTTCTGTTATGTTTAGTGCTTCTGCAAATGGAATATTATTGCCTCCTTATATTGTTTACCGAGCGAAGCATTTGTACCCTGAATGGACCGAAAATGGACCTCTGGGTGCATTGTATAATCGTTCCAAAAGTGGTTGGTTCGAATCAGTAATTTTTGAAGACTGGGTAATAAAAGTGGCAATTCCTTATTTCAAGCATATGGAGGGGCAAAAGACAATAATTGGTGATAATTTGGCCTCGCATTTATCGGTAACAGTCATAAGAAAATGTGAAGAAAATAATATACGCTTTATATTGCTGCCCCCAAATAGTACGCACATCTGCCAACCATTAGACATTGCATTCTTTAGGCCACTTAAAATAAAGTGGAGACAAATTTTAACTTCATGGAAACTAACTCACAAGGGATGTATCCCCAAATCAGAATTTCCTGCCCTGTTAAATAAAACTCTGCAAAGTTTAAAAAACGCAATTCCTGCGAACATTATCTCAGGATTTCGAAGTGCCGGTATAAGTCCACTCGATAGAAATACTGTTTTAAAGCATGTCATATTGCCTGAAAATAATGTTAATGACACCGCTTTTTTACAAGCATTAAAACAAGTAGTAAAAGAGTATGTTAAGCCATCTGAAGTTGTCACCAATGCGAAACAACGAAAGAAGAAAGTCAATGTTCCTCCAGGAAAATCAGTAAGTGCCATTGATATTACACAAGAGCAAGAAGAAACTGTTCTTCAGGCGGTGGAAGAAGAAAACGGTGAAAATTTGTTAATAGAAGAGGAGTGGGCAGCAGAGGAAGAAGAGGATGGGGCAGTAGAGGATGGGGCAGTAGAAGAAGAAGAGGATGGGGCAGCAGAAGAAGGGGAAAATATTAATATAACAATGTTAGATGTAGGTCACTTTGTTGTAGTAAAGTTCATTTACAATGAAGGCACAAAAAAAGAAACAGAAAAGCTGTTTGTGTCTCAGATTGTAAAATGCAATAAAAAAACTTACGATGTCAGCTGTTTAAGACCTCTTCAGGGTAATAATAGTGTTTATGTTTTTCCTCAAGTGTTGGATTGCAATAAAATTGTAAAAGAACAAATTATAAAGGTTCTTCCTAATCCACTTAACAAAAGAGGAAGGTATTATTTTAAAAAAAATCCCTATTAATTTTTTTGCAAATTATTTCAAACTTTTATTTCATTAACCGGTTGTCTTGAAAACTTTGTTTTTTTGTATTGCATTGTGTATGTGCTTTTTATTATCTAATAAAATCAACTTAAATTTAAATATTTTTATTTCCTGCCTGCCTGCCTGCCTATAAATTAGGCGTGTCAATTTTTTTTTTAATGAAAATTGTCCCAATTTACCCTAGCATTCGCTAATTTGAGGCAACAGTCTCAATAGCACTAGATTTCTTAACAAAATAAATAGTTGTCCCAAATATGACAACCGTCTGGGTAATTTGGGACATGAAAAAACTATGTAAAAAAATTTAACAATTAACTATTAATTTTTGTTTTTTAACTTAATTTACTGTATAAAGAATGGGGCTTTACGATCACACCATTTTGATTAAATTAAAATCAATAATTTTAGAAATATTCCTCAAGTTCATAAAAATAAAAATTATTTTGTCCCAAGTTCCCCCATTCTACGGTACCTACCTACTTATTACTATTTTAGTGTTGAAATGTTATGTGGCAGATGTGAAAATCAACATGAAGTAAAATCAGCAAGCCATCCATTTGACAAGATATATACATTTTTCATATTGTTCAATTGCTACATTTATTTGTTTGTGACGTCTTTCAGAGCTGTGCTGTACTCGAGTACAAGTACTCAGTAACTGTACTCTGAGTACTTTTAGTGTACTCGCAACTCAGTCCACGAGTACATTTTTTAAAATGTACTTGCACTTGTATTTATGGATGTCGGCGGGTACCCGGGCCGACCCGGGTAAGAGTCAACCCGGGTATATTTTCAGGACTGGTGAATTATGTAATGTCCAGAAAGTCAGCCTTTTTCGGAGAAGATGATAAAAACTTAAAAACAATAGGAATAAGCTCTAGATAAACACAACAATACAGTAATAACAAGAATCAACCCATCCCATACCACATATTCATTCTTCTTTTCATATAAAGCAATAAATCCGCTTCACGGAAATAGTACCATTAAATCGCGTCAGTATGGGTTAAAGTAACATAATTATACATCCTCTGTATGATGTGATGTTGATGCTACTATCAATTTCGGATAAAAAGTCACGTACGTGAATTTGATAGCACTTGGAAGTGTCGTTAAAATGCGTAGATAATAGAGCTTGAACATTGTATGAAACTACAAAAGTACAAACAAATAAGAAAACAGTGTAATCAAAAAAATTGCCTGTGTGGGAATATTTTCCTTCGCCAGAAAATAATAAGGCAAAATGTAAAATCTTCGGGTACCCGAGGGTACCCAGATACTGTTTTCAGGTACCCGGGTTTGATTTTAGACCGGGTACGACATCCGTACTTGTATTTAACCCATTTACATGTACTCGAGTACATATCCGTGTTTTCGAATACATTTTCGGGCAACTGAAAAAAGTGTGACGAACCTAACTTACTTATTTTACATTTTACATCGGAAGGCTAATATTTTTAATATAAAATTGTGTATCTAAAGTTTTGGAGATATTAACGATTTGATAATTTTATCAGCTAAACTGTTGCTGGAAATATATTTTGAAAATTCTGATGAATGTGACAGCGACGCCAAAGATCAGGATCGAGAATATGATGGATATTTTGATTTTAATAAATATAATAATGATGTATACCCGGACCTTCATCTCTTCTTATTATCTAAATTCAAAAATCGAAAGAATCACATATTCTAGATAAAAAGAAGTCCAAAACAAACTTCTACATTACCTTGAAGATAAACGGACCAATCTGTTAATGCTGGATGATTACCCGAATATGAAAAAACTTTTCATGCGCAATAATACTTGCTTATCATCATCGGCCGCAGTAAAACAATTATTTTCATTTAAAACTTGTTAGGTAATTTCAGCAGTCAATTAATTTTGTAGAAATTAAAATTTACAATTACCCAAACAATATATATTCAGCTTTATTTAAGCCTTCTTCAGTGTTCACATTATGAGTTTACATTTTGAAATTATTTAATTTTAATCTGAAAATAACATTTTGGTTAGGTTTTTACGATAATACTTATTGTGAAAGTTTAGTTGTCTTACCATTTAAGAAATATTTATTTAAAACTTTGCTCGGAAAAATCAAGTATGAATAACATATTTAAAATATTTAATAATTTTCACCATAGATTGCAATTCACAATAGAAAAAGAAAATATTAATAATTCAATAAACTTCTTAGCTTTGACACTAATAAGAAAACACGATGGAAATATAGAAAGAAATTGGTACAGAAAAGAAATAAAAACAGACAGGTTCTTAGATTACAATTCTCAAACAACAATAAAATATAAAAAGAGCATAATAAATAGCTTAACAGACAGAGCAATCTTACTATGCTCAAAAGAGTTTCACAAAAATAATTAAACAAATAACACAAAAAAATAACTATCCATTACACTTCATAAATAAACACATAACAAAAAAAAATACAAACTTTAAAAAATAAACAGAAAAATGCTTCCTTCAGCTTACAACCAAATATTTTTGGAAATGAATTTAACAATACTCAAAAAAACCATGAACAAAACATAATAACTTTACCTTATATTTCTAAATTATCAAAATTAATAGAAAAAGAATTAAAAAACATAATTTCCAAATAGCATATAAAAATCATAATACAATTGGCAAAAATTTCTTTACAAAACTGAAAGATAGAATACAAATAGAAAATGAAACCAATACAATATATCAGTTAGATTGTAACGATTGCAATGCATTGTACATAGGCCAAACTAAACAAAATCTAGGAAAAAGAATAAATCAACATAAGAATTCTATTAAAATAAAAATAACAACTCCAGATAAACCCAATACAGCTCTCTCTGAACATGCAGCAAAAAAACTCCATAACTTCAATTTTAACACACCCAAAATACTACAAAAAGAAAATAACTTAAAAAAAAAGATTAATTTATGAAATGATTTACATTAAAAAAGCATATATGCTACTAAGCTTTCTGGTTTTGCCACGGTGTCAATCTGTCAATACATATCCAGTTTCTTACACGTGCATAAAATATTGAATTTGTTTAAATAAGGATAATTAAGCTACTGCAAAGTGATGAAATTATGACCGTGAAGATGTGGTGTGCCAAATTCCACCACCAACACATTACTGAATAAAATAAAATTTAAAAAAAATTCTGAACAGTAAGTTAACCTCAAAATACATACGCTCACTAACCTAATGAAAAATTTTAATATCAGATGTATATAAATATAAGATATAAATTTAAACTTCAAATAACTAACTAATAGCAAATGATTTATATAAATGTTTCTTAAATGGTAAGATAACTAAACTTTCACAATAAGTATTATCGTCATATATGTATTATACATATATTGCTAGTAGGGCCTTGGAACGCTCGAAAACATTACGGCGCCGACATAGTTTCACTTAGAGTTTAACGCGTCTCGTGCGCATGCGTGAGAATTCGAACTCCGCCTTTAGAAGCGAATTTTAAACTTGACCACTTGCGCACAGCTCACCATATACATTGAAGAGTTGGTTGTCTGTCTCACTTCCTTCGTGAGTTTCCCACTCATAGCCGCTAGCAATATAGTAAGTATTACATAAAGTACATTTTTTTTCTATAATAATTTTCAAGGTCAACTTTATAGGGGATAAGTTGCATTCCTGCAGGGTCCCTAGTTTTAATAATGTTGGTACATAGATTTTTAGTTCTTTTCTTCCACTAAAAAGAATGATTGTCATTTTGACAGATATGTCATAATTTAATATCGCTTGCTTCATTTTTGCATTTAAAATACTTCTTGGTTTTCTTTTTTTATCTGATTTTATTGATGATGATGATGATTCCATGTTAAAAAAAGAAATTTGTCAAGAGTTCAAATTAAGAAACTTTGACATTCAAAATTGACACATAACCATAATTATGAAAAAGTTCTACCAACACGAGGTATAAAAATTTCCTAGCGTTTAAATCACATATATACCAACATTGTAACACTTTGACAGTTATTAGTAGCTTCAGCGTACTTATGCGAACGTTTTGTCCATCCGTCCGTCTGTCTGGATCGCCTGTAACTTTCGAACGGCTACAGATATCGAAATTTTGAAAGGGGGCAAAGTTGTTGCTAAGGTCCCGAGCACCTTCATGCGCTATTTGGTTTTGGCGAAAGGTGGCGATTTTCCACTTTGCAAAATTTCCAAGCATTGTAGCACAGTGGCGGCCGGTCCACTTGGCTGGCACCATCTACAGAACTTCGGTGGTCACGTTTTGAACTACACATTCTGGGTGCACTATAATTCCACTTGGCGCCATCTACAGAAGTTCGGTGGTCACGTTTTGAACTACACATTCTGAAGCTACTCTTTAGATCTGTAGTTGAGCAGTTTATTATAGAAAAAAACGTACTTTATATGATTATCGTAAAAACCTAACCAAAATGTTATTTTCAGATTAAAATTAAATAATTTCAAAATGTAAACCCACAATGTGAACACTGAAGAAGCCTTAAATAAAGCTGAATATATATTGTTTGGGAAATTGTAAATTTTCATTTCTACAAACTTAATTGACTGCTGAAATTACCTAACAAGTTTTAAATCATTAATAATCCAGTCGTAAACAAAAACTACAAAATTATTTTTATTCGCGACACTGGTAAACAGACCACGTCACCATGCCCTGTTAGATGATAATTTTGAAAAACTTGTTATTTTGAAAACCAATAAAATAGGACTTTTAAAAATTGTGCGTTTTGTTTTTAACTTTGTTCTGCCATTGCATTCCTCTGTACTTGGTACTCTGTACTTGTATAGGTATTCGAATACTTTCATTGTGTACTTGTACTCAGTACTCACTTACATTTTAAGTAAAGTATTTGTACTCGGTACTCCAGTACTTTTTGTCTGTACTTGGAACAGCTCTGACTTTGTTATCCTTCCACACCAGCAAGCAACCATGTAAAATAAAATGGCATATTTATATCATGTACACAATTCTTATCCAAATTGCAATAAACATAAATATTGAATGCTTTTCTTATGCATTAGTTTTTTCTTAAATTTAAACAAGTGGGCCATGACAAGTAAAATCTGAAAATGGATTCTTAATGAGCTCTCAAACCTTCACCTTTTTGCTAATTTAACAATCTTTCTATCTCTTCAAATGCAAAAGTTACCCATGTTGTCCCTACGAAATTCGGGCACCCTGTATATAATTATGAAATTATTATTGCAAATTATGTTGTACTTTGAATTTTGTGTATATTAGGATTTCTATTTAAATAAATATTGTTATTATTTTATTATTTATCTCCAAAATTAATATTTTTACAATATATTCTCAGAATTTACTATACAGGGTGTTACGAAATTAGCGGATACGAACTATACCACGTTACTCTACAAAAAATTGCTTTGCCATTTTTCATCCAAAGCTGTACTTGTTAAGGTTGGCGTTTGGCTTATGCGGAAATAACAGGGACAGATTGCTACATAGAAAACACTTATTATCAAGTTATATGCGTCGTAGAAACATAAACAAGGCTTCATTTCAAAGACTGATTATCGTATGCTATTTTATAAACGGTAAAAGGTTCGCTTGCCTTTTAAAATTGTATTTAAAATATCGACGCTTTTGTAGTCATTTTCCATTTGTATTTCTGCCATTCAAGAGTAAAATTTACCCATGCAAAATAGAAAACAGAAACTGTAAACAGAAGAGTGGAAAATAGGATTTTTGATGTTTCATTTAAGACCTCATTGAGCTATTTCTGACGTTTACATTTTGAGAATAAGTGTTTTCTAAAAAATTTCAAGTGATTGTCATTTAGGGTGAAATTTACAATGGCAAATGTCGGAGATTCGTGTTGGTTTTGTAGACACCTGATACAATTTCCACACAAATAGCGCACATATAGTTCAGGCATTGTAAGACAGATGTCAGATTGTGAACATGGCTAGTACAGTGGCTTTATATAGACAGTGGCGACAATACAACTAAGCCACACCCCCGCCGCCATATTTATGCAAATTTCTAACGGCTGTTTATTTAAATCCGTGATCAGAGTCGATTGTGATACGTGTTTTACGTTTGGCAGTACTGAAAACATTTGAGATTTGCAGGTTAAGATTTGCGTCAGTTTGTGTCAATACTGGCGCAAAACCGAACCTGATAACCTCGAATTTGACATAGACTGACAATACACTTCAGTACTGCCAAAAGTATAACACGAATCACAGGTGATTTAGCATCAACATGGCGGCTAAAACCACGTGATCTAGGGAGTCAATCAAAAATAGGACACCCCATTGTCGCCACTGTCTATATAAAGGCACTGTAATGGCTAGTACAGTGATTATGGCTAGCTTTGAATAACATGCAATGGACATGCATGGCGGAAAATTTAAACTTTGCAAATGCGAGATTTACAATACGGTAAAGCACGAATGCGAGTGACAATGGATGGTTATTATTAGAGCGCGGGTTTCTAGCTCTTTTGCTATACAGTGCGAGTGTAAAGTCTGGAACTATCGAAATAGAACTTTTATCAAATGTTTTTGAAAGAAATCTTCGAACACGTCAATTTTTATTTTAAAAAATACATATTTTACTGTAATTGTCACTTTTAGATTGTCTTTTGTTTTTGAGTTATGACGTTAGCGATACTTTTTTTAAATGGAAACCCTCAATTTTTTTATGATGAATTTGGACACAGCATGAAATTCTAAGACCAAATACTCTAAAAAAAAGTATGATACTGTATTTTGAAATTTTCGAGAAAATCGTATGGTTACCAGATCCCCTCAATACTAAAATTTCAATTGGTCCTTTTTCACTCAAATATTGTATCATTAGTTATTTAATTAGGAGCACACAACAAAAACAGATAAACAAACTATAAAGAACTGTCATAATTTTAGGGCTAACTCATTGTTTCATGGCTACTTGATTTTTATTCGATTTTTGTTTTAATACTTTAATAGCGATTTTCTCGAAAATTTCAAAATATAGTATCATACTTTTTTAGCTTATTTGGTCTTAGAATTTCATGCTCTGTCCAAATTTATCATAAAAATTTGGGGTTTCCATTTAAAAAAATGATCGCGAACGTCATAACTCAAAAACAAAGGACAATCTAAAAGTGACAATTACAGTAAAATATGTATTTTTTAAAATAAGAATTGACGTGTTCGAGGATTTCTTTCAGAAATATTTGATAAAAGTTCTATTTTGATAGTTCCACACTTTACACTCGCACTGTATATGTAATAATTAATAGCTGAACAGAAACATTTAGAACGAAATACGAATTATGAAGAAAACAATTGTTTAAGAATATGTATTTTTTCTGCAAGTTATTACTACTAAAATCAATCATTGAAGTCGACGTTTCTCTTACTGTTATAACAGTTAACAGTATTTATGTACTAGAAAATTTGGTTTTTAATTGAAGTTAGTGCCATTTTTGTCTTTTTTCGACAATTTTATTTTTGAGAAAATTTTTTTTTTCGGTTTTTCGTCATTAAGAAAAATGTTACTTGTCATTTTTTCAACATTTTATTTTTATAGATGTTTTATAAGAATCACCTAAATAGTTTGTCGCGTTCAACACATAACTGTTTTATAATAGGAAGCCGTTTTGAAAGGTTAGTGTTCAAAAATGTAAATATAACAATTTTAAAAATAATTTGTTTGATAGTATCTTGTAGCACTTATAATGATTAAAGTAATCCATTAAAACGTAGCAATCTGATTTCCAATGTGTTAATATTTGAATAATAATTTATTGTTGAACTAATTTTAGTGATAAAAATTCAGCCATTAAAATAAGTGTATTTTGGTTTAAATATCATGCAACCGCGTAGTATACAGCTGGTTGAGGAAGAAAACATATAAGCCTAAATAGTCTTGTGGCTAGGATACCTGGCTTTCACTCAGGAAACTCGGGTTTGATTCCTGGTGCTGGAAACTTTTTTTTTTAATTAAATTGTTATTTATATCTTCACGTACAATTAATACAAATAAATATATTAGTATTACAAATATGTAATATGTACTTTCTTGCTTAATTTATTACATATTCAGCTTTTGGATAGAATTAGTAAATATAATTTGGTTCTTGTCTATTCTGTCTGAAATTTCACAGATTTTCTGTTTAATTATAGTGACTGAAAGGCCAAAAAGCGTATTTTACTTAAAATTATCTGCACTGGCAAAAAACATCTGTCTGTGCGCTTGACCCTCACCTGCTCAGCACAGAAACAAACCCTTATATAAGTTAAATAGCTGAGGTAGAAATGTTTACATTGGAAATTTTGAGTTTGCTTATATTAATGTAGATAGCAGCACCTCGCAGTACAATAAAAAGAAAGGAACAGTCTTAAGCTACCACTATTTTAAAATTCTAAAATAATAAAAACCACAATTTCCAATTGTTAACTGTTCAATAAATTATTCTAAAATTAAAATAACAATTATTTAAAAAATATGGAAAACTATTTACTGAATCGCCTAATCTAACACTTGCTCGAAATGGTCCCTGTTGGCAATTATGCATGCCACGGCACGTTGTTCTACTGCTCAAATAGAATTTTTTATCATTGCCGGCGTTATCTCTCGCGTTGCCTGAAGCTCATTTAGGTTGGGTACCGGTATTCTGTACACCCAAGGATTTTAAATGACCCCACAAAAATAAAGGATTTAAATATGGTGAACGAGGCGGCCCACTAATGGGACCACCTCTGCCAATCCAGCATTTTAAGTAGATATGATTAAGGTATTCTCATACATTTAACACAAAATGAGAATCCGCTCCATCATGCATAAAGACCATATTGCGACGAACATTTAAAGCAACGTATTCTAATAACATGGGAAGATCTTGTTGGAGAAAATTGAGATACGTTTGTCCGTTTAAGCGATTTGGAAAAAGTGAATAAACTAAAAGGACAAATGAGATTGGTATGAGTAATAACAGAGTAGGAAGTTTGTACTGAAATGTCTTACCAGTTGGTTACCCAATAATCCACCCCATGTTGCTGATGATTTCTTATTCTAACTGCACGAGGATTTGCATGATTCCATTGGTGTTCATTGTGCACGTTAAAAACACGATCACGTGTGAAAACACATTTGTCTATCCAAAGAATTGAATCTTTCAATCCGTGATGAGTAAGGTACCATTCACAAAACTCTATTTGAAGTGGATAATAAGTGTTGCACCTGCGTATAGGGGTTTGGATGATGTTGATCATGGTTTAAACCACGCCACACGCGGGTGGAGTTAATTCCCAATTATTGTATATCAAATTGAGAACAGCATCATCATGAAGACGCTGACAACCAGTATTTATACGTGGTGGCACAGCAACACTACCATCGAACAGAATGTTATTAATAACGTTTCATTATAAAATTTTGCGTTGTTTTAATAAAATAAGAGTTGTTTACTCTTGAATGATATCCGATTATTTTTTATTCCACTTTGTGTATTGTGATAAAGCTATTTTGATGGTTGATGGTTGATTCATTGTAATTGTTTGTATTTTAGGCGAGGCTACGTCAGCACGATTCCCCCATGATATGGTTGGCTGTGAATGAAGACTCAATTACGGTGCTCGATTTAGCAACAATGCAGCAACGAGTTCGCTATCCCCACACCAACGTCCTCACATTCGGTGGCTGCCAGGAGGATTTCATGTTGGTTGTGACGCAAAATGACCAGCAGCCGTCTCAGAAATTAATATTTTCACTTAGTAAACCTAAAATATTAGAACTAACTCTCCTAATAGCGGACTACATGAATCTTCTGATCCAAAATCCAGGTACTCCGCTTTTAGGCACCCTAAGCCGTGGCACCATGGTGTCCGTAAATCAGTCAGTTGTGAACCAGTCAATAATAAACCAAGCAATTGCGAATCAAAGCCAGCCAGATATATTAAAGTCGACGCCCGATCACGGGCTACAAAGATCTGATTCTAAGAGACGGACTCATATTGACTCCGGTCTTGCGTGATATTGTCATAAGATGGTAAATTTCTATTGCAACAAAGTTTTAGTTTGTTGAGGTGTAATATTTTATTGTGATTCGTATTTTTTAAAATTATTATTTATGCTTTCCACTGCTCTGTGCCACATAAATTTATATTTTAGATTTTTAGAAAATCTGGTGTAAATAGTAACTGGTCTTGTCTGTATTTTGTGGGCATACAAATATGTATATACCTATATTAATGTAATTGTGCTAACGGTGCATTAATTTTGTGTAACAAATGAATTTTTAGCCATGCCTGAGGAGTACGACGACTTCGCTCAGTATTTTTATGATATTTTGTAATTTATGTGTACCTTTGTAGACTCTTTGTATTCATGGTTATGGTAACAGGACAATGCAATGAGATTAATACATTATTTAGTCTAAGATGTTTTTCAATTTTAAATTAATTAATAATTAAAAGCGACAAAACAAACCTACTCATATTGTTACGTAGATTAAGTGTGTAGTCAGTATTATTTTTACAACCATCACCATGAATTAATGAGAGTAGCATTAACTGCTAAACTAGTCTTTATATGAATCTTCATTTGTAGTTACCATGATATTTAGTTAATTGTTGACTCTCTATAACAAATCTTGAATGGAAATTAGTAATAATAATTTCTGATTTAAGTAAATATAATAAATATTTTCACAAGTAATTTTATTATCGCTTGATCGATTTACTACTTATTATTGTAACATCTGTAATTTATTTATTATGTAATATACTCTACTTTATTAAAGAAGGAAACATTTTTTTAGTTTCATTTTGAGCTCTTAATGTTTAAAATAAAAATAGTACAGATCTGACCCGATTATCGCCATAGCACTATCATTAAACCGAATAAACTTTTACGTGTACGACCTCCTTTTAACAGCGACAGCAGAGTAAATCTTAGGTAATGCTAATTGAACAATGTGTCAAAACTATAGTATGTTCAAAAATTTATTTAATCTAGTATGGCTGTGGAAGTGCAAACTGACGCCTTTAAAATTGGCTTACATACTTATATTTAATTCAAATTATCAAGTTTTATTATTAAATATTCTGTTTATGGATCTTATTACAATATTATTGTAGCCTGACGGGCTAGTTTAATTTAATTTAATTGTTTAATGTTTGCTACAATTACCAGATTGATACTGGCTTCCCAGGCAGCTCAGAATGCCAAGGTCATAGTAATAAACTCAACCAGTAACTTATGAAAGAAACACAGAATAAGCTTTATCATCGTATAATAATTTAGCTAAATACATCTCAAATTAAATTGTATTCAATACAGGAAATAAATATAAAATGTAACGATGTTTGTAAAATTAATACAACTCTTTCAACGAGGCATCTCGATCACTGGGAATCAGACCCTGTCAGTTTCGTTTGGAACAGCCTATACACGGAGTAGCTCCGATGTCCTGTAGGCGTTTCGTCGGGCATGCACAGATAAGATGATAGTGAAAGCCGCTTAATGGCGGCACGTAAACATTGAATTCTATCTTTAAATTGTCGAATGTGCGAAAGTGCAGGTCATATCAAGCTGAATTACATTCATACCTGGTGCATCTAGTCTGCAGTTACTCTATGGCGGGAATACGGGTGTTCGGCGAGCTCATCTGGTTTTTACCTGTGACAGCTGCTTTTCGAATCCAGGTAATTTCGAATGAATAACCGTTTTGGCAATGATCCCTGTCGGATTGCCCTCGATTCAACCGTGCGTATCTATGGACGCCGGCCTCCGGTTTTCTAGGCGGGGCCTCCTAGTGAACGTTTTCGGCTTAGATGGTGCCAAGTCGCTCCGAACGTAATTAACGTACTTAATTACGTCGGCGCCGTTGTCCGGGCGCAGGGAAATTTAATTCATGGACGGAACCGTCTCCGGGGGGTCAGCTTAATCGTTCTGTTCCTAGGTACCGGGAATTACTGTCGGCGAGTACGGCTAAGCTCTCCTAATAACTAGGTGTTGGACACCGTCGTCGTCGGGCTTATGATGACCTTCTAGGTAACTAGGTGCTCAAGGAACGGCACCGAAGAGGCTACTGGATCCTCATGGCGTCTAGGTGCTGAGGGAATGACACCGAAGAGTCTGCTGGACCCTCCTGGCGTCTAGGTGTTGGGGGAACGACACTGAAGAGTCTGCTTGACCTTCCTGGCGTCCAGGTGCCGGAATGACTGGTAGCAGTCCCCTCGAAGAATCTAGAGACTCTCCTGAGTGAGTTCTGGTATCTTTCAGCAGTGATAGTCTCTTCAAAAAATACGGGACCGATCAACCTCCTTCACGAAATAGCTACCCAAATATCGATTGCAAGGGAGTTTGTCTCATGAAATGGGGATTGTTGGTACTCCACATTCTCATCACTTGCGAATTGTTGTATCCAGACAAACAAAACCATCATTCGTCTGAGAAGAACGATCCTACGATTATGCGACCTTTTGGAGTATTTTCTGTTTAAAGATTACGACTTTGTATATAGGTTTTTTCAGTCATATTTTCACGTTTTATATTTCATCAAATTGTGCCTTCCCTTTTTCTAGAAGTTTCGGCTTGCACCTGGGTTGTCATCGCTTCTGTAGCCGTTGCGAGGTTGGCGTTAAGCGCGTTTGTTTGATCAAATTTGAAACACAGTCCATAAGAGCAAGGGAGAGATTTTTCTAAATACTTTCGTTCTATTGCAGTCTTTCCGTATTCAAGCTGGATTGCCCGATGGAGTGCGCGAAACGGTTTGTTGTTGTCTGCTTCGTGATTCGTGGCAGGTGGTGAGGCCACGCAGCGTTGGCTTGAGTTACTTAGTCGCCGACTGGGACTGCAAGCAGGTTTTTCGAGAGCGGCTCTGCCGCCTCACATAGTCCTTGGGGTCGTGGGAGGTGGCGCGGCCTTTGTGCCGAAGTGAATGTGCTGTTACAGCATGATTTGGTTTTTCTTTTGGAGAGTGCATCTGTGCCGTTGGACGTGCAGTTGTTTGGTGACCCCTTTTATTCTTGTGTCGACCGGCGTGTGGGCGTGCAAATGGTCACCGTATTGTTTCCTGTGGGGGAGTAGGCGTCATCATCCAGTACTTATCTGTTTGCTAATAAAATTAATGTGCATATTCGCTAAACAATATTTAGTGCATCTTTGTGATAGAAGCCAGTCACTCACCTGGGGAGCTGTGTGCTGACTTTCATTATTCCGCCTGTAGCTTAGTCGATTAGAGGTAAATCGTCCCCAGCTGGGCTTATAGGTTTAGCCCTTTATTATGTTGTGTTTTCATTGTGTACGCTGACCACGTTGGCGCTGTTGTATCGAGAGATCCAAAAAAAACTGTTCCTCAGCGGGCTGTGGAAATTCAACGTATGAATAATATGTTGTCACCATTTGCGTCATTTTGTGTCAAAACTGACGGAAAACCTAACCTGATAACCTCGAATTTGATATTGACGTACAGTGTCACCAACATATTATTCATACGTTGAATTTCCACAGCCCGCTGAGGAACAGTTTTTTTTCTCAATAGCTGTTTGACCATGTGCTTAGACCAATAGATCGGTTTACTGAACGTTGCCTTATGATTTCCCCACGTGCTTGTGCATGCTTATTTTCAAGCTAAATTATATACTGTGTCAGATTTATGTAAGGTGAAGCCTGAGAGGAGTTCTTAAGCGTTGCAGGTAAGTCAGTGTGCTTGTCGCCACAGTGTAAACTAATTGATAATTAAATGGGAAAACTGCAGAATCCGGGGCACATTCCCCTGCTATTGTTAATATAAATTATTGTTAACCACGTTTCTCCAGTAACCATAACCAAAATTATAAGGGAAGCAAGTAAAAGGAGGGGAATTTGCCCCGGATTCTGCAGTTTAGCCACACATTAAATGAACTACTATTAAACTATGTAAATATTTATTTCAGTAAATTATATTCATTTTAGCGAGTTTATGTGGGTCAAATTTGTTCTTTTACACAGGGATGGACTGGCAACAACAAAGTCCAGTGGAAATTCAACCCTAAAACGTTGGCGTCCTTTTATAGAAACCTGGAAGCTTACTGAACAGTAATGGAAAGTAGGTAGCAAAAAAACAGAGGTGTAGTGTCAAAAATCTATTTGTCATATAAAGTTAGCAGTCTAGGCCAGTGGTCTTCAAATTGGAATACCTGTACGCCAGATGACAGAAAAAAGTAAGAAAAATGATTAAGATTTTGCACTTTTTATGCCATTTTCAAATAAAAAATTAGGTGTGGTCACCCAGAGCTGGGCAGTACTCGATTACAGGTACTCGGTCACAGTACTCTTGAGTACTTTTAGTGTACTTGGTACTCAGTCCACAAGTAGGTACATTTTTTAAAATGTACTTGTATTCGACACATTTTAGATTACAAAAATATGCATTTACGTACTCCACTACATATTCGTGTACTCAAATACCTTTTGGGGTACTCAAATACATTGCACTACGCAATAAGTAACACTTTATGTGAGTTCAGACATGTGGTGCAAAAATTTTCATCCACCGGATATCATTAGTCACCAGAAAAAGCTTAGTTGCAGTCGTGTAACTCTTGCAGTGTTGAGGTTCGTTTGTTAGTTCTATTGTTTAGTAAGTGATTGTATCATTATATGAAGTTCTGAGCCGTATTTAGATCACCTGTCACTTAGCATTTGAATTTATAAGTATAGCATCAACTTGAATTTTATGTATGATTTACATCAGGGCTGTCCAACATGTCGCCTGCGACCCGCCAGAATATTTTACTTCCACAAAGCATGAATATGGAATGTAAATAACATAGGTACAAAATATATCATTAAACAAAATTTTTACTTTAACTAGCCACTTTGTGTTTGGAAACAGTTCTGCCCACCACTGGCGCAACGCTTGTCTTGTTCGTTGTCTCAATCTGACAGTCACCACTGACACGAATGGTACTGTGGCGATCAGACACCTGTTTCTGATTGTTTGCAAGTACTATCAGTTCTTAAAGAATATCATTTAAAATGACATTAAGTACACTTCGTTGCGTGAGAAAAAGTTTCAGCAGTACACAGTGGGCCCCAAAGTCCAGAAAAGTGGCCAAAAATAGCTATTTTTTAAATTGCTTATTTTCCTACGTGCTTCTGTAGATAGTTAGAGGGATAGTCAATGCATCATTTCCTAGAATTTCAAGTGCATTGAACGAAAGTTCTACCTGCTAGAGGGTCGTAAACACGACCCTTGTGTTACGTTGATGCTCCGTACTTACAGATCATTTTATCACAAACCTTTGATGAGTGATTGTGCTTATAAGACGCCTGTGTTTAAAGTGAAATATTGCAAGAAGCTTTATTAGGGTAAGTACGTTAACTTATACATATTATCAAGTACCCCAGCGTTTACTCATTTAAACAATTTGCTTATATTCATGGGAGTGTTTAGTTCAAATTTATATGAGGTTAGTCAGCATTTTCTGAGCAAACAAAAAATCCAGACGAGTCTGGGCTTTCAGAAAATATTCAAAAAATTCCTTGTACGTTCCTTAATAATATATATCAGATCCGCATGCCCGTTTATGCCCATTTAGGAAATATTGCGTTTTTTCAAAGACGCCGCGCGTGTATGTAATCAGAGTAACTGCACGTTGCATTGTAACCAGCGCGCATCGGCCGATTGGATTACTAATAATATTTAGTTATGATATCATTTATTTATTGATATTTTGCAATAATTTTCCTACTTCTTTACAGAACTAAGGTATAACAAAATGTTGACCAGAAGACATCTTTTTGATATTTTATACGAGAAAAAAGGTGAAGGGCGTTCGTGCCAAACTGAATATTTGTTTAACTATTTAGTAGGGCATTACAAAATAGAAAATAACCAAACTGTGAAAACACATCTTAGAAAAATCAACTCCATTTTCTGCAGTACAGTTTACTTAAAACTCGAAGTCTTCAAGATATATTCCCCGATTTTTAGAAAAAAATAAATCTTGGTTTAACAAAGATTTTATATTTGAAGTTGAGGGCGAAGAAATTTAAGGGGTGATGATCCACAACCAAGTACATCATCTGGAAGTGGCAGCGGTCGTGGTCGTCCGAAATTAAAGTTTTCGGAAAGTAGTTTCAGAACCAAAAGAGGAGAAAAATTGAGAAGCTGTGTGATGCTTTTGAAGCCGAAGAACTCACTTTAGCGGCAAAGAAAAGTCTTAAACAAGAAGGGAAAGATACTGCCGCAAAACTAATTTCAGAGGCAGTTTTTACAACTCCAACGACAGCAAGAAAAATGCAGGATGCTTGGAAGGCGAGCCAGAAATTTCAAAAACCTGTACCATTCACACCTGATCAAGCACTTTCAATTCTGGTAGAAGCAAAAAACAGCAAACACCAATATTTGGTTCGTAGGCGAGCAGCGAAAGAAAATTTCGCCGACATTTATCCCTCGTATAACAAAGTTCGAGAAGATAAATCCCGTTGCTATCCACGAAAGGAGGCTCAGATTGTTACTGAAACCTCTGCAGAAATTCTGTTACAGGATCTTCTCGATCATACGACAGAGCGTATACTGGAAGTGCAAAAGCCAGTTGTAATGAGTTTGCCAGATGATGCGTTGAGCAATTTAGTATTGTTGGTAAAATGGGGTTGCGACGGAAGTACGGGTCATTCTGAATATAAGCAACTATTTTCCGAGTCAGGTGTAGGTGATGGTGATTTATTTTTGACGTCTCTAGTCCCATTACAGTTATATTCAGAAAAACCGGGGAAAGCAAAAACAATAATATGGCACAATCCACGTCCTTCTTCCACCAGATTCTGTAGACCAATTCGGTTTCAATTCAAAAAGGAAACTAAAGAATTAACGGTACAAGAAACTAGTTACATAGAAAACCAAATTGCACAACTTAAGCCGACCAAATACAACATAGAAGAAAATCAAGAAGTTTCTGTTTCGTATGTTTGTGTAATGACAATGATAAATGGCAAGGTTTGTAATGCTATTACGGAAACCTCGTCAGCACAAACATGCTATATTTGTAAAGCAACCCCCAAGGAGATGAACCAAGTGGAGAAAATTCTTGCAAAACCATTCCATGCAGATACGTTACGGTTTGGGTTATGTACGCTTCATGCATGGATTAGATTTTTTGAGTGTCTTTTGCACATTTCTTACAGGCTGGAAATAAAAACTTGGCAAGTTCATGGAGTACAAATAAGGCAATTTTTGAAGAGCGAAAAAGAAAAGTTCAAAATAATTTCCGCGTTAAAATGGGACTACTTGTTGATATACCGAAAAGCGGTGGCAGCGGAACAACAAATGACGGTAATACCGCCAGAAGATTTTTTAAAGATACAGCCCTCTCTGCTTCAATAACTGGAATAGACAATACAATAATTCAACGATTTAGCGTAATATTACAAACACTGTCTTGTGGATACGCAATCGACTCAGAAGCATTTGAGGAATATGCTTTGCAAACAGCAAGACTATATGTCGTAAAGTATCCGTGGTATTACATGCCAGCCTCGGTTTACAAAATCTTGTTCCATGGTGCAATAATAATTAAAGAGGCAATATTACCTATTGGTCAATTATCGGAAGAAGCACAGGAATCGAGGAACAAGGATTTAAAAAAATTTAGACAGCTACATACTCGAAAATCCTCAAGAGTGTGCGGAAATCAAGATTTGTTAAACAGGTTACTGATTACCTCGGATCCTTTAATTTCTTCATTGCGACAACTGCCCCAAAAAAAAAGTTTGTCTTTTACTGGTGAAATGTTGTTATTGCTGAAGAAACCTGAGGTGTCATCAGAAGAACCAAGTACATCTTCAGTGGTAGCCACGAATCCAGAAAAGCAAACCTCTTCATCCGAGGAGGAGAGCGACACTGAGAGTGATAATGACGTTCCATTGAACAATTAACATTTTTATATATGTGCATAGATATTTAATTGTATATACTCGTACTTAGATCATTGTTTTAGAAATTAAATAAATTTGTTTGTCTGTTGTAAATGACTTTGAATGGGCTACAATTGAAAAACTTAAAAATTTGCAGCTCTGGCAAGTAATCACCCCGTAAAAGCACCCTCGGAATTTTTTACTAATACTATATCAATTTCCTTAGTTTTTCCGTATTGTACGAGCGACTTTAAATCAAGTAAAATCGAAAAACCTTATAAATTAGCAACTCGGCGAAATAATTATCCCCTAAACAACACCCTCGGGGCGTGAAATTTTTTTCTTTATTTTTCCCGTATGTTTTTAGTGATTTTGAATGAGCTGAGACAGAAAAATGTATAAATTCCTACTTTTCAAAAAAAAAATTCCCCCATAAAACACCCCTGGCTCTTGTGATTTTTTTCATTATTTTGCCCTTATTAGATAAGTGATTTCTAAGCCATTAAAAATATAATCAAAATTTTGGCCACTTTTTGGGATTTTCGGCCCACTGTGCAGTATACTGAAACGTCTAGAAATGCTATCATTACGGAATATAAGAAGAAATTACACAACAACACCGATCAATCCAACATCAGCCAACTTGTGATTTCTGTTCGAACTATTCAAGACGACTTCACTGTAGCAGAGAAGATGCTCAATCTTATTTCTTTGCATGGTGCAACCAAGGCTACTGACATTTTTGAAGCTGTACAAAAAGTGGTATCAGACTATGGAGGATTTGATAAATGTTCCTGCATTGTCAATGATGGAGCCAGGGCTATGATAGGAAGTGTACCTATCTGGACTCTTAAAACAAAATAATATCAACTGTCTTGTTATACACTGCATTGTGGAAAATCCTTAAGTCAAATAGATGCCATGAGAGTTGCTGTTAAAATAACATATATTGTAGGAGGGGGTAATCGAGCTTTGACTTAGAAAGTTTCATGATTTTTTGGCTGAAATAGATACTGCATATGAAGACTTGTTACTCTACATATATTGAGATGGAAGGTCCCTTTAATTTAGTGTTTATGTTTGTAATATTAATTTAATATGGGTACCACCCAAAATATTTTTGTATAGTCGTGTTATCAAATCTCAGGTTGATTAAAAGCTACTTATAAATTGATAGCTAAAATAAATAGTTGCATGCCCTTTATAATATCTTATTTATCTGCAACTAATCAAATAAAAATGCTAGCTCAAATTTCGGTAAAGCAAGACTCTCACTCGGTTAGGTCCACCCTGAATGCATTATTTATTGAAATTCGTTAAATACGGATCTGTCCTCCGCAATTAGCTCAAACGCGCATAATCGAAAACTCTGAAATTAGCTCAAGTGTTAACCAAGATGGATGCCTTTTACAAAATTGCGTTTAATTGAATGATAAATATTGTGAAATCGATCAACGTGTTATCGGTAATTGTTTGAATTAGACTGTTTTTCCGGCATTAATTTGTCTTCTGTTTCATAGCTTGCAGGTACGCTATTTCAATTGTTCTTATAGCGTCGGTTTTGAAAAAACATAACCTCAACTTTGATTATTGCAATTTCCGTATTTCTGACTGTTAATGGATGTTCAATATGCCTGGAATCGGCTTCCTCAGGTCGTACTCTTGCTTTATGGTAAGTTTCAGGCTCCTAGCGCCAATATTTCCGTGTAAAAACTAACCTGCGATTTCTGCAGTCAACGGCAACCTCTTCGGGTGATGTCAAGTAGCCGGATCTTCTCCTGGGGGTGCTGGGATTGACGTGCCGGACTCCTATTCGCTGGAGGGACATGCAGCAGTTGAAACCCCTGGCTCTGGAACCTCTTTCTTGGCTGCAGATCAGGATAGGAGGCTGGAATGAGTATGTCAAAGCTCTCGGAGACCGCAACGATGAGAATTATTTTTTTGTGATGGAAATTAAAACCCACACTTCCACTTATAGCCTGGTAATTTGTCTACACAATGGTGTACTCTATTTTAATAAATTCAAATGGCTTCTATCTTAAAACTCAGTTTATTTGGAGACACAAAAACTGGCTGTCATTACATTAATTTATTCATTTGTCAACCTTTATTAATTTGTTATAAACAAAAGCTAGTTAAATTCAAATAAATTGCAGATATTAACATGGTTCAAAACATTAACTTTTTACAATAATTCTACTTAAAATTATGTTTTTGTACACTAATACGATATCTAAAATAATTATTTACATTTATATTAATTTAGCGTGTCTATTTTTCACTGCACGTCTTTTTAATTAGCGTTTTAAAAGTTCACATGTCACTGCTCTGATCAAAGTATTTAATTCGCGCATTTCCTGCATTTTCTTCCATTTGAAATTCACTGTTTCCTTTTCGTTCATAATTTTAAATTCATATGTGTTTTCTTTTCTACAAATCCTATAATTCTTGCCTTTTGATTCTTACGGTTTCTTTTAAACGCTTTAATGCCTTCCTTCTTATCTGCCCGTGGCATGTTCTTTTGATTATCCATCCTCCAATTACCTCTCTTATAAAACCCTGACTGGATTTCACTATTAAAATATGCCTGATTTCTATGCTTCATTCTCTTGCGTTTTGCAATCCATCTTGTCATTATTAAATTTCATTCGGCTTGGCCTTTACATCTAGCACAAACCTAATTAACTAACTGAACTTACATCCAATTTGGATCCCTGTGCAAATGAGCTTTGCTTACTGCGTTCATTAATTAATTATTCTGCAATTACTGGCATCTCATTACAACTGTATTCATTCTGGCAAATTCAAATTTTAGCTTTGCAGTTATATAAGATATCTCACTCTGAGCTTTCATGAAATGTCCATTAATTTGGCAATGCTAACAGAGTTGATCTATAGGACTTAAAACCATAGCAATATATTTGTCGGCTAAGTGCTGCAAACTATTTGCAACGTTCCTTCGCTCTACGGAAGGAAATTCCCCTTTTCCTGACAAATGAAGTGAAGTCCAACGCTATGGACTGGAAAATCAAATGAAAGATGCAAAATTCTTGTCACACCTTGTATTTTTAACAGACATGACATCTCATCTGAACGAATTAAACTTGTAGCTTTTAATGTTCTGATTTTTGGGGTGAAAGAGGACGATCAAAATACTGAACCTCATGTTGAAAGAGCCTCACGGGTGCTCCAAAGCCTAAAAAGCAATAAAGAAAAACCATTACCAAAGTACATCGAATTGAAAAGCCTGAAGCTGGCAAAATTGGGCCCCTGAGAGTGGTTCTGTCTTCTGCAGATGAAGTAAAGCAAATTTTACATGTCAAAAACACCAAAGATGGCATCTACCTGAAGTCAGACCAGACTCCAAGAGCCTACCTCCAAACCATCCTGAAAGAGCTTGAAGAACGGAAAAACAAAGGTGAACAAAACCTCAGAATAAAATATATTAATAACACACCAAGAATTATTATCAAGCGGGATGATACTGCTCCTAAACACTAAATCTCCTTTTGGTACAGCAACCTGAATTCAATGCTAAATAAAATCGACGAGCTCCAAATCAGCATTAAAAACACCAACGGTTCCATCATATTAATTACTGAGACATGGCGTAATCTAAATATCCCGAACAACATAATAAGCATACCTGGATACACACTGTTTATACAGGAGAAGGGATCTAACGGAGGTGGGGTCTGTATTTACATCACAGGTATTATAGCTGGACATGTAGTAACAGTAGTGAGCAGTAGTAAGCTCAGTACATCAGGAGCTGTGAAATCTATATGGCTCGATGTCTCTATAAGAAATATGACTTTCACACTTACCTGCATCTACAGACCTAAACAACACACCACTATTGAGCAAAACCAACAACTCCTACAAGTAATAGAGAGAGCCATGTCACTAACAAAGCCTGTATTTATTTTTGGAGACTTCAACTACCCTGAGATTGACTGGGACACCCTTGCCGTCAACCCCCTCGATCAATGTAGCCTAGACTTTTTGGAAGGCTATAAGTCACCTAGAGGTAAGCACCTAATCAAGTTCCCCACCAAGTATCCCTACTTGACCTGATGATTGTCAATGATCATAAAAACATTTTTAATGTTCAAGAACATGCACCTCTGGGCCGCAGCGATCACATGGTAATAACAGCCAGAGCACAATTGCAACTCCCAGTCAAGCCAACCCTCTAAAGTTAAAAATAGCAAATACCCAGAAGCCCTGGTTGAACAAAGGGGTGTTCAAGGAAATTGAAAAGAAAAGAGATCTATGGCATAAGTACAGAAACAATCAAACAGAAGTACCCAGAATAACAAAACAAAAAACTGCATCTCAGAGGCTAGAAACAACTATGAGTACAACCATCTAGCAGGCCCCGACAAGCATTTCTACTCATATATTGCAATGGTTACGAAAGCTCCACGTTGCTGCTTGCCATACCTATCTTTTTTGTAATATTATAATGAAGATGATAAAATAAATAGCAATTACCACTAGCTGCAAATATTCTTTTATTTAGGTCAAATTTCGACTGACTAAAAATACTCACTGGGTTCGTTAATTATTTATAAAGTATCGTGCCCTTTATTATACTTCATCCATCTGCAATTTAATCTTACAGAGGCTAGCTAAGTAAGCAAGATGACTCATACCACAGGGTTGGATTCACTGGTACATTAATATTAAATTCGTGTGATACGCCACTGGAATATAAATTTAACTCGAACGCGCAGACGCTATTGCTGTCAAAATCCTTTGGTTAGTGTTTCGTTTTTGTGATTTAAACTAATAAAAGGTGATTTATGAGCGATTTATCAGGTAAATTTTGAAATATCGCGCTCTTAGCGTCATTGATTCTCATTTGTTTGCAGGAAAAACTTCCACTTCGTTGTTACAACATTAATTTGTTTTTTGGAGCGTCGCAATGGGATCAGCATAACCTCAAATTTGATTATGGCAATTACTGGATATTTGATTTTTTATGGATGTTAAACTCTGCCTGGGTCTCGTTCATGAAGGTTTGCTCTAGTAGTCATGCAAATTTCCGGTTGCTAACACCGTTATTTTGGATGAAAAACTAACCTGACTTCTTTGCAGGGCTGCGTTAGCTCATTCGGACTGCAACTCCTGGTGATTTCTGCCGGATGCGGGGTCCTGCGGATGTTGTGGCTGCTGTAGATGTTTCCTACACGCTGTGCGGACACGCTGCAGTCGAAATCTTGGGCTCAAGAACCTTATTGTGCCCCCGGCTGAAGTGCGTAGTCTGCGCTGGTTCTGATTGAAATCCTCCGAAGGTGGCAACGGTGAAAAATTGTTTTCATATAAGGGAAAATGTTCCCCACATTCTCACAGGTGCACGAACAATTACGGAACACACTGGTGTACTTTTTATCAATAAAATTAATGGATTAATGGGTAAAAACTGTAAATTTCAGAGAGCACAAAAACTGCATGTCATTAATAATTTTTATTCAATTGTCTTCCCATGTTGGTCGTTAAAAACAATTGCCTATCTAAGTTATACAAAACGGAAATTGACCAAATCAATACAATAACTTCTTACTCTAATATTTCTTATAATTAAAATTATGTACAAAAATTGTAATTTTAGTTTTAAACTGTATCATAGCGCCACTAACTTTGTGTTCTTTAAATTGTCTTTCACTCGCGTAATTACACTGACTTGTTTTTTTAATTGTTCAGTTCCTGCAGTAATTTGTTTCACATCCTGTGGTATGTACTTTTCCTGGTATTTTCAAATTTTCAAGTATTGCTGTCCAATTATTATAATCGCCATGTTCTGCCTGGTTTATGCTCGTTGCGACGTATTATCATAATTCTGCTTCAATTACCTTTATTTAAAATGCTCATAAACATATCCTATTTAATTATTCTGACATCTATGCTTCATTTAACACGCACCTATTATAAACCTTTCTGTGACAGTTCGATTTATTTTGGTTCGGCTTTAATTTTGCACAAACCTCTTATTTTTGGCTAATTTAGAATTATCGACTCCAATCTATAAAAAACGAGCTCTGCCCTTTGCCTTCTCTATTCAATTCAATTCATTACTACCAGCATTTCTTTGCAAATGTAATTACGGATTGAAATTTACCATCAAACTTGCAGTTGGATGAACTACCCCAACTCTGTGCTATTTGACTTGCTTTACTTATTTGTTGTGCTACAAGCAGGGTTGAGTAGCTGGCTCAATACCATCTCAATATAAATCGTAGCCAGTTTCAGCCTTATGGATAAAAACACTAGTATCATAGTTGATGCACAGGAGGATGTGGCCAGGTGCTTTGCTGCACAGTTCCAAAGTGTTTTTGTGCGAACTCTCAGCACTGACACTGCCACAGAACACCTACTCACAAATAGAAATATCAGAAATAATATTTACTCCTGAAAAAGCGATAGTCGCCATAGAGTCCCTCAAAACCGATACAAGCCCTGAACCGGATCAAATTTCAGCAGTATTTTTATCACAGTGTAAGAAACACTATGTAAACCATTATTAGAAGCAATGAACTACATCTTCCGCACTGGACATTTTCCTGATATCTGGGAGAAGGCTACTGCTGTTCCCATATCACAAAAGGTAACAAACAGCTAGCTGAAAACTACAGGCCAATCAACTTAACCAGTACCATCTGCAAATGCATGGAAAAATATTAGTAGATGAGCTAACCACATTTTTCCTGGATGACCATATCATTCCTGACGAGCAACATGGCTTTCTTCCTCGGAGGTCCACCATAACAAACCTGTTAACCAGACTGCAGAAATGGACATATGCCCATGACAACCAACAGCCTATATCATATATGTTGTCTACCTGGACTTTTAAAAGTCTTTTCACAAAAACTCTATCAATCTGCTCATCTACAAACTCCAGCAACTTTTAATAAAAATTCCATTTCCGGTTTAACCGGATATTACCTTAACTTTTCTGTTTCAAATGGAACACCCTGTATATTTTTACATAATTTAATTCGTCTCTAAATTCTGAGTTTATAAATGTGACCCCTTCATTGTCAGCTGTTTGTTTAAATTAAATTAGAATAAAGGTAAGGAACATTTGAATCATTTATTCATACTGAAAAAAACATTTTATTTCAAAAACAGTATCATTTAGACCCGACAATCTGAGCAACATAGATATAAATAAACTTTAAATGGAAGAAACCTGCAATTACTGGCCAATTTCACTCACCTCTATTGTTTGCAATGTTATGAGAAAAAATATTGTGAAGGAACTGAACCAATTCTGTAGGTACGAGACATGACTTTGTACCCCACAAATCTGATGGAAAAGCTAAAACCTTGGACGAAAAACTTTGATAATGGACTTCTGACAGTTGTTATCCACCTTGATTTTTGACCGTGTTCCACATGAACACCTGTTACTTAAGCTAGAACACCTCAGAGTAAGAGGAAAGCTCTTGGCTTGGATAAGAGCGTTCCTATCGACACACACCTACACAGTCAGAATGGGAGATATTACCTCAAAGTCATATTCAGTTCGCAGTGGAGTTCCAAAAAGTTCAGTGTTAGGTCCAACACTATTTATTTTATAAACTGCTGATTTGCGTAGTTTATTCCTCATTCATCTTTCAGAGTGGACACACAACTGGCTGTTGAATATAATTCCCAGAAAATCCGGAGTATTACACATAGTGGGAGGTCACCATCACGAACTGAAAGAGTAGTGAACATCGATAGCGAATAGGAAAACGAGGGAAAGACAACGGAAGTGAAAAGACAACCAAATCACCTTTAAAAACTAAAAAGCTCGCAGCCTTGAAAGTCAACACGATGATGAAGAACAGATACTACTAATGAGCATATTGAGAGAAATAATGGATATCAAGGAAATAAAAGAACAGCAGCAAGCAGTACTCAACCAAGTACCTAACTACGCTACAGAAAAAAATTACTAAAAAGGAGAAGCAATGGATGAATGAGAAATAAGAAATGGCAGAGGATAGAAAAGTTGGAAAACATTATTTAGGCAGCAAAAAACAAAATGGGAAAAACACCATTATAACGATATACTACAGTTAGAGAAAAAAGAAGAACAATTCCTGGAAGAAATTAGGAGGGCAAAATATTGTTATTGACAATAATTTAATGAACAAACAAATGCTGATAGAGAACCAAATTAAGGAGATAACTAAGCAAGATGTCAAAAATGGAAATAAGGTTAGGATAAGTTACAAAAACTTAACTGTAAATAACAAGATATATGGATGGAACAAGAAAAGCGATAATCTAGAAAGCATTGAGAAGACAAAACTAATGATAGTGGTATAAGATTATGTAATATAGCAGAAGTAATGAATATGTACAGTCGTGTGCAAATAAATCTGGGACAATGGTTTTTTCATATGTAAATTGAGTTAAGATTTGAAGCATATCTCCATGGATTTCCTGCTATCAGAAAGAGTTAGATTAAACTTTGACAAGTAAATGAAAATGTAGCTCTTTCTGGTAGCAGAAAATCCATGGAGATATTCTTCAATTCTCAACTCAACCTACATATGAAAAAACCATTGTCCCAGATTTATTTGCACACGACTGTACGCAGTAAGCACGAAATTCCAACATAAACCCCCAGTGCATAAAATAGCATGGCTATTCCTCGGCAGAACCGCAGGAAATCAGATAATTGCAAAAATAGAAAAAGACTGATAGAAGATATAAGATCGTTCAGAGGACCAAGTACCGAAACAGACCATATTCTAGTGATAACAAAAATAAACTTGAAAATAGTTAAAGAAAAAAAGAAAATGGAATATGGAAGATCTCAAAACCAAATAAAGAAAAGAACAATATAATCATCGACACAAAGTGATAACACAAACAGAAGGAAGAAGAAATAGAGGTAGGATGGCGTCAAATAAAAAATTTCATAGTAGGAGCAGTAAATGAAGTGATTGGGAAAAAAACGAGACCAAGGAAAATGACTGGTTTGATTGCTAATGTGGAGAAAGAAACCTTCAAAATGACAAAAGTAGAGAAACAGATACAAACAGGAGACAAATTATCACAGCATAGATATGAAGAGTTTAGGAAAGAGACCATAAAACTATTCAAGAAAAAAAGAACGGGTGAATGAGATAATACAGGGTCTGGCAGAATGACCGACCCTATTTAAATTGTTAATAACTGTTTAAAATTTTTAAATTTTTTTTTTCAAAAATGTTACGTAAAACCTTGCCAATTTTAGTTACAATATAATTTATTTCTTAAAAATATTAGGATTTTAAAATAACATCACTCAAACTCAAACTTGATTTTCACACTATAATACAGTTTACCTAACCTAATCCTTAATTTGATTAAATGCATCAAGTTGGGCAATTTGATTAAATTCATCAAGTTAGGCCTATCAAACAGATCTTTTCGCCGTATTTTAAAGGATTTAAAGTTCTAAATGTCATTTCTCAAATCGAATTAAAGGATTTAAAATTTCATCCTTACAAAGTTCAAGTCGTGCACCAATTACTAGGTACCACGAGATTTAGAAGTTCGGGTTATGTTTTGTGAACAATCCCAAAATTACTGAATAATAACTAAATTAATTTGGAGCAAGTGCTAATACTTTTAATAAATAAATTATATTGTAACTAAAATTGACAAGTTTTTACTATACATTTTTGGAAAAAAAAAATTAAAAATAGTTTAAAATTTGAAACAGTTATTAACAATTTAAATAGGGTCGGTCATTCTGCCGGACCCTGTACAAGAAATGGAAGATAGCAGTGGAAACAACTATAAAATGTTTAATGTTATTAAACAACAAACAAAATACATGAAAGTAATAACAAACATCGAGAAAAACCAATGGGACAAATATTTTAAGGAACTCTTTGAAAAAAAAACGAAATAGGAACAGTAGAAATTTGATAGTAGAGAAAGACAGCGACAGAAAAAACTCAAGCAAGAAGACCCACAATAGAGTAATATACAGAAGGAATAATGAAGCTAAAAATGAATAAAGCAAAAAGCAAAGAAAAAATCTGCAAGGAACTGATCGAGCAGGAAAGAAAACAGATGAAGGAAATGTCGTATCGACTAATGTGAAATATATGGACGAATGAAGAAATGCCTACGCAATGGAAATCAGGAGTAATAATGCCAATTTTTAAGGTGTGAGAGTCGAAAATTTGTAGTAACAACAGGGGAATAATGCTGTTGAACGTCGCATACAAGATCCATACTTCAATGATCCAAAGAAAACTACAAACACACATAGATAAAAAAATTGGAGAGTACCAATATTGATTCAGAAGAGGACAATCAACAATTGATGCAATACATATTATGACACAAACAATAGAGAAATGCTATGAACACATCAGTCTACATATAATATATACCTACATATTGTTTTGGATATGATACTTCGGCTGCATAGTCATTAATTATGTATTACAATTGCACCACGTTGGGTGACCTTCTTTAAGAAAAAACCGAACCGGAAGTGGACATGGGAAAGTCCGGACGGGATTACTAAAAACGAAATAGACTTTATCATAGTGGAAAATAAAAGACTAATAAAAGACGTGTCGGTATTTAACAATTTTGCAACCGGAAGCGATCACCGCTTAGTTAGAGCTAAAGTAAAAATAAATGTTAAAGTAGAAAGATATAATATCATAAAAGGACAGAAAAATATCGAAAATGACATAAGGGATCTTACTGAGAAAAAGAACGCTTATTCAGATAAGGTGGAGCAGCTACTACAAGATAAAGACCTGGAAGACATGTCAAGGGATGACGTAAATAAAAACTTAACAAACGCCATGATCACCGCACTAAAAGACATAAGATCAAGAGTACCATTGGCAAGAAACAAGAAACTAACCGATGACACTATAAAATTAATAGAGGAGAGAAGACGACTAAGACAAGAAAATGCAACAAATACACCGAAATATAAAGAACTGCAAAAACAAATAAGGAAAAGGTGTAGAGAAGATATAAGAAAATATAACATGAGTGAGATAGAAAAAACCATATTGGACAACAGCAGTAGGAAAATACTGAAAGCGAAACTATCATCAGGAAAAAGAGAAATCTTCTCTCTATTTAATGAAGATAACGAGATCACCAACAACAGAGCTGAAATAATGCAAATTGCACAAAACTATTATGAAGAGCTATACCTACCAAAAATAGAACGACCTAATCAAATAATAATAAACAGGTCACATAGAGATGCCCCAATAATGAATATAGGATCAGAGGACATACCTGAAGTTATAGTAGATGAAATACGACACGCACTGAAACAAATGAAAAACAAACGGTCACCAGGAGAAGATGAGGTAATTCCAGAGATGTTGAAAGCTTGTAACACTAAAACACAGGAGACATTGGCCTATTTATTTAACCAATGCATACACGAAGCAGAAATTCCGGAAGACTGGAACAACACTATAATCACCTTATTGCACAAAAAAGGGGACATCAGAAATTTAAATAACTACAGACCCATAAGTCTTCTATCACACATCTACAAGCTCTTTACAAGAGTGATACTAAATAGATTGGCCAATAAACTAGACTCTTATCAACCACCGGAGCAGGCGGGGTTTAGAGCAGGATATAGCACCAACGACCATCTTCAGACTCTCAAAATACTCATTGAAAAGTGTAATGAATATAATAAACAAATAGTAATAACGTTTGTAGACTATGAAAAAGCCTTCGACACGATCGAAGCATGGGCAGTTATAAACGCCTTAAAAGACTGCAGAGTAGATGAAAGGTACATTCAACTATTAAAAAATATCCAGAATAAGGCAACTTCCTGCATCCGTTTACATAATAAAACAGAAAAGTTCAAGATAGGTAGAGGAGTAAGACAAGGAGACCCAATCTCTCCAAAACTCTTTACGTTGACACTGGAAAACATCTTTCGAGAATTACCATGGGAAGACAAGGGAATAAATATAGATGGGCAAAAACTAAACAATCTGAGATTTGCCGATGACATCGTCCTAATATCAGAGAACTTAGACGAAATGACAGACATGATAAAACAATTGCAAGAGAAATCCCTGGAGGTTGGATTGAAGGTAAATGTAAGCAAAACAAAAATGATGACAAACTTAGAGGTAGATAACCGACAACTTCCGATGGAAATAGTTACAAGCTACATATACCTAGGTCATAAAATTACACTAGGAAAAGAAAACCAAACTTTGGAAATACCAAGGAGGATTACCCAAGCATGGGTTGCCTTTGGTAAGCTCAATACTACATTCAGAAGCAAACTACCAAACTCACTAAAGAAGAAAGTTTTCGATCAATGCGTCCTGCCAGTTTTCACTTAAGGAGCCGAAACAATGACCCTAACCAAACAATCAATTACAAAGTTAAGAGTGGCACAAAGAAAAATGGAACGTGTTATGTTAGGAATAACCTTGAGAGATAGAAAAGAAAATAAGTGGATTAGGGAACAGACAAAGGTAAAGGACATCATACACACAATAACATCGATGAAGTGGAATTGGGCGGGACACATTGCTCGAATGAACGATGAAAAATGTACTAAAAAAGTCATACAGTGGAGACCAAGGACCAGTAAAAGATTGCGGGGACGACCACCGACGAGATGGATCGATGACATACGACGCTTCATTGGCGGGGATTGGATCAGAAGAGCGCAAGATAGGGAGAGATGGAACAGTTTGAGGGAGGCCTATGTCCTGCAGTGGACGAATGTGGCCTGATATGATATGGGTGACTTTATGTTATATATTGGAGTTATCTCATATACTTGAAATAGTCATATAACTTTTGTATTCAATATTTTACTTTATGTTTTCCCTTTATTAATACAATGCCCTGTTAGTTAAACTATAATTGCTTTCAAATCAAGTACTCTTATTTCAGGGGTGGTTTGCCAAATCTAGATCTCTATTAGTTGAAGTTTAAATTTTTAAAATGATTCTTAATTATTCAATGACATCAAATGTCAACCCAACTTCTACACCTTCTCAAACCAGGTATTGACAAATCTATTTTTTACATTGACATAATCCTTTATCTAATAGACTTGTCTGTCCGTTCGTCCGGGACGCTGAGACTTGTCTGTCCGTCCGTCCGGGACGCTGTTTCAGCAGCCAAACCGTAAGAGATAGAAAAAAAAGTTATGAAAGTTATGTGTGGAATGGTCATGTCAGGTCAGGAACCGAATTTCAGTCACGTGACACTTCCGGTTTTCGAGAAATCACAAAAAAGACCGTTTTTCAAATAGAACGCGTATTAAATAAAAACTAGCAGTCCAGTGAGACAAATGTCTCATTTAATAAAACAAAAAAGACCGTCCCGGACGGACCAACGTCCCGGACGGACGGAAATCACGTGATTTCTCGAAAACCGGAAGTGTCACGTGACTGAAATTCGGTTCCTGACCTGACATGACCATGCCAAACATATAACTTTAATAACTTTGTTCTCTATCTCTTACGGTTTGGCTGCTGAAACAGCGTCCCGGACAAAACAGCGTCCCAGACAGACACGTCTATTAGATAAAGGATGTCTCAGCAGCCAAACGGAGCTGCGATCCTCTGCGCCTTAAAACGTCGATCGGTTAGGCAACCACTTTGACACCTTCCAGGTCTGGGTACAGTTTTTATTTAATACGCGTTCTATTTGAAAAACGGTCCTTTTTGTTTTTTTTAAATGAGACATTTGTCTCACTGGATTGCTTGTTATTAATTAATTTATTAAAATAATTACTGTTTTGTATTTTACTTTTTCCCTTTTTTGCTCGTTATTTAAAATGTTTTGATATTAATTAATAACACAAACCTTATCACCTCTTAAGCTCACTCTGCAAATATCCAAACACTACTGCTCCCTCCCTCAAGAGATCCAGATGTTCACCTTGTGTGATACCTACATCCTGTTCCTGTCAACCAATTTCAAGAATCCGCTGAATCCAGCTTCAATCCCCTCATCAAACGTCAACTTCAACTCCAATAGACTCCTGGTAAGTTTCAGCTTTATAAATGAATCTAATCTTATCTTGTTTATTCCTTAGATAGTCCTCTGAACTCAGCAATCCCCTCAGAAGCCTTCCAATTCTAGTAGCACTCCTACTAACCTCCTTCTAGATCAGTGTTTCCCAACCTTATTTCCTGGCGTACCACTTCACAAGACAAAAATATTTTGCGTACCACTTAGTCACGTGGAGGTAATTATAGATGGAATATGTTTGATATTTTACTAATCTAACTAACCCATTTTCCAACCATAAGTATGAAAAATAAAATTCTGTGTAGTATCATAATATTTTATTAATTGATATGAACAAGGAATTCATACCGTAAGTTGAAAATAAAAAACATTATACTGTAAGGAAACTACAACAAAAATATAATACAAAACTTCAATGAGCTTGAAGATTAGTAGCCAACTTGGGAATGTCTGGTCTAAGATTGCTCAGTCTTAAACGAAGATCATTTTCCACACTAATAAGTCTATTGCGATATTTGTTCTTAAGATACACAAGTGAAGAAAATGCTGTCTCGCACAAGTAAGAAGTTGTGAAGGGAAGTAAAAATGTAACTGCTTTGTCAGCTACTTCTGCGAAGTCCGCCGCTTTTCAACCCAGAAGTTCACGAGCGACATTTTAGAAAAATTTTTCTGTAGTTCTGAGTCACAATTTAGTTCATACAACTGTTTCTTTTCTTTCGCAGTAAAGATTTCTGGTGCCACTTCTATATCAGCAAACGGGTTTTGGATCCAGAAATATTTGCTGAAGTCTTCAGGGAAATATAGGTTGTAGCTTTGAATCAAACCAAGACAGTGTGTTTTGATGTCTGTCAGAAGTGCAGGACTCAGTTTCAGGTCATTTTCTTCAACAAAATTCTCGAGCGTTGGAAACAACGATACCTTTTTCTGTTCTGCTTCTTTTGCTGCTTGATTCAGCTTTTTTTTCATAGCACTTACTCTATCATGAACCCGAAAAGGAGTGTTATAATTTCCTTGCAGGGCTTGGTTGAGCTCATTCAGCTTTGAAAATATCTCTGCCAAATACGCCAACTTACACCGCCACGATTAAGCAAAATTCTTTTAACATTTATTTAATGTACTTACACAATAAATTAGTTTTGTCAATTCGCATTATCATGTCGATATCAGTTGCACGAAGGAATGCAATCAGTTAAAAATTTATTTAGTACTTCAAAAGATTTTCACGAGGAATATATTTTTAAAAATATTGCCGAACTAGCCCTTATCATTTTGTGTATTCCATACGAGAATACTGATGTTGAAAGAATATGGTCTACTATTACATATATTGAAACTAAAAAAGAAATAAGCTTTCAACATCACTTTTTGAAGCTATACTGCGAATAGAAGTTGATCTGCATGGCAAGAAGTTGTGTTGCCATAATTGTTGAAATGTATTCTTTTAAAAAATGTGTTTTTGTTCAATAACCAAATTTTAAAAGAAAATATTTTCCCCGTGTGCAGAGCACCACGTACCACCGCAGTTGCCTCTGCGTACCACTAGTGGTACGCGTACCACTAGTGGTACGCGTACCACAGGTTGGGAAAGACTGTTCTAGATGAATGACCTTATTTCCATGCAACCACCAATGTCAAAAATAAATATTTAATTATGTGTCACGTTCACCAATAAATCCAATCTTCTGCTATTCAGTAGTTCTCTGGTTCTTTCTATGTAATTCACTGTATTCGTCAATCTCTTCATAGATTGTCCATCCCCAATAAAATTAATATTTCACTTTAATTTCTATACCTCGTAAATTTGTTAACAGCCTTAATATTTGTATTCAACTAAACAACTATACAAATAAGGCATAATTTCTAGTTTTTATTAAGTAAAGTTAAATACTTCAAGACCAATTGTACATTTTTCAATGAGTTTATTTATGTAACTAACTTAAACAAAAATTTCATTCCTATTAGATACTATTCTTATAACACTCTTTTCAATTTTAAATATAATATTATTACAGGATATTCATTCTGATTATTATAACAAATACATTTGTCAATTGTAACCTTGGCTTGTTCTTTATTAACATTCACTGCAACCATCAAATTTGTATATTCAATTAATATTTTACTATCAAATTACCTCTCTCATTGTTTCAATTAATTTCATTATTAATATTTAAAAATTAACACTCATCAAGATTTAATTATAGTAATCTTCCAAATTTATTAGTTTTAAATATTTCTTTGTTATGATTGATCATACCACTTCGTGTATCATAATAATATATAGATTTGAAGTAGGCATTCGACAACCTACACAGAGAAAGATAACTGAAGAAGCATTAAAGATCGATGTATTGGAAAAGTTGGTACAATTAATAGAAACGTCTATGGGAGCATCAAGAGCAGCAGTACTAACAAAAGAAGGGGAGTCCGCAGAGTATGGGATACATAAAGGAGTGCTTAATGTAGTGGTAAATGGGGCAATAAAAGCAACAGGAATTACATGAGAAATAAAATTGAAAGTGATACATATCATAGCCTATGTGGACAACATAGCAGTATTAGAAAGAGACAAGCAGAGTATGAATGAAGCAGTACAGAAAATAACAGAACATACAGAGACTAGCCAGACAGAAGACTTGAGATAAATCAAGAAAAAACAAAATATATGAGATGCTGTTGAATAGGTATATTGTTTTGAGGAAGTCGAATGCTTTAAATATCTAGACACACTAATAACAGGGACAAATAAAAGAAGTAGAGATGTAGAACAGCTCATACAAATAGGAAATAGAGCCTACTATAAATACAAAATAATGCTGAAAAACAGAAACCTAAGTAGAAAGATTAAGTTAAATATATATAGAACTGCAATTTGCTGTATCGTTACATACATTTCCCAGTATACAAGTTACTAAATAAAGTGTTTATTAATTTATGTATTTAGTTCTTTGGCTAGTTTTCTCCTTGAGCCGTGGACAATGGCGTAATTCCGTCTGCCACAAGTTTTCTAATTGTATCTTGATTATACAGTAAATCAATTTTGGTTCCTATTAATAACAACGGCGCACCTGTAGAGAATCGCTGCACCTCATGTGTCTGTAACATAACAATCTATATTTTTATACGTCAATGGTGGCATGTATTATTGAACACAACAATCTATAAAATGTAATGTCAATGGTATTATCATGTCAGGTACAGCGTAGTTGGTGTGTTAATAAATCCTGTATTCTTTTACTTAAACAGAAATACTCCAGTATTTGAAAAATTAATATACAAAAAATCTCCTTCATATTCAAACAAATTATTATGTACAAATAAAATAAACTCCGAATTTTTAGATAGACAGACAATAATACCATATCTACATTATCAGTCTGCAACATGTATATTAGTTAAATAAAATTAAAATATAAAACAAAAAATTCGTATGTGGTGTTTACCTGAGTTTGATGAGAACATTTAGTCTTTTTTTTTATCGCTTTTGCTGTCAGTATCACTGTCGGACATTTTGTACTTCACAAACAGAAAACAAATTAGTAGAACAATGTAAATTACTCTAACTTTTAATCGATGTATAAGCAAAGCAAACAGTAGATTATTTGGAAGCTGTATATTTTATTTTAAAGTTGTCACTATACCAGGCTGTACTAACAACCCGGGAATTATATAGCAGAATATGCATATAGAACAGTAAAAATATATCTATAATTTGACACTTTTGTAAGTGCACAATAATAACTACATAAATCCCAGAAATGATTAATGAACCATCAAAATTATTTATCATAATAATTGCATTGTAAATTCCATTTTTTATATATTGATCTTCGGAGGGAAAATTACCGTACGTTTACGTAGGGTAATTTTAATAAGATTTGGACCGTATACTGTATCTGGACAAAAATTACCGTACATTACGGCAATTGCCGTACATCTGGCAACACTGCGCGACTTGAACTAAAATCACTAATCAGTTGCTTGCGTGTCATCGCTGATGTGTATGTATGTAAGTAAAGTCCACTCACAGAACTACTGATTTGTAACCAGTTTATGATCAGTCACATGAAATGGACAATATGAGCCTACAAGTTATTAATATCAAATTCGTAGAGGAGGTAGAGAAATACCCCCTTTTGTATAATTATACACTTGCGGAATATTCCAGAAGAGATCTAACCGAAAAAGCATGGGTGGCGGTGGGAAAAGCAGTAAATTTAACAGGTATATTGAAGTGTGTTTATTTAATTAGGTATAAGCATAGAATAAAGTTTACGAGTACTCTGTTAACATCTTTTTTGCATGAAGGTTGGCCATTGAGGTTTCCCCAATTTAGCTATGTACAATTAGTTTGTTGTGTTCAAATGAGGTTTACATTTGAGGTTATTGTTTCCAAATGCATTTATTTAGGTTAGAAAACGTGACAAAACCTCTTGAAATGCAAAGTTGCCATATTTAAGGAGAACAGAAAATAGAATTTTAGTAATTTTTATGTAATGTAGGTATCTGTTACAGGCAACTTGTATAAATCAGTCATTTTATATAATGGCTAGTCATTTTATGTTATTTTATAAATTGCCTAAAAGCGTCAGTTCGTTTTTTAATGTTCTTGACATTAAACATAATACCGGCGATATCGTCATTATACAGTGTGTCCAAGGTAAGGCGGGCCAGCATGGGAATCTCGTTAATAGTATGAGATACAAATTTGGTTAAATAGGAAAAGAGTTACGTAATTCAGGAGCTAACAAAATGACGTCTATAAATCTTTGGTATGATTGTTTGTTTTCGAGTTATCATTAAAAAAACGAATTTTTGGATTTCTTATTCTATTTTTTTCTGGCGTTAATATTAAAGTTAGAGCAAAACTTACACAACTTCTTTATATAGCAACTATTAATGGACTTTAAGACTACGTTAGCATTCTTTTTTCAGACGTTTAGTCTCCGAAGAAGGTTATCAACTTATTTTGTAAAAATATGCTCTTGTTTTCTAATGTCAAATTTTCGAAGTCTTTTTATTCTGAATTCAACAATGTACCGCACATTATGGTTTAATTACGTTTCGAGTCTTTTTTGAGCATCATCAAGACATTTTTGGACACGGCCCTGAGTCGTAGAGCATTTCATACGTTGTTTCAGCTTTTGTAATTTAAAGAAAGAAGTAGTGATGGGCATAACCGGACAATTTTCATAACCGAATTATTTACATTCGAATGATATTAATAACCGAATGATTATTTGAATAATCATTCGAATAAATTTTGGCTCTCGATTTGTTTCGATTTCGCCGGTTGGCGG
This sequence comes from Agriotes lineatus, assembly GCA_940337035.1. NCBI lineage: Eukaryota > Metazoa > Arthropoda > Insecta > Coleoptera > Elateridae > Agriotes > Agriotes lineatus. The sequence goes on along the minus strand of OW679197.1, from coordinate 66,145,267 downwards.
TTCACCGTCATCTGCATCGGCACCGTAACTTGCAGATAGCAGAGGAACTCAGTTAATCGTTAATTATAATAATTGTACCGGGTGCCCATAAATATCTGAGATCCCGGTAGCCATGGAATTAGCTACTTATAAATGTTGGTTAGCATTATATTGCAATTACAATAAGTATTGGTACCTATGTAATGTAATAAATGCAATTAAGAGGAGGCGAATGTGCCCCGGATTCTGCAGTTTAGCCTACGACTCGATTATAAAAATCTCCTGTTCTAACTCCATTACTTATTGCAATCTGTAATAATTTTTGACAGATAGGAATTTCAGTTGTGATGACATTAATGACATTTAGTTTAGTTGGATTCATCACTTTAATAAAGCGGTGTTGATTCCAAAGGTAATGTGATATCAGATATTTATGGCCACCCGGTACAACGTATAAATAGTATGTTGGTGGCACTGTAAGTCTATGTCAAATTCGAGGTAATCAGGTTAGGTTTTGGGTCAGTCTGTGTCAAAGTTGACGCAAAACTTAACTTTCTAACCTCGATTTTGACACCACACTTCAAGTTGAATACCACTTAATCGTTTATTGCCATAGAAAAATAAATATAATAAGGTTTGTTGTTAGCTGTTTTCGTAAAAGCAAGAGCTGATCTTTGGGAGTAATTAACGTTGTTCTGATTCCATGGTGCGAAACCCTGTGGACACACGGTATATAATACACATATATTGCTAGTAGGACCTCGGAACGCTAGAAAACATTACGGCGCCGACATAGTCTCACTTAGAGTATAACGCCTCTCGTGCGCATGCTTGGGAATTTGAACTCCGCCTTTAGAAGCGAATTTTAAACTGGATCACTTCGCCATTGGGCGGACGACGCCGCTGCCCTTGCGCACCGCTCACCGTTATACATTGAAGAGTTGGTTGTTTGTCTCACTTCATCGGTGAGTTTCCCACTCATAGCCGCTAGCAATATAGTAAGTATTAGATATATGGGTCAAGCTTAAAATTCGCTTCTAAAGGCGGAGTTCGAATTCTCACGCATGCGCACTTGACGCTTTATAGTCAGAGTGGGACTATGTCGGCGCCGTAATGTTTTCGGCCGTTTCCAGGCCCTACTAGCAATATATGTATAATACATATATGGTGTCAACAGGTAAGTTTTATTGTTTTCAATGGCTCCCGCGATCAAGTTAATTTTGATCTCCCTGTAACTACATGATTGAGTTAGAGTAGAGCTTCATCGGAACATTGTGATAAAAGTCGTGACTGC
>OW679197.1:65793836-66143894 GCA_940337035.1 Agriotes lineatus | reverse complement strand
TGCCAGTTTGTAAGAAATATGGTCTTTCCTTTTAATGCCATAGATAAACCGTAAACATGAATTTTGAACGCGTTGTATCCGGTTTCTATCAATCCGATCTAGACATTTACCGTAAATCTGACTGCAAAAATTGAAGTGAGATAGAACCAAAGTATCACAAAGCATAATTTTTAGATTAACATTTAAGAGATGTTTATTATAGTATAAAAGTTTTAGATTGGAATATGCTTTTTGGATTAGCTTAGTAATATGGGTTTTAAAACGAAGGTTGTTATCCAAATATAACCCAAGATTCCTAGCTACCGCAACTGGTGCAATCCTTTTACCATCCACAACTAGATTTAATTCAGTCCCGATTGTTGATTTTAGATTTCGATTTCCAAATATTATAAAGCATGATTTCACAGGATTTATTTTAAGGCAGTGGTCATTAGATAAAGTTACTAGATTCTTGAGATCTCTATTTATAAGAGCAGTTGCACTCTGAGTTTCGCTTGGTGAGAAATTAAGATAAAGCTGAGTATCATCAGCATAAAAATGGTATTTACAAAAGTTAATGGAGCTAAAAAAGTTAGAAGTATATATAGCAAAAAAGTAAAAATCACATTATATCCATCAGAAAGCAATTCCTGGCTGTAGACACGGCGCGGCGTATCGTCCAACGACGAGAATTACCGAAACACATCTAGAATGCGAAAGAAAGAAAGCCAACCAAGTTAGGAAGTTTAATTAAGTTTCCGCGTTCCTTCCCCACATCGTGGCAGGAAGCGACATATCAGCAATTTCACCTATTCTTGTTAAAGTTAAATTAAAACCAACCTTTGGAAAATATCACGTAGGTACCAAGTTTGCAACCAAATATTTATAGGGATCACATCCACTGGTATTTTATAACATTGACTAAACATTCCGAATACAGAACAACCAAACTTTGTTGCGTGTAAATTATTCAAATACAGTTGTTCATGTTTAGTTTAATTGAAATGCATTAAAACTTTTAGAGGGTGTTTAAACTGTAGAAGCAGGTAATACTTTTATTTCATTTTCTAGATCCAAAATGTAATTATAGAATTACAATAAGTAATTTAAAATATTTGTAACTAAATAGGCAGAATGCTTGTTGTTGGTATAGTAAAAAAGAGATAAATAAATCTTAACCTCTTGCCAGATACATCAATCTGCTCTATTTTTTCACAATTTTCAGGAGTGTTAATAAAGTAAAGCTCCAATTTTTCAGAAAACGTTTTTCGGAAAAAGCTCTACAGTTCACAATTCCTAAATTTATCAATCCTCTCGATAAGATAAGTCTCAATGAAACCTTACGTAAAATTACAAAATTATAAAGTGTATATATGCAATAGTTAAAACAGCGTAAAATTACATAATTTAACAATCAAATTCACTAAGGAATTACACAAAATGAATATATAAGATGCTTAAAACTTCAAACAGTGCACAAGTACATACATTTATCACAGGCTAACTCAGAGAACTACATTATGTTAATCTACTACAATTCATTTAAAAATGTAAATGTTAAAAATTCTTTTACGGTATAAAACACGTTTTAAGACTAACAGGTACTATGTTATATAGGACCATACCCTTATACCAAGGACTGGATTTAAATAATTGAAGGCGCTGATTATAACGCTGTAAGTTAAAATGACCGTAGCGAATACTACATTGAAGGTTCCCATTTAAAAATTTGAAATTACTGATATTAGACTTAACATACAATAAAATTTCTAATATGTAGATACTAATAAGGGTTCAAATATTCTGATTGATGAAAGTAGTTTTGGACGACTGTCTCTGTAAATTAGATATATTCCGAATGACTTTTTTTGTATAACAAACACCCGATTTATATTGGTGACATTATTCCCAAAATGATAAAAATAAAAAGCTCTGCAAGTCCCGATATCACCAAAATTACTGTAAAAGCAAGTGCTTGATAGTTTTTTACATCATTTATATGGTCATTCAATTTTAAAGAGAAATCCAGATTAATGCCTAATACGTTTAAACCTTAACATTAGTAATAGTTTTATTAGATACTTCTAATATAGGACCATGATTAGGTTTGATTTTTTTGTAAAAACTTGCATCATCATAGTTTGACCTACGAGTAGATTGAACGTCTAAAAGACGAAGGAAGTATTGTAATCGCCAAAAAATCACCTTCCGGTTTTCACCAGGTTTTCTCAATTCCGTCTGTTTGCCTGGCTGTTTGTCTGTCTATCTGTCTGTCTGCTTGCCTGCCTGTCTGTCTGTCTATCTTTCTGTCTGTTGCCGGTAAAACTCAAACACTATTTGTTGGAGGAGGAAGAAACATTGCTTTGCAGATTATATGACTGCCTGGAACGAAACCAAAAAAATTCGGGTAAAATATATACAGGATTAGTAGCTTAAAAAATAAAATACATCCTATTTTTGCTTTAAGTGAAGAACTATTATTTATATGAAAGTAATATTCTGCGCATAGCTCAGGCTTTTAACCTTGAAAAAAAGAAGCATATTTTGGACCCAGCATATACAGGGTAAATGTAAAAAAAGTCAAAACAATAAATGCTTCCTCTTTAATAACATCACGCATCGCACAGATGCGAGAGGTCCTCCATGAGTGCATGCGACACACCGGTGGAATTGAAATCACATTTGCAGGCGCTGTAGTTTGAATCACACTACCAGTAATATTTTTTTATTTGAAAAATGATATAATTCGCATTACCAAGTGTTTCCTTTTATTATTTTAGCATTATTAAGAACGTTAAGATATTTTTACTCCTAGTTTCCTCTGATTTTTAAAATTGTCTAGTGTTACAACGTCCACTTGCGAGGGAAGTTATGATTAAAGCTCTTTACTTTAATTTGTTTTCTCCAAGAGTACATACAATGCATACAAAAAATGATCAAAAACAGAGCTACTCATCCAACGCTGACGATATGTAATCACATCTGTGCAGAGGAAGATAGACTAGTACTGCGATTACAGGACAGAAAATCGCTACACTTGATCAAGAGCAAGACAAAAGTAACAGATGTAATAGAACAGAATAGAACTTATAGCGGTATCTAAGTGGTAACAGAAAGGACACATAGTATTGCTGATAGGTAGGCTAGGAGAGTTACTGAATACGGACCTAAGTTGAGAAGAAGAGTATGTTATAGATTCAGAACTACAGAAGGAAGATATTTACCAGCAGAAAGGAGAAATGGCGTAAAAACGAAATTAAACGACATTGTGGGAAGATGAACTGTTTACTTGGATACTGTGATGATGATGATGACTAGAATAATCACCAGTTCAAAATTCTACTAGCGTCACATCTCCAATTCGTTAAACATTTTCAATGTTAAAATGGTTTCAGTTCGATGAATAGTCCCTCGAATACCATTCTTAGTCAACGTTAAGTAGATTATTTTTGAGGTGGTGTCACTGCTCATGTGCTAACGCACTCGTCCTAATAATATCAAAGCGAAATGAACATTCGTGATACCACCGCAAAAATAGTCGACATAACTTTGACTACTCATCTTATATTATAAGAGCTGATGTCGGTCGCCGGCCGACCGACCGAAAGCAAGTGGCGCGCAGCATGAACGCGCAGCATAAACGCGCACAAGTGAGGACGCAGCAAGCATTTATTGTTAACGCTGGCAGGGCCGGGCGTAGGCTGGGTGCCGCCTTAAGCAAGCATTTTTTTTATTGTTAACCGTTTCTTTACGCTGGCAGGGCCAGACGTAGGCTGGCCAACGCGTTCTAGTAGTATTATAAGTGAATACATTTATTTATTTATTTATTTATTTATACATTGGAGGCAGACAGCTATCAGCTGTTTATACCTCTGTATAAGAGTTTGGTTGTACATGTCTAAACTAAACGTAATAGATGTTTCTAATATCACTGCATAAAACAAAAAAAAACAAAAAAACAAAAAATAATAAAACAAGTATTATATATATTTACATAACATAGCTACTGATTGTGTCGCAGAAAATTGTCCAGTTTGTTTTTAAATGAGTCCAGGGTCTCAGCACTCACAATTTCTTGCGGAAGTCGATTCCATGAGTCCACCACACGATTCGTCAGGAAATATTTACGCGTGTTAAGAGAGAAACGGTCCTTGCGTAGCTTAGCACTATGTCCACGTAATTGAGGGTTCTCACTAAATGTAAATATATCACTTAAACCACTGCAATTGTACTGACCAGTTAGAATCTTGTATGTTTCAATTAGGTCACCACGTTCACGTCTACACTTCAGGGGCGTTAGGTTGAGCCTATTAAGCCTTTCTTCATAAGGTAAATGGTGGAGGCCGACTGGGAGTTTTGTTGCTCTTCGCTGTACATTTTCCAGTAAGGTGATGTCCTTTTCGAAATAGGGAGACCATATCGCAAAGCCAAATTCGAGGACGGGCCGAACATAGGTTTTGTAAATTGTTTTGAACAATTCTGGAGTTAGTACTGAGAATGCTCTACGTATCAAATATAGTAGTGAGTTCGCTTTTTTAACAATGTTCGTTATGTGGGATTCCCACTTCAGATTATATGTTATCTCAATGCCTAAGTCCTTTTGCGATGTGACGTCTTTAACTGCTTCATTTCCCAACCTATAGGCAAGATGCGGGTTGTTTTTCCCCATGTGAAGCACTGTACATTTTTCTTTGTTCAGCGTTAGTAGCCATTCTTTAGTCCACTTAAGGATTCTCTGTAAGTCTTCTTGAATGATGTCACTTTCGATTAATGGGTTGGCAAAGAATTTCGTATCATCTGCGAATACACTCACTGTGGATACAATCAAGTGTCTGAGGTCTGCAACATAGATAACAAAAAGTAGGGGACCAAGAACCGAGCCCTGTGGCACTCCACTCATGACGTTGTAAGTGTCTGATAAGGTTTCTCCTATTTTTACTTGGTAGGTTCTGTTGGTCAGAAATGACTTTATCCATGCCAGTAGAGGGCCTCGAATGCCAAGATGCTCTAGCTTCAGAAGAAGTCGGTCATGGGGAACACGATCAAAAGCTTTTTCGAAGTCAAGATATACTATATCAATGGGTTCACCCAGGTCAATACATCTAGTCCACATATTTAGACAACTTAGCAAATTCGTTGTGATTGATCTACCTGGTATAAAACCATGCTGTTCGTCTGGAATTACATTACTTGCAAGCAAGAAAGGGACCATGCTGTTCACGATAATTCTCTCCATACATTTACAGACAACAGAAGTAAGACTGATAGGACGATAGTTGATGGGATCTAACCGAGTTCCTTTTTTGTAGATAGGAGTAACAATTGCATGTTTCCAGGTTTTTGGGAGCTCTCCGCTTTGAATTGATGAAGTCATAATATGTGAAAGTACTGGGGTCAAAGATGCGGAACAATTTTTGAGAAAGATTGCTGGTAGATTTTCAGGTCCAGGTGCAGATTTGTCATCCAGAGACAGCAGAACTTTTTGAATTTCTTGCTCTGTGAAATTTACGTTTGATATTGAGTCTACGACTCTAGGGAGTTGCGTAACTTTTGGTAGGTTTCCAGTAGAGACTTGTATGTAGGCTTTATGAAACTGGTCTGCAAAGAGGTTTGCGATGGCTACAGGCTCAGTGATTGTGGCTCCGTTTGAGGACTTGAGAACTTTAGGCAAAGCTGGCCTTGAGTTAAGCTGCTTCCCGATGTAGTTATAAAAGTGACGAGTTCCCTTATCTAGTATGCCCTTTTCATAATCAGCTCGCGCTTGCCGAATTTTAGCAGTTATGTTATTTCTTAGTGTCTTGTATTCTTCATATAGATTAGTGTGAGGGTTGGCACGATACGAGTCCCACTTTCGTTTTTTTTCTGCAATTAACCTTATTAAGTCTTTGTTAATCCACGGCTTAGCACTCTCTTTCTTTCCACGAGGTCTTGATGTCGGTACACAATCTGATATTATTTTAAGTGCGGATGCGTAAAAGGAACCCCATTTGCGCTGTATATCATCCTCTTGAGTGGTATCGTTCACACCAATTTCCAGGAACCTGGTATTTATCTGCTCATAATTTGCCTTTCTAAAGTTAAGTTGCTGCGAATGTTTGAGGTTTGTTACATTCCCAGCAGCAATTGATATCTGAAGTGTACAGATCAGAACTGAGTGATCACTTTTGCCAATGGGACTATTATAGGTAATGTTGCTAATCAGGTTCTCATCGTTGCACAGCATGAGGTCCAGTATTGAGGGAGTATCTGTGTTTCTGTATCTTGTAGGTTGCATGACAAACTGATGTAGATTAGTTTTCAGGTACATCTCAGAAAATCTTGATTCGGGGCTACTCTGTTCGTTATTTGGTATGTTACGGAAGGGCCACTTAATTTTGGGTAAATTGAAGTCACCAAGTATCAATGTTAGCTGACCACAACAGACTTGTTGAATGTTTTCATACAACAAATTGTCAGCTTCCGCAGCAGTATTGCCGGGCCTATAAACACATCCAAGAAGGAGGTCAACATTACCGAATTTTACATCCAACCATAAATCGTCGTAATCGCTGTGACTCCTCAGGGCGGTATTGATCGATGCAGATATGGGTAAATTTTGGAAGCTTTCCCATATGTACATACAGACTCCACCACCTCTGTTACGAAGGCGGTCATGTCGAAACAAAACATAACCTGGTATATGCACAATTGCATCTGGAATTGCTGGAGATAGCCAGGTTTCTGTTAACACTACAATAGCTGGTTTTACTGAGTTTATTTCCAAGAGCAGGAGATCAAATTTGGTCATGATAGAATCTAGGTTTGTGTATAAGACTAAGATTTCATAGACGGGGCTTAATAGTTTTTTTTTTATGTCTTTCTTATTCACAATTGTTGGTATACCTCTGATATATTTTATGGTGAGATCTACATTTCCATTGTCTATTTTCTCTTGAAGCTTTTCTCGCAACTTTGTTAGATGTTCCCGTTGCATGGGCGTTGAATCAGAAGCAATGCGGTAAGGCTTACTCTTACAGATGGTAGCTTTGTTTCTGAGGACCTCCAGGGCTTCATGCTGATCGTGAAGAATCACTTTCAACGGACGCGGCTTGTTAGTAGACTGGTTTGGTTTACCAAGACGGAATGTTTTGACGTCCCTGGCAGATTCAGCATAATTTTTAACCAATTCTGAAACGACAGCATTATCAATAGCCCTTCGGTCTTTGGCATCTTCTGACAATTGCTCCGGCACATTATAGATGATGATATTTTTACTTCTTCTTTGTCTTTCAGACACTTCCGTAATTATAGCTTCTGTTGGGTCAGGAGTGACAGCGGTTGGGGTTTTAGAGATAGCAGCTTTGAGTGATTCCACTTCTCGCTGCAAATCAGCAACAAGCTTACAGAGTGCTGGTACATTAAGTAGATTCTCTTCGCAGTCATGGCAGAAAAATTTTACAACACGCTTACCCTTGAGTTCCAGGGCTTTTATTTCTGTGGGTGATATCTCGGCACAGATGGTACAGATAACTCTTTTGCAACCATCACAGGGAAATTTCTTCGCCCCATTAGCGGCCAAGTTGCTAAAATCTTCTTCACACAAGGCACATTTATTCATGATTTAGGTTATGTTAAACTTAAAAGGAAATTTAACACCAGAGACTGGTAATTTGTGAGCCACACTACGGAGGCTAATCACTTTTGCAGCAATATATGTTAAGTGACACAATGCGGCGATTTTTTCATACACATCAACTTTGAAAAATTAGATCAAAGATAAAAGCACATGTGCAACCTATTCTAACCTTAACAACCTCCATGTTGTCAATTTTCTTTTTGTAGCAGAGTTCTTTATGTACTGGCGAATTTTTAACGGTCACGAATCATATTTTCGCTCATAATAAAATGAAGTGTTAATTAAACCCCATATGCACAAAAATCTTTAAAAAATTTCTGTAAATGAATTTAAACTTCAGATTCGTAATAATCAAATAACTAGTAGGAGTTATATACTATATTTTACTATTTATTGTTAATTACTTAGCAATATTCATACTTAATGTCCATACTCAATGTTTGCTCCTCAACAAATTATGCATGTGACAAATGACACCGATTTTGTGAATTATGAAGGCAGCTGTTTCTCCTTTTTCTGATTTGATGGCAGGGAAGAGCAGAGGTTTTGATTGAAAACTGTCGGGTTGCCACCACGTGTAATACTTGGGGAAATAAATATTATTATTATTTTTATTGCGTACTTTATCTGATAACTGTAATTTAAATAATCTCTTATTATTCCTTACACATTCTACAATTCAACTGCAATTTTATACCAGCAATTGAGAACATTTAGCAACAAAACTCGTTTATAAAATAACAGAAAGGTTCTATGCAAGTATTTGTCGTTTGGTATGTTTCTTTTAAAGACATAATGACAGAAAATCTTTTGAAAACTGTTATATGAGTTGAAATTATTTCGACTCCACCACTTTGACAATCTGAAAATAAGTTGCCTGATTATCAAAAGCTTCGTCCCTCCCTAAAACGCCTGCCAAAGACTGCCTTTCCCTGCACCACAGTGTATAATAAACAACATAACTGTCTAGCTCTAGACTTCCCTACAAAATGTGACATGTATCCCGGAAAAAGTGCGTTGTCTTACAGAGCGCTATATTTTAGCACAGCCCCCTTTAATACCATCGCATGCCATTCGTATCCTAGTTACTAAGTTATTCAGTATTTGGAATCGAGGTTAACAACTGCAATTTTCAGTTTTAAGTGGATTCACCCATAGATTTAATAGTAACAATATTACGTCTACATAAAGCTTTATGTGTAAAATAAAAGCGGCTGAAAGCTATGTAACCACTTATTTCGTGCTATAATTTCGCAAGTTGAAAAGGTGCTGGTAAAGGCAAATAATACAATATAATTGTCATCCTTTCATCCAAATACTCTTCACTGAAAGTAACACTTTTAGCTTGGTAATCGAAATTTTTCAGTCCTAAGATTTGTAAAGTATGATCTTTAGCATACAAGTCTAATCATGAATGGAAAGTTATTTTCGGCTATAAATAATTAATCGTACAAATCGAAAGAAACAGAACTTTGTTGAAAGTGCTCAACGGAACTGTTATAACGTTATAACACATTGTGATTCCATCCATCGATCGTATTTGCAACAAAATGTCAAGTTATGTTATAAAAAGGTTATATGAATTTTTGAGTTACTTTTACTTATTCTCAGGGATGAACAAAAATAAAATTGTCTTAAAGCTATAGTCTCATACTTCACTGCAATTATGAAGACATTGGCAATATAAGACTATTTTCACTAATGTCGCAAAGCAACTTCTTTTGGAAGACTAGTAATATACAGTGAATATTCTGTTATCAGATGTCGTTCTCTTACACTAACACGTGAGCGTATCAAGAGCAGTGAAAATAAATTTGCAGCCGATGTTAAATAATTCAAAAAACTCTCAAGATCCACCCCTCTCCACCAAATTTCTTAAGAAAAAGCCGGCTCGATTTTGATTGTAATTTATACCTAAAGAAATATTTCACTGTGCTCTTATAAGAGCCTAGGTATTTTTGGCTGTAATATCTTTGGGTATTTAGGCTGATTTTTTTATCATGTAACAACTTGTAGGCAACCCATTATACAGAAGCATTCATTATGGGTTGCCTAAAAGTTGTTACATGATAAAAAAATCAACCTGTACAATTGTCATTTGTTTTTAAATTTCAGGTTACAAGTTGAATTATTGAGGAAATGTAAAAACACATTCTTTCATCTTTATTTTCTTGGGAAAATGCCGTTTAAATTATTTGGTGAGGGTTTTCTGATATTACGAACTAATGAAGCGCAACTATATCCTTTGCTTTTATCTAAAATATTTTATTATGAAAATGTTCTTTTACTTAATTTATACTTGCAAAAACTTCTTGAATTAACGTTTTGGTCTTCTTAGCGACCATCCTTTAAAATTTTTATTAATTGCTAATATTCAATTGGATAGCTCAGAAATAAATAATAATCAAATAGCATTTTTAATAACAAATCTGTTCAAATCTATACAGGGTCGCTATTTTGTATGGGACCAAAGCTGCACTGTTTGGTCCATACATAATAGCGACCCTGTATATTTAACACGTAAAGCTATTTCTTTCGGTACCTATTTGAAGACTTCCACCTGACTGATTTCGATACCTTTTTTTTAATAAAAGCTGCCACCGTGTAGATTTACAGAAAATTAATTGCAAAATTGCAAATTAAAGAATAATTTAGTGTTGGAACAAGTAAACCCTGTTGCTTAATAGCAACAAATTAATTTCTGACCTATCTACCACCCTTCTATTCTTCGTACACCCTAGGTAGCGAGTGGTACAGGTCAAATGCTTTTATCGTACTTCGTGTGCTAGTTACCCGCTCTTAAGTCTCTACAGAAGTTACCTAAGTTCTATACCTTAATTCTCTGTAATTTATAACTAGTAAACAACCATCTCTTGGCTACTAATTTTAGTTGCATTATTTTACTATCTCAATTTATGCTGTATTTTCTATTTGTAAAATTGTTAAAAGGTTAAGCTTCGCTAACACGCGCATGTATCTGGCAATTGGGGCGAAATGCTTTTATGAATGCAATAAACAATGCCTTATTTATGATTGCATCTATTCCATAATGCTTCGTCGTACAACAGAATCCTCGGACCATTTTCTTTAATAGTTTTTGAATACTGGGTGACACTTTTTCAATTACGGTTTCTACTTTGCAGAATCGGTACCGAGAGCTCTTAATTAACAAAATATGTTTGTATTGGCAATAAAACCCCGTATGCTTTTCGTTCAATAATTGTTGATAATTGTATAATAATTTTTACAACCTAATTATTTATATGAAATCTGGGGTCGTTTTGAATGTAACGCTATTTACGCAATAACAATTAGAAGCTAAATAGTTCATTCAAATCCAGAATTAGTTTTACATGTAATGAATGCGTATTTCAATTGCATTTACGTGAAGTCGTCAAAATTATTTACGTAATCTGGTTATATTTCATTGTATTTAATATGTTTCCGGTATTTGCGAATGGTTAATTATTTTCTAAAGTGGTTGTACTTGAACTTATGTCTTATTCTTTTACTCAACTATATGTATCATTGGGTGTTATTAACATTAAAATTGTGGAGCAGACAAAAAAATACTTTTGTTTAGGTTGTTGGTTAGATTGTGCCTCTATTTTGCAACCATTCGCTTTTTCCACCAACAGTGCTTCGAGTTTATACGGTCTAGGACATTTGGGCGGGGCCGTTTGGGCGCGGCCGTCTGGGCGAGGCCGTTTGGGCGCTGGGACACTTGGGCGCGAGACACTTGGGTGCGAGACACTTGGGCGCGAGACACCTGGGCGCGAGAAAGGGTCAACATTGGGATTTAGGAACACATAAAGTGTGAATAATTTCAATTTGGCATAAATAAACAGACATTTATTAAATCATTATTTATCCTGAGAAGTTAATGTAATTAATCAAACGATATTAAAAGAATAATCCAATTATTTATTGAAACCGTCATGAGATTAATTTTAAATAAGGTGGTAGTATGTACCTATATTAGATACATTTTGAAATAAATCCAAATAGAAATAAAGAAGGTAGAATATTAGATTAGTTTTGAAATCATTCTAAATACATAAAAAAGGCAGTACCTATGTTAGATATGAAATAATAATTTTGAATTAAAATAAAGATGGAAATAGATTATATATAGGTGTTGAAAATAATTTTAAATAGAAATACATTTATTGTACTGGTAAATGAATAATGCTGTGCTATATTTAATTGATTAATGGTTCTAATGTTTAATATGTTTCTAATGTGTTCTGTTTTGACCGAAACTAGTCGACTTCGAGTTTTGTTTATAATGATAATAGTTAACAATAAACTTTAAATTTTAAAGTAATCAATTATTTTCGTTATGTTATGAACCGACTAACTAAAGATAAGAGCAGAAATAAGAATAATAATCCATATTTATAATAGGCTTGTCTGGGACGCTGTTTTGTGTGTCCGGGACGCTGTTTCAGCAGCCAAACCGTAAGAGATAGAGAAAAAAGTTATTTAAGTTATATGTTTGGAATGGTCAGGTCAGGTCAGGAACCGAATTTCAGTCACGTGACACTTCCGGTTTTCGAGAAATCACGTGATTTTCGTCCGTCTGGGACGCTGGTCCGTCCGGGACGCTGTTTCAGCAGCCAAACCGTAAGAGATAGAGAAAAAAGTTATTAAAGTTATATGTTTGGAATGGTCATGTCAGGTCAGGAACCGAATTTCAATCACGTGATTTTAAAAAATATTATTGTTTTTATTTAATACGCGTTCTATTTGAAAAACGGTCTTTTTTGTTATATTAAATGAGACATTTGTCTCACTGGTTGCTAGTAAATAATAATATAATAAGATTAATTTTAATAATCAAAATTTATTTTTGACATTTTTACCATTATAATACATATTATTCTTAAAGTAAATATATGCAATTTTTTTAAATATAAACAAGAAGCACCTACGCATGTATTTATAATTGTAGGAAATGCCTCTTAAAAATTCTAGAATGCCCCTATTGTTTACGCCGTCTACATGATTATATTTATTATTATAATCTTCAACCAAATTTTTTATTTTCTATCAGCCTGGATAAATTTTTGTTTTTTTTTCAGTGGGCTCATGTCCCGCAAGTAACTGTTCATAAGCAACATCTCTCCCTCGTTCAACAGTTTTCAGGCTGTCGACGAATATCCAAATGGTTAGATGGTTCATCAATAGCTCTGTTTGTACCCAATCTCTTTTCATTTATTCTTTGTTACTTATTATTTTAATGTAATTTCCGCAAAAAATTTTTTGGTATTTACCGGAAAGTTAAACCTACTTGCATTAATAATATTCTAATTTTTGTCAATTAATATTTCTATACTAAATTTTTGCCGCCCGCCACATCCTTAAACGTGCTTTAGGTAATTTTCGTTATCTAAAATACATTTTTAGACCTATGAATAGTAAAGCTAGCTAATACTAATATACGTTAATTTTTTTCCTCGCGTCCAAATGTCTCGCGCCCAAGTGGCTCTGCGCCCAAGCGTCTTCGCACCCAAAGGGCTGCGCCCGAACGGCCGCGCCCAAACGGCTGCTCCCAAATGTCCGGCTCCGGAGTTTATATTAGGTTCTTGACACCCTATTTCTTTACCGTTGCACCTAAGGCTACAGCTCATGATTCTCCCAATTCTAAACTAACCAAATTCGAAAACGTTCCCCAAGACACCAGCATCATATCAACTAAGCAAGGCTTAACCAAAAGTATATTATTACATTGTTGAAGAATCTAGATGCTATTAACTGCGATACTAGGGCTAAATAACTTTCAATTTATTTCTTTTTCATGAATTTCATATTCTTCAAAAACACGTCAATAGTCTAGAACTAACTACACTACACTTTTATTAGTATACAATCAATTCAGGTATATGCATCTTGCTGAACTATTTTCTAAAGTTTGTTTACATTAATAATCAATATTTATCTTCATCGGTGTTGTTACATACTATTGATCAAATTAATTTTAGTATATCGCACTCAGTGCAGTAATGAATATTAGTGCGGTAATAGATATTACTGTACTCTTTTAATATAATAAAATACATTGAACCAGAATTTATTGATGAAGATAAAATATTGGAGGGTAAGGGGTGGTGCCAACATCTAACCAACCAAGTGTCAACCTCACCTGCACGTGGTACCCTCTGCTAGATAACGAACGAGGCTCTGGCGACCGAATATTGGCGGTATAACCATAACTAATACCGGTTTATCCGAGGCATGTCTGGATGCTACAGATGGCAGCCCCATCCCCAGAATCGGCTGATGGGTTAATCACCCGTAAAGCTTAAACCAATTGATTAAAGAATCCGAAACAGTAGACAGCCGGACGGATCGAACGATGACGACCTTTAGCGCGAAGAAACGGACACGAATTGGTACCTGGAATGTGAGAACCTTAATGGAGGCCAGCAGACTGCATCAAACAATACAAGAAATGAAAGCTTATAAAATAGAAATTTTGGGGCTGAGTGAGACGCGATGGAACACTTTTGGCGAAACAACAACCGATGGAGTGACCTTTCTCTATTCAGGAAAAGAAAATGATAATGACAAACATGAGGAAGGAGTAGGACTACTATTGAGCAGAAATGCAAAGAATAGTTTGATAGGATGGACACTTATATCAGAACGTATAATATTAGCCCGTTTTAAATCTAAAATACGAAATGTCTCTATAATTCAATGCTACGCACCTACAGACGTAGATGATTGTGAGAAGAAAGAAATATTTTACTCCAAACTATCCGAAACTATGAAGAAAATCAAGTAACAAGATATTATCATTGTTATGGGCGATCTAAACGCTAAAGTGGGAAGCAAAAATGAAGGAATAGAGAAAATTCTAGGTACCCACGGTCTAGGAAGCAGGAACGAAAACGGGGAAATGCTTATAGATTTCTGCTGTCAACATGATTTAGTCATAGGAGGAACACTTTTTCCCCACAAAGAATGTCACAAGTATACATGGACGTCACCAGATAACAACGCAAAAAACCAGATAGATCACATAACCATCAGTAGAAAATGGCGTAAATCACTTCTGGACGTAAGAAACAGGAGAGGTGCAGACATAGACAGCGATCATCACCTAGTGATAGGTGAAATTAGATTAAAAATAGCCAGTCCTAAAAGAAACACTAATGAAGCTCCCAGAGCATATGATATGTCAAAACTAAAAGATAGAAACAGAAGAGAAAACTTTGTAGCAAGCCTAACAGAAGCGTATAAAACCTTAGATAACACGCAAGACAACGTAAATGCCAGCTGGAGAACTATCAAAGAGGTGTTCAATAAAACATGCGAAGAAACTATAGGGTATAGAGAAAGGGGAAGGAAATCGTGGATCTCAGATGAAACATGGGAAAAAATAAAAGAGAGGAAAGTACTCAAGCAAAACATAAACACCGAGCGTAATCTAAATAAATTAACTATTCTCAAACGTGAATATGCAGAAAAAAGAACAGAAATAAAACGAAGTGCACGACGGGACAAAAGAAGATGGGCAAACCAATTGGCTGAACAGGCAGAAACAGCAGCAAGACATCACAATATGAGAGAACTATATGCAACTACTAAACAACTTGCTAACCGAAATGTACAAAAGAAGATACCGATTAAAAATATGCAAGGAAAGCTTCTAGTAACTACAGAGGAGCAACTTGCAAGATGGCACGAACACTTCACACAAATACTCAACCCCAGCCCAAATGAAAACAGCGAAGAAGAAGATGTTGAGAGAAACTATGAAAGTGATGACAGTGGCGACAACGAAGAAAACGAAAGACAGAATACAAGACCAAGACTTAGAATAGATACAACTCCTCCCACAAAGACCGAAATAAAGAACAGTATAAAAGAACTAAAAAACGGAAAATCACCAGGAATCGATAATATTCCAGCTGAAGTATTCAAAATAGACCCGCAAACATCAGCAGACATACTCTATCCACTACTAGTAAAAGTATGGGAAAGTGAAAGCATACCACATGAATGGAATCAAGGAATACTGGTCAAAGTACCAAAGAAAGGTAATCTGAGTGAATGTGATAACTGGAGAGGAATAACTCTGCTGTCAGTCGCATCAAAGATATTTACCAAAATATTACTAAACCGAATTCAACGGGCCATAGAACAAACCATAATGCCTGAACAAGCAGGTTTCAGACCGAATAGATCGTGCATAGATAACATCACTACTCTTAGAATCATTATAGAGCAAAGTCTGGAGTGGAGAACCAACGCATACTTACTATTTGTTGATTTCAATAAAGCCTTTGACCGCTTAAAAAGGAATAATATATGGAAAGTATTAGAAAAAAGAGGAACCCCATCAAAAATTATACGACTAATTAAACAACTATATGATACTTATAACTGCAGAGTTAAACATGAAAGACAACTAACAGATGCCATAGAAGTTAAATGTGGGGTAAAGCAGGGATGCCTATTATCTCCCCTACTTTTCATCTTGGTATTAGACGATATTATGAGTAAAGTCGCAGATGGTACCCACCTTGGAATACAGTGGGGCCTCAACAGACGATTAAGCCACTTAGATTATGCAGATGATATAACCTTAATAAATCAGACTTATAATGACACGGTTAGAAATCTGGAAAAACTAAAATATGAAGCAGCGAAAGCAGGACTAACAATCAATACAAATAAAACAATAGATATGAGAATTGGAAGAACGTCAAAAGATAGAGTAATAATTGACAATAAAACACTAAACAAAGAAGAAAAATTCTGCTATTTAGGCTCCATGATAACACCAGATGGTGGATGCAAAACGGATATAGAGACTCGAATAAACAAAGCGAAAGGTGTATTTCACACATTAGCCCCAGTGTGGAACTCTAACCAATACTCCAGGAAAACTAAGCTCCGAATTTTCAACTCAAATGTTAAAGCGGTCCTACTCTATGGTTGTGAATCCTGGCTAGTTACCAAAGCACTAAGCAATAAAATACAAACCTTTATAAACAGATGCTTGAGACGCATTATGGGTATTAGATGGCCTGAAATAATATCCAATGTAGACCTATGGCAACTTGCAGATGAAAAACCAGTACAAACTCAAATAAAAAGAAGAAAATGGAGCTGGATAGGACACACACTCCGCAGAGAGGACCACGACATAATCAAAACAGCTCTAGACTGGAATCCACAGGGATCACGGAAAGCAGGTCGACCCAAAACTACATGGCGCAGAACCATCTCAAATGAAGCCAAGTTAACAGGGAAAGAATGGAGAGAATTAAAAACGCTCGCAAAAAATAGAACCCGCTGGAAAAGCACTGTGGAGGCCCTATGCTCCTAATAAGGAGTTTCAGGACACATATATATTGATCAAATTAATTTTAGTATATCGCACTCAGTGCAGTAATGAATATTAGTGCGGTAATAGATATTACTGTACTCTTTTAATATAATAAAATACATTGAACCAGAATTTATTGATGAAGATAAAATATTGAACAATACACGTTTGCTTATGGCACATAAAAAACTCTTTTCGTTAAGATGTTCATAATCAAACTTGTATAGCTAATATCTATAACCGTTATTACTGTTAGATCACAATTTTTAAGTGAATATACTGCATTTGCTAACTCTCTCTTTCGTAGGTTGCACAGTTTTCATACCATCTATCAGTTTGACCTGCTTAAATTTATAAATATTTGAAAGTTTCTATTTCTTCAAAATCACATATCAATATATATACTCGTTTATTTCCATAGAGCTATTAACAGAGTAACAGTAACCTTCCTGGGTGTATTTTAAGTTTCATTTTTAATTTCATGTTTAATATTTACGCACTTACTACTTCATCTTTCTAGACTATCTTTATTTTCATAATGCATTTTTCTTATATAACATTGCTTAATCTGTTTCTAATCATCTAAGGTTCTCAGGTAATTTAACACAGGGTGGTCCTGGAACCTGAAATATTTAGGGATAATTTTAAACGCATTGTATGAATGAAGTAGTTGATATAAGCATGTGTCCGAAAAGGAATTTCTGCGTATAGTTATGATTTTTTATACAAGAGCGATATAGCAATAATGCTTCACACATCATGACTCAAAAATCTACAGCAAAATAGTATATTGTATGTTAAAAACTGAAAATGCATTCTTGCCGCTTGCGCATCATGTAAAAGCGACAAGAGCACTTTTAGCTCCAAATATACATACTATTTTGTCGACGACGGACCTTGTTGTTAAGGCGAAAATAACCATATTATTTCATTTTAGAAAAATATTAATTGACAATAAATTTAGAATTACTCTCTTAGTCTATGACTTGTGACGCGATTGTTTAAATAAATAACGAGCGTTGTCAAGGAACATCCTGACGTGGCTAAAACTATTTTGCTCACGCGGAAATCCAAAAGTCATGTCACTATAGATTAGTACACTAAGTTAGTGTAAGGTACCGCCATTAAAGATTTTTTATATCTGTTCGACAATTTTCTCAAACTGGGTATAACAAAACACAATCAAACATATTTTTAACTTTGCAGCAGTGCCATTACAACAAAAAGAGAAATCCCAAAAACTATTGTCTTCCTTATTCCACTTGGAAAAATTGCATTTGTCATCTTTATCTTACAATTTTATCACGTGAGGTATAGAATGGCAGTACCTTACACGTTTTGTACTAATCTATTGACCTTACCCAAAACGTTCAGCGAACGACAAAGTGATGAAAACGCTGCCTAGCGGCGAATGTCAACTTTCTGTTGTCAAATGACAGCGAGAAAAATCTACTTTTAGTACGTAAAATTGTCGTTTTATCTGTAAAAATTTGGACGCAGCGATTCCTTTTGCCCAGTGGTTTAGGGTCATTAGACAAGTATAAAACCAAAAAGCCGTATCCCCACTCCCTGCCATATACAGCCGCCAACTTGAAAACATTTTGAAATCGTTTTTTCTCGAGATCCATTGGTTGCACAGAAAAAGTTATTGAACAAAAAATGTTGGAAATAAAATTCTACACATTTTTTGTCAGTGCAGCGATACCAAGAAGTTTGTTTTTCGAACGATAGGAGGTGAAAAAGTTGCCAAAAATTGTTTTTCTCCGTGCGTGGAAAGCGATAAACCTTTTTCCCAGGTATTTTCCCTGAACACCTGCTGTGCTAAACGTGATACAACTTGCATTTCATTACATTCTACGCATCAGTTCTGTTCTATTCATACAAAATGCCCGATTACTTTTTCGTTTGCAAAGAATAAGTCGGCGAGGACCAAAAACCCGTAACTGGACGACGTAGAAATTCTTCTATCAAGGCCAGTGTGACAAGAGAAGATTCTGAGAACAAAAAGTATTTAAAATATCCGAACGTTATTGTGGTTTTACCTTGCAAAAGCGAAATGGCTATATTTCTGCCCCGGAATATACATTTCCCACGCCGCGCGGACTTTGAAGGGCTGTAACTCGGAGACTATTTAAAGCAATCACATTATTAAACGAAAGGCGACCACTTTTTTCAAGCACTACAACTTTCACATTCGCAATTTTTCGAAAAAACCACCCCCACAGAACTAGATTGGCGGAAACCGATTTTTGGTATCTTTGTCGCCCTCTACAGTTCGCAATACCAACTTCTCCGTATTGCGGCACTGACCAAAAATGTGTAGAATTTTCCAACATTTTTTGTTCAATAACTTTTTCAGAGCGACCAATGGATCGCGAGAAAAAACCATTTCAAATTTTTTTCTAGATGGCGGCTGTTTGACAGGGGGTGGAGGCACGACTTTTTGGTTCTACACTTGTCTAATGACACCACTGGGCAAGAGGAATCGCCGCGACCAATTTTTTTAGGTGATGAGGTACTTTCCGATAATTTTACTGTAGGTACTATTCGATGTCAGTCGTCGAAAAAAATCATTTTCGCGCAGTGCAGATATACAACTGCAAGACGTTGCTCGCGCAGTAAGCTTCAGGAAACAATCTCTTTGTGCACACATTCCAAGAAGCATTGGATTTAACCACTCCCATTTTTTACCACAGCGGAACGTCATGATGAACATCCATTTGCTATATTAAATCAGGGCGTATCAATCACAGCAGCAAGGACGTTCAGACATGCCTGGGAAATCATCCACAAGTGTCTGCTGAAAATGTGTGATTATGAAAAATGCCATGTCAGCGCCCTTAAAGTTAACGTGACAAGCACTAAACTTATTCCCACAGGATAAGCACGTAGGCGGCGTTGTTCTGCACTGCACAAGTAAGAAGTTTAGTTTTTCATCAATCTTGATCGGCTTCCACCCCGTGTCGCATAGGCATGTTTTTGGGGAGATAACTATAACAGCGTCGTAGGTCCAAAGCGATAAACGAACACCATTTTATCTTTGCTTTTTTCATAATCTAGGTAAACTATATTAATAACTAGCAATAGTGGCTATGTGGCTGGTGTTAGAACTCAGAACTCGTCCGCTAAATTAAACATTAAAATGTCCTGTTTGTTATCGAGTTATTTCCAAAATTGTCGTTAAATTACCAGACCTCCCTGCATTAGGAATGTATTTCATTTTGAATTGTAAAATAAAAACGCTTCCCATGTTCCAATAACCGTAATAAATAAATAGTCCAGCCAGGGTTCTGAATGGGTGACTTTTCGTGAAAGTAATTTGCAAACAAAGCTATAATAAAAATTCTAGAAATTACAAACATTTTGGGCATAACTCGATACCGAAAGCCAAATTTAAATTTATTATTCCGTGATTTGGAATTTATTTATTTGTTATAGGATCTTATAATTTCTACTAAATATTTTTAAAAATCACCTTTAGAAGTACAATATGACTAAAATTTATTTTTTCTAGTATAGCCATGGAGTAGTTATTAATTTATGAATACAACTATTATCTGTTCACACCTTATTTTCAGTATCAGTATTATCAGCTGTGATTCGTGTCTTGTAATGTTGGCTGCAATGATTATTATCGTGTAAAATCCTCTTATAACATCAAAATGACAAACTGTCAAAATGAAAATTGACACAGTGTTGTCAAGTGGTCTAGATATTTTATTAGCACTTTTTGAAAGATTGAGTTACTTTCTTGTTTCATTTAATATCAAAATGCCAAAAACAATTCATTGCAAAACGAACCTTCATGTAAAACGAAGTAGTCACCGCGGTAATACAGCAAGTGGCCTTAATTTTTGAGTTAATAATTTTCATATCCAGACTATCATAAAACTATGAATGGCGAAATTTTTAAATTAATTCTATTTCCTTCCAAAGCATTAAACAATTGAAAAATATATTCCTAAAATTGGTTCCAAACCAACTTTTATAAAGAGTATTTTTTAGAAGTCAATAATATTATTTATCATATGTTACATACTTGGAATACACTGTATATATAAATATGAGACTTAGGACTCAAAATGTAAATAGTTTTACAACTTAAATTGTTCGGATTCAGATATTTTATATTTTTTTGCACTTCCGGGACTAAAGTTGATACTTCAGTCCCCATAAACAGGGACTAAAGTAGCTCATTTAATCCCTAGGGACTAAAGTAAAAATGATACCGCAACTATGGTAAATTTATGTACATACGAGGTTAGTAGGTTAGGTTTTGTTTGTCATTTGACACACACTGACGCACAACTTAACCTGCAAATTTCGAATTTGACATATACTGACAATACACTTCAGTACTGCCAACTGATTCAGGCTATCCAGGACCTGCTGCAATTCAGTTTTTAATAAATTGTAATTGTCAGTTTCCAAATTGGCAGATTCCAAATTTTGGAAATGTTTGATGATAATGTTCCCAAAAGTGCAAAAAATAGCGTATATACCTCGGGACTAAAGTGCCTAAATCCCTTGAGTGGTTGTTACCCTCGGGCTTCGCCCACGAGGCAACAAACTCCACTCACGAGATTAAATGGTGCACTTTAGTCCCTCATGATATAATATACTATTCTAACGGGTGTTCATAAACAGTCGTCATCCCAGTTGCTTTGAAAAACAAAATGTTATGTCTTTGATTAATTCGTGCAACACAATGAAACGTCATTGAGTACTGTCATAGCGCATCTTTTCTCAATTTTAATAGACATACGTTTCTGAAGTCAAAACCTACTGGGATGACGACTGTTTATGAACACCCGTTATATGGCTTAATCGCCCTAAGCCCAACCTTAATCAATAAATGAGCAGTAGAAATGAAAAATAACAATCGTTATACAAGTCTGGTGTCTGGGTAAAGAACACATTTTTCAGGTCCCAGCAGTCGCCATAAACATCTCTTGCGGAGAGGCTCTTGTTCGATAACCCCTGCAAGTATGAACACTTTAGGTTACTCTAATCCCTGCTTATCTGAAACGTAGGAAAATGTTCCTGCAGCGGAAATGTTTATTTATCAGTTACCAGCTATCACAAAGGTCTGGCGTCCCCAAAAACCTCATGGCTGGCGAATTCTTCCCCTTGCAGGAAATTGAATTTATATCCTATTTTACGGCAATGCCGACCAGAGATGACGAAATTATTTTTAGGGATATGCGTTTCACCACTTGAAAGTAACGTCTTCAAAAATTTTGCCTAAGTAGCATATATCCTTTTACTTTCACCTGAAGTCAGAACATGGTAGAAACAAATTTACTACATGGACATATGTGTATTAGTTGCTTTATTTTTTGTTTTTTGCTAACTGTTTTGCTATTTATTTATTTAACATCAATATTTATTTAACACACAAACACATGGCCGATCAACAGGCAACACGCCCAGTAATAGATCGACCTTGAAAGTTACAATTTGCAATGTTACATAAGTAGTGATTAAATTGAAACAACAACAAAACAAAAAATTATTATTGTAAGCACACAATCGATTCATCATTCAATTTTATAATACATGATTTTTAAAAGTCTTTAGCGGTTGCGAAAGACAATCAAAATCGTTAATGGTTTCATTGAATATCCTCATCATTCTACTAACAAAAGAGTAGTAGTAACTATTAGTGTAAGCAGCCAGCAATCTAAAAACTACGGTAACACGTAAATCACGTTGTGGAACATTAAACAGAAGTAAACTGGTTAAATAATTAGAATTATAAAAATTATTCTTTATTTTATAGAGGCAAATAAGATCTAACATCTTACGTCTATTTTCTAAGCTTGTCATCTCTATAAATGTTAATCGTTCATTATAATTATTCATATATACGTTAGCACGGTGACAAGTGACTTTTACAAATCGTCGCTGTATGGATTCAATTCTATTTATATGAACAGCATAATATGGTGACCATATCACACTGCCATACTCCAGAACAGATCTCACCTGAGTGCAAAACAATAGTTTTAAGGTGTTTATATCCGAAAAATCCTTGGTTATTCTAAGAACAAAACCCAACATTCTATATGCCCTTATAACTATTGAGTCAATGTGGGAAACGAAAGTTAGTTTAGCATCAAGTATTACGCCCAAATCTTTCACCGCAAGGACCCCGTTCAAAGGAGTATTATTAATATTATAATCATAAGGCAAAATATTTTTATTATTTGAAAATTGTATATATGAGCACTTGTTGATATTTAAAAAGAGTCTGTTATTAACACTCCAATTACTCAGGGTGACCAAATCACTCTGAAGACACTCAGCATATGAGACCGACACGATCTCCCGATACATTTTGAGATCGTCAGCATAAAGTATGTAATTACTAGGGATGGTTGTCAATTCCCGAACCTACTCTTTTGAACCTAGTTCGTTTGCCGGAGTAGGTGCACCTGGTTTGGCGTTCGTTAAAGAGTAGGTTGCCTGATCCGGCGTTCCTTCAATGGATCAAACCTCTGTGCAACCAAGCCGAACAGCGCCAGCGCGCGGAGCGGCGGAACTGTAAACGGAATGCCGGACTCTCGCACCTAGGAGTGATCCGTCGTTCCTTCAAGGAATCGAACCGTTTTGCACCTAAGCCAAACCGCCCCAGCGCTGAGGAGCGCGGAGCGGCGGAACTGTGGAACGGAATGCCGGACTCTTGCTCCTACGAAGCGGATCGGATCGCTCCTCTTTCTCGGACTGCAAATACGTCGAATTTTAAATCGGAATGGGAATGGAAATGGATCGACGCGGTTTGCGCTTCGCAATCGTTCGTAACTGACTAGGAACTGCATAATCTACGCAAGGAATTTCAGATTCGGATTCGGAATTGCGGGATCGTAATGGCAATGCCTCGTGTGTTGTGCCAAAATCATAGACCATGTAGGCTACTGTAAGGTATAAATAGAAAAAACGGAAAACATTTCATAATTTTAAATTGTAATAAACATATTTAATTGTAATAGTTTATTGATGCCCTGCTAATGCAATCAAGGAAATCTTTTACAATTGAAATAGACGACCCAGCAAAAACTTCCGACCGGAGCCGTCGGATTCAAATCAAAATCACGTCCCCTACATAAACATATGAGTCATAACATGCGACTGTGGTGCAGGCTTATCAGAGATCCGACTCCGACCGCTCCAGCGTCTGGCGAGACCTGCTATGTGCTATATCCCGGTGACCACAAGCGGAACTGAACCTAGTTTCTTGCACCTAGTTCGGAGTCGGAGTCGGATCAGGTGCACTTGATCCTTTAGCGGAACAGGTTTTACCATCCCTAGTAATTACCCTCTAATTGACTACATAAGTCGTTTATATAAATTAGAACCAATGTCGGCCCCAGATGCGATTCTTGAAAAACTTCCGAAGTAGTAATTTCTTGATTGGATTTGTGCCCACAAATTACAACTTGTTGCACTCTATTGTTGAGATATGATACAAACCACGAAAGTAACGAATCATTTATGCCATAACACTTTAACTTTTCTGCAAGTATATCTGTATATACAGCATCGACTTGGGTTCTATTTGCAAAATGATCCGTAAGATAGTGAACAAAGCTGAGTAGATTTGTCGTTGTAGATCTACCAGGCAAGAATCCGTGCTGATGTTCGTATTTGTTCGGATATTACTAGATTAATATGCTCAAGTAACCGTTTATTTACAAGCGCCTCAAAACATTTGCCAAACATTGAAAGTTTTGAAATAGGTCTGTAATTACGATTCTAGGTAAATTGCTCGAATGCAATTGCTCGAAAATGAATTGCTCGAAATCAGTTGCTCGAAAGTCAATTGCTCGAATGTGACTTTGCTCGAATTGCAAGTTTCTCGAACAGCAATTTCTCGATTGTCTGTTGCTCGAAAAAAATAAAGTTGTGAAATAGCCTTAACTCGAATCCGTTAATATCGAATATAAAAAAAACACAAATTACAAATTATAACATTTATTAATAAAAAATGGGTATAGGTATGTATCACATTCCGATGATAATCACTATCGCCAAACATTTTACTTGTAGGGTAACACGTTGACCGCCGTATAAGTAAAAATTTTTCGAATATCTGGGGCCACAACGTTTTTGCTTATACATGTCAAAAATGTTATAAATAAGGTATAAAATGTCTTAAATTTAGTCTAGAGCCGGGCCAACACATAGGTTTTGTTTCCCAGGCCATACTCCTTAATCTCTCATAAGAATACGACTATAGTGCAGCGCAAATGTGAGCTGCGTGGCCTAGAGTGAAAGTAACATGCGAAACACATGTGAGTGGCGTGGCCCATATATTAAGGAGCCATGCGATGCACTCGTGCTTCACATGGCGGTCAACGTGTTAACAAAGACGGTATGTTTTCCAACTGGTTCAAAAACTGAGGCAAAATAATCACTGCAAAAATTACAAATAATTTGAGGGTCCGATGCGACAGATTGGCCATACTACATAACAGCTGGAATTCCTTGATTAGATTGATTTACCTTTACATATGACCAGAACTTTTTGGGTTCAGATTTTATGTTTTCCTCAGTTTTTCGAATATAGCTTTTATAACATGCTTTTATCTACTTCAGTGAAATAAGTAACTCATTACGTCACTCATTTGACACCATTTCAGTTAGACTCAATTATTTAATGGTTTCATTACGCAACTGAGTTGTGTAATGGCTTCATTACCTAACTGAAATAGTTTAAATGAATGACATAATGACATTTGCCTACTAAAATATTTTTGAAAATGACAGAGCTGACATTTGTCTTAATGCACTTTTCTCAATTTTAGGCAGTCGTAGATAAAATTTTGTACAATACATGTGTGATGATCTGATAATGCATCATTAATATACTTGTGTGCTTACATAACCCGTGCTACGCACTCGTTTGTAACTTACACACACGTATATTAATGATGCTGTTATCCCACTTGTATAGTAAATAACTATTATCTTAGTTTTAATTTCTTTACTTAAACGTGCAAATTGTTGATAGTCTGGCACGTTCCCATGTTTTTTTAAACCTTTTCGAAATTTATGTTTAGAACGAATAAGTCAAATTAACTCTTTTGAAAATCATGCAGGATTTTCTACTCGTTTTATTTTTTTATATTGACGCACATTCAAACGTACAATATTATGAACGATATTGTAAAACTTGTCCACAGCTTCATCCACCTCTAGAGCAGTGAGCGCAACAGACCAGTCGATATACAACAATTCTTGTGTTATGTTTTTATAGTTTGCTGTTTTAAAATAATAACATTTATAATCAAATGATTCTATTGAGATTTCAGCTTCGATATTAACCTCACACTCCAAAGGCGGATGAAATTTGTCCACATTCGATAGACTTGTCTGAGAACAAGATTGTGTGCCCAATACAAGATCAAGAATTTTACTATTGTCATTAAATATGGAATTATATTGAATCAACCCACAATATGCCATGGTGTCCACCAAAAGAAAACTAGAAGCCGTTGTTGCATTAGTGAAATTCATTTCCTTACTGTCCTCATTTACTATCCTTACAATTTCACTGAGATTACAATCGCCAAATATGAAAAAAATACCCGTCTGAGCTTGTAAATAATTGTCTCCAATTTTGTCAAAAAAGGTAGCGTATGTAGCAATCCCAACCGAGGGTGGGATATAGACAGCACATAAATACAAGAAATTACCTTGTAAAATTTCCAATTTCACCCACAAGTCTTCAGTCTGTGAATTAAAATTAGGAACCGGGACAGAGTTATATTTATTGCGCACTGCTAACAAAACACCACCCCCATACCTTTGGCCAGCTTTATCATAGTCACTATCTTTTCTATAGACGTTATAACGCATATCATATAGTTCACTTGAGTGTATAGACGGTAAAAGCCATGTTTCTGTTAGTATTTTATAATATAGTAATTGTTAGCTAGCACTTGACATTTAAATTCACTAGTTTTGGACCGCAACCCACGAACATTTTGATAATAAATTGATAAAGACATTTTTATGATTGGTATTAGATAAAAAAGAGATAACACTATGAAAAAACATATTTACAAGTCGTTAATCGAAGTAACACGCTGTATATCACGTGCAGCAGTTCTTTTCACAAATAATTTGGAGTTTTTAAAACAAACGTAGCTGTATTTCTTCTCGTTGTTTATATGCATGCGTTTGGCTTCAAACATGAGATTTCTGTAGAAAGGTGTTAAATGCTCATTTACAAAAATAGGTTGGGAAGCTAAGTCAGGAAAGATAAGTTGGGTGGTCAGTCTGCGACTTTTGCACTTATTTAAGAACTCATCACGAACCATCTTATTGGTAACTTGCATAATTATAGGTCGCTTGGAGCTATCCTTAGAATTAACACGATGTACAGCCTGTATATCTGCCTTCGTTATTTCACTCCCAACTGCTTTTCCTAGATTAGTTGCTATATTTATTAGATTTATTAGATGTTTTTAACTCTCTGATGTTGTCTTCAGATCAGTTATTGAAATAATTTATTCCTACTCTATAATTTTTACTCTTGATTTGTGAGAAGTTCATACCTACATAACTTTCCAACAAAAATGTTTTTTATATAAACGTATTTATGTAATTTTTAACCTAATATGGTTGCATTACGCTTGATTATTGAACCATCCCGTAAGTGCAAAATATCACTTCGAAATTAAAGTCAAGTGGTTTTTACGCAATTTATTTATTATCAAAGGGATGAGCTTTTATTTTCCTGTACTAAAAGATATTTAGAGGTAATAACCAGGGATAAAAGCCTTACCATGACCCCTGAGGGGTCGACCCAGGACACTCTTCGTGTAAAGTAGGCAACCTTGCATAGGCTTTGGTGGTATTTAGTATGAAATAGATTATAAAGATCTCAGTAAATAAATAGAAAGTCGAAATGCCGGTGGACAGTACGCCAATAACGTATAAAAGCTAGGAATTTTCAACGGGGGAGGAAACAAGAAAGAAATTGACGTAAGAAGATACAAGTAGCCATCCTTCAAAAAAATTTAAAATGCTAATAAATATCCAAGCAAATGTAGACAAAGTATGTAATAAAAAAAAGTGAAAGCTATAAGACAAAATCTACTAAAAAATCAAGAAAGAATCCGACGTCTCAACATAGAGAATTGTGAAATGAAGGACAAAATAAAGCTCCTTGAAAATCAACTGGAAACCATGAATAACCAGCAAAGAAAGGGGAATATAGTTTCTAAAAACCACAATTTAAAAAAATATAAATTATAAATTTGGAATACAGCTGTTTTTGTAATAACAATGGTGAAATTGGAGATGAAATCAGCTAAGATGGTTTTATATGAGGTTTAGCTACTTGTAATTCGATTTGAAAGTATAAATATTTCAAAAAGAGAATAGTATTGTCAAGTTACACATTAAAATTTTATTTAAAAAGAAACACAGTAACGTTTGGCTGGCATACCAGCTTCATCAGACGAAGTACAATTTAAAAAAAATACAAATAGCCTTTTATAAATGTATTTCTGATTCGAAAGTGTAATAAGATTGATGAGCAGGATTCGTTCGACTACTCTTGTAAAATTAGTTATTTACATTTCGAAACTTCAAACATTTGATTAAAAATCAATGGGAATGTTTAGGAATATTTCTGGTTCTTTAAAAAATTTTTTGGGTTTAGTATTTTATTTTAAACTTTTCTGTTTCCTCTTCGTTTCAGTTCTTTTTTTCTCTTGTAGATGGTTTCATTAGTAAATGTATTATGGAATTAGAAATTTCTTCCTTGTGAATGTTATTAATTATTGATTTATTTAAATTATTCGGTGTGATTGGATATGTTATTATCTTTTTCTCTTCAAGAGGTTAATTAGTTAAAACTTCTTTTTTACGTTTGTGACGTTTAACCTTACATAGGTTTTGGTGATGTGATTACGGTTTTTAAAGCATTGTAGGACATCTTTTCGGTGGTAGATTTCTATGTATTGGTATAGGTTCCGGTTAGTTGTTAAATCCATAATTAGTGTTATAGTAGGTTCCTGGCTTCCATGGTTGGGTGGAATATTGTGTGTAGTCAGGCATGTTTGGTTGATGAAAGGCATTTTTATTTGTGTTATAATCACTCTCCAACAGTGATTAAGAAATACATTTATAAAAGGCTATTTGTATTTTTTTTAAATTGTACTTCGTCTGATGAAGCTGGTATGCCAGCGAAACGTTACTGTGTTTCTTTTTAAATAAAATTTTAATGTGTAACTTGACAATACTACTCTCTTTTTGAAATATTTATACTTTCAAATCGAATTACAAGTAGCTAAACCTCATATAAAACCATCTTAGCTGATTTCATCTCCAATTTCACCATTGTTCTTACAAAAACAGCTGTATTCCAAATTTATAATTTATCTTTCTTAATCACTGTTGGAGAGTGATTATAACACAAATAAAAATGCCTTTCATCAACCAAACATACCTGACTACACACAATATTCCACCCAACCATGGAAGCCAGGAACCTACTATAACACTAAGTATGGATTTAACAACTAACCGGAACCTATACCAATACATAGAAATCTACCACCGAAAAGATGTCCTACAATGCTTTAAAAACCTTAATCACATCACGAAAACCTATGTAAGGTTAAACGTCACAAACGTAAAAAAGAAGTTTTAACTAATTAACCTCTTGAAGAGAAAAAGATAATAACATCTCCAATCACACCGAATAATTTAAATAAATCAATAATTAATAACAATCACAAGGAAGAAATTTCTAATTCCATAATACATTTACTAATGAAACCATCTACAAGGGAAAAAAAGAACTGAAACGAAGAGGAAACAGAAAAGTTTAAAATAAAATACTAAACCCAAAAAAAATTTTAAAGAACCAGAAATATTCCTAAACATTCCCATTGATTTTTAATCAAATGTTTGAAGTTTTGAAATGTAAATAAATTATTTTACAAGAGTAGTCGAACGAATTCTGCTCATCAATCTTATTACACTTTCGAATCAGAAATACATTTATAAAAGGCTATTTGTATTTTTTTTAAATTGTACTTCGTCTGATGAAGCTGGTATGCCAGCGAAACGTTACTGTGTTTCTTTTTAAATAAAATTAGATGTGTAACTTGACAATACTACTCTCTTTTTGAAATATTTATACTTTCAAATCGAATTACAAGTAGCTAAACCTCATATAAAACCATCTTAGCTGATTTCATCTCCAATTTCACCATTGTTATTAAAAAAATATGTTTAAATTTATGGAGGAAACATTAAACGTGAATGTGAATATAAAGGATATGAAAAAATAAACAATGTACACTGAGTGTGTATCAATGATAACAATGGATAAATAGGAAAAAAAGATAAATAAAAACAAACGTAAACTGAGAGGACCACAATACTACAAAGCTCATGATTTAACTCAAATTGAAGCTTGATTGCAGGAACAACTAAGAGAGATGATGAAATCAGAGAGGGAGAAAGAAATACGCAAAGGTTGGATACCAAAAAATCTCTATAAACAATGAGTGGTAAAAATGTGGTAAAGATAGAGAAGATGAAGGATAGATCTATTTCCCAACCAAAAACCAGCAGTCAAAACAAACCTCAGATTGAACTTGAAAGTGACGAACAGGGTCAAGAAAGGTAAACGATAGGTCTCTACAGATGTACCTAATTAAAAAGGAAGGTATTTCAAGAGTGGGAAAAGTAACGTTAGCGTCCGCGTCAAATTTACCTCAGGCACAAATAGTGTGCTGGAAATTTGAATGACGCTAAAACTGTTACGGTTGCATCTCCATAGCGTTCGGATTTTCGATAAGACGATTCTAGCCGCGATGAGCGGACGTAGCGTAAACCGGTACGCCACGCAATTCCTTCTCCAAGTCCCTCTGATAACATTCCGATTAATTTGACTTCAGAACCTGACCTCCCCGTTTCTAACTACAAGCCCTAAGCCGCTCCGAGCTTAGCCCCCTTGCGCTGCTTCTTTACCAGCCTGGCGACGGTAAACTTGATTCCCATCTTGCTACAAAATTCCTTTACCTGCCTGGCAACGGTAAACATGGTTGCTACCTCGCTGAACAATTCCTTTACTTGCCTGGCAGCGGTAAACTTGGATCCCATCTTGCTAAGATTCCCATTTACTGCCGCACCAGGTGATTCCCCCCGTATACTATTGCCGTAACCTCTTTAAGAATTAAACCTAAAACACGACTTACTTACATGGTAGGATAAATCTCCAGGCCGCCGGTATAATGTAGGGACCTAGACGCAGGCAAATTGGCCCGCCAGCCGTGAGTCCGGATCGACCGCAAATTCTCCAGCGATTTCCCGGCAATTCGAACTGTCCAAGACGGACAGCTCGAATTGCCAAGACCACCAGCACGTACTCCTAGAAGATGGATAGGAAGCTGCATTTTGTTATTAACAGAATTTGTAGCTAGACAAACAGGGCATTTTTCTAGTCAAACGATAAAGGAGAAGAAGGCAAAAGTTTGTTGTTTAATTGTCTCTGCAATAGGACGAAGATATTCTAACACATACCTTATAGGAGTCACACATCATTGACCCAGTACTCTTCAATGTTTTCGTTAGTGTCCATTTCAATAGACAACAATCGCAAACTGGCTGTGTATGCGAATAACCAAGTATTAATATGTCACGACAAAAACCTAAGTACGACAGTTACTCGACTACAATTAGATGTTGACCGATTTCCATTTTAAACGCTTACAACTAACTATTATATACAGAGTAACTAAAAATTAAAGCACGGTTTAATTATTACCCAGATGAAGAACTGGATGATGTAAAAGTCATTCAATGCTTTCTACGGTATCCTGTAATAGGCTTGACATTTTTCAGTCATTTCCTACGGAAAGAAACCATTTTCTTAACACATAACATAACTTTTATATGTTTTTTACTTTATTTGACAATCCGTCTGTAACAAGGTTGCACGTGAATATTTTTGAGCAAACTTCTTTCCAAAACTAAATGTTCTTTTACTTAATTTGGACTTCGATTTGTTTTTTCTATAGTAATTGCAGTAAAAGCAGGTAACACATAATGATATTTAGCCCGAGTTATATTTTCTATTAGTGCCTAATGCCAATTATTTCTTATACCTTGCTATACCATATGTTCAAAAAGAAATTACAGAAGGGTTGGCCATGGAAAATAAAACTAATGTCAGCAGCAAGTTTTACAGACAGGAATCTTTAGAATTTTCGATCACACTATCAGAGTATAATATAAACTTACAATAACAAAAATACTGATGACAGTTAATAAATTCTAAAGCTTGCTGTTGACATTACTTTTAGTTTCTATGGCCAACCTTTATGTAATTTCTTTTTGAACACAACGTATTACTTATGTGTATTGTTGATAAATAGATCTTAAATTAAATGTTCTCAAAAGTGTTTTTATTTAACCTCATAAAAACCAATCTACCCGTCATATACATGAAACAATGTTCTATAAAAATTCAAAGAAACTTAGATTGTGATTTAAAAACACATTGTAGCAGCAAGGAAGCAAGATACGAGTGAATTATTTCAAGATTATTCCAAATTCTATCTTAAAGTATAGAATAAGTTTCATGCAGGTAACTTTTAATCCAAGCAATAACTGAATTTTTAATTACCTTTTAGCCTCTCTGAATACTATGCTATATCATAATCATATCACTAAAGGCTTTGATTAGGCATTTATTAAGTAACAAAGTAGAAGCAAAGAATCATGGCTCTAGCTGCTCAGAAACAAGAAAGGCCCACAGACTTGGAGATATTAATTAAAGGGTAACTTTACGGGAAGGCTTTACGCTACACGTCGACTACTTAACGTGTTAGATTTGACGATGCAATTTATGGGTGCTCATCACGGAATCTATGAAGTTCGTAAAGCTACGTCTGCAACTACCAAACCAAATCAGCTTCCGCTGCTTGAACTTGGGGATTATGGATTTAGCAATTAAATTATAAAGTAAATTTACAGTTTCAATGAAAAAACCTAGATTTGGAGGCAACAGTTACTACGTTCTTTAATTACCTCGGTTAAATAATTAATTATAATTCCACTGGCGTATTCACATAGCATGGTACCCAGAAAAGATTGATTAAAGGTTTAAAACCTTAATTGGCAATTCCCAAACAACATTGTTAAATAAGAATAGATACTCTACGTGCAATAGCTCATTGCTAGTCGCATTCACATTTACACAACGACGCCGACGGTGTAATAGTATCTCCCATACATATCTATTTAAACAATATCATAAATGCCCCCAAAAACTGTCTTTAAAGGCGCCAACATTAAAGTTCACGCTCTCAGATTTCGTGCATCAAAACCCGGATTCGTAATTCACATACGCGTTTAATTTGTCTATCACACGTATCTCTTTTCACTCGCGAAATTCTCACACTGCTGAAGTAACCGCTTATCGCTTAAGCAGCAAACATTTCTAGTATCTAAGTTACCTTAGAACGGGGCTCGCCCTGGATAACGTCACATCTTAAATGACTTATGTGGAAAATCCCCACAACTACTGTGGCAGGAAGTACCCAGCCGCTAATGTCCCCTCTCAGTCGACTGAAATCAGAACTTCGCAAAACACCTTTGGAGCCTACTTGAAGTGTAAACCCTGGCCTGTGGTACCCACAAACACTTACAGGCAGCAACTATTCACTGCCAGGCTCCGGCCACTTTATTTAACGCATCGTACGCGATTTAAATTTATTAGTAGCTTACACACGTAGCTATAGGCAAAGCCCGAAGGTTACTGAATTAAAATTTCCATAGTCGTATTCGCACTTTTCGTCATGCTATATAATATCAGTTAAACCTAACTAACCATGAATTGGTATGCATATACGAGCCCTAACCACTATATATTCGGACGATGACGGTTTTTTAATAAATATTGTGACATCACTGATATAATTGCATTAATGTTTATTTGCAATTATATTTTTTAAAGATACATATATCCATATGTGTTTGCAGTAATTAATTTGATTTTTATATAATATTTATTATAATCGCACAAGCAGAAGCGTTTAAATTCATTTATTTACTGACCACTTAATATTCGGACGATTATTAAAAATGTTGTGAATTTCAAGTAATTTCATAGGAGGCCTTTTTAAATGCACGCTGTTAACAAAAGACAATCAAATCAACAAGGTATTGTTGTTTATTGACATTTCTAGTAGCAATATGGGTCGTGGTGTAGCAACGCCCTTAAAACTGCGAGAAATAATTATTAAAAAACGTAATGAAGGCATATCTATGTCTGAAATTGCTGGAGAACTGTGTATGTCAAAATCTACGGTTGGAGAAGTTGTGAAAAAATATCAGGAAACCGGCAATTTTAATGTTCGCGGAAAAAGTACGGGCCGACCACGTTTGGTAAGTTCGAGAAGCCAGCGACTTTTAGTAAAAATTTGCAAACACGCTCGAAGATCAACATTACGAGAAATAACAGCTGCTTGGAACAATGATACTGGCTTAAACGTTGGCCGAGAATGTTGTCGGACGTGGATTCACCGATCTGGTCTAGGCTTTTATAAGGTTTGTTATTAATCAATTATCCTAGAAATTAAGAAATAAACTATCTTCATTGTAGGCTAAGGAAAAGCCACTGTTAACAGACAAACAGAAAAAGAGACGATTTGCGTGGGCCAAAGAAAGAGAGTTTTGGACGGTGGATGATTGGAGCAAAGTTGTTTTTAGCGACGAATCCAAATTTGACGTGAGTGTGGGAGATTGCAGGAGCCGTGTTATAAGAACTAAGTCTGAGGCATTCCATAAGGACTGCTTAAAGCAGACTGTGAAGTTTCCACATGGAGTTATGGTTTGGGGCTGTATGTCAGCAAAGGGTCTAGGAATATTGCACTTTATAAACGGAATCGTTAACGCACAAAAGAATCAGAGTATCCTATCTAATTTCTTATTACCCAGTATACAGAAGATGCACATTGACGATCTTGTATTTCAACAAGACGGTGCATCTTCCCATACAGCCAAATCAACTAAAGAATGGTTTACACATAATAAGATTGTCGTAATGGATTGGCCCTCAAGCAGTCCCGATCTCAATATAATAGAGACAGTGTGGCACAAAATGAAACAGCGTTTGAGGAATGACCCTCAACGCACTGTTCCACAACTGTGCTCTAAAATACAAGAGATTTGGGATTTATTTGCCATTGAAGAGTGCCAGAAGCTTATATCGACCATGCCTTTAAGAATTAAGGCAGTAATTAAAGCTAAAGGCGATGTAACTCAATATTAATTGTTAACCGTCGGAATAATTTAATTCTCATTTTTTGTTAGATATTCAAAACTAATATAAAAATAAATCTTATGTAAGTAGTTTATATGTTTATTTCATAAAAACAGTTTTATATGAACATAGTCTTTTAAAAAATAGAGTCACAATCCAATATGAACCATGTATCATTTTATTCCTACTGATTCATGTTAACCTCATATATCGTCCGAATATATAGTGGTTAGGGCTCGTACAAACCGGCTACATAGTAACTATTAAAATAAACACTACAAGTGAGGAAGCCAAATGCCCATTTCATAATACATAATGTTAATCTACAGTATGGTTATAAAATTAACAAAAGGCATAAAATATCGCGAATACGACTTAAGGTTTCTAAAGAAAGCAAAATACTTGTTAGGAACGAACTATTAATGGGAAATCCAGCTTCACGTAATTGCGTATGAATGAGTATCAATTTTTAACTGTTAACAAAAGTCAAATGTACCTATACATTTTTAATACCCTAATGCAAGAATGTATAATTATTTGGATATATTTCTCAAGAATAGCTAATCTACAGTCAGAGCTATGCAGTACTCGAGTACAAGTACTCAGTAACTGTACTCTGAGTACTTTTAGTGTACTCGGTACTCAGTCCACGAGTAGATTTTTTGAAATATATTTGTACTTGTATTTGACGCATTTACGTGTACTCGAGTACATATCCCTGTACTTGAATACATTTTCGGGTACTCGAATACATTTACGTGTACTAGAATACATTTTCGGGCACTCTAATACAGGTACCTAAATTAATGATATGTTCTTAATTACTAGACCTGAGGTAGTAAAAGCACCATTAACGAAGTTCTGCGCCGTATGCAGATCACCTCAGCCACCTAGCATGTGTGTTTATAAAAAGTATAGCATTGACTTAAATTTTAGATGTTTTGCATAATGATAAAGAGATTAAATTACTTTTATAATTTATTTTATGTTTGCTAACATAGTTTTCTTTGTACAGGAAGAAAACGTGTTCTTTTTATGAAATATTATAGAAAAGTTCTTTCATTTTATTTATGTTTGCCATTATTAGCCGCAGTACCATTATTTTTATTCGCGACACTGGTAAACAGACCACTTCGCGATGCCCTGACAGATGACAATTTTGAAAAACTTAAAAGCCAATAAAATAGGACTTGAAAAAATTTTGTGTTTTGTTTTTACCATTGTTCCGCCATTGCATTCTTCTGTACTCGGTACTCTGTACTTGTATAGGTATTCGAATACTTTCATTGTGTACTTGTACTCAGTACTCGATTACATTTTAAGTAAAGTATTTGTCCTCGCTACTCGAGTACCTTTTATCTGTACTCGGAACAGCTCTGTCTACAGTAAGCAATTTTGTTCCTACATTTTACGGAGCAATTTACTTAGCTTTAGAGGATAATTACTTACATTAAAGGGAAGAGTTACAATTAATTACTTAAATATAAATCACATATCATATATTTAACGTCGTAGATTCCAGCTACCTACAAGGAAAGAAAAAGTATTACAGCTAATTTTTACAATCTTCAGAAAATGCTTAATACTATTGGTGTAGATCATG
Source organism: Agriotes lineatus (assembly GCA_940337035.1). NCBI lineage: Eukaryota > Metazoa > Arthropoda > Insecta > Coleoptera > Elateridae > Agriotes > Agriotes lineatus. Next base: position 66,107,059 of record OW679197.1, on the reverse strand, counting down.
GAGAGCATATTACTTCCTTAGCTCCGAAAAGTGTTACATTTTTGCACCACAATTATGAAAAGCTGTAACAAACAATGATATTGTTTCTCTAGCATTAGTTAATGCTCGATACAGATTTATCTATACTAATGTGAGGGTTTATATCTCTACAATGACAGGCTACTAATATACTTTCTGATAAACCACTATCAAGTTGACATAATACAGTGCCTTGTGAAAGTATTGGATATGCAGCATTTCCATAAAAGGTTACACAAAGTAGATTTACATCCATTTTGCAAACAAGGGGCCAGACGTAAATTTAAGTTTAGGCAAAAGTTACAAATCCTGTTTCAGAGGAAACCCGGTTTATGACATGCAACAAGCTTAAAAGGGTTTAGTAGCTCAGCGTGAGCTGTGGGTTTTGTTCTGAAATAAATGGGGAGCTCGCTCACGATAGTCAAACAATTGTACCTGGAAAGATACGGGGACGACATCGTGTTATTTTTATGGGCAACACTTAGTGTAAATCTGTTGGTGTTGTAATGGGAAACTTCAACCTGGAAAATTCCCTCTCAGCGATGTGCTTGTTCAGTGCCAATATTTGGATCTACCTTCTTTTGTAGTCTCTGAAAGCTTATCTTACAGCAAGAATACGCGGAACTGCACTTCACTTTACCAATAAAAATCATATAATAAATTTAGGTAATCAATTAAGGTAACATTCATAAAGTAAGGCTAGAGCCATGACAAAACAATCCCTAAGAAGTATGCCTGCTCGTGATGTCACGTCGCACAATAAGCAAAATCTCTTACACGTGTTCGCCTGAGAATCAATTCTACAGTGGAAAACACTGCTGATAAAGTGTACAGAGCGCTTAAAGCGTTACCGCCCCAAACCTTATAGCAAAGTTGCAAACGTTCTTATAAAACACGAACAATGTGGCGAACATTTACGGATGCAAGCTCAGCTTAGTACATAAGACATATTCAATATTTTCGGTAAATTACACATCAAAATATATTAAACTTAGCTTGGTGCCTCGTAGCAACGGAAGTGATGCTTGAATTAAAGCGCTTGAGCACCGGATGTGACTAATGTGTCCAAAAATTGACAACTCGAAATTGACAACGGGCAAAATTGGCATTAATCTAGATGTGATATGGCGGAAAACCATTTAGGGCTGCGTCGACTTGTCGAATAAAGGCTGGATAGCAGCAGTTTAAAGATTGACTACGAGCAATCGGCGTTGGTCTACGCACTAGTAACGAAATGTTTCTTTAAGGCTACGTCGTAATATATGTGGCGTTAGGAGGACCATACGGGAACTCGACCTACCGCACTCAAACAAACCGATAGATGGGCTGGTCTTTGAGAAGCTGGGTAGTGTATCCTGCAGTAGTGGTAATTTTCCAATTTTGGCAGAGGAGAGGTTTTCCCAAATAGCAACTTCTCGGAATGATACCGCTATCATTCACAAACTCTATACTCGATCATCTCTGACCCCCTACTGATCTAATTCCCGCCTGAAATATTGGTGCTAAAAGAAATTTAACTAGGCGAATTACAGTGTCCCTTCTCTTGGGGTGTAAAAATGTGGCTCATGGCACCGTCAATCCTCAAACTGGGCAAACATATTGCATAATTTTCTTTTGGAAGAATCGTGCATGTCTAAATCATAACCAACCTGTACCACAATCAAAACTTTTATAACAAATTACCTCACTTAATGACTCATGCCTGAGTATTTTTATTCAAAAGTAAGTCTCTTTTCTACTCAGCTTTGTAATATATCACTCTCTTACGGTGTTATTACAATAATATCAAATTAAATATACCGTTTTACTAACTATTAAAAAGAAGTACTATCAGGTGTAGCTCAATTATGTACTTACCTTACTTCTTAATACAATAAATAGGATTTGACGTATCTCATAAAGCAATTTGACATTTAGAATTATGTCATGTGATTATAGTTTTTTAAAGCCTCGACTAGTCAGCTTTCAAGCAATGGGATTCTTGACTCCTAGCTGAATGGGCAAATTTTCAACTAACAACTTTCTCTTGTAGTTAAAGACTGAATTACTTTTAAAATGTAATCATTATTTGACTTTGTGAATCAAATACACCTTTCAGGTACTTCACAAAATTAAATTCATACTTTCAGTTTGTTAGTAGCACATCGAAGTTTGATCTGACATTACAAAAATAAATAGATATTGTAAAAATTAGTTTAATCAAATGATAAATACTTGATTTAAATGAATATTCTAAAAAATAACCTAATACCAAAATATAAATTTCAAATTATAATCATCAAAAAACTTGAGTACTCGAATCACTATTACATTTAGAAATTTAATTCTTCTAAATTAATTTCTTAATATATTTACAATTATTTTAATGATTTGCAGCACCAAACTTGCTATATAACTTCTTAATATATCATAATAAATGGGCACTAACCTTCTGATTGTCTATCTTGTGCCTGAATGTGTTATCTCAGCTCCTAACTGGATAAATTCTAGTCAGCAAACACCTCCCTGTGTTGTTCCCGGCCAAAACAAAGCTCGTTATAGCTCTTTGAAACCTCTATTATGTGGATAGACAATTCAACAGCATACCACAACAATCACTTTCACTTTTTTACTGGCTTCGTAATAAAATACCACATTAAATGGAATCAAACAACCTTGAATTTTATATTGGAATAATACTTGATATAAACCACCCTGTGGTTGCCCTTTACAACACCACCAGTTAAAACATACAACTGTTACATCACATGATATACATTGGATATCTGGATATTATTTAAATTAACGGTATGCCGCATTACAGCGTTTCCATTTAGTAAAACCACGCTTATAAACCAAACACGTTCTCGGCACTGGCACCGACACTGTTGGTTTTGTTCTTTTTTATACATTGTTTATATTCCATTTATCTTCGTTGATTGAAAACTTTATTTAATTCTGCAGCAAGACTGTTTGACATTGCCATTTGTTTTAATTTTGTTCTTTTTAGTGGACATTCGCATTGAAGATAGCGAAATCATGTAGATAAATCGCCTAGTAACATCAAAATTCTTTTTTTACGACCACCACTAAAAGTAGACCTTTTAGCGCTAGCTTTTTCATTAAAAGTGACGTTTTATAACTTAGCGTGTTTAAAGAGATCAGTGAGGTTGTAAAGTTATTCTAGTTACTTCTTGTGTCAGAGGTAAAGTGTTTTTTAAATAATTAAAGCGTTATGTAATGAACCAAGTCAGAGGTGTGCTATTATTAATTACCTTTGATAACTGACTTTGACAGTACTGGCTCCCCAAACATTTACCTGCCCGTCAAGGCCATATCTTTATTATGACATAAATTATAACTGTCATAAATGCAAACCTTTGTTAAGTCGACATTTATGAATTAATAACAGAAAATTTAAGGTCATAGAAAAAATATTGTATGCAGACTCGTGCATAAACATTGTTACGATTTGCGTTCTTTAATTTAATGAACTATGTAGGAATATACTGTACTTTAGTTAGCTGTAAGCCATCTGTATAATATTTTAAGGTAAAATTCGTAGGAAAATGTCATATTTAAATTACAACAAGCGGATGTTTAGAAACGTGCCTTTCGCTTGGGAAGCTGGAGATATTCCAATCTCACGAATAAGATTAGCGTAAGTTTATGCAGCGTTTACTTCATAAACCGAAATATTGAGTGATGTATATGACCGGTACGTGATTAGAAGAAGCAACGGTTGCAACTCGATCATAAAAACTATTTGCAGCTGGGACCAAATGCTTTAGTAGAATTTTAGATCTTTATGGCGGTAATTTACTAAGGGTCCGAACAGGCCACATTTCACCATGGGAAATCCTCAAGCTTGTAAAAATTCATAGAACTATTATGAACGGTCACGTCCGCGTAATGCCAAATGTCCAAAATTTAGACCAGCTCTGATAGGTTATTGGGAACTTTGTAAACGCCCACCGAGCTTTCTTGGTCAGAATGGACTTAGAATTAAGATAGTTAATAAGAAGATGTAAATACGTAAACTTAAGGTTTCTGTAAACGGCAGAAAAATAAATGCAAGTATTTGTATCTACTTAAGTGTTCTTATTAATCTCAGTAGCTTTGGTCTTCGTGTCCGAGTGTGTTTCAATTAAAAGGATTGCCAGTTACCCCGACTTTAGGCGTCTCGCAATAACATCAACTTTTAGCACTTGTTGCATAAATAGCTATTAATAAATGGATAATGAATGTATAATAGAAGCTGTGTAAATATGTTTTTTTAATAAATATTTATTTTTAATTTGGCTGGTAGAAGCATAGTTTTGTTAATTATCGAAGAATCAGTGCTACAAGTTTGTAGTAACTGATTCGTTCTTCTGAAGAGATAGTGTTACATAAATATCTTATTCAATTCTTTGAAGCCTCTAACCGTTTTCTTATTTTTCAAGTAACGATTATCTTTCTATATAGATCGCTCGCTGTACCTAAGGTATTTATCATAATTTTATTTTTTATTCCTTTATGTGTCTTTCCTTCCCATGACGTTTAGCATCATATATTAAATTTGATGTTCTGAAAATATTTTCAAAATATTTTTTTATTATCTGTCGTATATTTAATATGGTCGTTTTTATATAGAGTTTTTGGTTATTACATTTTTTATTTTATCCCAATAAATTCGGTTGTAGTTTTACCAACCATTTATTTAATATGATTCCATTCTAATTTTATATTATTACTAATGCGAATCTTCAATAAATTAAAATAGTTAAAAACGTCACGTAAAATAACATTCCATTCGATGTAGCTCCAGTTTTATAATGTAAATCAATCCATTTGGTTATTTTAACAGGTACAAGGAAACGTTTGTTCAATAATTGCCTACTGGCAGTTTTACTATACTTACATAGTTATTAACTTCTGGCTGTCTACGCAATTTCCCTAAACCTATAAGATCTTTAATTTGATTTTTCAATATCAAACATACACCTACTACCTATAATATTTCCTCAACAACTTTTTTCATTCCAGATTATTCGAGGAACACGCAGAGCTGCTGGTCCTATTCGAAAAATTTAAGGAGCTGCGAACCAAGGAAGATCAGGCTAATAGTTTAGAATTAGCGGAGCACGCCAGTACGGTCATGAACACCCTAGACGAAGGTATCAAAGGCCTGGACAACTTAGACGCTTTTTTCGAATTTCTGCACCAAGTGGGAGCTTCACATCGAAAGATACCCGGGTTCAAAGTAGAGTATTTTTGGGTGAGTACGAATGCGCTTCGTTCGCGCCGGTGTTTGGCTATCATGCGCCCGGGTAAACATGCACTATTTGCTTTGGCATTTACATTAGCAGCAGGCAGATTTGCTGCTGTGGTTAAGACGGCGTGGAAACACTCACGTACACTTGCTTGTGTGCTACTTGTATTTAGTTTTCGCTTGGGAATCATTTGTTTTCAGAAAGGGAGTTGAGTTTATACTAACTTCAAATTTATGTGTGCTGAGCTTCGTATAGTTCCAGTAAGTTGGAGATTAAATCAAAACATTTGAAAGACAGCTATAATTAATTGGAAAACACTTTTCATTTACTGCATTTATCTACATCCCGCTGTAGTATACCAGACTATTTGCTCTCTGTATAGAATAACAGTGTTTATTTCCTTCCTCATCATTCGTTTCAAAGGGGTACATAATTCACACTGAATGTTTTGAGTCCCGACTATTGAAACGCTATAAGGTCAATGGCAATGTATATTTTTATAAAGTTGTTGGTTTAAACAACACTGGTTGATTAATTGTTGTTTAATTTGTCCATTTTTAACAGGTTGTTTTCCATGAAACCGAATTAAAATGCGAGCATTTCTATTTGGGCATTCTTTAACCAAACAACGTTGTGCAGATAAAAAAGCTATTGGGAATAGGTAAAGTCATGCTATGCTTCATTTTCTTATATGGGTATTTCGCCACTCTGCAAATTAAAATATTAAATAACGAAAATATTAACAACGAACGTTTCGAGGGACAATCTGCCCTCGTTATCAACGAATAACAATTAAAACTAACAAGAACTTATCTTTTTTTCACTGGAAGAAAAAACGACCAACCTCCAATGAATTTTCTGACATTGACGTTTGTTGATATCTGTACCTACTTGATCTCATCTTTAAGAATCGATAGCCAACTATTGTCTAAAAATATTGAGAAAGACGACACGCATTTTTCTTCGTTAAGTAAAATGTATGCCGTTTCCTTAATTTTTCGCCTAGTTGACATCGATTCTTTAGACAAGATCTTTGTGTTGTCCCATTGTATTTTATGGTTTTCATCCCAAGCATGTTCTGCCAGCTTAGACTTATTGAATTGATACGTTTTCAACATATTTTTATGTTCTTTAACTCTTACTGCTAAAGGCCTGGATGTTTCACCGATATAATATTTCCCGCATTCACAGGGAATACTATATATACAATTCCTTGAATGTTGTTCTTCGTTGAACGGTTTAGTTTTTGTAAGAACTGACCGTAAAGTATTCATCGTTTTGAATACCGTCCTAACATTGAATCTATTTCCAATTCGTCTAATTTTGTCAGATATGCCTGGAATATATGGTATAGTAAGAGTATTATATTTTTGAGTGTCATTCCTTTGTATGTGTGTGGCATTGCTTCGTGTATTGAAAATGTTCCGAACAAGAGTCTCTGGATAGCCATTATCTTGTAAAACATTAATAATAAATTCTTTCTCTTTTTTGAAAATTGTATCATTAGAGCAAACAACTTTGGCTCTGTCGTAAAGACTTTTTACAACGCCTGTCTTTATGTTTTTGTGATGGTTAGAATTAAAATGTAAGTACCTATTAGTATTGGTTTTCTTACGGTATACTGATGTTTCAAAAGTGTTTATTGTGCGTGTGATTAGTGTATCAAGAAAGGGTAACTGATTGTTTTGCTCTGTTTCTAATGTGAATTTGATGGAGGTTTCTTTACTGTTAATATGTTCAAGAAATTTGTCCACCTCATCCATATCATGAGGCCAAATTGCAAAAACATCATCGACATATCTCCACCAAACTACTGGTTTGTTGGTATACGTGTAGACATGTTGTTGTTCAAAGACTTTGAACAACAACATGTCTACACGTATACCAACAAACCAGTAGTTTGGTGGAGATATGAAGACTTTGAACAACAACATGTCTACACGTATACCAACAAACCAGTAGTTTGGTGGAGATATGTCGATGATGTTTTTGCAATTTGGCCTCATGATATGGATGAGGTGGACAAATTTCTTGAACATATTAACAGTAAAGAAACCTCCATCAAATTCACATTAGAAACAGAGCAAAACAATCAGTTACCCTTTCTTGATACACTAATCACACGCACAATAAATACTTTTGAAACATCAGTATACCGTAAGAAAACCAATACTAATAGGTACTTACATTTTAATTCTAACCATCACAAAAACATAAAGACAGGCGTTGTAAAAAGTCTTTACGACAGAGCCAAAGTTGTTTGCTCTAATGATACAATTTTCAAAAAAGAGAAAGAATTTATTATTAATGTTTTACAAGATAATGGCTATCCAGAGACTCTTGTTCGGAACATTTTCAATACACGAAGCAATGCCACACACATACAAAGGAATGACACTCAAAAATATAATACTCTTACTATACCATATATTCCAGGCATATCTGACAAAATTAGACGAATTGGAAATAGATTCAATGTTAGGACGGTATTCAAAACGATGAATACTTTACGGTCAGTTCTTACAAAAACTAAACCGTTCAACGAAGAACAACATTCAAGGAATTGTATATATAGTATTCCCTGTGAATGCGGGAAATATTATATCGGTGAAACATCCAGGCCTTTAGCAGTAAGAGTTAAAGAACATAAAAATATGTTGAAAACGTATCAATTCAATAAGTCTAAGCTGGCAGAACATGCTTGGGATGAAAACCATAAAATACAATGGGACAACACAAAGATCTTGTCTAAAGAATCGATGTCAACTAGGCGAAAAATTAAGGAAACGGCATACATTTTACTTAACGAAGAAAAATGCGTGTCGTCTTTCTCAATATTTTTAGACAATAGTTGGCTATCGATTCTTAAAGATGAGATCAAGTAGGTACAGATATCAACAAACGTCAATGTCAGAAAATTCATTGGAGGTTGGTCGTTTTTTCTTCCAGTGAAAAAAAGATAAGTTCTTGTTAGTTTTAATTGTTATTCGTTGATAACGAGGGCAGATTGTCCCTCGAAACGTTCGTTGTTAATATTTTCGTTATTTAATATTTTAATTTGCAGAGTGGCGAAATACCCATATAAGAAAATGAATTATGAATTCACGCCACAAAGAAGTTTCAGAGATTATCATGCTATGCTGCTATGAAGAACACCCAAAACCACGATTACCGCAGAAAATGTGACCAAAGTTAGTTTTTATTGGCATGTTGGGATCGGGCGTCACCTAAACTACCTTAACTAATCAAAACCTTAAAGTCCGGACCGAGAGTCGAACTCTTCCGAATGTCCCGTACTTCACTCTGACCTCGACAGTAACGGCCGAAGCCAGTGACCCACCGCATTCAGAATGCAAGGGACCATATCTGCTGCTAATTCCTTTCTCTCACCTCTTGTCATCGCGAGCGTTCTAGGAGGGTGTGTTGCGGGGTATCATCTTCGCCGCAGTTTACAGACTCCCGTGTTGATCAACTTTATCTCGTGAATGTAGTCACCTAAACACCCGTGACCCCAGAGAAGAAACCCGCACGTCACCTCTATCGACAGTCCATTATCTATTTCTATGTTTCTATCCTGTAGTTAACTCAGGATTATTACAAATTACGGGTATATGAAATTTTCTTCTAATTCTTTTATGATCTCGCAAATAGCCGTCGTGTCAGAATGTGTTCAAACAGTTTTTCCATCAAGTTAAGCAGGCATAGCTATCTGGAGGTGTTATTTGCTTTTCTATTAGTATAAGCCTGCCTACCTTCAAAGCCGAGAAACATTTTCCTTCTTTTACCAACTTTTCATGACTACAGTACAAGTCCGTGTTCTTCACTGCTATTAGTTTTGCACCTCCGAAGGTTTCCCGTCTTATTCCACTGCTTTACCCCGTTTGATCTTCTTTCCGGCCACTCTCACCCCCTCACCTATGCAAGTAGGTACAGATCCAGTAGACTGCGGAAAAAGAGGACTTTCTTATTGTAAGCCTGGCACCCTATCCAGTGCGCCACCGTTTGAAACAATAAAGAAGCCGACCTGCGATTGACTACAGTTTATACACCACGGCAGCTCTGAAAACTCTTTACTTATCGCGATGGCCCTAACTAACTCAAATTTCGGCGGCGTTGGGTCGTAGGTTCAACTCATCAGCTGTGCACCCTGAATTGTCTTCAACAAAAGAAAGGAAATGGGCGCCAGAAATCAAAAGATTTCAAATAATAAGAGGAAATAAACTGCAAGTGACTAACGTTTAATTAGTAATCAATAAAATAGTCTTGTAGTATCAGTAGTAAATTATCAGAACGATTAGAATGCAAATAATGTTATAACAAAATTGTGTACGTAAACTGAAGGTTGCGCCACGCATAAAATTAAATTATTTTAATAACTTTAACAACAAATTATTCGTGGGACAAGCTTATCACAGCCATTTAATAAATCCTTCTGTTTAGGATATTGAAATAAAAAAGCGTGACTGTACCTTTTACAGAGGGTCGAAATACATCAAAATAGCAACTTTAAATACTGAGCATAATTAAATATAAGCATAAAAATTTAAATATTAAAACAAGAGCATGTATGAAACTGAACGTTACATGTTAATAATGGCAAAACGTATGAATTTAAATTCCAAATAATTACGGGTTTAAAATGTATAAATGTAAAATCCAGGTATTGAAGATACGATAAATTCCGGAATAGCACAAACTAACCTCGCTTCTCCAATGCTTACAAACTGCTAACAGGTAAACCCCGGCTGGGGGTTGCTACAGTTCAACATAAGGTGGTCGTAAACTGCACATAATGGACGAAGTCGCCGTGGATGCCCGGTGATTACAGCGGCAGCAACCACAACTTGCAGCAAAAACGAAGAACGCCAGCAAGTGTCGAAAATGAGATTAAACTAGCCATAGCTTCCGAGATAAATTCATGGATGAAACTGGTAATTAAGAGCTAAGAAAAAAATGTAATTACTATGGGAATAACAAACAGAAAAACGCCCTCGTACCTGATCATTGTCAGCCCTAGGAAACATACACTGCTCATTAGATTAATTGAGCGCACGTAATTTGACTTGAACAAACATTATTTAACCACGCCGGTGACGGCGGGCCAAAAATAGCAAGTGCGAGGTACGAACAATTCGTTCCCAAAGGAAAGTTCGCACTCTGATAAGAGATAGCGCGGGTCGAGAGTTCATCGCGCTAAAGAAAGAACTCGATCCAGGTACAAAATGCGCTGGTTTGGAAAATTTAAGAATTCGAAATGTAAAGGATTTATAATTCAAATAAAAATATACAGGTTAAGCCTGAAATAAAATGGTAACTGGCGAAACAATTAGGCGAAGCCAAAAAATTGTTTCACGTTGTGGTTTTGAAAACACTTGCTTATTATTCTGTATATCTGCTGTATATGGTGATACCATTACACTATGTGACAGTTGAGATATTTATGTTAGTTATATAAGGTTTTCTCTGAATGATGTCATTTTTGATAGTGATCTATTATAAGATGCTTTATGGGACACTGTCCCGGGTTCCGAGTTTTTGGTCTACTCCCGTCCTCAAGCGAATGCACTCCTGGTTAGTCCTGAGAAGGACTGATTTTTGTACGTATATCAAGCGTTTTACATATTTTTAAATCATTTCAAAACTTGGACATATACCTGTATGCCTATGCAAGCGATTTTTTTCTGCCAGTATACAATTGTGAGGTCAACATGGTGTAGTGTGTAAATATAGTGAAACATGGTGCTATCTTTTAACGTTAACACACACCTAATAGGTATCTTCGACGAATTTCCAACGACGGTTCTTCTGCTTCCACATATAACGCTTCATTGCTCTCGCGCAAATACGCAACCCTTTATTGTGTAGTAAGTGCACAAGTTTTAACTGGTTTTCGCTTGAGCTTCCATACAGTATACAACCAAACTCAATGTGTTACGATCACATATTGATTGTCGTTTAAAAGACATTTAAAAAATCGAGTTGTCATCACATTCACCCTCCATTTTACTTTAGTAAGCATACGTAATATACGAGGTAGAGTCAAATGAAAACATAAAAGTTGTTAAACAAAATGCTTTGAAGCAATGCAAAAAAAACAAGTATATCATTTTTCGAAGTAGTCTCATTGTGTTGTATTCACGTCCTCCGCCGTTTTGGAAGCGCTTGAATATCCGAAGAAAACAATTCTTTCGGTTGCGTGAACAGCCACTCATGCACCGCCTGAATCACTTCATCACTGTTCTGAAATGTCTTCCTTCTTTAAGTGAACCAAAGACATGGCAATCTTTTGAGACGGTGTAAAGAGAATAAAGAGGATGTGGTAGACAGTTCAACTTCAAATCATGGATAGCTGCCAGGTTGCCACCGTTGACATGCAGTATGGGGTCTCACGTTGTCTTGTTATAAAAGAATGCCAGAACATTGGTTCCGATGGCAGGCTTACAACGGTTCCTTAGAAGTTCTGAGTATGTGACACTAAACAAAACTTCCCCTCTTGCATCCCAAAAAAAGTGTTAGCATAACATTTCCTGCCAAGAGCTATGTGGACATTTTTAGGATTTGGTGAAGAGGACAACGCATTCTTGAATTTATGCAAGCCTTCTATTTGTGTAGTGCCGTGGATTATTTTTTGCACTCGTACAAGACGCACTTCGGAACATAAATTGTATAGTTATAGGAGCAGGTTATTTTGCTAAAGGGTTTACACTTGATGAAAAGATGAAGATTGTAGGATAAGATGTGAATGGAGTAGTCAGGCCTAACTACACCCTTAAGACTTTTATACAATATATACAATTAAATTGTGTCGTGTTTTGCTGTTTGATCTAATAACCTACTATCTGCATAAAATTCCCTGCTTGTAAACAATGTAAGTCCGGCATACGTCTACTGTAATAGTTACACATTGTGGACTAGTTTTGCAGTCTAATTTATTTTCGCATAATTTCACTCAATTGTCTATTTCATGGACAAACAGAAGTTCGAACACTCTTGGTTTCGGGTTGATAATACTGCTCATTCTCAGTCACAATCCTTGTCAGAAAGGCATCTCCTTTTGCTCAATATTATCGCAAAAGTTCTTCACAAGCATCAACACGTCCATGTTTTAATTCTGGAGTCGATTGCTTTGGCACCCATCTTTCTGATACCTAATTAAACAAGAGGATGTCATCCGTAACGTGATGTACAGAACCATGGCTCATATTCAGAACTTCAGCGATATCATCAAGGATAACCAGACTATTTTTGTTCACCAAGGCTTTAATTGCCGTAGTTGATTCAAGCGTGACAATACGGTTTGCTTGAGTAGGGCGGAAAGAAACCGTTTCTGATTTTTTTGCTTCATTCATATACTTGTAGTCGCGGCAAACATACATATCTTATTGTAGCTTCTACGATGGATATCAATGAGTTTAACCCCTTTACTATGCAAAAAACTAATAACAGAACGTTGCTCCTCTCTACTGCAGTGTTCTAGTGCAGTTGTCTTCTTTAAACTGTCGCTATGTCAAGATTTTCAATGGTTTCTATGATGTCATTAGCAAGACCTTCTACTTATCAAAAATACTATTTTGCCAACTTGTAAGGAAAAGTTCCATTCGGTATATTTCATAGGGCATTTTTAAGGTTTTCATTTGACTCTACCTAGGTTTATGTAAATTTCACATTTATTAGTGTCGTATTATTTTATACTAGCAGTCCAGTGAGACAAATGTCTCATTTAACGCGCCTTCAAACCTCGATCGGTTAGGCAACCAACCAGACCTGGAAGGTGTCAAAGTGGTTGCCTAACCGATCGAGGATTTAAGGCGCAGAGGGTCGCAGCTACGTTTGGCGGCCGAAACAGTTTTTATTTAATACGCGTTCTATTTGAAAAACGGTCTTTTTGTGATTTCTCGAAAACCGGAAGTGTCACGTGACTGAAATTCGGTTCCTGACCTGACATGACCATTCCAAACATATAACTTTAATAACTTTTTTCTCTATCTCTTACGGTTTGGCTGCTGAAACAGCGTCCCGGATAAAACAGCGTCCCAGACAGACACGTCTATTAGATAAAGGATAATTATCAATTTTAATTTGTTGTTTAGAACTTATACGGATACTTTATTATATGCAGCCTGATATTTTCTATGATAATTTTATTTGACTGAAGGTCTTTATAGAGATCTGACGTGATAAAACTCTTCAGCCATTTTCGTGGTATATACTTCCAAACCATTGTCAAGTAGCAGCTTATTAGTGCGCTCCATAGCAACAGAAAAGCTATTCTTTAGTTTTCCAAATATTTATTAGATGAAACGATGCATACATCATGTGTGTACTGGATAATCTTAATGTTGGTAACGAAAATTTTATGAACGTCCACAGTCTTGAGGTAACCAAATTAAAACAGTTGTTGCTCCCCAAAAATAGTCATTTGCTCTAGCATGTACAATATCTGTCTCTCTCTATTGTTCCCTCTCTTTCTTTATCACTATCTTTCTATCTTACAGCTTTCGTGAGGACGTAGTGAAGCTATGAAATGGCTGTCTCAACAGTTGTTTCCCATGCCTCACTGTCTTGAGGAACTTATACCGATTCTTGTAATCATAGTTCCAAGTGTTAAATGGTCGAACAATTTTAGATACATTCTACTGATGTTTCAGAAGAATCGATTTTTAATTCATAATTGCTTCAGGATTGATATTCTGTTCAAGGGATCCTCAGCGTCCGCCTATAGGACCACATTTCCAAAGATTATATTTTCTTCTTATCGAGTAATTTGCGAATCCATGTTTGAGAGGCATATGTTGGAGTTAAAACCATCAAATTGTACTTTAGTTTTTGTTTAGTGTTTTAAGCTATTGGCGAGTCCTATATTTTCGTCAGCTTGATTACAAAGTTCCTGGCCATTTATTACCAGTCGGCGTTTTATCTCTACTCAACATCGTCCTTTATTGTATATGAGTGAGCCTAAATATATAAAATTTATTACGGCCTCGAACCCTGTTATATCAGTGGTTTCGTTTGTTGATGATCATCACTTTAGTTTTATTTTCTTCAGAGCTAAACTCAAGTTGTTTTCAGGAACTTGCGGTGTCGTCGGGGTATCTTAAACTATTGATTTTTTTTCCATCTACCGCAGTATTATCTTCCAATACTTCCCTCATAATAAATTCGTTGTAGATATTGAACAACAGTGGCAACAATATACAGCCCTGTTTCACACCTGCCTCAACAGAAAAAGTAGTTGAATCGGCGTCGTTGCTCCTCACATCCTCCTTGTTATCATCATACAGATTCTGCATCATTAGATACTATTAGATGTTTGTGACCTCCATTATAATATATAGAATTTTCTATGGTTTATTCTATTTTACTGAGCCAAACGCATTGGAATAGTCAACAACAGGTTACATTGAACTCACAAACTTTTTCAATATTGGTCTCCTTGTGCCCTTTCCACGAATGCAACCAATTTGCTCTTCGAAGATTATTTGTAGAAAAAGATAATATTTTAGTCTTTCATTGATGATCGACGATAGTATCTTACTAGCACGAGTAATCTATAATTACCGCAGTCTAGAGAAGAACCATTTTATGTAGCGGAATAAAAACAGAGTGACACCTGTCTTTGGACCATTTAACGATGTTCCATGATTATGTGAAGAGATGAAAGAAAATATCTACATCTTTATCCGCCATTCCCTTGATTATTTCAGCTGTGATCTTATATGCTTCAACTGCCTTTCCGTTTTCAAGGTTTTTATCGGCTTTCCAGCTTCTTCTTTTAATATTTCAGGCTCTGTCCTTTGTCTGAAACCTTAGCATATGTATAATCTTTTAAGAAATTGCTCAAGAGGGTAGCGCAATATCTTTTGCAAGCGTCCATAATTTTAGTAACATCTGCGCGAATATCTCTATCTTTGGTCTATACGATCTGAGTGTTTTTTACAGTCTCTAATGAGGTATATAACCTTTTTGTATAGTTTTTTAGAACTATTGGTATTTCATGTTGTTTAATTTGTTGACATGTATTACTTATGTAGTTCTTTTTTATCTTTTTTACATGATCTATTAATGTTATAGTTCATCCTTTTGAAATTAAATTCATTATAACGTTTCCATTTCCAGTTCTCGACGCTCCTAAATTAGCTTTCGAACATGCAGTGTTTCCTTGGAGTGCCATGTTCTTAGATTTGCTGCCATATTTCATCAATATTTCCATTAGCTATTAATAGTAGGTCGTTCGATTTCAAATTTTTCTGAAAGATCTCTGGAGTTGGTGTTATCAATCTTCTAATTCGTTTCAATGTAGTGTGCAATTTTAATGTTTACTCTATTTTCATCAACTTATGGTCAGAACCATACGCTGCACACCTAGTTTGGCCTTTACGTTTTCAATATAGCTTCGCCATCGTGCTCGTATTAATACAAAGTCTATTCGACTTTTGTATTCCCCATTAAGCAAAATTCACGTAGATATGCTTCTAGGGTTATGTTGAGACAGGGTATTAGCATTGTAATATACTAAATACGACATCTAACAGACGCTCTCCTATATGGTTTCCTGCGCCTGGTCTATACCCTCCGACAATATTTCGAATGTGATTGTCAGTAGTTAAAATCTATCGTAACCATCGGGAGCAGCAGTATGGCATATATATACTTGAATAATATGCAGATTTGTTGGTAGATAGTTGCAACCCTATTTTGTAATAAATGTTTTGAACCTGTATAACTACAATTTCGTCGATAAAATGCGTGTCCGATATTCTGCGTATTAATGTGTTTCTCGAGCTAGTCCCTTTTCTAGTATACTAAGTTTTTGTACTTGGTTGAGCCGTCTAACGTTCAAGATCCCAAAGGTCCTATTCTATTTCTTAACTAAAGTTTTTCTTTTTTACCTCTTCCAGCCGCCCATTTCGCACGAGATGTCTGATCACCTATATATATCATCATTCCCGGTAGCCAATTTCACCATCGTCAGCCCGAAACCAAGACAGTCACCATAGCAGTTAATCTCTGAATCCATTGTTTCTTCGTAGTATTCCCATGGGAAAATATTCAGGTAGTTTCCCTTCCCCCTTGCCTGCCTGATCATATGTCGTTGGCCATTACGTGGTTCATCCACCTTTCAGTGCATAGAACAAGAATAGTTGCTGTGGCAATGATGAATATGGATCAGTGGCTGAAGCATATGGTTGCAGCTATCCAGTCTTTCATTTTTGCGTTTTTCGTTTCAACTATTCATTATTTCGTTGATGTAAGATTGCTTTGTTGTTTCCCTAGACCTTTTTCTTTCTATCTGTGCCACCTTGGTTTTTTCTTCTTGATCCGCTTGATGGAATGGCCTCAAAATTCCTCAATTTCGTCCAAAGTATATTTCTACATGTAATTTCTTTATGTTTGCTAATATCTCCAAGGTGTTCGCTTTTTCTGCTTTTCCTTGGGAATACCTACCACTTCTTGCCTGGCTTTCAAAAAATTACTTGTTGGTTTGTAGTAATGCAGCATAGATTTATATTTTAAGAAAAAAATTTTCAAGAGCATATACGTAAGTCCAGTTAAAGCAATCTAAACAAGGGGTGGGCGAAGAGAGAAACAAATCAAATAATATCTTAATCTAGCAAATTGAGTCATAGAGAACAAACTTTGCTCAAACATGAATTGTCAGACTCCACTAGACCAATTTATTACATAATCGATTGCAATTTCCGCGGGTAAGCTCTCAGCATTGCTCATGAAGCCGTAGTTTACTTTAGCACGCAATTACTCAGTTGTATTGCATAGCGTTGCTGTCATTGCCCCCATCGGTTTCCATCACAGCTATGCTCTTGAAAGTGACATAAACGCGGTTTGTTTAAAATATTCCATTTAAGGGCGTATCTGCAGCAACTAATTTAATTACTAAAATTATGTTGCTAGGCGCACCTATGAGTGGTATGTATAAATAGAAATGTTTAACTTTAAAAGTGTAATATAAAAGTCACACATGCAAAATACTCATCAGCCTGTTGCCTTTGTCGAAACTGTAAGAATATTTTTTACAACATTATTGATTCGAGTGAAAAGGGTGCGGTTATGCATTAATTCATCAATATTCAATGAATCGGATATTCACTGTGACAGAAACTGCGACTTTGCATTAGCTGATAAAGTGAATTAAAATGGCCGGAAATGGTAGCTAATGCCTATACTAGACTACTTCAAAATACTTCAATAATATTAGCATAATGGATTGTCGACATGTTCTACTATTATTACTTAGTTTTGACATAATGTAATTGGAACAAATTTAAATGTATTTTTCATTGCAGACAGAACTATAGAAATATATCACACTACAATTTTTAGAATTATAGTTATAATATTGTTATATACTGTTTGAGACTTTCGCGGTTTCTCGAATTATTCTTCTTAACATAGAATTTCGGCTTAGACCGCTTAGTATTTGTGAATGAACACCCAGCATTCTCTGACTTAATGTGCCTTGCAACGCGAGCAAGAAACCGCGCGATGGCATGCTCTTTGGTGGCTGGTGTTGTTTGAGTACCTTGAGAACGAGGATACTTAGCCAGATTTGGCCTTGTTGCTGTTTGTGCATCCATATTTACTACCGTTTTGCAAGACCTTGCAGCTTGCATCGTCAGAGTGAAAGTCGCACTAAGAACTGAAGGTCGGTGTGGAGCTATTTATAGTGTTCTGTGCCAGGCGCGCGGAGTGACGTAATGCACTCGAACGACCAATCAACGTTACGTCACCCCGTGCGCCTGGCACAGGGGACTATAAATAGCTCCATATCGGCCTTCAGTTCTTAGTGCGACTTTCACTCTGATTATGCAAGCTGCAAGGTCTTGCGAAACGTTAGTGAATATGGATACACAAGGCCAAATCTGCGTCGTTCTCAAGGTGCTCAAACAACACGAGCTACCAGAGAGCATGGCCTTCGCGCGGTTTCTTGCTCGAGTTCACAAGGTGCAGGGCACATTAAGTCAGATAATGCTGGGTGTTCATATACAAATACTACGCGATCTAAGCCGAAATTCTAAGTTAAGAAGAATTTAATATTGTTATTAGTTCGCAAAGGATTTTTTCAGAATAATAACAATAATAGTCGCCCAAACAAAGATTTTTGGTCCTTGTTGTTAAATTAGCTTATTTATTTATTTATTTATTTTAGCAAGTAGCCAACAGATCAACCAATTACAGGCTACTATTAAACAAAATATACATAATTCGTACAATACATACAGTAAGGTATTAATTAGTTAGTTAGTTAGATTGTATGGTAGTGCCAAAGCAAACAAGTAAGAATGGGTACCAGAGACGAAAATCACCTATAACTATAGTTGACATAAATATTAGATAAATATATTACAAACTCGCAAATTAAGGAAAAAAAAAGATCTATATATTAACTAGTTGCTAAAGTACGTCCAAAAAAAAAATTAAAAAAAAAAATATTATAATTCTAAATAAAATATAAATGGCATCCGTTTAACGAGCTATTGCTCTATTTACATAAAACTTAAATTGTTTTAAACTGCCGTGATAAATATCTATCTCCGAAAAGTTGTTATAAATCGAACACATACGCAACATTGGAGAATTATAGGCATAATTCGTTCTGTAATTCGGTATTGAAAAAACAAAGGTATTCCTAGAGTTGTGTGAGGGTACATGAAAATGCAGCTCCGATAAAAGGGTATCACAATCTACAGCCGATCGAACTAATTTGAAAATAAATATGCATGACTGCAAAGCTCTTCTTTTTTCTAAACTTAAGAAATTAGACTCTTGAAGCAATTCAGTATAGGGTAGATAGAGAGGATAGACCCCATGCATTTTGAAATACAAGAAGCGTAAACATTTTTTTTGGACCTTTTCTATTAAATTTTTATAATTGTTGTAATATGGTGACCAAATAACACATCCATATGCTAAGTGTGGTCTCACAAACATATTATATAAAAAAATTAGGGAGTGAATTTGACTAAACGATCTGGCGTTCCGTATAACAAATCCAAGTTGTCTATAAGCTGAGTTAACGCAGTGAAGAATATGTAAGTTAAAAGTAAGTTGATTATCAAACTGTATACCCAGATCTTTTATATTGTTTTTCCTACAAACATTCTGATTATCAAGTGTATAGTTAAAGGTTATTACTGATTGTTTGCGAGTGTAGCTAACTATAGCACATTTATTTATATTAAATGAAAGGCGGTTTACAACAGACCATTGAAAGATTTTTTCAAGGTCAAATTGTAATAATTGACAGTCGTTAATGCAAGATATACTCTTATAAATTTTAAAGTCATCAGCAAACAGTAGACATTTAGAATAGGTTATTACATCGGGTAGATCATTAATTAAGATCAGGAACAGTAATGGCCCTAGGTTAGAGCCCTGTGGAACTCCTGATAAAACGTTAAACTCACGTGATACACAATTATTATATACTACATACTGGCGCCTGTTCTAAAGATATGATGCAAATAAGCGTAACATTTGTGGAGTGAAGCCAAATGAATACAATTTTTTTAAAAGTATAGTGTGATTTACCTAGTCGAATGCTTTAGCATAGTCCGTATATATTACATCCATTTGAGTATTATTATTAAAGCAATTAACAGTATCTCGGGTAAGTACTAGCAAATTAGTACTAGTAGATCGTTTGGGAATAAATCCATGTTGAAAGTCCGAAATATGAGGTTTAACATGACTGTATAAGTATTTGTAAATAATTGATTCAAAAATTTTGCAAGGAACTGAAAGTAGTGCTACCGGTCTGTAGTTCGTTATGTCACACTTTTTACCGCCCTTGTGTATTGGGCACACTTTTGTTAGTTTCCAGGCTGTAGGAAATATAGAAGTTTCTAGAATTAAATTGAATATGAATTTTAAAGTTTCAATTAGAAATTCGGAACATGCTTTGAATACATATGCAGGGACACTGTCAGGGCCAACTGAACGTTTTGGTTTCAATAGTTTTATAGCTTGAACTACATCTTCAGAGGATATGCTAGTTATGTGAAAACTGTGAGAACAAACAGACATGCCGGTAAATTGATCCACATCATATAATTCTCCGTCGTGTAGATAAACGGATTCGAAATAGGTTGCAAAAGCATTGACTATAGTAGTGTTGCTGCTATAAGTTTCATCCGCATACATCATTTCTTCAGTTACTGTGGAGCTATTTTTCTTAGTTTCTTTAACAAATTTCCAGAATACACTGGGATCAGTATTGATAGTATTTTAAATAGAGTTTACATATTCTTCATATGCACTTTTAATATCAACTTTAATTTTAGCCCTTAAGTAATTAAAAATTTGTTTGTCATTGGGTTTTTTAAATTTTTTGTATCTTTTCCAAACCCGTGCCTTCCTCTTTATCTCCCTAATGATTTGAGCATTGAACCAAATAGGGTACATCTGCTTTTTGAAAGATGTTTTAGGTACTGAGTGGTCCAGGGCTTTATATAAGTTTATATTAAAGATATCTACAGCACTCTCAACGGTAGAAGCAGCGGCCAAGTTCCAGTGAGTGTCCCGCAAATTACAGTATAATTTCATAAAATCAGCTCTCTTAAAATTATATTGGACACCACCAAATGAATTCGACGCTACTAACCCCGCAGTGCTGTACTCGATTTCACAAATTAGAGGAGGGTGATGAATATCTTCGGGGACTAATGGCATGTCGCATTTATTTACTGCGACGTTTGTATTGCTAATTACAAGATCCAGCACTCTGTTGTTCTGGTTTGTAATACGATTAAATTGTTGAAAATCATGCATATTAATAAAATTAATAAATAAAATATTCTTGTAGTTTGGCCGTAAATCAGTAACTTCATCATGTGTCAACATGTTAAAATCTCCGAAAATTATTATTTTTGACCCTGTACTCAAAACATTCCCGTCAACTGCCTGGTAAAAAATCTCGTACAATTCAGCTGTAGATTGCGGTGGAAAATAGATACAACAAATATAAAATGAAGTATTATCTATCAGAACTTGAACCCATATGTCTTCACAAACAGTTTCTAAAAAACATAATCTTTTACTTTTGAACTTCTGCTTAACAGCAACCAGGACTCCACCACCCCTTGATATTCTATCTCTACGGTAAACTAAATAATTGTTCGGGAAAACTTCGGTATCAAATACGTGGTCGTGGAGCCAGGTTTCTGTTAGAACGATAATGTCAAAGTCGCTAGATAGAACATTCAACAAAAACTTATTTAACTTAGAGTTTAAACCTCGAACATTCTGATAATATATTTTTAACGTTTTTTTATTAATGGACATCGTTAAAGTCAATACTAGAATTAATTACGAAAATGCGACTGTTATCCTGTTTGCGCATCATAATCTTACCGTTTTTTATCCACAGAAACTTGATATTATGAGATTTTTTGAACACGCGACACTCGACAAATAATTTCCTATTTGAAGGGGATAATGACTCATTGATATAAATGGGTTTGGCGATTCCTGTTGCGAAGCCAAGGTTCTTGGTATTTAAGTCTCTCTTGATTTTTTTGGCTCTCAGGAACTCTTCTTTATCAAGACGACTAACGAATTTTATTATAATTCTCCTGGGTTCTTGAGGGTGATGAGGATCAGGCCTAAGCCTGTGACAAGCGTCTATCATATGTTTTTCCATTTTGAAATTAAGTGCTCGACCAATGCCACAGACTGTCGTAATGATGCTTTCATCTTTCGTTTCAGGAACTCCCTAAACCTCGAGACAGTTGAGTCGACTATATTGCTCTATTTTGTTAATTCGCTGTTTCATTTCGGTGTTTTCTTCCCGCAAGACCTTATTTTCAGTTTGTAAATTTTCCATACGGTTCAGGCAGTCATCCAGTTGCTTATCTTTTTCTTTGATTAATGTTTTTAAATCTCCGAGCTGGTCAGTATAAAAATCTAATGTTTTTTGAAAATTCTCGAGCTTATCCGATAGTGCCTTGTTTTCCTCCTTGACCGCTTCTTTAACTGCTGACGTTATAGCCTGTAGTAATTCTGCATTCATGCTTGTAACTTTCGATACACCTGTATTACTATCAGCTGCACTTTTGCCCTTGCACGACCCGCAACGCCAAGCGAGTTTGCTTTCAGTGCTGAGACCACGATAGCTAGTTTCCCGAAGATTCGCACACACATAATGAAAACCACCACCGCAGCTCTTACACTTCACAAAATCTGACTCTGATGGCAAATTCTCGTTGCATACTCTGCACAGGACCATTTTGCAAACTCAAAAATAGTTAACTCACAATATGTACTTTGAAAATTAGCTTTGTTGCGGAGCGACCCACTTGTACGTTTATACGCTTATATCGCACTCACACCTACTTATGAATAAAGATACCTATGCAAGCTTGGCTATTTTTTTTTGTGTATCTACACAAACTGCCGTTTAATAATACATTGCAGGTTGCATCAATTAACAGCTCCAAGAACTAAAAAACGTAATGGTATTTATAGCCATATGGGCCATCCGTGCGGAATGGTGTAACTCTGATTGGTCAATCGAGGCCAATGCACTTGGAGCCGGCGGTACGTAACCGGCTAAAGAGGTGTAGTTGTGACGCTTCAGATGATGAAAGGCAGAAAGTAAAGTTCTACTTAGTCTAAAATTGTTTTCCCTAATGTTGTTATTTGAATCGTTTCCTATTACTGTAGATTGACCTACTTGTATCATTTGTGAAAAATAGCAAAGTACTCTGGAAAATGGTTCATTGTTCTCAAATTTTAAAATGTATGTCTCATGCTTAGCTACGGATGATTTTGTGATTTGTTTATGTATGCCTTTATGTTCTTGTAATGTTAAATTAATAGAATGGTCAGTTTGTCGTATATAACTAGAGCTGTAGAAGTAGCTTCTTTAGTCGTAACACGTTTGAATATTGTATCTTCTTATGATGTACTATCTTTACTAAGTTGTAGAAAGGTTTAGCCTTCCAGATGTGAGTAGTCCTCTTAAGCTTTTTATGTTTTATGGAATACTTTGATTTACCGTTCCTTCGTCCAAATTTTCTGCGTTTATCGTTTTAACCTCTCAAATTCTTAGTAACGATCAATATACAATTAAATAAAGCACCAGTACCTGATAAGGGTAGATATGGTGGAACCTTAAAATTCTATGGTATAATAAATAAGATACTAATTACTTTACAAAGACATTAATCGTATTTCTCCCATTTAGCATCTAGTATGAGTAGTGAAATCGTGCTGCAGTATTTATTTAAAATCTCCAGTGGAGATGGAAAACAGAAATTTAACGAACCGTAAAGCAATTAAAACCTCTCCATAAATACAAACTTTTGTCCGCAAATGTCGCGCTAGGGACACATCGAATGAAAAAGAAATTCAAGAATTCTCAGCGCAACATAAATACACGAAGGTTATAAAAAGGATGGAGAAATTCCAATAAACCGTCTTATATTTATGTCACGGTCACGCAGTCCATAGTGGAAACGATAAAGCTCCGAAATAGCTCAGATGCCTACGTATCCCTCCTTACCAAGTTATTCAAGCATGTTTTCTAGTCTTTTCAAATTCAAACTCCCCAACTATTGCTGTGCAAATAATAAATAGTGGCATCAGTCTCGGTTTCAGTTATACTGATGCCTAGTATTAAATATATTTAATATATGGTGTAATCTACCTGTCATATCCAAGCACTTCTTGAAAGCAATTTTCGATTCGATTTAGCAACGTCGGCTGTACAGGTTTACCTTATCGCTTACGACGTTTACGTGTGCGTGCATCACTTAATATACTCCAAATTAAGTTACAGATGTAAATGTAATGAGAAGGGGGTAACAAATGTCAGATCGGGTGGGTACATAATTTGGTATCGGATCTTCCCCGATTTAGTTATCAAATGGCTGCTTGTGCAAACACCTCTTGTTTGCGAATATCAGCGTGGATTAGCAGGAAATTAATTGCATTATATCCCTAAATTAAGGTCCTTTATTGCAGTAAAGCTACATAATGGTCTGTAAAGGTCCAACTAAGCTTGCTCTTTTTGGCGTACATGGAAATAACCTTATTTGCGTTACCTTCCGTATGCTCAGGCGGACGAAAAAATCATGAATTAAATAGATCTGGCGATTATGGTCGCCTAAAACGGGCTGTTCTTGAATTTTTCAAATTACTCTGAGTCTTTCTTTCCGTAGCAAGGCTTTGATTGCAAGACAATATAATCTTAGCAGCTTTCCACAGCCCATTTTAAAAATATTGTTATTTTCTGCAACTATTGGGGAGTATTCATGCGCTAACTTTACCTTTAGAAACTTTTGTTACATTAAAAATCGGGGAAAACGCTGTAAATGGCATTTTGGTAGGGGTACTAAAAGGGAGTTCAACAGTAAAGTGAATAGCGTTGCAACAACGTTCTTACGATAAACTAGCTCATGTATATGCCGGAGCACTCTTCGTTGCAAACGTAAGAAAATACACAGTCAAACCACGAATTGCTATGAATGCCAATAGAATTATGGCGCCAGGTTCAAATAACTCACCATAATATACTCCATAGAGGTAAACGAAGTAAGCAGGCCACCACACAACAAAATAAAAGTTGTGAGAGAAACAGAAAAAGTATGGCACAAGAAATAATATCGGATAGTAATTGCAAAAATAATTTATTTGTCGAAATGCTAGCGCATCATTTAAAAATTTCACAATGAAAAAATCTATTACGCTTATTAACTGTATCCAATTGTAACTAATCCAGGGGCACAATATGCGAACAGCTCACAAAATCTTCCCGAAAATTAAATTTCAAAGGCTTAGATTAGCCAAGCGGTCGAAACTGGCGAAGGTGATTGATCCCTTAAAAGAACATATGCCAGCAGTAATTACGGCTACTGGCTCATTCATTCCACACTTTAAATACGGCCGAAAATGCCTGCTTCAACGATAATAATTATCATACATTAAGAGAGCTACGTAAAATTGATCACAGCCAATTTCAGATTAAACAATTTTTCTACTCCCACTTGATATTTGTCAACATGACATTCAAATTCAAAAGTTGAATTTAAAATTTCCAAGTTTTTCACGTTTATTTAATTAATCCCTCCCGCTGGGATCTTCACCTTCTCGTAGGCATCTTTTGCCGGGTGGTGAGGCTTGCGTGCTATAATGATCCTGGAAGCTATACCAGCGGTAGTCTAACTACTGGTAGGGCCTCCCCTGCTGGACAGGTTCTAGGTGAGGGGCCAGACTAAGAGAGATCCCCTGGTCCTCCAGGTTGGGGGTTAAGATATGGGCCTGTTCCCCATTTTCTCGGAAAACGACCAAAACTGCAAAGAAATCCAGACAATTGCCTCGGAACATGGATGGAATTAACCGAAGACGACTCAAGCTACGAAAAAGAACAATGAAACTAGCAACATGGAACGTACAGGAAGTGAACACAAAATGGATGGAGGTGGTAAAAGAAGTTGAAAAACTAGATATTGACATGATAACATTAACAGAAACGAAGAAAAAGGGATCAGGAATGGAAGAAGTGGCAAACTTTATTCATCTGTATAGTGGAGTACCGAAGGAAGAGAGGGCCAAAAGAGGAGTATCCTTACTAGTCAAGAAAAAACTAAAAAAATATATAACTAACTTTGAACCGGTAGATGAGAGAATACTTAGGGTATATATGAACGTATTTGGTAAGAGATTGGCAATTTTCGGAATCTATGTCCCTAATGATGACGAAATAGCGCAGATAAAAGACGCATTTTATGACAAGCTACAAGAAACGATTGACGAGATAGGGGACAATAGAGAAGTAATAATGTTAGGAGACTTCAATGGCCGAGTAGGATCCAAACAAAATGACATGGTCGTGGGAAGATTGGTGAGGACGTCACTAGCGGAGGGAGACTCATCGATTTCTGCCACATCAATCAACTCAGAATTGCCAATGGATTCTTCCAACATAAAGATGTTCATAGATATACATGGATACAAGCAACTAGACAACTGAGATCGATAATAGAAACCAAGTATTAAAATAGCAGATGTCAGAGTGCAGCGTGGAGCTGATTGCGGCTCCGGTCACCACCTAGTAAAGGCAACAGTGGTATTTCCATATACCAACATGAAAGCGGAATCCAATCAGCGAAACAAGCAGCGCCAATTGGGGATGGAAAAGATAGAAATCCCCATGTACAACATAGAAGGACTGAAAGAGGAGAGTATAAAAACTTTGTATCAGCGAAGATTGGACGAGAAATTAAACGATAAACAATATAACACGACAGAGGAGATACACACAACGAGAAACATGCAAAAATGGTGGTGGAATGGTGACATAGAAAAAGAAATAAATGCAAAGAAAGAAGCATACCTTAAATGGATCAATACTAAGAAGGACGAAGACAGACAAAAATATGTCGAAAACAGAAGAATAGTGAGAAGATTGGTAATTGAAGAGAAAAGAAAACATTGGGACCGAAGATGTAAAGAGATTCAAATGTATATTGGAGGAAGAAGATGTTCAGAAGCCTGGAAATTTATTGACAATATATGAACTGAAAAAAGCAGATCGACAATACAAACCATAACCATGAAGAAATGGGAGGAATATTATAAGCGTCCTCTGACAGAACAAAGAACGGAATTTGAAGAACAACCAACGAACATACAGATAGAAGGAGAGCCCAAAAAGTGGAAGTAGAGACAGTAATACAAGCAATAAAGAAACTAAAAAATCGAAAAGCAAGCGGGCCAGGAGGAATTGTGGCAGAGTTGATAAAGAATGGAACAGATAAAATGGCAAGGATGCTTACAAAACTATTTAATAGATGTTTAAATGGAGAAACAGTTCCAGAAGAATGGAAAATGGGGTTTATGTCATCCATATACAAAAAGGGAAATCAACAGAAATGTGAAAACTACCGAGGAATAACTGTAACATCTACGATTAGTCGGCTTTACGGAAGAATTTTACGGGATATTATACAAGGAAAGAGAAGCTGAGGAATAAAGCGGATTCCGTGCTGGCAGGTCATGCATGGACAACATATTCTGCCTAAAACAAATTATAGAGAAAAAGATAGCAAGTGGAAGAGAATTGCATCTGCTCTTTATTGACCTCACAAAGGCTTGTGACAACATACCAATTGGAAAGATGTGGGAAGTGTCGCAAGAAACGCGGTTAAATCACACAATAATAAAAGCACTGCAAGAAATATATAAGGAATCAACAGTGAAGATTAAAATAGGGCAGCAAGTATCACAAGGCTTCACAGTAACGAAAGGACTAAAACAAGGATGTTGCATCTCCCCAACAATATTTAAA
This sequence comes from Agriotes lineatus, assembly GCA_940337035.1. Classification (NCBI taxonomy): domain Eukaryota; kingdom Metazoa; phylum Arthropoda; class Insecta; order Coleoptera; family Elateridae; genus Agriotes; species Agriotes lineatus. Next base: position 66,079,501 of record OW679197.1, on the reverse strand, counting down.
ATATATGTAGAGCATGCACTAAAGATATGGAAGAAGAAATTTAGCGGCATGGGATTGGAACTAAATGACTCTAAACTATATACTTTGCAGTTTGCGGACGATCAGGTTCTCATTGCCCAAGATAAAGGGGACCTGGAATATATGACAAGAAAGATCAAGGAAGAATATGAAAAATTGGGTTTATCTATGAACATAGCCAAAACCAAATACCTTTGTGTGGGGGGAAAAGCAACAAACTTAGAACTAGAGAACAATGAAAGTGTGGGGAGTTGTGACAAATACAAATACTTAGGAGTAGAAATAGACAAGGAAAGAAAAGATTCGGTAGAAATAAGACAACGAATAAAACAAGGTCGAAGAGCGATAAAAAAGATTAAATGGGATTTGGTGGCATAAGGAAGTTACTAAGAAACGGAAACTAACTATTTACAACGTAATAATAAAAAGTATAACATTATATGGAGCTGAAGCGTGGAGGATGACGGAAGATGATAAAAGAAGAATTACAGCGGTTGAGATGGACGCCCTGCGGAGATTATGTCGAGTATCAAGAAGAGAAAGAGTAACAAACGAAAGAATTAGAGAAAAGATGGCAGTACAAGAGACTATAATCGACGATATAAATAAGAAACAACTTACCTAGTACGGCCATGTAAGGAGAATGGCAGAGGGAAGACTACCAAAGGCTGCCATGGAATGGATATCATCGGAGAGAAGAAAGAGAGGAAGACCCAGCAGAACTTGGGGAGAAGGAATCTAGAAAGCAATGAGCGACATATATCTAAATGAAGAACAATGTCTCGACCGGATACAGTGGAAAAGAAGTCTGGAAATCGGAATACGCCGAAAGACGCTATAAACCGACAATATATATATTTAATTAATCGTTGACTAAAATTGCCAAACCTTACGCAGGGTGCCCAACTTAAATGTACCCAGCTTTAACCAAGTGAGTATGCAACACATACATCATTCGCCATTGAAATGTAATGTGTGTTGCATACTCACCTGCTTAAAGCTCCGTACATTTAAGTTGGGCACCCTGTATATATTGAACAGTTATTTACATTGCAAGTAAGGTAGGTTGCATTTTACAATGCGATAGCGTGCATTGCTTTTGATGGCGTATATGAGTAGCATAATAAGTAAGAGTAAAAAAAAAGTCAGAAAAGCAAGGCTAAGATATTATAATCTGAATCCTGTAACGACAAAAAAACCTAATCTACTCGGAAGACATTGTAATAATGGCAGGAAACACCTGGCAACTACAAAACAAAATAAAAACAACCTGGAGGAGAAGGGAATGACGATAAATCTAAAAAAAGCAAAATAATGCACATAAGAGAAGACCGAGAAGTAGGTGCACATATAAACATAGAAGCATGTCAAACCAAATATATATAAAAATTTTAATACCTTGGAACTATAATAAACAATGACGGACGAACAGACGAAAAAATAAAAAATAGAATAGGTAAAGCAAACAAACTGTACTATCAAATAAACAACATTGTGATAAGCAAAAAAAAAACAGAGCACCAAAGCGAAAATGCACCTACGAGTATACAAAACCATATTCATCCCCACGTTACTCTACGGATCAGAGTCTTGGACGATGCTGGACAAGCATAGGTCAATAATAACAGCATCGGAAATGAAATGCCTGCTAAGAGTGTGGGCAAAACGAGAAGAGATCGAGTAAGAAACAAGAGAATAAAAGACGAGTTAGACCAACTACCAATCGTAGAAGAGATAAAATTAAAACAGTTAAGTGGTATGGACACATCAATCGCATGCGTACCCCAAAAGAGTATCCGAGGTGAGAGCAGAAAGAAGAAGAACAAGAGGTAGACCCCAAGCCCAATAGGAAAAGAAGAAAAATATCGAAGAAGTCATCGGAATGAGAAGAGACCGTAACAACGGATCCAATGCCGTGAGGCATAAATGGGAAATGAGAAAGAAGAAAAAGAAGCATTTTACGACAACGATTTCTAAATAATGTCTAACGTTGTTAATTGGATCCAAGTTTTGCGACATTGATAACATATGCCAAAATAGCTCTTGCGTAGTTGTGAGTCAAAATACCGGATGTAAAGCTGCGGAAATAAAAAGCGGGACACAAAATTTTTCCCGAAGTTAAATCGTCTGAATAAATTCATTTTCGATGCTATCCCAAGCTTCTTGTACTGCATTAACTTGTTCGTCTTTGTTCACTGACACATGAGCATTTCATAAAAAATCAGGAAGGCAACATTACAACGTTCAAATAGTAAAAAATGACCCTACAGAACTTGTCCCGGTTTATGTTTCCGCAACTGTACTTACAAAGGGCATCAGATCCAATGGTCCCAAATGATTGACACAACAGTCGAATTCCTTTTGTCGAATCACCCAAAAGCTGAAGTGACTACAAAACAAACCCAAAAGACAGCCAAATACGAAGTTAAATCTGGATTATTAACTTCGCTAATCAGAACGGCACTAAGAGAAAACTAAAAATCTATAATCTCTTATCACAATAAGAAAAAATCACTTCGAAAATATCGATGTAAAATCTACCAAGTCAATAACAATACATGATTATATAATCCGTTCACGACCTTTTTGGGACAGAGATGGCTATGATTTTTTCTTTTCATGTTGGACTAACTGATTCGGTGATGTAGGGGATACAACTTTTCTTTTCTGTCAGTGTCAGTTCGACATTTTCTTGCCACCACATTGCCAGATTTATTATTTTAATATTCATATGAAAATCGTACGACATTCATTAATGACCAATAGAAAAAATAGTTCAGGAGCCGTAACCAAGACAATAAAAAAATTTCTTGGAAATTTTTTGTAGGTAGACATTACTCCTTTTTAGGGTTTGTGTCGTTACGATTTTCTTACCGAATCTGCATTCGAGCATAAATTCATATCCGGAAATTATTTTTCGTGCAGTCCAACTACGTCCTGATTTGCCCTCGCGTCCCGCTCGGGCAAATTAATACGACGTTGTTGGAACGCACTCAAAAAATTTCCGGAAAGAATTAATGCTCTTATGAGATTATATGTGAAAATAAATGATTTATCAAGTGTGTAAAAATAATTTTAATTTCCGTCAAAGGAAAAGTCAAAATGCCGAAAATAATTTTGCTACAACAAAAAATGTCGATTAAGCGATGCTATTTCCAATTCAAAAAGGACAGGCCAGATTTTAAAGAACACGAGTTGATGTCGAGACTATAGACTATATTTGCTGTACGTTAAAATGATGCACTATTTTTACATACTTGTAATAACGTAATGTTAAATCCATGGTTCAAAGAAGGTCAACAGAGATGAAAATAGAATAGTACGCAAGTATAAGAAGGATAAACTGATAACTCGAACTCATTGGTAATGCGCAATGGAGTATAGCTTTAATGGTAATAATGTCGAGATTCGAGAATATATTTGCTGTAAGTTAAAATAATGCATTATGGTTATTATAATTTGATTTTTTTTCTAGGTGAGCCGAAACACTTTAGAAGCGGTTATAAAAACAAAAAGTGAAAATTTACAAACAGCATTCTCTGGCAAACGCAACAAAACTGATGTTTTTACAAATTTCATGTTCCGAAAAACCTGCAACGACTAATTTGGCAATACAATGAAAAAAACGAATATTTTACTTTGGACAAGCTTTTGGCTAATTCGCGAGAACAATTGGAATTTAAAGGGGGGCGTACAACGTTATACAAAATTATAAATTCAATGGGTTACAAACACAGGGAGGTAAACGGTCGCAAAATTTTATGTGAACAAAAGCATGTTGTTGCAGCAAAAATTACTTTTTTAAGAAAATTTTTACAACTTCGAAATTCTAGTGAAAATTTAACATTCGTGTATCTTGACGAAACCTGGATCTACCAAAATGGTTCGTCAATCCGTCGCTGGATACACGAATCAGATTTAAAAAGTAATCCTATCAAAATTAAAAGTGAAGGATCAGGATTTACAGTTTTACATGCGTTTTACAAGAAAATAACGATAGAGATTATCATAAGACAATGGACGGGCAACTTTTTCAAAATTGGGTGGTTAAACAACTTATTCCTGCTTTGGCTAGTTTGAAACAAAAATGTGTGGTGGTCATGGACAATGCACCTTATCATTCAGTGCAGTTGGACAAACCACCCACAGTTTCTAGTAGAAGGGGCCAAATGCAAGAATGGTTGCGTAATCACAGTATTGAATTTGATCAAAAATTTACGAAGAAACAACTTTGGAATTTAATGAAACCTTTTCGGACTAATGGACAACGGCGATATTTGGTCGACGAGACATTGCGGGAACATGAACATGAGGTTCTTAGATTACCCCCATACCATTGTCAATATAATCCTATTGCAATGGCATGGGGGTTTTGTAAATCCTATTATAACAAGCACATCAATTCTCAACCTTCATCCAAGGGTAAGGTTGAAACTTTATGGCTTGAGTCCATTTCCAAATGTACTCCAGAAATGTGGCAATATTTGTGTAGACATTGCGAAAAACTTATTTTGGATGATTGGAGAAAACACATGGGAAATTTATCGTATGAAAACATACCTCCCTTTATTATTTCGCTAGGTGAATCTGATTCAGAATCAGAAGACGATAATGATGATAAAGATTTTCATGGCGAAATAATGGAGGATGAGTGACTAGCAGGTATTTAGGCAAAATTTTAAGTGGTTATATGAAATCATACCTTAGATATTTGTCAGAGGATGCAGTTTAACCAAAATTAGTAAGGAATATGATTATATGATGCAAGAGTATTAAGATATCAAGGGAGCATTTGTTTTAGTGCTGGCTTAGATTATTGTAATTTTTTGATCAACTTTATCATCATCGTTATGTGGAGGCAGTGTAAAATTATCTCTGATCTTCTGAACAAACTTGGATATAATGCCAAAAATAAGGAGGATATTCTATATCCGACTATTCCTTCTGTGTCTAAACATGTTCTTCATTGTCTAAATCTATCTACTTCTACATCGTCAGCATCAGCAGAGGTTTATCCATCAGATGGGGAAACTGAAGACCATGATTTATTCATGCCCGAGTGTTGCGATGACCCACAGAAATTTACACAAAGTGAATTAAACGACTTGGTTCGAGATTTAAATTTACCAAAGAATGCAGCACAAGTTCTGAGATCGAGACTCAAAGAAAAAAAAGGTACTTGCTGCGGGAGTGCCTTTCTCTTATCACAGAAGTCGAGAACAAGAATTGGTAAAATATATTTCACATGAAGAATCACTTGTCTTTTGCAAAGATATTCATGGACTTGTTTTGAATTTATTATCTGTTGTTTACAACCCATCCCAGTGGAGGTTGTTTATTGATTCAAGTAAAAGAAGCCTAAAAGGAGTTCTTTTGCACAATGGCAACACTTTTGCTTCTGTGCCAATTGCTCATTCGATCCATTTCAAAGAAACCTACGAAGACTTAGAATTTCTTCTTAACAAAATAAACTATAAGTACAATTGGCAAATATGTGGAGACTTGAAATGTTTGAGCATGATATTGGGACAATAAGGAGGTTTTACAAAAATGCCATGCTTTATATGTGAATGGGACAGCAGGGCAGGAAGTCAACATTGGATTGTAAAAGAATGGCCTACGAGGACAAATTAATTCCAGGATGCAAATATATACTGCGTCCCACCTGAATCCTGAAAAAGTTCTTTTACCACCGTTGCACATAAAATTGGGTTTGATGAAGCAGTCTGTAAAAGGTTTAGATAGGAACGGTGAATGTTTTCAATATCTCGCTTCTAAATTCCCACATTTATCAGACGCAAAAATTAAGGAAGGTATTTTTGTGATATAAGGCGTTTACTTAAAGATGAGACATTTGACGAAATCATGACTACAGTTGAAAAAGAGGCATGGTTTTCATTCAAAAATGTGTTATACATTTTTTTAGAGAATCATAAGGACCCTAATTATGTCGAAATTGTTGACAATATTCTGGAAAAGTTTCAAGCTGTAGGTTGCAATTAGAGTTTGAAAGTTCTTTTCCTGCACTCTCACCTTGACTATTTTTCAGAAAATATTGGTGACGAAAGCGAGGAGCAAGAGGAGAGGTTCCACCAAGATCTAAAAGACATAGAAAAACGGTACCAGGGACGGTGGAATGTAAGCATGATGGCGGATTACTGTTGGTGCCTCAAAAGAGACTGTGGTCCTGATATTCAGCGAAACAAAAAGGCAACAAAGCGTTCATTTAAAGGAAAATAACGCCATTCTATTAAATTTGTTATAATAGCATAAAGAATTAAAGATTTTACTATTTGCTTTTGTTTATTGTATCTTTTAATACAACGTCCTAGTGTCATAATGCAAGTTTGGAATAGCATATAATTGTCATTGTTTGTTCTTACGATTGTAAGAAAATGTGATGTGATAGAGAAAAGCTGCTTTCCATTTTGAAATTAGTACAACAAACTTCTTTTAGCCACGTTAATTTCGGTCGAACCCCAGTAAAAAAAATCTTTTTGTAGACCTGTGTAATTTACTACCTACCTACTTACTACTATTTTAGTGTTGAAATGTTATGTGGCAGATGTGAAAATCAACATGAAGTAAAATCAGCAAGCCATCCATTTCACAAGATATTTACAATTTTCACATGTTAATTTTTATAAGACCAATATTGCTCAATTGCTGTACTAAATTTATTTGGCATGTAAAATAAAGTGGCATATTCATAGCATGTATACAATTCTTATCCAAATTGAAATAAACATTAATATTGAATGCTTTCTTTATGCATTCGTTCTCATTTTCGTTTCTGTCGTCAATTGTCAAATCATTTCAATTTTTTATCCTTAATTTAAACAGAGATCCGGCAACAATGTACCTATTCAAAAAATATAACCTTAAACTGAAAACAATCTAACCTAACACAAAAAGTGTCAATTTCCATTAGGGAGTTTAGTTGCCACATAGGTACTGCCAACAAAATTACTAGATGGTCATAGCCTCACCTGACCCAAAAAGATCGTGAACGGATTATAGTAATGTAGGTACTCACCGAAAAGATAATAATTAAATAAATAAAACAAAATACGTTAATTTATTACAAATCTCGAATTGAAATATTCATGTATAATGAAGAAGCAAAATTAACAATGACATTAAAGTAAATTTGATCAAGTCATTGACTCTTTACAACCTGAAAGGAAAATTTAAAACGCAGGTATACTCTATTCACTATAGTCCCGGATTGTCAATGTCAAAATCCAATTAAAAACAATCCTTTATATGGGTAACTAGAAACAATTACTAAAGCTGCTAATGTCAAAACTATAAATTATAGGTTATATTTCGAACTGACTTAAGCAAAAATAAATAAAGGTTGCCAGGTAACAAAAATCCAAATTTTCAAAATTACGCTTTTGCGTTGTCCAACCTAGTAGTAACAAAAAAACCCAATAGAAATTCAACAGTCATTTTTGACAATCCGGGACCATGGTGAACAGATTATACCTGCAATGGTAGTTATAAGTCAGGTAAAATAAATGAATTAATTAGTCAAAAATTGGGGTATGCTAATGCCCGAGGGATGATTAAAAGCCCTTAATAACGAGAACGCGAAAAAAACACGCAATAATAAGGTTACAGTGAACATATGACGAGACATTCACAATTCAGCTGAATATTCGAAACCGTTCAAAATTCGAGTAGTTTAAATTCGACGCACAGAATATTACTTAAAAATGTAGTGACACGACTAGAATTTAAAATGTTACTGAATTTATTTACATTGACAATGTCAAAAGTTGAGCAATTTATTTAAAATTCGGCCAATAAATACTGATTCGTAGTACAGCAAACTGAAATTTTGGTGAGTACAATATCGAGGTAATCCATCTTCAATATGAAGTAATTTAATTAGGTTACACAACAAATCGATAGCAAAAATTGATTTATAACCTCCAAATTTAAATAAACAATGATAGCTGATCGCTAATAGAAGCAAATTTTAGGCTGGAATACACAATCATACCGTAGTGCAGTAAAACAGAAAGTACATTCGATAGTTCAATGGCACAATGTACTGATATGACCATAGTACGTTCCCAAAAATAGATGAGCTCAGACAACGCCAAGTAGCAGATCGTTGGTGATCGGCAGCCAATGCTGAAAGCAGCTCATAGAACAGCGGTAACCCCAGTATATTCAACCCCACAGATTGCCTCGCAGCTTTAGGAAAAGGGTAGACGCAAGAATCCCCCAAAACAATATCTCAAAAGTGTATGCACCTCACTAGCTGGTCTCGTGAAAACGATGATAAAGAGTCGCTGAACACATGTTACAAGTACCATGAACTGGCCCAAGAACCAAATTAAACTAAACGTTGTAGGTGGTACGCGTCACACTTTACGTTTGGATGTGAAGTATGTATTATTTTTTAGTTCTTAATTCATCCTAGCTTCCACCTTCGAAAAGTTCTTTGTTACGTCACCCTGACAGTTAACTAGAAGATTACCAAAGGCAGCCGACTTCTCAGCCGGAGCTGGTGGTGGGTTAAACGAGAGACTCTATGGGCATCAAGTAGAAACTAACCTAGGCACTTTGCTTAACAAAAAAAGTATACTTACGTCAAAAGGGGCTACTAAACCAATCCCTAAAAAGGAGAGAGAGAGAGAGAGAGGACGGCAAGAACACAAATAAAATTCTCAAGGGTAATTAACGTGGAAGACTCAATCAAATATCACAATAGAAAAATAAAGTCATTAAAGTATACACTGTGTTTTTTTATCACGTTACAACACGTAGTTACATCCGGCGTGTTTAACATTTTGATAAAATTTTAAATAAACTAATTTCATAGTTGCAACAGCGGGAACTATAAAATTAATTTATTTAAAATGTAATTAAAATGTTAAACACTCATGAAAAAACGCTGGACGTAATATGTGTTGTAACTAGATACAGAAACCACAGTGTATAATCGAAAGTCATGAGTATGTAGGCGCAAATGCAAGTATATTCTCATGAAATTAATAATCAAAAAATAGGTTCTGGAGACCCCAAGTATTTGCTTCAGAATAGGGCAATATGCAGGGTGCTTACGGTTTTCTCTGTATCCTAAGGGCCGATAATACACCTCAAAAGCAGTCAATAAACCTTAAAATGCTTTAGTAAGTTGTTCAATAAGCAAGATAAAATACTTTCAATTTTTACATAAAACGATTAATTTAATTTAAAATCTAGTAATCTTCTACCTAATCAACATTGTCCACTACAAAAGATGTTCAAAGTTATCACCATGTTGTTGTATACAAAGTCTGGCTCGGCGTACCCACGACTCTTTATACTCTGCAAGGCCATCGCGATTTTCATTTTTCAAATAAGATAAAAATAATAACATTTTTAATCAAACATAGGTAAATTATTGATAACAACTTTACCTGTCAAATAAACAAACTTAATAACATTTGGACAATGCTGATGAAGTAGTAGATTAGTTGATTTTAAAACAAATTAATCGTTGAATGTAAAAACTAAAACAATTATTATTTCGCTTATTATACAACTTTTACTAAGGCGTTTTGAGGTTTATCGACTCCTTTTGAGGTGTAGGTACTATCGCCACTTAAAATAATACAGAAAAAACCGTAAACACCCTGCATAACCCGGAATACGCTTAGTATTTAATTAACATCGTCATCGGTTTCAATTGATTGGGTAAAGAGAATTATTAACGCAATTAATGCAAATAAAGAAATAATCAAACTTAATGTAACCGAGTTGATCGGTCACTAACATGAAGTGAAAACCCAAACTTTAAATTTTGAAGTAATTGCTAAATTGCTTCACAAGATCCAAAAATAAAATAAAAATGGCTTTGATGTACACGAGACATATCCAAAATTTAAATTTAGGTCTAACCTTGACATTGCAAAATTATCGTAAGCAACCAGTGACCCAAATACTTCAAAATAATTGCCCTACGTAGCTAAGTCCTAAATTGTACTGTATTTATCTAAAAATGAAGAGAATCTGGTATTTTACGAATACATTAGCATTAATGCGAAACATTACAAGATACAAAGAATTCCATAATTACAGGTTATATCGAAGTCCAATGTTTTTAGGCAAGCAGGTTACTAGATAGATTTATTACTAGTCACCAGGCCTATCAGAAGCTGGCCAGATGAAAAACCATGTCGATAAACGTCAAGCAAAGCCAGGCGCTTGTGCAGCGTTGGAACGACTATCCTACGTTACAACATTCGGCTGCAGATAAAGTATAGCTCAACGATGGAACCTCAAGGGTGAACTGACATCGAACTTCTTGCAGGAATGGAATCTTCAACATACAAATCGTCAAAGTAAAAGAGGGCCTTGGCTTACACGACAAAATGTTTTCCAGTATAGCTAAAAGGAGCTGAAAATGGAGTACATAGAATTTACACAAATAATACAAAAGCAAGCTAAAGCCTACGGTTGAGATATTTTTGGTTTTGTTTGCCAAAATCGTAACATGATGCTTTCTTCCAGGAACTTTATCAAATTTCCACGAATGCAACAGCGACAGAATATTGATTTCTCAAAATAGGATGTCATCGAAAATCCCAAATAAATGAAACATTTGTCTTCACAAACGTACTTCACAAGGCATTCCTTCCTCCAGCAACACAGAATGGCAAATAGCCGAAAAAGATAAGCAGCTTGCCCACAATTTTGAAAAAACCCTGAGAATTCAGGATAGGCAACCAAAATACCTCGGAGTTTGAAATATTATAGGAAATAGTTTTAGAATTATTTAGGAGTAATTTATACATAGAAATATGGTAATGGCAATTATATTGTAGGTAATAACATCATCTATCAAAGATAGGGCACTTAATTTCGTAAATACTTAAAAATTGCTTTTGATCCGTGGCATATTTCTACACAAATGACTCCACAAATATTGCGAAATTAATGCTTTCGCTTGGGAAACTTCAGAAATATCGTCACCAAAAGTGTACACAAGCTATTAAAGCACAAAATAAAACTTGAAAGCTTAATAATCCATATATAATATGTGATGTCCAAAGCACACACTTGCGACTTGCTTTCTTTCTGATGACTGTCAGAAAAAAACTATTTTTCAAAAATGTGTTTTCCAGATGTCCTAACCTACTCCAAAATTCTGATTTCGAAAAGTAGTGTACGTATCCTTGCAAAAACAACTGCATAAATGATAAAAGTAAAGTCTTACTGAAAATTGGCAAATGTAATATGCATTATAAAATAATTATCTATGACTAGTGCTCTTATGCTCTGTGTGTTTCCTAAAACCATTTATACTGCAGTACTCACTGAACTATGCCTTATTTGATAAATAAGAGTTAAAGCACCACATCTGTTTGTGAAGTATACCAAGAAATTAAATGTATATCATATTTCATGCTTCAATTACAATTAATTCTAGTGATTTATTTTTTATTCGATACCAAATAATGCTGCGCAGTTGCGATAAAACGAAAACACGACAGACTAGCAAGAGCCTCTCTTTCTAATCATTACGGTCTAACACCGTCTTTGAGTGCAATAATAGTTATTTACTATACGAGTACAAGTAGGATAAGTGCATCATTAATATAAGCGTGTTAAAGTTACAAACGAGTGCGTACCCAAGTATATTAATGATGCATTGCATAATCACACATTTATTGTACAACATTTTATCTCGACTGCCTCAAATTAAAAGCAACTACAAAAACATCAGCAGAAGTAATGACAATTCAGTTGCGTAGAGTTTCATTACGTAACGCAACTGAATCTGATTTCATTACGTAACGGAGTTAGATAATGGGTTTTTATCCAAGCAGTCGTAGTTAATAAGTTCGAAAACGAATAACTGAAAATAGACAATTGCATTTGACACACATAACCATAACCTATTTCGTCTTGTACGAGAAATCTTCATTGAAAGCAGATTATTAGTGACGGTAAGCAAAGCTTTCTTGTCTACATCGCCATCACTTCCATCTGTTCAGACATAAAAAGAATATAAAGCATGAACAGGGATCTGCTTTTTAACAAATTAACCGAAGTTAATATCTTGCATACTGCTCCAAGAGTATTCGCGCTTAGACCTTCTTTTTATTAGCCCGTGTCAGTTTTATAAGACCTTGGAACTTTATGAAGGAAGTAATCTTCTCTTATTTCCAGCCATATACTTTTTATTATAATTCTAAAACTACAATACAGTCAGTGGTGTACTTAAAAGCCATAAGATCAGAAAATGCACGTCATCAATGTCGTAATTGAATATACCCTACCGACTTTAGAAAAACATACGTTTTAGATAATTAATACAATGGAAGTAAAAAATATTCAATGAACTAATAATAGATAAGATTTTGTCCTCAGGAAATATGTTTTACATTGTAAATTCTTTTATAGCAAAGCTAGCTGTTATTTTTGTGCATATGTGTATAATGGGTTGCCTATTATTTGGCAGCTATGCTGGTAAATTGCTCTTTCATTTAAGTCGTTAAGTAATAGTTATTTATGGTAAAAATGTGTTACATTACAAATAATCCACGAGAAAAAAGTTGAGCCCTCGAGTCTACTAGGCCGAGAGGGGTATTTTCCCAAGTCAATTATTTGTAGTAACACACGCGTACCATACAAAATTTTATCTGACACATCAATAAATAACAAAAACGCATAAAACTTATATTGACAGTTGTGAAAAGTCAAAGTGAAAAATTAATTTTGAGTGAAGCCACAGGAGTCAGTTAACTACTTCTATTTCATTTTGGAACCAGAATATTGTTATTGGCCCACGATAGCGGGCGTAATATTGCTTTTATGTCCTACCAGTACATTAATTGAAATTAATGACTCTATTTTAAGGTATCTTAGATACAAAATAACGCTCCAGGGCAATTATTTTCTTCATAAGAACACTAGGGTTATTATGAAAAATTAACAGTATTTGTTTCCATGGATACAACTTTATTATGCACCACTGTCACAATGAAAATTAATGACAGCTCAGCTAATGTCACAAATCTAACTTAGATCAGCTAACTAGATCAATCTTAAATACTATATCATAGTAATTATATGAATTGAATATGAATATGAATTAGGTAAGAAAATTGGTAGGACATAAAACCTTGAAGGCACCACAGGCATTATGAGTTAAGAGCCCACGATTGTTGTACACACCTCGGGCCAAACCCTCGGTTAGTACACTAACAATCTTGGGCTCTTATTTTACTCATAATGCCCTCGGTACCTTAATAACTAGTATAACCCGAAGGCCTATAATGTTGCTAAGCAATATAACAAACGCCAACGATGTAGTATAAGATTAGTAAGGTCCATTTTATATACCTACTATTTTTCACAATAAAATTTGATAATTAACTTTTCATTAAACCTAAGAATTGTCTACAACTTTATGGAACTCAAACGTGTGATATTTCCTTATAATAATAGGAATTAACCTGGTGGTACAAGTGAGCAACACCTACAGGATAAGTAATTTCCGACAGTTACATTAGCTAAACAACGTGGAGTATCAACGTTAAGCAATTACTTACAGGGATTATATTATATTACTGAGGTTTTCTTTAATGTAGTCTGTCTTGGCGGTTAATGCCGCCATTATTAATACTCATCTCACTTCATAAAACATATCGTTATGATTTACTGCTCCATACATCATAAGAGCAATGAAATTGTTGTTTAAATGCGACAAGACGATACTTACCGTAAAAATTAGTTTAAATAGTATGTTGACACTAGTTATGCAGTTGCATATTTGCTGTGTTATTTTTAAATTTCAGTGCGAAAGTTTTCAAGATTTATTTACAGAATGATATCCAAATCATAAATAAGGCCAAAGAGACAATATAGTGTAAGACGTTAATATGAAAATTAAAAACATATACAGTGTGTCCCCGGATTGAGTTTGCGATATGTGAAATGAATCAAAAAATGTTTGTACGGATTTTGTCTTTTACAGTCTAGGCCGGCTTGGTAAAAAACGATTTTTACTAGCTGTGGCTCTAATTTTTAATTTTCGCGTAAAGTTACCAGAAAGACCACTTTACCTACAATAATTTATATTCTTCTTAAGCTAACTCTGCCAACTGGATCCCATCTGAACTGTAATTTGGTAATAGTATATTACATACCGAGGTGGAAAGTGTTTTATTCCTGTCGAGAGATTAAATAGTTAACCGAGACGCGTAGCGTCGAGGTCAACTTTATCTCGAGACAGGAATAAAACTTTTTACCGTGGTAGGTATACTATTTTATTCGCAACCACTTTATTCTAAACAATAATTAGAAAAATTATTATATTTTGATACGACAGGTTGTGATGCGCATGAATGGATGAACGAGATTCCCAGTGTCCCACCTACACAGCGGTCGGCAACTGATTCATTTCCAACCTCTGCGACGGCAATCACTTTTCCGACCGGTTCGAAAGTTACAAGTTGGGAATAGCTCATTTTCCAACTTTTTAAAAGTCAGTAATGATCTTATTACATATATGGTTGCGAATTAAAATTGTTTTAATTGCAGTGGCGCACAGATTTCCAAATACAAAATAAACATTTAATACTGGGAAAATACATTATTACAATTTCAATATGTAAAAACATTAGAGTTGTTTTTTATGTGTAACTATAACAACTTCATAATCGGCTTTAGTAGCACACTATAAAACTAAAGTTCACGAATGCTAATTGTAAATTCTAACAAAACTTAATTTCATACCGAGCAGCCCTAGACTGCAAAAGACAAAATCCGTACAAAAAAACGTTGATTCATTACACCTATCGCACACTCAATCCGGGGACACACTTAGGGTGACCACCTATCAGGGTTTCACCCGGAGTCTCAGGGTTTCTACACCGCGTCTCCGGCTTCCGGGTTTTGTTATAATTTCTCCGGGTTACGCAAATTTTGTAATAATGTCTAAAATTAACTTAATCGTCAGTTATATCAAGAAACATAGGATACGTTTCATATAATAGCCGCAAACTTCGCGATTCATGTTTATTTTACATCGAAGTTTGTTTTTAAAAAGCACTTTATTTGTACAATCAAAAACTTTACATCGATGGAGTCGCAATTTAGATACAAGTTATTAAGACGAGATCTGACTGCCAACTGAATATAATTATAAAATGATTAAACATGTACGGATGCTACACTGCAGGAACTGAGCCAGCATAAGATAACTAATCTACTCATTCTCAGCAAGGAGATAATTCTTATGAATAGGACAATAGTGGGCACACACACATAACTCTTCCGCGCCTAAGCGATTTAAATATCGTGGAACTATATTTAAATCTGACATTGTAATAAAGATGAATTAGGTTGATTGTTTTGCAAAGTAGAATTTTCAATTGGTGATTTTAATAAAGCTATCACTTTGGCTTTGAAAGAGTTGCGTTTACAGTATACATACATTATGATACATATAAGGCTAATAATGATTAAACATACAATAATAAATGAACTAAGGCTAAAATGTAAACTTGTCATATTTGAGATGTCGTTATTCAACAATTTGTCTTTCTGGTCGGTTAACCTTAGTTGACTTCTGATCAATTCTTGAGTGTTAACAGGCGTAAGGTCGATTTTAGAAATGTTGATTATTTGAGATTCATGAACTTGCAATTTACTAATGCTTGGCAATTTTAAATTGACTTCCTTATTTGAAGACGATTTTATGCTGAATAGTAATTCTTCGTGATTGATTAGAACAGAGCAATCAGGGGTTAAGTGTATTAATTTTGTTCCCATAATTTGTTTTCTGCTCGTGGCTTGATTACATTGTATATCCAAAATAGTTTCGGTTGGTGAACTGATTAGCCATGTTGCCGTATCTATTTGCAAAGTTTTGCTTGAGGTCAAATCAAAAATGTACGGTTGACAAATCTGGTTGTCGTGAAAGGATAGTAATTGTGTTTCACACAATTTAGAATTTGGGATGCTAAAATGGTTGTCATGAGCACAAAAATAATAATTTACAGAGGTTTGTTGGCAATGGTTTATTTCGACGGGGATGCTAAAATCTGTGTTATACAGCAACACTTTATAGGAGGGTATAATCATATCAAATTTGTTGTCCTTGGTTTGAGCAGGAAAAGGAATCAATTTTATTAATTGGTATTCAGAAAAGGGTTTTACTAATGGAATTTCAAAAATAAATGTAAAAGCTTTATCTTTTTGATATATTTTTGTTGTTATGATAGATTCGTATAAATGAAGGTTTTCGTGGGTTCCAGGATAGGGGAGAGCTAGATTTTTCTTTTTCGAATTCTGAAGTTGGTCCAGGGATTTAGTTATAGTATTTAGAGATTGTACGAGTTCGTCATTGTCAATAAGGGAGATATGTAACTGTTGTTTCTGTGCGAAAGTAAAAGCGCTTTCTAATTCGATCCAAACGTTGATGAATAATTGTAATGATTGGATAGATTGATTAATTATTGAATATGTCGATGTTTCAGCTATTATTTGTTCAATTTCTGCATTGTTCAACAAAATTGTGTTTAAATTTTCGTTTAATAATTTTTGATTTTCAGAGAGAGCTCGTACGGAAGATACAGTGTCATTTAGAATTTGTGCTTGTTCTAATAGGGCGTTTTTCTGATTTTCCGAATCGCGGGTTAATTTAGATATCATGTCTTCATAATGTTGTCCATCTTCTGCATTTAAATTGCCTGTGATAAATTTTACTACATTACCTAGGCCGTCTATTAATCCTCGTTTTTGTCTAATGTGTATTTCAGGAAATAGCTGCTTTAATAGTTGATCGGCTTTATTTATATATTGTTTAAGGATTAACAACTGGTTGTTGTGATTAATCAAGATGTCTTTTAGTTCTACAAAATGTCTGTGACCTATAGGGTAATTTCGGTTTTCCAAAAGAGCAATTGATTTTAAGAGATTGTTCCTAAGAATTTGATAATCATTTAACATAGGTGTATAGTCAAGAATTTTGATCAAAGTCCATTCAGATTCTTTTAATAAGGCTTTACCTTTTTGTAGGGGATACAGTCCGGGGTTGTCGCTTAACGTTTTTATTATTACGTCGGTTTTGCACTTGTTCCAGGTAAGGAGGAAGAGGATGATCGAGATTGTCCTGGAAAAGGCATTAAATCATTTGCGTGTCTCTTAAGGATAGCGTTTGTAGGAATGTTTTTTAAGTCATAAGTATCGTGTCCGTGAATTTTGTCAACGGTGTAAGGTCCTATAAATTTGGGTTCTTTTTTGTTTCTGTTATTAGTTTTTATATATACTTGGTCTCCTACTTTGAATGTTCTGATTTTTCTGAGTTGGTTAATTTTTTCGTTTCGGATTTCTTTAGTGGTCACCTGTTTGTTCTGTAGAGCGTCATATAAGCATTTCATTTTTTCTTTGTGGTTAATTACGTAATTTTCGAAAAAGGATTTTTCGTAGTCTAAATCGAAAGGGTTTTGTCCATCGGTATGGCCAAATAGTATTTCAAACGGTGATAATTTTAGGTTTGAGTGAATCGAATGATTGTAAGCCATAACGCAGTAGGGGATTTTTTTATGTTCTGGCATTTCTCCTAAAAGTCGGTAATGTTCTATAAGTGTAGAATGAAAGCGTTCGATAGGGGAATTTGACTGGTGATGATGGGGTGTTGTGATATGGAGTTGAATTTTGTGTAATTCTAGAAAATTAATAAATGGTTGGTTTTTGAATTCGTTGTCTGCTATTAAAATATTGGGTGCGGTATAGGTTGTGATAAAGTAAAATAATCGATCAGTTACATCGATCATATTGCTGGAGCGTAGCTGGTAGGCTTGTACAAATTTTGAAAAAGCATCTATAAATGTTAAATATTTGGTACCTTTGATTTGGAATATATCCATATGTACTGTGTGAAAAGGACGATTAAAAGTTGGGGTTAAATGCAATGGTTGTTTTATTGGATTTCGGTTATACTTTTGAGTTTTGCAATTTTGACAATTATTAATAAAATTCTTTATATCTGTGTTCATTCCTTTCCAAAAATAATTACGTTGCAAGTGCTCGACAGTTTCTAATATTCCTCTATGATTGGTTTTTCCAAGATGGTAATTTGTTATTAAACTTTGCCGTTCGTCCGGATTCGTTATATATCTAACTTGGGTGGTACATCTATGAAATTTAGGTGTATTTTCATTAGTAATGGATTTTATATATTCGGAAAACTCTTGGTACAATGAATCACTGGAAAAGTGACAATAGTAATGAACTTTTGGTTCGCAATGTTCTATCAACAATTCACTGAATCTAAACTGTTTATTATTGGAATTTACGAAAACTGAGAAATGTGTGTTTCCATCAAATTTTGTAACTTGAATTTTTCTAGGGAGGTTAGCTTCAATGAACTCGATTTGTTTATTAAAGTGTTGTAAGGGTTTTTCGCTTATGTCTATTACTGGTGTTGAGCTTTGCTGTGAATGTATGGTATTTGCTAACGAGCTTTCATCGTTATCTGAGGTAAGGACATTGTCGAGGATGGGTATGTCAAATAAATCGTCAATGTTAGGTGTTTCTGATCGGTTAGGAATTGTGCTGAAATTAGGGTCTACTGGTTTGGGTGTATCTAGTCTATTAGTGTCGTCTATAATTTCGTCAATGTCTTGGATAATTTCGTCCGTGATTGATAATGGATTAATTTGGACGCGGGACAGGGCATCGGCTACTTTGTTAGTTTTTCCGGGTAGGTACTTTATGTCGAAATTATATTCTTCCAGTCTCAAGGCCCATCTTGTGAGTTTAGAATTTGGTTCTTTGAGGCTACGCAGCCAAACTAAGGGTCTGTGGTCTGTGAATAGGGTAAATTTTGTTCCAAACAAATAGGGTCGGAATTGTTTGGTAGCCCAAACAATGGCTAACAATTCACGCTCTATTGTGCTATATTTTTGTTCTGTATCATTCAGCGTACGTGAGGCATAGCTGACCGGTTTTCCGTCCTGTGAGAGGACTGCACCAAGTGCGTATTTAGAAGCGTCTGTAGTTAACTCAAATGATTTAGTAAAATCTGGATATTTCAAAAGTGGCTCATTGGTTAGAATATTTTTGCAATATTCGAAAGAGTCTATGAAGTCTTGAGTATGAATAATTTTATTTTCCTTTTTTAGACAGTGGGTGAGGAATTTGGTAATTTTTGCAAAATCTTTAATGAATTTTCTGTAATATCCGAAAAGTCCTAGGAATGATTTTATTTCGGTCCTAGTGGTAGGCAAAGGAAATTTTTTGATGGTTTCGATTTTGGAAGGATCTGGCTTAAGGCCTGAAGGAGTTATCATATGTCCTAAATATTTTACTGTTTTTTGCAAAAATTCAGATTTATCTAGTTGGATTTTTATATTAGTTTCTCTACATTTTTTAAATACATTTTCAAGGCGAGAAATGTGTTCTTGCAATGAACTTGAAAAAACAATTATGTCATCCATATACACTAAACACTGGCTAGGAGTTAGTCCTGTCAGGGCCGTGTTCATGGCTCTCTGAAAACTTGCCGGGGCGTTTTTTAAACCAAAGGGCATACGTTTGAAATGGTAATGTCCTTCTTCAGTAGAGAAGGCCGTTTTCTCTTTGTCTTTTTCTTCTAATTCGATCTGGTGAAATCCAGATGCCAAATCGAGAGTTGTAAAGTAATTTGCTCTACCTAAGTTATCTAACACGGTTTCTATCCGGGGGAGAGGGAATTTATCGTCAATTGTTTGTTCGTTAAGTTTCCGGTAATCTATGACAATTCGCCATTTTTGTTTGCCGGAGGCGTCTTGTTTTTTTGGTACAATCCAAATTGGGAAGTTATAGGGTGATTCACTGGGTTCAATTATATTTTCTTCTAACATTTTATCGATTTGTCGTTTTACTTCTTGTCGGTGTACATGTGGGTAACGATACGTTTTCGTAAAAATTGGTGTGTCAGTTTTCGTTCTAATATGATGTTTGGTTAGGGTAGTTGATGATAAAGGAATGTCAGGTGTATGAAATATGTCTTTATATTTTGAACAAAGATTTGTTAACATTGTGCGTTCTTCGTCATTTAGGTGGTCTAATCTTAAGTTTGATTTTAAATTTTGGTAAAGTACTTGTTTTTGTTTAATTGATGATACCTGGTGATTATTAATTTGGATTTCATCTTTTGCAGGTGTATAATCTTCTAAAATCAATGGTTGAGAAATTACTAAAGTTTGAGATTCGTTTGAAGTATTTATTAAGCTAGTACGAAACCAGTTGTTTTTTAATGATATAATAGCTGAAGGCATAGATACGTGTTCTGTAAAATGTAATTTTGGTGCTAATTTGTACCCATCTTTTCCTACGGCAGGTAGTACAACATATTTTTCCGTTCGAGGAGGTAACGCGATTACTTTTAAAGTTTTTTCTGAAGGTTTAATTTTTGAAAAGTTACATTGGTTACGTTTCTGTTCTTCCTGTCTTAATTTAGACTGATTGTAATAAAATGGTATCGTAGTTTTATCAGTTTGGATATGCATCCACCGATAATCTATATTTGCTGGTAGGTCGGCCAATAAATCTGTACCTATCAATCCAGAATATGTAGGATGAAAATCGAACAAATAACATAAGTGTGTACCTTCTTCGGAAAATAAATTTTTAATAGGGATATCCGCAACTTGATTATGATAAGTAGTTCCGTGGGATGTAGTGATTTCAAAAGGATGTTCAAATATTGCTTCAGGAAAATGTTTATAAACAAATTGAGGAGAAAGTATTGTACGTGAACTTCCAGTATCTATTAATAGTTTGTCATTAGTCTGAGGGATAATTATATATGGTAGGTTAGATTTAGGATTAATTGAAAATGATTCAACCGAGGCTCTTATCGAAAATTTACGGATTCTTCAGGTTCTTCATTATCTGAATCCGCGTCTGGTAGCTGGAAAAAGTCTGTAGTTGGGTCTAAGTCTTCTTGGGATGATTCGTAATAATTATATTCTAATTCGTGGTTTTCAGTAGCTTCGTGATAAGCTGGGGTCTCGGAAAAGTCTGTATTAAATAATTCTTGTGAATAAAAATTTCGAGGTTGATTTGATTGTTGTATATAATTATTTGGTTTAAAATTCGGATTGAAATTTTGGTTGAATGGTCGGTATTGTTGTGGTGGTCTCCTTAATTGTTGTGAGGCAGGACGTTTTTGGATTGTGCTCGTTTGCATTGGTTCAGGTTTGTGTGTGGGCTGATAATTGTGTTTAGGGGCAAAGACGTTCGTTGCAGGTTTTTGTATAGTTTGAATTCCAGAATTTCTCGGAGGTTGATTTGGATAACCAAATCTAAGCATAGGAGTAAAATTGGGTTTAAATTGGGGTTGATTGAAATTACTAGAATAATTTTGTTGATTATAATTTGGTTTATGATAAGTTGGTAAATGAGGGGTTTTTTGATAGCTTTGGAAGGATGGCATTTTTTGCATTGTAAATTTTGACTGTGCTACATTACTCGAAGAGTGATTTTTATTTATATCTTGAAAATAACGAATATCTAATTCTTCTTTTACGTAGGCATAAGCCTGTTCTAATGTGTTGGGTGATCGACCTCTAGTAAAACTGCCTAGGGGTTCTAACAAACCGCTCGTAAAAACTTTCAGTGCCAAATCTTTGGATGCTTCTAATTTGTAATCTTTAACTGCTTGAAGTTCAGGACCTAAAGATATTTTTGAATTTAATATTGCCAAAAGTGATCGTACTCTATTAAAAAAATCGATGGCTGATTCTTTAGAATTTTGTCTTAGTCTAGTCATATCAATTTGGATATTCAATTCAGAGCGCTGATCTCCAAAATTATTTATGAGAACTGTCTTTAAGTCTGACCAGGAATTATAAGTATAACCCGTGATTACTTCTAAAGCTGCACCTTTCAGTCGGTTGCGGGCAGCAGACAAAAGTAATTTGTTTATGTAAGCATTAGCATTTTCATTTTGCCAAAATTGATTAATGACATCTTCAACGGCGCGAATGTATTCGCTTAATTCCGCAGGATTGCCATAATATGTGGGAATTTCATTCAGAATGCTCATATGGAAACCTGGTGGGTATGCATTAAAGGGTTGAGGTTGAGGAGGTGCTACAGGCACCTGATTCTGCTGGTTTTGTTGCATTATTAGGCGAGGGGGTGTTAAAATAATTTCACTTCTAATTATTGTCTGTTCGAAAATGTCTAATTGTTCTGATTCACTATCAGATGACGTGTCCGTATCAATCATTAACTTTTGTTTAAAGTGTTATTATTATGTTAGTACGTTTACTTAATATTAAAAAAAAAATAATTTTTCCTAATTCAGGGAAACCTACGCATGGATGCAAAGTCGGTTGGCGATTATTAAGTATACCTAACGTATACGCCAGAACCTCATCTCGTTTGCAACCACCTGATCTTAAAAATAACTTAGAAAATATAGTTTTATGTTAGTATAAAATTATTTTTATATTTAATCACTTGAAAACTTTCTTGAAATTATTTAAATTAAATTCACTTACAACTTCATGTTGTCTTGACTTGGTGATCCCAATGATCTGGTGTTCGATGAACTGCCAAGTCTTGATCCCGATGATCTGGTGTCGGCGACGGACTGCAATTAGGCTGGAAACAGCGGTGCCTTGACTTGGGACGATGCTTGTTCCTCTTGCTCGGCGTTGTTGATTCTCAGCTGTGGATCCTCGGTGTTTGATTGTTGAAACACTTCGGCTCCACTGGGTTGTAGGCTCGGCAATTAAGAGTTAAAACGCAAAGAGCGAAATTTCAATTTTGATTTTTGAAAATTTCAATTAAGCCCTTTTGCCAAGTATCTGCACGACTGCGCCATTCATGTTTATTTTACATCGAAGTTTGTTTTTAAAAAGCACTTTATTTGTACAATCAAAAACTTTACATCGATGGAGTCGCAATTTAGATACAAGTTATTAAGACGAGATCTGACTGCCAACTGAATATAATTATAAAATGATTAAACATGTACGGATGCTACACTGCAGGAACTGAGCCAGCATAAGATAACTAATCTACTCATTCTCAGCAAGGAGATAATTCTTATGAATAGGACAATAGTGGGCACACACACATAACTCGCGCGCGGCGCGTGCGTATTATGTCTCTTGCTATTTGTTTTTTTCTTAAAAAATAGGATTTTATTTCGAATGCAACCATTTAATAGTTGAAAAGCAAAACTGCTAATTTAGATTCTTCCAAGTTCAATCGTATTCAGCAAGAGGGAGAAATATTTGAAAATTTCATATAATTAGTTACAGAATTTTTGAGTATTCATTTTATTTTTAATCTAATTTCATTTGATACTAGAGATAATTTGCTTTTATATTTCTCCTTCTTTCGTGATCGTTATCTCTTGAATCAATAATGGTTAATTTTTTCTTTTCAAACCTCGTTGTGTATTAGGTATGTTCGAAGTAGTCAAGTGTTTAAATTGCCATTTTAAAGGTGTTTATTTATTATTCTTTTAAAAAAGTAACTTAAAAGAGGCTAAAATTGTTTTTATGTTTTAACTAGCATATAATAGTCGAAACCCTAGAATTTAGCAATATGATTTAAGATCTCAGAAGAAAACTCCGAAGGAGATTTAAAATATACAGAGGTAAAAATCCGAAATTTTTAAATTTGAAAATGTTGAGCACACTATATAGCATTAACGCTCAAAAGCACCATTTTTCGCTCGTAAAGTAATTCACAAATAGTAATTTATTATACAAGACGATAAAGTTAAATTTTATCCACGAGTGAATCGTTTAACGTCGAGACGAAGTCGAGACGTTAATGATTCAAGAGTGGATAGAAATAACTTTATCGTCGTGTATAATACAATATTTTTTTCTATAGCAAGAACTTTAACAATTTCAAAAGAAAATAATGACAGTCAATCACATTTCAAAATGTCAGTAGCTAGATTGGGTTGCTACGATAATACGAAGCTGTCATATTTAATTTAAACAAAAATTAGAAAATTAAATTACTTTATCTATCCTTGATGTTAAAGTGCTACTTTATCTACCCTTGCTGTTAAAGTAAAACTTGACCTTTTGTTTTGAGTTGATAAAAGCACACTTTAACATGTGCTATAGAAAAAAAAACATTTTTTTCGGTAACGTTGGAGTCTTTTTTGAATATCGTTATTATATCGAAAACTTTAGAACAGCGTTTCTCAACCCTTTTTCTTTGTGCATCCCTTATAGCATGTTAGCTGTTTCTTAAGTACCCCTGAAGACTATTGTGTGTATGATATTAGCATAAACTTTATTATTACAAAATCAAAAATCTTCATTAATGATTGAGGGAGTATTTTACCAAAATGACAAAAAAATACAAAGAATGCTTATACTATTTATATTTTTAGTAATTTAAATCACAAAAATACTAGCAATACTCGTATTTAAACAAAAAAAAGGGCATTAGAAAAATATTCATAACATAGATAAATCTATATATCAAACATAACAATTTAGGAAATTACTAGTATGTATATATTTTTTTTGGTAAATCAAATTAGAAAATATATGGATAATAGCACTAAATATAATGAGACACTTGTCGAGTTATCAGCGATGTTTTCAAAATTTGGTTATCACCAAGTAAACTGGCACTTAATACCTACTAAAGACTGAAGTGTCAAGGATTACGGTTTATGTGTAGCAATATATTTGACAAAGCCACACTCGCATAAGTCCGTACTTAATTAGAAATGAGAAAAGTCTTCTCACTGCTTTATCGGCTATATTTGGAGAGGTCCCAGTAAACCTGCCCAAAATGATACTAGCGACAAAGAAGACATATTCCCTTTGTATGTCATATCACAAGATATATCGATCAGTTCCATTTCTTCTTTTGTGGATAAGACAGCATTGCTTCGCATTGTAGAAAAAGAGTTGGTTATCAACATATAATGTTCTGTAATATAACTAATAATTTTTCTGAAAACAAAACAAATGAAGACGGCCATTTCGTATAAACAACCAGGAGTACCCCTTGGAACCACCCTGTTTACCCCTAGACGTACGCCCATCCCTGGTTGAGAATTCCCATACAACTTAACATTATTCCTAACTATAGAGTATTCTAATTAAAAAAAAAGAGTAGGTTTAGTTCGCCACACTTTTATGAGCAACGCTGTACAATAAAGACATTTCATTAACGTGCACCATTTTAGTACCTACAATTTGTATCCAAACAGATGTTATATAACTATCATATTTTTAGAAATATCTTACATCCCCGCATCATTTCGGGACCCTGTATGTATATGGTGTAACTTGGAAATATTTTAAGGGCGGATTTTACGTCACAAATAGTAAAAAAAAGTTCATTTTAACATAGGTTCAATTTTCAACCTTTAGGGAGATATTAGAGGGAGACAGAGTTGAAATTGATTTTTTTGTAATTTTACTGAAAATTGGAAAAGGATATTTAAATTATTATTATTATGAATGCCTTTATTTATTTTACAAAATACGTTATTGATATTTGTGCAGTATTTGTGACAAAATATTAATAAAAGAGAAAATTGTATAATAATCAAAAATTAAAAAAAAACAACAAAAAACACCAGTTCGACAGTTAAGTAAAAAAATCTCTTGTGATAAACGCACACAACTTAATTTTACAGTGATCTTATAATTAGGCAAAAATTTTAATTAAAATTTTTAAGCATTTATCAAAAATTTTCAAAAATTTCAAATTCTACAAAAACGGTACAAAATAGAGCGTTAGTTGAAGAGACAAGTTTACTTTAGAATTTCAAGCTGAATTCAAAAATTTAATAATATACCGGGTGTTCTATTTAAAATAGGAGCTAAAAAAAATTGAAGAAAAAAACCAAAGAAACCCATTTTAGAAGTATTCAACTGGAAAATCACTTATATCACATCAATACACATTAGAGATGTAATAAAAATGTAAAGTTAAAAAAATCGTTATAGCGGTTTTTAAAAAAATCGAAAAAAACTGAAAAATTACAACTCACCTACTTCCGGTTATGCGATTTTCTTCAAAAGCTTGTTGTCGCATATACATAGTACACAAAACTTATATATGAAGTTTCAATGCCATATCTCTTTTCGTTTTTGAGATATTCTGTTCACAGACAGACACACAGACAGACCAATGAAAAAAAAATGTTTTTTGGATTCAGGGGACTCGAAAACGTGAAGATCTGTTGAAAACTCAATTTCGAATTTTTGGAGTAAATCCAATACTTCCTTTATTGTAAAAGGAAGTAAAAATGGAAAAGCAAAGTGGCTCTTGTAACTGCGCTATGACATTATGCATTCAGACAGAGAAATATTTTCTACCAATAGAAGACTTACTTAAGATTTTTAAAAAATGTATATGGCTTTGGTGTTGAAATTGGCAACCCATAATGAATTTTTTTTGCAAAAAACTATTGGTTATAAGAAAAGACTAAAACGATCTAAAACGTTTTCAAGTTAAAAGGTTTTTGAATACATTTTTAACCAGTACGAGTTGCTAATTTGAATCTCCTAAAGCCATACGTAAAAATTAAAAACTATTTCAGAAATAAGCATTTTAGTGGTAGAAACATTTGCCAATTTTCATTTGAATATCCTTTCCGAATTTATAGTAAAATGATATAACCCCCTCCCCCCCCCCCCCCCCACTTAGTATCACCGTAAAGGTTAAGGATTCATGCTATGCTTAAATGAACCTTTTTGCCCAATTTGTGAAGTACGATATGGGCAAGTATTTGAGTTACACCCTGTATTATATTTGCTAACTATTAACTCATTGAAGAAAACCTTTTTTTACTCACGAAATATCCCAGGGTTTGTATGAATTGAAAGGTGGTCACCGGTGGTCACTCTTGACACACTGTATATTCGTACAGCAACCGAACATACAAATGCAAATACAGACGAACTTGAAGCCTGTTATCAAATTACAATTAAATTTTATCAAAAAAACAAAAGTTACATTTGTTAGTTTACTAATTCAGGAATATTTTGTCTTAAAAATACATATTTCCTGCTTATATAAATTTAATAAATCTACACGAACTTATTTTACGACTATAAAAATCAATTAAGGTATTTGGGAACATAAACTAAATTTCCTATTTAAATTCAATTTGTATCGTTTTTTCTCTTTGTAATATTGTATTTAAATTAGTTAGTTACTAAATATACACGTAGCTACTTAGTTACTTTAAGGAGCAGTTCGCACACCAAGTTTGAGTGTCAGCTCTTACTTCGAATACACTTTCATACCTAGATCTTATATTTTTGCTAGAAAACTTGAAAGACGCCAGTAACGCCTTTGCATAATCCAGATATAAAACGTTCCATTAGTCACTCTCAACCTTCCAGACGCTATCACGTTAGTAAATCCAGTGATATGGTTGTTTAAATGCGCTTAAACATTTTATAATTTTTGATTAGAGACCGTGGTAGATTTACAACTATACTTAGCATGTTTTCTCCTCTTGCTGCAACTTTATAATCCCTCTATATCGACAATGGATTTTCTATCCCCGTCTATTTAACTATTTACCTCACAACTTACTCTCTGTCTTATGACACCCACGTTTCAGCCACTCATTAATGATAACTAATATCCTCTCAAAGGCTGACTTATACTCGTATGGAGTTTTATATCAAATACCATCCAAATAGATGTAAGTGTTCTATTGTTATAAGCAAAATTGCCTTTTTAGAAGAACTTTCAATACTGGGTTACTCAACGCACTTCGATATAGCTAAAATATTAATATCAATATTAAAGATTGGCTGCATATATCAAAA
Source organism: Agriotes lineatus (assembly GCA_940337035.1). Lineage (NCBI taxonomy): Eukaryota > Metazoa > Arthropoda > Insecta > Coleoptera > Elateridae > Agriotes > Agriotes lineatus. Next base: position 66,051,692 of record OW679197.1, on the reverse strand, counting down.
GTGCCCATGTAAATAAAATATAAAATATAAAAATAACATCACATACATTAATATTCTACATACATACAGTATTCAAATATAGAACATATTTCTAAATTTAAAAGATATTTTATTCACTAATGTTACACACCGTTTAGATACCATTCAATGTATCGTCTTATAAACTATTTTTGTCTAACATTGCGAATTAGGTATCTCCGTTTCCCAGATTTCCCTACAATGTTGTTATTTATATGCTACCCATCCAATATCTTTTTTATATTGCAATGCAAATTAGCTACGCTAGTCTCTAACATATTGTGATCACTGTGATCGGCATTGCCTTTACATCATATTTCCACAATTAGCTAGGATGACAAAGCAATAACCGATGTATTAAAATAGATGAACACGCAAAGTGGGATTTATGCTATAGCTTGCATAAAGGATATTAGAGCAGGGGTTGCCGCAAAATTTCCATTCGACGTGTTATCAGGTGCAGCGCCTACGCCTTATTGTGCCTGCTTTAGTAAATTCAACACCGCAAACACGGATTTGTCAATACCTACGCATATAAAGCAAGCTTTGATTCTGAAATTAGAAAAAATATTTCGGGAACTGTAAACATTATCATTGATTTCACAAATTTTAGAGTGTGTACCTAGAACAGTTAGTTCCAATCCTTGGGAAAGCTCCTATATGTATCTATTGTCATAGAATCGTGTAAAAATGAGAGGAATGTTCTGTGAATTGTTAGTTATAATACAAATGTCAACTTAAAGAATAACTTCATTGTTTTCTAAAATATTGCTTCACTATAATACATTTGTCCATACTTTGAAATTACTTCTCCAAACACTTTCCGTTTTAGGAAGATCATCAAACACCGCTGAAGTTTAGTAACACTGTCGCACTTACTTCAGGAAATCTTTTCCCACGTATTCTCTTTTTTTAAATTTTGGAAACAAAAGTAAATGCTATGAGGACGTTATGGAGTATATGGACGATGAGTAACCAGTTGTTATACCATTTTATGTGACAAATATTTTAAGGGTACGACCAACAATACCTGACTTCCGGTTAAACCGGAAGTTGTATTACTTTTGGCTTTTATTACGGAACACCTTGTATTTTTTAGTCAGTTTGATAGTTAAGAAATTAGTAACCAAATACTTCTTCTTCTTCATTTCCAACCCCATGTGCCTCTACGGTGTCGGATTCTCCTCTATCCACTTTCGGTACTGGGCTCGATCAGTGGCCAGTACCCGTACTTCCTTTAAGTTCTTCTCTCGTTCGCTTAAGTTCAGTTCTACATTTTTTCGCATCTTTCCCTCGGTCTGCCTCTACGACGTCTTCCCTCAGGTCTCGCTTCTAACATATTTTTTTGGCTATTTTCGATTACTCATTCTAGTCAGATACCCATACCACTGCAATTGCCTCTTTTCGACTTCTTCTATTAGTGGTTCTACTGGTAGTTCTTCTCTAGTTACCGTCTTTTCTGGTTTTGCCGCATATACCATTTAGGAACTTCATTTCGCTGACGTTTATTTTATTCCATATTTTGTCCTGTATAACCTGGCTTTAACTACCATATATTAAAGTGGGGACTTTTGTGGATTCTTAATTTTGTTTTGATTAGTTCCTTATTTCTTATTATAGTCCTATACAGTGAGCCTCAAAAATCGTTGGTCAGTTTCAATTTGTAATAACAATTAATTTGCTTAAATTACACAGTTAATGAAAAGCATTTCTTAAAGACTATGAGTAGGAGATTTACTTATGAAAAAATGGCGTCGGTCAAATGGCCGTGCTCCTGTTGAATGCACTCTTTTAAACGGCGAACGAAAACTCATCACACGTTGGAGCATATTTTGGTGTAGCTTCAATTTCTTCTTGAATAATTCTAATAAACTCTTCCAGATTTCTTAGCTTTCTTGTAAATACTCTGCTCTCCAAGTACCCTTAACGAAAGAAGTCAGGAGCGCGAGGTCCGGAGATCTCCAGGGCAAAGGAAGGTCACCATAGCGAGAAATCAGTTTATTTGGGCACGATTGTAGTAGATCATTCGTACTAGTTCTTGCGGTGTAACTGGTAGCATCGTCCTCTTTAAACCAATACTCATTTATTATCTCCTCTATTTACAACAAAAATGTTTTGAAGCATATCTGTATATCTTTAAGATGTAACCGTTACCGTTTAATCATTTTCTTCGAAAAAGTAAGGCCCAACAAACTTGGACGATGAAACAGACACCAAACTGTTACTTTCGAAGGATGTCAAACATTGAAACAAAACTCCCAAGTCTCCTATTTATGAAGAAATTGTCATTGATTCCATAAATGAAGTGTATTTTATGGGTTTTTATTACTTACCGAAACTGACCAATACTTTTTGACCCTCACTGTATATTGCGCAGTATATTTTACTTGTTTTATTTATTCTATTGATGAGTTCATGTTCTTGTGTTTCTATGTTGGTTATTATTGTTCCGAAATGCTCTTAACTTTTCACCTCTTCGAGCTAATATCCGTTAAGCGTTGTTCTGATGTTTCCTTCTGTTTCTGATCTTGTTATGTTTTTTGTTCGTAACCCTAAAATATTTGTCACATAAAATGGGATAAATGTTTCTCTACACAAGTTTTTTCTATCTCTCGTAACAATGCAGAAATTGAACTGGCCTTTAATTTATAATCAACCAGTGTGCCGAAGTATAAATAAGGGGCTTGCAAGTTCTCTTCTTATCTTGGCCTTAAATCGAAATCCACCTCCTCTGTAAATCACACAACGTTTCGGGAGTTTTGATCTACTCCCGTCTTCAGGTGTTCCTGGTTAGTCCTGAGAAGGACTGATATTATACGTTTTTTTACGTAAATTTGTGCCTCCCCCGGGGTTTGAACCCGGGACCGCTGATCGCTGGTCTGCCACTCTAACCACTAGGCCACCAGGGCGGTTAGAGTGGCAGACACAAACCTAACTCACTACTGTCTTATAAAAAGGGACCTTCCTCACTGTTAAACAGTTTATGTAGACTGTCCTAGGTACAACGAAGAAAGAATACCTAAAACACAACATTCCACCTACAGTGCAACAAACTTTAGCAGGTTCATTAGAAACTGTAACTAATGTTATTATAGATATGCACCGACTGTTGTAGCATCCCTAATAGTTTGTTGCTTATATTATACATTTTTAATACAGCTGTAAAAATAAATAACACGCTAATGGCCCTTCGTAGTGGATGCATAAAAAATAAAAGACATGACAGATAATATTAAGGGGCCATTCCTTTTGTAATTTTGCGATAGCAAAGTCTTTTTCGGCCAATTGTACAACTGACAGTTAGGTGACTTTAGTTTCCTTGATAAAACCATACACAAAGCAAACAAACCGAACGAAATTTTTTGGCTACAATAGTACCTCTCTCGGCTATATTTCTTCTCCTCCTCGGTCCAATTACCCTCGAGAGGGTTTGGTGACACCGTTGTAATTGAAATTATAGGGAATCGATAGTGATTCTCCAGTTGTCCCTGTCCTGAGCTAGTTGGATGGCATCGTGCAACCCTGTGTGTAGCAGATCTTCAACTCGCTTAGTCCAACGAGTTGGCGATCTGCCTCTTGGCCTCTTGCCTTCTACCTTGCCTTCAATCATAAGTTTTTCGATTGTTCCTGTTCTCCTGGAAATATGACCGAGATACTGAAGGTAGGAGCGATTGATCATTCTTAGCAACCGGGTGGTGATATGTAATTCGTCCAATATCGATGTATTCGTTCTATGTTCCGTCCACGATACTCTGAGGACACGGCGGTATACCCACATTTCGAAGGCTTCAATACGGGATTTGTCTGACTTCTTCAGTGACCACGTTTCTGATGCGTACGTGGCTATGGGGAATATGAGCGTTTGTACTAGTCTAAGTTTTGTGTTCTTAGTGATAGCGGTGTCCTTCCAAATTTTGGTAAGTTTAGTGGTTGCCGACCGCGCGATGTTTATTCTGCGTCGTACTTCACTTTCGCTTCCTCCGCCATTCGTTAATGAAGCTCCTAAATATATATATTTATCAACCACTTCAAAGCCAGCAACGTTCTGCAAGTGGGGAGAGTTGTTGTCTGCTCTGTTCACTATCATGACTTTGGTCTTGTTATTGTTCAGACGCAGTCCATATGCCTCACTTATCCTGGTCAACCTCCTCATGATATAATCCATTTCCTGGACGCTCGCAGTAATAATATTTCTACATAATCGAAATTTCGATTAAGGCACTTGTCATACCCCGGCATAGGTTTTTGTATGTCCTCCTCCAAAAAGGTTGCCCCTGGTCATTCAGCCAACTGTTAACGTTGAATTTTAGCTCCTTCTATAAACTAAAAGTTAACGATACTCATAATATCAGAGATTTTTCCAATCTAGATTTACGAATTATTAATTATTTCAATTGGTGACGCCTGTATTTAGATACATTCAATTTAGTGTTAAACGTTCCCTACTGGCGGAGTTTAGTTAGCGGACCCCATTGAACGCAATAGTCACTGAACCAATTTTGGGTATTCACATTTCGCTATCTGGTTTGCTTTGAAGAATATTATGGTGGTCATGGCTGTTAATTGTTAGGGCGTTCAACAGCGTGACAAACTGATATCCAGTTTCAACTTTAATAGTGTAGCCTCTGGCGTGGTTAACACGTTGAGTTACCGGTTCTTTTGCTTTTTCTCTTGATGTAGCCCCTTACGAAGGTGCGCGGTACGTTAAGTATTCGAACTCAATAATGACGCGGTCCAATCCCGGAAGTCATTTGTTACGTAATGATAATAGCCGTGAAAGCCTACGAAATCAGCCTCATACAGTTTCTAACAGGCTCTCCAACGACCCAGGACAACACATAAAGGTCTATTTGAAAACCAATAGTTCGTGGCTCTTGTGGTAAATGAATTACTTAGAAACCTAGATAAATTAAACAGTGGTTAGAGATTGATTAGGCGGTGACATCTATAATCACAAAACTGGCTAAACACTCGTATCCGAGCGCTTTTCCAAAATCATTCCCGTACCGAAATACAGGGTGATTGATTTATAACATACGGAGGAGATTTTTAGGGTAGATAGAGGGGACTAAAGTAAACATTTTTTATTTATAACTTTTTTTGAAAATTTCAATAACAAAAAATTTACAACGAGTTAAAGCTTAGTTAAATAAGAAGTAGTTGTTCGGAAATTATGTGGGTAATTTATGTTTTAAATTTAAATTGGGGATATTTGAGTTAACTGAACCACGTTCAGTTAAAAAAATTATTTAAAATAAATGTAAAATAGAAATTACGGCTTCTTAATTTTTCCTTTTAATGCCTAATAATTTTTGTAGCAACTATTGAGAGCTGCTGAATAATAAAAAAACTAATAGGCAAGTTGCCGTTGAAATTTAGAAAAGTGTCAAATTAACATTTCAGTAAATTTGAACACATTAAATTTAAGATTTGTTATTAGTGGTTGTTATTAAGTTATTAGTTCGGATAAAATGGTGAATTAAACTAACGATGAATAGATGGACGTGATAATAGTTTATAGAGCTGCCGATGAAAATGCTTCTCTCTCTCTTCTGGTCTAACCCTACGTAAGGGTGTAGTGACATCATGTTGCAAGTCTGTTGATAGCTTGCCTCCAGGATTTCCTGTTCTGGGCGTGATGGGCTGCTTCTTGTAAGCTCTCCCCGGTCAAGTTCCTTAGTTGATCCACCCATCGGGATGGGGAACATCCCCTTGGCCTTCGGCCGTCGACTTTTCCCTCAATAATAAGTTTTTCCATTGCCTCGGGTCTCCTGGCAATATGTCCGAAGTACTTGAGAAACTGTTGGTTCTCAGATGTCGACAGTCTCGTTTCTACGCCGAGTTGTCTCAGGATCGAAACGTTGGTGCGGCGTGCTGTCCACGGTATTCGCAGCATCCTTCTATAGCACCACATTTCCAGAGCATCGATCCTACGGCGGTCTGCCATCTTCACCGTCCAAGTTTCTGCCGCGTATGTTGCGATGGGGAAAATAAGGGTTCGGACCAATCTCAGTTTCGTCTTGGCGGTGACGGAGGTATCTTTCCATATCCGAGTGAGTTTTGTTGTCGAATTCCTCGCCATCGCAATGCGCCTTCGAATTTCAGGCTCGCACTCGCCGGTGTTGGTGATGACAGATCCTAGATATTCGAAGCGACTGACGACCTCATAGCCAGAGACTCTCACGGCATCTGGGTTATTGTTGTTGGGGCGGTCTACAATCATCACTTTGGTCTTTGTGTTATTAATTTCGAGTCCGTACACCCTACTCCGCACCTCTAGCTTCTGCATGACAGTTTCTAGTTCAAGCTCGTCTTTCGCAATTATCAGGATGTCATCAGCATAACGTAAATTGCTGATTTTCCTACCACCAACTGCAATGCCGCCACACCAGTCTTCAAGGACCTCTCTCATGATGTATTCGCTGTAAACGTTGAAGAGGAGAGGGGATAAAATGCACCCTTGCCTCAATCCAGCGGAGATTGAGAAGTCATCTGAGAGAGTGTCGCTAACTCGCACCGCCGCCGTGCCCGGAGTGTACAGTCGTTGGATCAAGTGTACCAGGTGTCTCGGTGTTCCCATTTCAATGAGAATGTGCCAAAGCTTCGACCATTTCACCTTGTCGAAGGCTTTCTTATAGTCCACGAAACACATGAACATTCTGATGTTGAATTCTCTGGCCTTCTCAACGAGCTGTCGAACGTTTAGGATCTGTTCACGAGTTCCTTTGCCTGGAACGAAACCCGTTTGCTCATCCGGTATGTGTGGAAGGAGGAAGGTCTTCAGTCTCTCATTTAGTACCGTAAGCATGACTTTGCTGGCGTGGGAGATGAGAGAGATCGTTCTATAGTTTCCGCAGTCAAGTGGGGAGCCCTTCTTGAGCAGCGGCGTGAAGATGGAGTTGCACCATTCTTTGGGCCATTCGCCGGTCGTCCAGATCTTCTGGCATAGGCTGTGAAGGATATCGACTCCCTGTTTACCCATGTTCTTCAGCACTTCAGCGGTGATTCCATCGGATCCTGCTGCTTTCTGATTGCGTAGCTTCTTTATCGCGCGTTCCACTTCTTCTTTGAGGATCGCTGGTTCGAGATCTTGCGTTTGGTTCCCTGGGGCGGGCTGTGACTCGGCGTGGTACAGCCTGATACAGTATTCTCGCCACGTTTTGGCTATGTCTTTTAAGTTCGTGACGTTGCCTTGATCGTCCCTGATAATTTGTGTTTTGGGTTTGAATTCTAGAGCCAGGTACTTCAGTTTGTTGTAGAGTTCTGTGGAGCGGTTCTCAGTTGCGTGCCTCTCCAATTCCGCGCACAGTTTGTTGATATGCACGTTTTTGTCTCTTCTGCAAGCGCGCTTAATGTCCGTGTTCACTTCTTTCAGCAGCCGTTTCTGTTGTTCGGGATCCGTGATTAAGAGCCGGATGTTGAGTCGCTTATCAACTAGTGACAAGGTTTCGTCTGACATCCAGTGCTGGCGCTTCAAAATTTTGTTACATCTTGGAATCTTATTAGCTGCCTCAGAAATCCATTTTTTTACCCCTCTCCAGATTTCATCACTGTTTCCCTCGAGGACTGGTGGACCAATGTCTCGAAGAGCTTTCTGAAAGGCGACCGGCTCAGGAGCGATAATCCTCTTAGATTTTACTTTAATCGCTGGTTTGCTCAACTTGATCTTGAGATGAGCCCAGAGTAAGCGGTGGTCAGATCCACATTCAGCGCCTGGTCTGGTTTTGATGTTGCGGAAGGAGGTTCTCCATCTTTTGTCTACGAGGATGTAGTCGATTTGGTTCTTATATCGTCCATTCGGTGAGGTCCACGTATAGAGACGGCGTTTGTGATGTTTGAACATGGTGTTCATTATCGACAGGTTGTTGTCAATCGCGAACTGGATAAGTCTGCTGCCACGCTCGTTGCGCACTCCAAGCCCGTAGAGCCCCACCGTGTCCCTCAAATTGTTGTCCGTCGCAGTGATCCCGACCTTCGCATTGAAGTCTTCGATCAAGACCAAGATACCTTTGGGCCTGAGAGCTGCCATGGTGTCTTCTAGGCTAGCATAAAAGTCTTCTATTTCTTGATCGTCTGCGTCGGTGGTGGGCACGTACAACTGCACCAGATGCAGCTTGTATGGCTTGGTATTGAGGGTGAGTGTCAGAACTCTGTCGTTGATGGGCCTGTAAGCTTCAACGTGTTGAGCTATTCGCTTGTTGACGAGAAACGCGACGCCGTTCCGGCCCGTGGCATCTGCGCCTGCGATATATATCACATGGTCTTCTGTGTCAAAGTGTCCGCAGTCTTTCCAGTGCGTTTCCGACAGTCCACAGATGTCTATCCTGTGTCGCTTCAGTTCACGCTCAACGATGTGAAGTTTTCCCGCCTGCAGCAGTCCTCTTACATTCCATGTTGCAATGGTTTTGCCACTGCGAAGTTGGCCTGTTTTTTCTTTTCCGTCAGTAGCAAGTTTACCGCGCAGGGCCTGATCGTTCACCGCTGCACGCCCGGTCGCACATTTCACACCAGCCGACCCGGACCCGGACTGGCGCCGATTGCTACTCGGATCGCTCGGCACAACAATATCGTCTTCTTGATGCTGCATGATGTGCTCATGGGATAATAATCAGGTGGTTTCCCCTTGCCTTCCTGATTCTATGCCGTTGGTCCGATAAGGACTCATCCGCCTTCTTGGACAAAAGAGTGCCCATATGCCTCTTCTACTCGACTCGCCGTTACGAAGGACTCCTTCTCCGCCGAGTCGACTGTTGGGGACTTTACCCATTACCCTGGGCAAGGGACCCTCGCAGATTGCTACCACCTGGGCCAGGAGGAATCCGGAACTTGCGTAGAGCAGGGGCGTTCACCTCCCTGAGCAGCATCTCTCCAAGAGAGTGCTACACGCTACCCTAGAAAATGCTTCAGTGCGTATGTATTTAGAAAAATTTCCAATACAACCGACCCCTTCCGAAAATACATTTCTCCTGGTTATTCAACGAGAAAGAAAGACTGGAAATTTACAACCACAGACGGATCATGATGGTGGAATACCAAATCGACACGTGGTTGATGTTGAAGAAGAGGTATTGGAAAGGATAGATGCTGAATCGACAAGTAGTACACGCCAAATTGCCCAGGAAGATAATGTTTCTCAGAACTTTGTTTGGCGCACATTGAAGATGAACGGTTTGTCCCCTTTTTATTTCCAAAAAGTACAAGGACTTACTCCTAACGATTACCCGTTGCGGCAGCAGTTTTGTGAGTGGCTGCTCAATCGTACGGAAGCAAAAGCTGGTTTTCCAATAAACACACTGGTAACTGACGAATGCTGTTTCATCAGGAATGGTAAGCTCAACTTCCACAATGCTCACACCTGGGCTGATGAAAATCCTCATGCGATCTCAATGGCGAATCTTACTTGCATTTTTTACAAGAAGTGTTACCAGGACTAGAAGATGTTCCATTGGTTGTGCGACATAACATGTGGTTTATGTATGATGACTGTCGATCACATCACCCTGTAAGAGATTATCTCGATCATGCCTTTTCTCGACGGTGGATCGGCCGGGGTGGATTTATTGAATGGCCTCCACGCAGCCCTGATCTCAACCCACTAGACTTCTTCTTGTGAGCATACCAAGACGAGGTACATGCAACTGAAGTTGATACCATTGAAGAGTTGCGCCATCGAATCAACGTTGGTATAGAGGACTTGAGAGAAAAATTTCCGCAAGTGTCAAGAAATTTGATTCGCCGTACGCTACTGTGTGTTGAAAAGAGAGGGCAGCATTTTGAACAGTTTTTGTGATTTTGCTGAATTTTTATACTTATGTAGTTATTGTTCTATTTCCTTTTCATAATTTAACACAATTTATGTTATTTTAAAAAAACGTGCTTAATGTAATAAAAAGACATTTTTGCATTATTTAAAATTGAAAATAAGTAAATACATAATTTAAAATTAAAATTATGTGCACCAAGTTTTCAAATAAGTTGTAAAAAAATATTTCTTCTTAGTAAACGATAAAAATTCAAATTCGTTTTTTTTTAATTTTAAGACAATAATAAATAACTATAAAAAATTAATAATGACATTGAAATAGAAATTAGTTTAAGAATTTGGCATTGGAGTGCGCACTCTGTCTTTTTTTTCTGTTTGAAATGATATTGTTCCCAAAGAAACAAAGAAATCTTGTTCCGTTGGAAAAAGTCTCTGGAAAACAATTTAATTTCAGCAGTACTCAATCAATGGGTAACTTTTTTAAGTCCTTTAAACCACTGTAACTATTTTGTTATTGGTTTTTCATCAAATGTTTATCAATTTAAAAAAATTACTTTAGTTCCATCTATTTAGCCTAAAAACCTCCTCCGTACATTATAAATCACCCTGTATACATTTTATGCCGAAACTTAATTCAACCCAATAAAAGCGAGTTTTTAAACATACAAATCAACCTAAAATAATTCAATAGTTATCAAATTTAAAAATAATATACGTATTTCGGTTGCAATAGATTGCATCTACGTGTAGATCAATAACTGACGTGAGCTTTGGTATGTTTTTACTTTCTCGCATACGGTAGTATAGAGAAAGTATTGTAATCGTCAAAAAAATCGACTTCGAGATTTTGACGAATCTTGACGTTTTAGACCTCCTAGAGTCCGAAAAAACCATTTTTCGAATTATGTCTGTGTGTGCGTATGTGTGTGTGTGTGTGCGTGTGAACACGATAACTTAAAAACCAAATAAGCTAGACCCTTGAAATTATGTACATAGTCATTATTCAAAATTTGTAGATTCCTATCAAATTTTGAGCGAAATCGGTTAACCGGAAGTGGCATTTTACCTAAACAGGTAGCGGTACCTATTCAAGTAAAGTACCAGTTTGCTTCGAGATATTTGAACAAAATTTTTTACATACATTTCTTATGTAGAAAAACTACCAGATATTACATTTCAGCATGATCGGTTAACCGGAAGTGGCATTTTACCTAAACAGGTAGCGGTATCCATTCAAGTCAAGTACCAGTTTGCTTCAAGGTATTTGCGAGAAAGTCTAGGGGAGCACACTCCCGATTTTATTTCAGTATAAACTACTTTATGTCTCTCTCTCTCTCTCTGTATCACTTTGCAACCATTCTACTAACTTCAAAATAAAACTATTTTAAGGCAAATAATGAGATTGATTTCGAAATTGAACCGGTAAAAAATGATGGAAAATATAAAAGAACCGCGAACTGTGCTACAATTTCTCTCAAAGGACCACCACTCATTTAATCGTGGGTGAACAAATCAGCATTTCGACATAGCGACAAAACAGCGCAACAAAGATCTCAACCGTAAATCCTATTATCCTTAATGCACTGCAATATCCTTAGGTCCCTACTATTTTTGCCAGAGCAACCTTGTGTCGCCGTGCTCTTTTACCGCTACCAAATTCGCTCGCTTGTTTATCTGCGCTCAGATGCCGTTATTAAGACATCAACCTTTGTATGAGAAGGGAATAAAATACTCGGAAAAGAAGATTTTCGTGGGAGTATATTAGGGTCACACAATAGGAATAAATGTTGTTCTGCACATTCTGCAGTTCTAGAAACACAAGTATAGGATTGCACATGTGACTTATTGAAACTACTAGCAATTAGTCAGATATTAAAATTATCCTTTAATGCGAAATACAGACATTTTAAAGACTAGTTAAATACAGTATGGTGAGAACTAGCACAAGCCTAAATCTTTATTTAAAAAAAATTATTTATCACCAGTTTCAATTGGACAAAATTTACCATATTTATTTTCGATTAAGCCTTTTTTACTTCCTTTTGCGATAAAGGAAGTCGGATTCACCCCAAAAATTCGAAATTGAGTTTTCAACGGATCTTCACGTTTTAGAGTCCCCTGAACCCAAAAAACATGTTTTTGTTCATTGGTCTGCGTGTGTCTGTCTGTCTGTCTGTCTGCCTGTCTGTGAACAGAATATCTCAAAAACGAAAAGAGGTATGGCGTTGAAACTTCATATATAAAGTTTTGTGTACTATCTAGATGCCACAGCAAGCTTTTGAAGAAAATCGCATAACCGGATGTATGGTGTTTGTGATTTTTCAGTTTTTTTAATTTTTTTTCAAAAACGGCTCTAACGATTTTTTTTTCAAACTTTACATTTTTATTACATTTTTAATGTGTATTGATGTGAAATAGGTGATTTTCCAGTTGAATACCTCTAAAATGGGTTTCGTTTGTTTTTTTTTTCTATTTTCTTTAACTCCTATTTTAAACAGAAAACCCGGTATATTATTACATTTTTGAATTCAGCTTAAAATTTTAGAAAAAATTTGTGTCTTCAATTAACGTTCTATTTTGTACCGCTTTTGTAGAATTTATAATTTTTAGAAATTTTTGACAAATGCTTAAAAATTCAAAATCAAATTTTTGGCTAATTATAAGATTACTGTAAAAGGAAGTTGTGTGCGTGTATCACACCAGATTTTTTTAACTTAGGTAGGAAACCAATAATCAGGCTTTGGCAATCTTCCCACTCGCCTTCTTCTAGGTGTCTCTTCTTCATAACATCGTATTGATAGTCTGGCACTTCAGCTTTTCCTATTTCCTAAGGAGTTCCAGTCGGTGACTCTTTTTACTTCCATTTTATCTATCATTTAGTATCACATTCGCACTCTCTATTAACTCGGACGTCAGTTATTTTAGTGTGCTATTTTTTCTTGCAACGATATAGTCTATGTCCTTGTTGGTTGTATCCAATTGTACTTATGTATATCGTTCTGTTGGTAGAGCCCGTTTGTTATCTCGACTACCACATCTGTAGTATTTCCCAATTATTGTTCAGGAAATCTTCTCCGAGCTGACCTACTGTCCCATCATTCTTCCTTCTTCCCGTTGTTTCAATTTTCTCTATCACTTCCTTTAAAGTGCCCATAATCTCTTCTTTTTCTGTCTTTCTCTGCCATAAATCTGAATATATTGTTTGAATATTCTTTTGTTTATTGCAATTTGTTCTACCATATGTATTTTACTCTCTATTCTTTTTTCACTCCACTCCAGCAATGTATGATGGCTCTATTCTTTCAGTGTCATGCCCTTTCTTTGTTTCACCGGTTACCATTATATGCAGCTTTATTCACTATCATTTCGTGATCTTTATTATTCCATTCCTACACATTCGATGCTCCAATGGCCAAATTTCTTCTTCTGATTGAAAATTGAAGTTGGTTTCTGAGATCTCTCACCATAACTGCCTCTTCCCCCACACGAATCTATTGGGGCTTCCTCATTTTGAGAAGTAACATGTGAGCAAATGAAAATAAAACCAAGCTTGGCTTGAAAAAATTAAGTCATGTGCTCTATTACTTTCGACGTTTTTAACTTATATCTGACAGTTATTATATTATCGACTGTTCAACAGTAATATCTCAGGTGCATTACAATAGCCGATTATAGATTTTGACTTTTTCTCTCAGAATGTTTTGCTAAGAAATTTGTCAAGTAAATTTGCCGCTCAACAAGCATCCCGAGTGCATAGGTAGAGGGATTTTGGGGCGAATTATTTACGAGATATATTTCTTCAGACAGAAAATCGTCAAAATTTATTCAGGCTAGTTTACACGCACGCGAGATGTTCGGAGTGATTATTTCCTGAATAAATAGATAAAATTCAGTTGGTGAAGCACCTTTAATAATCATGTTAAAATTATTCACAAGCGATTAAATTTTGACACGTTTTTAAAAGCGTTTAAATTTAGACGTTTGAATTCAGTCATTATTAAACTGGGAGAAACCATGGTGATTACGCATTATTATGGATATGAAGGAAATAATCAACAGTAATTACATAAGTGGTGATAATTCGTTGATAATTTTAACTAGATTCAAGAAATCGAGTGGACGAAGTCCACGAGTGGGATTTCTTAATAACAACAAAGATGAGTGGTAATTTAGTTAAAATTATAAAAAAATATATTACCACGAATGTAATTCGGATGATTATTGTTTAAACAGTCGTGAGTCCCCCAGATAGGGTTTTATGGAGCTTTCAGATGAATGTCCTGTTATTTTTAACAACTGCTGCTCACCCACTCCACTTTTAGCTAGTTGTGTTACAGCAGAAGAACGATTTGAATGGTTTGAGAAAAATCTGGTGTGATACACTCACACAACTTTCTTTTACAGTGATCTTATAATTAGCCAAAAATTTTATTTTTAATTTTTAAGCATTTGTCAACAATTTTCAAAAATTTCAAATTCTACAAAAACGGTACAAAATAGAGCGTTAGCTGAAGAGACAAATTTTCTCTAAAATTTTAAGCTGAATTCAAAAATGTAATAATATACCAGGTGTTCTATTTGAAATAAAAAAATTTAAAGAAAACAAAAGAAACCCATTTTAGAAGTATTCAACTGGAAAATCACCTATCTCACATAAATACACATTCAAAATGTAATAAAAATATAAATTTAAAAAAAATCATTAGAGAGGTTTTTGAAAAAATCGAGAAAGAGTAAACACCTACTTCCGGTTATGCGATTTTCTTTAAAAGCTTGCCGTCGCATCTACAGAGTACACAAAACTTATATATGAAGTTTAAACGCCATATCTCATTTCGTTTTTGAGATATTCTGTTCACAGACTGACAGACTGACAGACTGACAGACAGACAGACAGACAGACAGACAGACCAATGAAAAAAATATGTTTTTTGGGATCAGGGGACTCTAAAACGTGAAGATCTGTTGAAAACTCAATTTCAAATTTTTGGGGTGAATCCAATACTTCCTTTATCGTAAATAGAAGTAAAAATAGTCGCTGTAATCAGCTACTAGCAAATACTCAGTGTAATTTTTATGCTACTAGCAAATAGTCAGTGTAATTTTGATGCTATTGGTCGATTTGAATTTTTGTCTCATTACTATTGGCTGATAGGACTGTTTAAAAAATAATCACTTATAATACCATGAGTAGTCAAAGTTATGTCAAATATTTTTGCTGTGGTATTACGAATGTCCATTGCGCTTAGGTCCGATTAGGACAAGTGCGCTAGGACGAGTCCTAATCCTAAGCGCAATGGACATGAGTAGTGATACCACTGCAAAAATATTCTACTTAACTTTGACTAAGAATGGTATTCGAGAGACTATTTAATGGACCAAACTACTATTTAAGATTAGTTTTCAGTCAATCTAGCAACAAACTACGCAATTTCTATAGCAACAGAACACTAATATTGACTTTTTCTAATAAAAATTACATTTATTTAAAATAGTCACTTGAATACCTTCTAGGAAGATATATCCGCTGATATTTTTTTGACTGGTCAAAAAAAATTCTGGATTTTCATTGTTCACTTTTTGACAGATGACAGGTCAATTGAATAATCATTATAATTTTTTGAGAATATATTGATTCAAAGTAAAACATGTTGTTTACTGTATTCTTGTGCTTGTCGCATATTATTTTGTTACGCACAGAGAAGAAATTAATTTTTTTAAATTTAATATGTGGAATATTTGATGTATTATTATTATTATTATTTGAATTTGACTTCTCACTCGACGCTGAAAAGTTCATTGTGAACATATTACAACACGTACCTAACCCTTTTTTTTTTTTTTTTTTTTATTTTAGTTTTAACCAGATCAACAATATACATTGCTATACATGGTTTTGATATTAATTACAATTTGGTAACTTAATTATCTTAGCTTTGAGGCAATCTAATAGTGTCTCCTCGAAGTTTAATTGTTATACTATCTTAAATGTTGTCTATTACATCTTGGGGTAGTTTCCTTTTAAGTCTAGTGTGAATATTACGGCGACCGAGCTGTAGATTCACTGCACTTTCACAGAGGTTTATATTATCGAAGAACTTTTTGGTTAGTCTTTGGATGAATGTCTTTATTGGTTCAATTCCGAGTTCATTGTGGATTTGGGTGTTGGTGACAAACCACGGAGCATTAACTGCGATTCTAAGTACCTTGTTCTGGAATACCTGGATTTTTTTGATGTTGGTATCTGAGGCTGAGCTCCATACAGGGCAAGCGTACGTGATTAGAGATCTTAGCAAGGCTTTATACAATAGTAGCGTACATTCTGTTCGTAGAGGGGATTTTCTGTTGACTAGAGGGATAAGTTGGGTTAGTCTTACATATCCTTCATTTAGTTTCTTGTTTATGTGCGCACTCCAAGTGAGGCGTGTGTCCAGTAACATGCCCAGGTACTTAACGCTTTGAGTTTTATCGGTCCAGGGTATGTTTTCTCCGTTTATAGTTATGTTTGGTACGTTTATAATACGCTTTAATGTGAAAATTTTATTAGCACATTTTGAAGAGTTAATCGTTAGTCCCCATTTTGTGAACCATTTTGCTGTGATGTTAAGGGCGCTTTGGAGTTGTTCGACGGCTTCTGTGAGGTTGTTATGTTGGACGATGATTGCCGTATCGTCGGCGAATGTTGCTATCTCACAGATAGTTTGATGTGGGATGTCGTGAGTATAGATGTTGTAGAGTATGGGTCCGAGTACGCTTCCCTGCGGGACTCCTGCCCAAGCGTCTTTTGTCATTGATAACGAGCCGTTGACTTTTACTGCAAAGGTTCGGTTGTTCATGAAGGAAAATAGAATGGCCTTTAAGTAGCTAGGTATGTCTATGTGTAGTATTTTGTGTTTTAACCCGTCAATCCATACTTTATCGAAGGCCTTTGAGATGTCGAGGAAAGCTATGACAGTAAATTGCTTATTTTCGAATCCGTGCTCTATTATCTCTGAGACTCTTTGTAATTGGAGTGTTGTCGAGTGGGTTTTGCGAAACCCGAACTGGGTTTTGGGAATTATATTGTTGTTTTCAATTGCTTGATTTAGTCTGTGACTAATTACTTTTTCTAGTAGCTTTGATAATGTACTGAGTAGGCTAATTGGCCGGTAGCTACTTTTGTCCTTGCAATTTTTTCCTGATTTCACAAACATCAAAATATGTGCATGTTTCCATCTGTTCGGGAAGTAGCCAGTTCTCAGGCATGCATTAAATAGGGTTACTAGGTAAACAATGCCTTTTTTGGGTAGGTTTTTTAATACCACATTGGGTATTAAGTCGTTTCCAGGGGCTTTTTTAGCGGCAATTGCTTAATATAGGCCATGAGTTCTTTTGGGGTGGCGGGAAGGTCAAAATCATTGCTTATTGGCATGTGTGTTTCGTTGTATGCAATCACCGTGTTGTAAAAATGTCTGTTTTTTTCCGCGATTGATGGAGTAAAAGTTCTTTCTAAGTGATCAGCAAATAGTATGCTTTTTTCTTCGTCTGTGCTGTATCTGATATTGTTGTCCACCAATGTTGGTATAATGGTTTGTTGTCTTGTAATCGCTTTTGTTGTTTTCCACATTCCTGGGTCATTCTTTTCTAGGTTCTCTATGTGCCTCCTGTAACTGTTGATCCTGTGACTGTCTAATTCTCTTTTTATCCTGTGAGAAATGTTGTTTAATTGGTTCTTTACAAGGGGGTCTCGTATTTGCTGCCATAGTCTGCGTAGTCTACTCTTTTCGTTGATAAGATCTATAATGTGCGTTGGCGGTATATTTGGATTTGTTTTGCGGTTGTTTGGTCTTGTTTTTGTTGCAGTGCGCACTGCACTGGTCACGATTGATGTAAATGTTTCGATGTTAGTATCTATGTCTGGTGTATTGTTTACTGGGTAGGGATTGACTAGCTGGTCGTTTAAAATTGCTTTAAATTTTATCCAGTTTACTGTTCCGTTTATTAACCTTGGCTGAGTTGTTTTTGAAATGTTTACATCATTTAGGGTGATTAATATCGGTAGATGGTCTGAATCTAGCTCATTAATTATCGTTTGGTGCAATGGATAAGCCCAGTTCCTTGTCACCGCTATATCTAATATGTCTGGCTGGTGATCGCGTCGATATGGAAAGTAAGTGTATCCGTTAGGGGCGAGTATCTGAAGTTGTTGGTTTACTGCTATATTATTGAGTTGGGTGCCGCTAGGATTGTTCCTACGACAGCCCCAGTACGTGCTTTTGCTATTTAGGTCGCCTAGTAGCAGCGTGGGCATTTGGTCATCGAAGATGATGTTAAAATCGGCTGCGTTTAGTTTTACATTTGGTTGTTTATAGGCTGACGTAATTTTTATCTGCCTAGCGCTATCGATTGTTGCATATATGGATACAGCTTCAATACTATTACAGGTAGGGTTGTCGAGTAAGTTGAATTGGTATTTGTTTTTTATTAAAATGGCCACTCCCCCTGAAGCAACGCGAGCTGATCTATCATTACGTACTACGTGATAGCCGCTTATTTTGAATATTTCACCTTCACATAGGTGAGTTTCAGTTATACACGCAATGTCTATTTTATATCTTGCCAAAAAGGCTATGAGCTGTGATCGCTGGGATTTTATCCCATTAGCATTAAAATTTAAAAATGTGATATTTTTATATGTATTTGTCATATTATTTGCCATTGAGGATGTTAGGGAGGAGATTGTTGATAATATAAGTTTTAATTTGCTCAATGATTGGGGTTATAAGTTGGATGATAATCTTACTTATGTTGTCGGTTAGAGGGGATGCGTTATTTATATAGAAGGATTGATTTTGAGCTTGAGATCTTTGGGTTGTAGCTTGTGAGTAGGTTGTGTTTGATCGAGTAAAGTTTTGATTTGTTGCTTGCCTTGGTTTGTTGAATGGTGTTCGTTGTTTTTGAAGCATTACATGGTGTGGGCATCCTCGATAGCTGGCAGGATGTTCCCCCTGGCAATTAACGCAGATTGGTTTTGTGTTGATTTCTTTTTTGCAGTCCCTGGTATGATGGTCTTGATTGCACTTTACGCACCTGGGTTTAGCTGCACAATAGTTTTTGGTATGTCCATACTGCTGGCAGTTATGGCATTGGGGTATGTGTTGCTGTTTTCTTCTTACTTCAACTGTTACTTTGCAGTTGGCTAAGTATTCTAGCTTTAGGATGTTATTAGATACGTCAGTAGATGGTAATATAACTGCACAAATAGGTATTGGGTGTTTGTCTCGATTCCTAAGCCGAGTAACGCTTTTTACTGGATATTTTAGATCTTCAAGTTCTTGTTTGATTTCGTCTTCTGTAAGCGATATCGGTACACTTCTTATAATCACCGACAATGGTTTATCATTTGGGTTCTGGAAGGTGTGAAATTGTACCATGTTTGCCATATAGTACTTTGATAGTGCTCGGTAATGTTCTTGCTTTTTTAAATTTACCTTAAGGTATGTGTTTTTTAGCTCAGTGGTGAATTCATCATTAGCTATTGCTTTTATATCGCTGATAATTTCTTTGTGATTAGATGTTGTCGCGTTGTGGATAAATAGTGGAGGTATTTTGGGGGTTATGCTGCTTGGTTTATCTTGGCTACTTGACGCTTCACCATTAGTTGCATTATTTTCTGTTGATAATTCGTTGTCTGAATCAAGAATATGATATCGATTTTTGTTTATAGAATCGTTAGTACTCCAATAGTATCTTTTTAGTACTTCATTGACGGGAGGAGTTAATTCGCCTGACTTACGTTTCCCTGTGTTTGCCATTTGAATATCGTACCTGACCCTTGGATGGGGTCAGGCCGATTTGGGTTTGGAGTAGTTATTGCAGTTTATTTTTGATGTTTAATGTCACTGAACCAATTGATATTAAACACAGCCGGTCCGCGACCGCGCGATTGTAACGAGTTCAAGATATCACTTCCAGCAGATCCTACGCGTCTGCACAGCTCGAGCGTCCGAACTCAACTCATACCTAACCCTACTTTTATAAACAACTTTACAACACGAAAGCATTCAACAGCAAACGTAAATATTTACGATACAAGAGCGTAAAGCTACTCTTTAGTCACGAGTTGGGTAGAGTTAATACGCCAGCCTAGCGAGCATTTTAAGCCCCACGAGTGACTAAAAATTCTTTACGCATGTGTATCGCATAATATTTTATCTACCATATAATCTATAAAACGCCGTAAATATAAAAAAATACTTTATGTTACTACACTAAATAACAGGTTTGTCTTAATAAGAAAAACTTCACCCCAGTAACCGATCGTAATTTTGCGTGGTTAAAAATTTTAACCGCGTTGCTACTGACTACGTGACTAATGAAATCGGGTTATTAAACAATCGTTTTATAAACTGAAAACTGCCAACTATAAGTCGATTTTACACACTGTTGTAGATAAAATTAACTTTAAAACACTACATTTCCATCAAATGGTAATAGCTTAACTGTGATTTATTGCAATAAAAAATAATTCATAACGAATGATCAAAATATTCACTGTCTTCACCCATGTACGCTTGAACTCTTCGCACAATCTTATTACTAATATTTAGTAACATATTGGGATTGTTGTTAATTTCATCAATTTTCTTCAATATTCTGTGCAGCGGTTCATTTAGGTCATGTATTGGTTGCTGGAAAATGAAGTTCTTTAAATACGAACATAGAAAGAATCGCATGGAGTGAAGTCGCAAGATCTGGCAGCATAAGATATTGATGTGTTTCGACTAATAATTCATCTGTCGAAAAAAATTCGTATCATATTTAAGGTATCATGTGTTGTGTGCGCAGTGAAAAAAACTAAATCTGAGTTTATCGTCATGAAGCTTTTCGAAAAAGGGCCGTAAAAGCCCTTCTCAATACCTTTCCGAAGTCAAAGTGTCTAAAAAATGTTTCATTGATTTTTCAACAAATAAACACTTGTATTTCCCTTCCAAAAAGCATGGCCCAATTATTCTACGCCTTAAAATAGCCACTCACACTCCTACTTTTGGAGGATGAAGAGGTATCTCTACCATAAAATTAGGCTTCTCCGAACTCCACCAACACATGTTTTGAGAATTAATGTGTTCATCTAAATAAAACCAGGCTTCGTCCGTGGAAAAACTGTTCCATAATAAGTCGTCATTGAGGGTATTTAGAAACCACTGACAATATTGAACACGCTGAGAATAATCAGCTTCGTGAAATTGTTGTACAGACTGCGAACGATAGGGATAGACGTGGATGTCTTTCTTTATAATTTTAGGCAGGTGCCAACTGCCAACTGAACTTGTTGAGACAAATGACGTACGGAGGTTTGAGAGGCATCTTCCATAATCTGTATTACATTTTTAATTACTTCTACCGTTCTTCTCGGAGGATGATTTCTGCCTTGTTTGCGTGAAACAGATCTAGTCCCACGAAAAACTTCAACGCAGTGATTCAAAGAATAACGAAAAGTGTTATAACGCAACGCAAGGTTTGGAAATTCCTGCTGTTTAGAAACCAAAACATGATTTTGAACTTTTATAATTAATTGTGCATATATTTAGTAACTAACGATTGCAAATATTTTAATCTTGTCTTCCATTCGCTTCAGAGTGACTGCTAAACTCCTGCAACGTATGAAAGTATTATAGGCGAGTTAACGGTTCTACCTATACCGCCTGGGAAACCTCGGACTACCCATATAAATGCTTGACAAGCGGTCAGCACTTCTAGACCGATCTGGTGAATAAACTTCAATTACGCTGAATTTCTGATATAAATATTACAGTATGTTAAGAAATGTAACACGCAAGTAGAAATGCAATTTGAACTGGGACAATGTAGTCAACCTTTGTAATTTACGTCATTTTTCTGTGCTCACGTAGCTCTGCCGAACAAATCCAAGTCTTTATTATATTTCTTGTGTGAGACTACACAAGACGTTCTTGCTTTCCATCCTCAACTAACGGGACTAAGTCTTTATTACCTTTCTTGTGTGAGACTACACAAGACCGTTGATTTGCATCCCTTTACATTCCTGCACCCCTAAGACTTCTCCTGTAATTGTCCAAATTAAAAACACAGTCCACTACAAGGTACACCCCGAACACCTGCCGAAACTCTTCAAAACAATCATGGATTATGTACCGCCATATTCCATCAACTCGGGCGTTACAAAAATAGGATTCGATCATAAAAATGTTATGTTCTTGTAGCAAAACCATTTTAATTGAAAAGGTTACATTGCCAAACAAATAACTGATAGGTAGAGATTACAGAATACGTCTGTCTGTCTACAGAAGCTGATATTCTGTAAAGAAAGGTTCTGTTTTAGTTAAAATTATTAAAACAAACTGACTGTACTTAAGTAGATATTTCAGTAATGGAATACACAATTTACTAAATGACAACAAACGCAAAGTGACGTTCGGTTGAAATATCTGATGTGGTGGTACGTTCACAATGAACTCTTCAGCGCCGCCTTCAAAGTCAAATGTAAAAGAACGCTCTTTAGTAGAAGTTGTTTAAATTATCAAATTTTAAATTACACATGTTTAATCAAGAACCAAAAGTTTTTATAACAAAAATTATTGATGTAACATAAATGTAACATTGTTTAAGTGTTAGCTTTTATGTTCATTTTCAAATAAAATTTTACATGACAGTCGGTGACAGTTATACAGTGGTTTAGGTTATGTATGTATATTTCATTCTAGAGCATTAACATAATGTGAATTAATAATCAATGTTTCAATTTTCAAAGCCGTAAGTCTCGCGCCATCAGCCGTTGCAAACGGATGTGATAGCGTAGTTCTGCAATTTATTAGTTTTACTAGAGTGACCAGTGCCATTAAGAAATATAATTTAATTCAGCCATCTTTCCTACCAGTACCTACTCAAATAACGCATTACGTTAGAGAAGTAACACGTGAGGCCCATCGGAAGGCCCGCCCTTCAGTCACGATGTCTAATAACAACAGCAGCGCATCTAACAAAAGGGATAGTTCCAGTCTTACACCGCCACCCTTAGTTGAACCCAGTAAAAGGTATTTATTTGAAAACAATGCCCTAATAACTGCCAATAAATATTATCTGCCAAACCACATTTTAAATAATGCAAATAAAACTGACGATCAAGGACAAAATTCTCAAATGCAAGACATGTGTGTTGACCCATCTGAGCAGGTAAAAACAGACAAGAAGCCTAAAATACCTCCCATTTATCTCCACAATGCCAGCAATTATCAAGAAGTTTTAAACGATATCAAGAAAATTGTTAAACGTGAATTTACAACAGTTACTAAGGGTCAGTTTTTAAGAATCAATTTAACCTGCGCTGACGATTTTCGTAGTCTGACAAAATTCTACACAGAACATCAATTAAAGTTCCATACTTTTAGAGATCCAGAAAAAGCACAGCTCAATTTATCTGTAATATTAAGAAATATACCAATCTCTATACCAGAAACGGAAATCATGGCCGAATTAATTAATTTGGGTTTCTCAGTCACCAAAGTTGTGCGACTTTATAATAAAAATAAATTTCCGATGCCCTTGTGCACAGTAGAACTCATTAAAGATGAAAAAACTATGAAAATTTTTGACTTAACAAAATTTAATCACTGCATAATATCTGTGGAACCTCGTAGAAAGTCAGATGAAATACCTCAATGCAAAAGGTGTCAGCGGTACGGCCATACGCGAAACTATTGCAAACTAGAACCGCGCTGCGTAAAATGCACAGGGAATCACTTATTTAGTGAATGCCCAAAAAGACCCGACGACAAGCCACAGTGTGTAAACTGTGGACAAGAACATCCCGCCAACTACAAAGGGTGTAGCTATTTTACCAAAATTAGCGGAAAATCTACACAGCCCACACAAACTCACAACATTAACAACCCATCAGAATATCAACACAATAATAATACCGAACGACAGTCACGAAGAATACCCTTACCAAAATTAGCAACCAATAGAACGTATAGGGATGTTACTGTAGGTACAAGCAATGCCACCACAAACCAAAATAGTAACACTACAGACATAATAACGACAATTATCCAAGCCATAATAGATGCCATCCTACCACACCTAGAAAAAATAAAACCATTTCTTTTAACATTATTACCGACAATAATTCAACATGTCTCCAAATAGAAAAATAACAATACACAACATAACCGTAATAAATTGGAACGCCAATGGAATTAAGACTCAAAGATCTGCGTTTATTAATTTCCTTTCTAGACATAGTGTCGACATAGCCTGTGTTTCTGAAACGCACCTAATAGAAGGCGAAACTTTTAAAATTCCGGGTTATATAGTATATAGAAATGACCGAGTTGGTCTCATAGCCTCCGGAGGAGTAGCCGTCATTATTAGGAAAAAGCATGGTCATTCCCAACTACCAAAAGTAAACCTAAATAGCTTAGAAACTATAGGAATCAAATTGCAACTTCACAACAATAACAACGTCAATGTAATAGCAGCCTACAAACAACCAAATCGAAGATTAGATGAGCAAGACCTTATCGATCTGTTCCAAAGCAATGAAAGTACATTACTAATAGGAGACTTAAATTGTAAAAATACGATGTGGGGCTGCAGAATGAACAACCCAAATGGTATTAAACTAAATAATTTTACAACCTCTTTAGGAATCCAAGTCCTTGCACCCGCTAACTATACATACTACCCTTATCGCAGAGACCAACAGCCTGATATATTGGACATAATGTTGTATAAAAATTTTTCCAAACCTATTTATCAATTGGTTCTTACTGAACTAGATTCTGATCATTTGCCCGTTTTAATATCATTTTACGAAACTCCATCTTACGAACCAGTACTACCCAGACTAATAAATGGCATAGTAGATTGGGAATTATTTCAAGATCAATTGAATGCCAACATAAAAGCTCCTGGTAATCTTGCAAATGAAGAAGCAGTAGATCAGTCTATAACTAATTATACAAATGCTATTAAAACCAGTATACAAAAGGCTACAGTTAAGGAATTCAGAAAATATAGCTCCAGATTCGTACATCCTCCGGCTGATATAATTAAATTAATAAAAATTAAGAACAAAACCCGTCGATTATGGCAAACCTCGAGAGATCCCCTATTACGACGCACATTGAATCAATTATCACGCCAGGTGAAGTGGGAGTTAGATAACTTTAGAATACAAACTTATCAAAGCTATATACAACAGTTTGAACCACGTGATCCTTCATTATGGCAGGTTACCAAGAAGATTTTGAGACAACCAATTTTAATACCACCGTTAATCAAAGATCTTACCGTATATTCCTCAGATCAAGAAAAAAGTGACATTCTAGCCATTCAAATTGAACAAAATTGTACACCAGCAGATCCCACTCCAGAGAATGTCGTCCAAATTGAGGAAATATCAAACTATGTACAAAATCATATTCCACAAGAAATAGGACAATTCAAGCCTACATCTCCCAAGGAATTACAAGAATATATTAAAAAACTTATACTGAAAAAGTCACCTGGGGCTGATCTAATTCCTAATATAGCGCTAAAGAACCTCACCAACAAATCACTTGCTTTTCTAGCAAGTATTTTTAATGCTTGCATGCGTCTTAGTTATTTCCCTAAACAGTGGAGACACTCTCACATTTTGCCATTCCATAAGCCTGGCAAAGACAAACGAAATCCAGAAAATTACAGGCCAATCAGTCTTTTGTCCACAATCTCTAAACTATTAGAAAAGGTGATTTATGTACGACTGCACGCCTATGTAACAGAAAAACAGGTATTGCCAATTTTTCAGTACGGGTTTCGAGAAAAGCATTCTACAGCACATCAGCTGCTACGAATAACAGAATTGATTGAGAAAGGTTATGAGAGGAAACAATACACAACAATTGCTTTCTTGGACCTTCAACAGGCATTCGATAAAGTCTGGATAATCGGATTGCTGTATAAATTATTACAGCTGGACGTTCCTTCATACCTAATTCGAATTTTAGCTTCATTTCTTGAGGAAAGAACGTTCGTAGTAAGAATAAATTCTACCTTTTCTACAAAAAGAAATGCCAATGCAGGTGTCCCTCAAGGAAGCCTTTTGGGACCCTTATTATTTAACATTTACATCCATGATATACCGGAGGCAATACATAGCAAAACAGCTTTATTCGCAGACGATACCGCCGTCTTAACTCAACACCACGATTTAAACGTAGCCATTTCATTACTGCAAGCATCAGTCGATGAATTATCACAATGGTTTTGCAAATGGCGAATTGTACTAAACCCAACAAAATGTGAAACAAAAATATTTACCCTTCGAAGAATAAGGAACCCGACAAGACTTACAATAAATGAAAAACTAATTGATTGGAACCCTCAAGATTCAGCAGTCAGATACTTAGGAGTATATTTGGATACACGACTGAAATGGGGATACCATATTAATACGAAGTTGAACCAGTGTCATGCACGTCTAGCTCTCTTATATCCTTTAATTAATAGAAAATCTTCCCTAAAATTTGAGTGCTCACTTTTAATATATAAGTCAATAATTAGACCTATAATAACTTATTGCTGTGCGGTATGGTGTAGTGCCCCAAAATCACAAATAAACAAACTACAAGTAGTGCAAAATAAAGTTTTAAGGATAATAGTGAACGCTCCGTGGTATATGAGAAACCAGCAGATTCATGCCGAACTTAATATGCCAACTATAGAAGAACATATAAGACATGTAGCTAAAAAGTTTTTTAAAAGGATGGACAGATGTGACAGTGCGGTATTTTACAACACAGGTCAAAAACACTTACACACTAGACTTAAGCGAAAACTGCCTCAGGACATAATGTGTTCATCAGATGATAGCGAATAGAATTATAAAATAAATCAATAGTTCTTGTAAAATGGTCTACCCTTGACCTCATTAAGCCAATTGTTTAGTTAATAGGAATTTGTACATATTGTAACATTACCATTTGTAACAATTAGTTTGTTGGTATGGTTGCCATTATTAAAAAAAAAAAAAAAAAAAAAAAGAACATAATTTCAAAACTTTCGAGTAAATCCAACAACCTACCTTTGTTAGCTATATGCAAACTATTGTAATCTTTGTTATGATCAAAGTTGTGGTTGTATTCCAAAATGTGATTAGCAAAAGCTGATTTATTAGGTTGGTCAATATTAAAATTGTTGTTTCTAATAAAAGGTGAATGTTCCTTGATTATTTTTTTTTAAAGTACTTCTAGTTTGGCCAATGTAAAAACAGTTGTGAGACGAACAGTCAAGACAGTAGATACCAGATCTTTCTAGTAAAGGAGTGGGATCCTTTATTGAAGACTACCAATTTCTGAAGGGAATTGGTAGTAGAAAAGAAAATTTGAAAATTGTATTTACTAAGAATGATTTTTATGGACATAGAAATAGTACCATAATAAGGGTTTGAACAAAACGTTTTGTTTTCAGAATTATTGATAGGGGTTAGGTTTGTTGAAAATTCAATTTGAAAAATCAAAAGCAAATAGGGGCAAAAATATGTTTACGTTCGTAATACTACTAAAACCATAAAAGAAATTTGGAAATGCGAATTCAATCAATTTTAAATAACAAAAAAATACCGGCCATGGGATTCGAACTACAGCGCCTGCGAACGCGAATTTAAATCCGGGCGTCTGATCCACGGGCTCATTGAGGACCTATCCCGGCTTTACGATGCGCGGCTATATTTAACAGAACAAACTTGTTCAAACTTTTTGACTCTTTTAGGACATTACCCTATATCTGATGGGCCCCATTTTCGCCTGACCAATGTGCAAATTATTACTTTTATCTATTTGTCAGTCAACGCAAAAATAAACAAAGTTTTATTTTTCAAGTGCTCACCCTGTATATATTTATCCGAGATTTTCTCGGTGTCATGCCAGGTAGACATACAATCTGCATGCAAAATATCGTCTTCCTCCAACAAATCGTTTTTGAGTTATACCGCCAACAGACAGATAGACAGACAGGCAGACAGACAGATAGACAGGCAGACAGACAGATGGAATTGAGAAAACCTGTTTTTCGTCATCTAGCCACCTTGCAAAAATTTAGGAAGGTGATTTTTTGTAATTACAATACTTCGTCTTTTAGACGAGGGAAGTAACAAGATGTAGTAATTTGCGAGCGGAGCTCAGTTCTGACAGATTAAATTTGTCGAAACATATACAAAAATTCTTGAAAAATACTGACAGTGTAATCGTAAGGTAGTAAGCCAAAGAAATAATAAGTGAATTAGTAATAGTGTATGAAACTATAAGAAAAACAAATGGAAAGGTAATATGGTACAGCCATTGCTTAAGAAGATAAAAATCTAGCGACGCCATTAAAGCGCTATAAATTAAGTCATTTAAAATACAACAAACTAAATTAACTGATGTTTAGCTTAATTCCTAGTAATAGTTGTAGGGTAGTCAAAAATAGCAACTCAAGAATAGTTTCATTAAAAATAGAATCTGTCTGTAGCGCGTGACATGTTACTATTAAAAACGATTTCTGACGAGAAACCATTATTTTACGCTCTCGCCTCGGGAAAAAAGTGAAACGAATTAGAGTGGTTGACAGATAACATATTACCTCGCAATTTTAAATTGAAAAATTGAGCAAACCTATTATTTCAAAATTGAAGTGTGGTACATAAATGTTCTGTAAATTTTAAAGCTGCTATGATACATTTTAACAGTTTCAGCGATTTAAAACCGTTACTTTAATGTGTTGCATCTAAATGTCTCTAGGCAGTACATTATAAACGTAACACAATAATGTCTTGCGCCAATTTACGACTTACTTAGCTGACGATAACTTTGCATATATTGGTCTTTTAATCGTGTGTCATGACTGTGTATTTGATCATGTGTAATATACTCAAATTTCAGTTTTTATATCGAGCAGTATTTCACAATGTACTTACAGGGAAGTGGGTATCTGTTATCCAAGAGATGCAAAATATATCACATTTATACCTAATTTGAGAAAAAACTCTCAAAAGTGCTCGTATTTATAGCTTGAGGATTCTGTGTCTGAAAGTGGAATGACTTCACAGTAGTAACCCACATGACAACACGAATGAATTGGGGAAAATATGCCGGCACCTTTAGTAGCCCGAATTTAATGGCCGTAGCTTCACCGTATTTATATCATTTTATATATTGATCAATATGTATGCCAGAAAACGTAATACCACTAAAAATTATGTAAGTGGGACCTTTTCTTAGTGTAAATATCATGTTTACGGACTTAATCCCGATTGAACAGAGTCCACGTCTGTTGAACTATCCAATAGCAGCTGTCTGAGCATCTACATTATTCCTTGTTATAGCATCAATCGCTTCAGCAGTATTAATAATTAAACAAGTCGTATTAGCGTAACGTATTATTTTCGAGCTAAAAATCGTTTATAAAAATTAAAAATAACTGGTGGCCTAATACAGACCCCTGAGGAACTTTGTATTCAATAATTCTCTAGCCGAGGAAGAAACACCTGTATTCACCTCTGTAAGTATTATTTGACAAATTTTAGAAGAATCTGACAATTCCACCAACTAGCATGCTTTAGCTTTTAAATAACTTCAAATAGTATTGAACCAAGTCAACTAGTGGTTTTCAATATTTTAAACGTTTATTTAAATACATTTGGCAGCTAGCTAAATAATATTTTCAAAAACTAAATTGAAATATTTGCGAGAGCGATTAGAAGTATTGAAAATATCCTCCAAATAAACTAGTTTTATTTTAATAATTTTTAAGTTTTTTGTTTTTGAAAATCATTAGTCATTCTCTAGTATATTACGTTATAAAATCTGTAACTGTTGTCGCGAATTCGTCTAAAGTCGAGGTGACTGACAATCTTTTAGTAAAAATACACTTTTACACGAAGACTAAGGCGGCTCGCACACCGGAGCAATAAGCGATAAGCAACTAGCAACCGACAATAAGCAATATTGTTGCTAGGTTGCATTTTACATTGAATTTAATCATGAGTCTCACACTGCAGCAATTCGATATCGCTTCTAAGAAAGGGTTGACAATCTGCAACGATACTTATCGCCAGCGATATGCACTGCATGTTGAAAACCGATAAGTATCCCATTAGTACAGCAATATTTGCAGACTAGAGTGGACTTTTTTAAATCAAATTAAAAATGGACACTCCAGCATTCAACATACAATTTATAGAAACAGTGGAAAAATATCCGTGTATTTACGATTACACTCGTAAAGACCACAGCAGAAGGGACATTGTTGAAAGGGCATGGAACTCAATTGGATCTGAAGTGAAACTACCAGGTAAGTAAGATTAATTACGGTTTATTAGTTATTTATTAACTTTTATTAGTATAATTCAGACAGTATAATTCCCTTGCCAAGCTAATGCATTTTCAGGTTTCAGAAAATATGCTTTTAAGTAATCTCTTAATTCATAAGCAGAGTTATTATTATTCGGTTGTCTATTATTAGTTGGTGTTTGATGTTCAGAATCACTAACTTCTTTTGTAACCTGTGGAATCGAAAATCTGCCCTCTGTTATTCTTATAAAATTATGGAGAACACAAGCACTTTTAATTACTGCAATTGCTGTATCCTCATGACATAATATTGGCCTTTGAAAAATTTGAAATTTGGATGTTAGCATTCCGAATGCACATTCTATGCTTTTTCGTCCCCTTGACAATCTGTAGTTAAATATTCTTTTCTCATTATCAAGAACCCTTTGTGGGTATGGTCGCATCAAATTTTTTTGTAACGGGAATGCCTCGTCTCCTACAAAATAAAATGGAAAATCTACGTCATCATTTGGCAGTGGTGTTGACTTGGGAATACGAAGTTTTTCTTTGTTCAGCAATCTTCCAAGAGTAGAAGACCGGAAAACTGCACCATCGCTCATTCTACCTGCTTCACCGACATCAATGGTTAGAAATAGTCCATCAGCATTTGCGCAGGCCATCAGTACCACCGAAAAAAAACTTTTGTAATTATAATAGTACGATCCAGTTTTGTTAAATTTTTTAATTCGGCAATGCTTCCCATCGATTGAGCCTATGCAGTTTGGAAGATCCCATAGTTCGTAGTATCGTTGTGCTGTCGATTTCCAAATTGCCTCTGTTGGAACAGGCATAAACAATGGTTGAAGAACGTACCATATAGCCTTTGTACATTCTTTTACTATTAATCCTATAGTAGTGTCTCCTCTCATAAATATATGGGTGAGGGCCTTGAAACTGCAGCCTGTAGCCAGATACCTGCGTACGACAAAGTTCTGTAATTAGATTTCTTTTTTAGGGTCTCAATGCAAAGAAAAATGGAAGAATCTTCGAACGGCGTTTGCAAGAAGCATGAAAAAACCACCATCGGGAAGCGGGGCCAAGAAAAATAAAGATTATTACTTAAAAGACGTAATGCAGTTCATTACGCCTTTCATGAAATCCCATCCGCAACAAGGAAATTTACCTGCAGAAACAGAGTCCAGTTTGAATGAAAACAACGATAGTGAATCTGAAGCAGAGGCAAATAATGACGATTATTCAGAACAAGAGATTACAACGTCAGTTAAAAATTCTCAAGAGAAGCAAACAGATATCACAACTGTCATTAGAACGTCCCAAGAAAAAAATCCATCAATTCATGCTCAATGTTCAAATACTGCAAGCACTGCAAGCATTGGATCTTCTGAAAAACGGAGAAAAGTTTCTGCAAGTACCCTTAATGAAGCTGATAAGTGTTTTATGGAATATGTCAAGTCAAAAACCTCAAAAACCAATCCAGTGATAGAGAAGCCTAATCCAGATCTGCAGTTTCTAACAAGTTTGCTTCCAGATCTAGCAAAATTAACCGACTATCAAAAGAGACAGTTTAAAAAAAGAACACTTGAGCTGCTAGATGAACTTCTGTGTGATGGTCCATCCCTTTCCACTCATTCAAGTCACACATTTTCACCAAGCGAATATGGAGAACCACCAACACCTGTACAAACATATATGCAGGCTTTTTCACCTGATATGTCAGATGTTATTAATGACAGAAACCTCTCTCTAACTTTAATTTAAAAATTTTAATGTACTTTACGTTCACTTTTCATTAAAATACTACTTTTTCAATATAATCTATTTAATCTGTACCTCACCTGAGTGTAATTAATAGTTTCTCCTGTGGGGTTATCGCATCTCTGTAGTTAGTATCTTGTTTCGTAATATAAGGTTCTAACATCTCAACTAATGTTGAAAAAGTATTTGGACTCATCCGATAGCAGTTCTGAAACCTGGTGGGATGAGCCTTTAATTCTTCGGCACATATACTTGCTCCATGATTCTTGAGCACTTGAAGTGATGGATGAATCCAATATTGTCTGCGTTTCCTACTTCTTCGCCTTAAATACTGCCATAACAATACTACTTCGTCCTCTTCAGATGACGACATTTTATAAACTATTGATATTGTATTGACTTGGTGTGGGAGATAACTTACAATGCATTGCCTGTTGCTTATTGCTTGTTGCCCGTTGCTAGTTGCGTATTGCTCCGGTATGCGAGCTTACTAAAGTTACTGATGCGAGATTAATAGAAACACTTAAGTTAAAATAATTGCATTTATTTTCTACCGTTTACAGAACAACTTAAGTCTTATAAAGTTACTTATTAACTACTATATTCTCAGTTCAGTTTGACTAAGAAAGCTCTGTAGGCGTTCTCAAAATTTTTAATAAGCCTATCAGAGCAGTTCTTAATTTTGAACTTCTAAGTTACGTACATGAACGTAACAATTCATAATTGCTCTATACTGCTATGTATTCTACAAGTAGGTTTCACACGCCAACATTTGTCAAGCGGTCGACAGCTCGCAGATGATCTCTAATCAAATTTACAACTCTACTAAAGGAATTTGCTCCAACCTGCACGTATTTTTAAGCGTAATTTTTATGACTGAGTTGCAATAGTTGCGCTTCTGATCACGTACTAATAATCTAGCTTCGCCCAATTTTTCGGCTTACGAGGTAAACCCTGCATACATTTTCCCTTAATCAGTCTGTGAGATTCAAATTCGTCCATATTCCCAGAGAAAGACACGTTCTAAATACCGGCTTTCATCCGCCTGTTGTAACTTTAATATGACCATTTTGTCTACGAAATTATACCTTAAAAATATTTAGGATACAAATTGCTTATGGCTAACTAAAGTACAGTCGTACAACCGCGTATAGTTTATTTTATTATAAAGTGACAATTGCTTTACTATTTCCTTGCAATACAATAACTATCTCTTAACATTTTCCATACTACAAGGTGACTTTCTTTTAACAATTCTTTTACTATTTCCTTACAACAAATTGACAATATAGCGGCAATTTCCTTACTAACTGCAGTAACGTTACAATTTGTAGTAACATAACAGCAATCGCCTAGTGACTAAATGGTAAGGAAAAATGCGACATCCGCAACTATTAAGGAACTCTCTGAAGTTACAACGTAGTACAAAAATAGTAAGTTTTTGCTGTGTGGGAGTAGGTAGTACTATCGATCTTCTAGGCGCAGTGCAAAGGCTACAAATCCCAACCGCAATATATAAATAATAATAATAATTCGTTTTATGTAGTAAAGTGTAGGTGAAAGTAGGTGAACTCGCTTATAGAATTCAGGCTGGATCTCCTTTTCTCCCATACTACGAGAGCCCATGACCAAAATTTTTGTTTTATCGTTTTACGACCAAAACCGTTTAAAATCGATAGATTTAGTTATTCTGATTCAAAAAATACCAATTTCAGAAATTTTCCGCCCACGTCTGACCTGACCGCATTTTCACATATGTCAAAAAATTTTACCGAACTGTTTCATAGCAATCTGTCTGATTTTCAGAATGTAGTTGAATGATAGATTTTAGATACCGAAAACACAATTTTCAGACATCAGTAGCGTCGCACGTACCCAGGAGACCATTTGAAAAAATTAAAAATGAGGTATACAAAAACCCATAGCAAACCGTCTGAAAATCTTGTTTTTAAGTGGACATTGGCCAGTTGATGCGAATAAATCATTTTTCCGACGACCACTACGAAAAATGCCAAAAATAGCATGGCTTGGTGTTACTGAAAGTGACACATTGCACAGGTCACCTGAAAAGGTCACGTGGAGCGTGCGTTTTCCGTCTTGTAACACTAGTGCGACATGGTCTGCCGTAGCAACTAAAATGGGCGAGAGCGTCACGGCCAATTCGGCATAAAACAGTGCGCAAGTCACGAAACAAGCCGGTTCAAAAATCTAGTAAGCTAATGTCACAGAAATAGTATGACAATTTAAGTTGATGTTTAAACAATAATTGTTTCATTTTGCGGTTAAAAGTGGTAAATTTGCTTTATATTATAAAGAATCAATAGTACATTGGTGGCCGTCGGAAAAGTATAGTGTATAACACGTGCTGATTGGATATTTCACACTTCTGCATTCACTATCGCATTCGTGTGAAATATCCAACTTTCAGCACTAGTTAGACAATATACTATTTCAGATGAAAGTGTGAGCATCTTATGTGTTGAAACCAATTTGAACGTGTTGAAAATTTTTACAGATCGGTAACATAGCATTCTGTCTGAAAACTGTTGAACATGATGAAAATAGTTGCCCAGATGTAGAAAAAGATGATATCAGACAAATTTAGTGTAGCACCTTAATAATCAGACTTTTCGATAGTCAGAAATTATTAAAAAATCGTATTGCGGCGTATTTACGTCTATCAAGCAAATGAATAAGTTGCAACTCTCAAATTCTTAGATAATTATTAATAAAGAGCTTACCCGAAACCATCGAACTGAAATTGAAGGATTTTTTTTTAAATTGGACAAAAGGAAACTGGGATAACGTTTGAAAACTACTGTTTATTGAAAAAATTTCAATGCTTTTTAATCACTGTCGGACTCATCATCGTTGTCGTCATCATCAAAATCACTCTCCCGTACTAGATCTTCAATATTTTCTTCTGGAAAAAAACATTATTAGCCAAATGCACCCATTTCTTTATAAAAATTCTACGGTAAAAGTCAGGTAAAAAAAATGCCGATGTCATTGCTCGGATCAGCTGAAGTCGAACTATCAACGACATTCTCCTGAGAAATAGTAGAATCCTGTGGAATCCTTACGGCCGTAAAATTTTTAGAACACTTTGAGTGGTATCCTATGCCCGTTTCAACACCACATGGTAACTCGATGTCGGAGTAAATCGATTTCCTCGCAGAATGCTCTTTACTCCGATAGTCAGCTACTTCTCTACACTTTTGCAAATTTTGTTTTGTAAATTTTTTCACTTCGCATTTTTTATTTCTTTGCAAAACACACAGGTTAGGTTAGCCATTTTTCAAACTAGACCGCACAGCACATAGCAATATAATAAAGTGAGCGTCGTTACAACTGTCAGAACAGCTTGGCGACTCCGAAACGTTCTTTTCGTTTTTGGAGTTATAGGTGACATTTAAAATGTCTGAAAACAATTTTTTGGTAATCCCGGGAGCCATACAATAGTATATTAAAGTATGAGTGGATAACAAGGTCTTTAAAACACGAGCGAGTTTTCGAGCACGACGGCGTAGCCGGAGTGCTCAAAATAGAGCAAGTATTTAAAGACCAGTTATCCACGAATACTTTACGCTATTTTTTATTATAAATCCAATACTGGAAATAAATTACGCACTAAAAACTTAGCAATAATTTTTGTCGTGATAAATCGAGAGGGCATAATAATATTGCTACTATAGTTACGAGAATTATTTAGGTTTTTGTCGGGTCCATGTCCGTTGTTGCATTCAGTCGGTTCCTTGACAACCTTTAAAGCTCGGCGAGCTTTAATCGCCTGTATTCGCACGCTCAGGCGTGCTTTAAACGGCGATTCTGATGCAGGTATAATAAAAAATTGAACCAGGCTGCTATGAGACAGGTCGGTTACATTTTATGACATTTTTAAAAATGCGCTCAGGCCACATGTGCCGCTTAAAATGTCTGAAAACAAAGTTTTTCGTAATAAAATGACGAAACCTATGTACATTTTTAATATCAGACATATTGTGATAAAACGGTCTGCCTATTTCTTTTTGACATACATTCACTTAAGGTGCGAACATAGGAAATTAGGAAAGGAGGAATCTACATATATACGATTTCTCGTATATATGCAGATTTCTCCTTTCCTCTTGAATTGACATGTGTGAATCGAAAGAGAAAAATGCATTTAATTTGTGAAACTTGTGAATTGTTGATACAGATGGAATAGGTCGATTATTAAATTTAACTGAGAATAATTCACGAACTGTGCGCAAACTGACGCCACTGTAAAATGTTTTGCAAATAAATACCCTTTCTTCCTTAGAATATTCAACATTATTATTTATAGTAATTAGTTAAATACGTGAATTGATAACTGACAGAAAATAACATTTATTTTGGCAAAAACAAATTTCTATCTTAAAGAAGCAACAAATTCAAGTAAAGTAGTATAAAATTAAACGCATTATTTTCTCTTTCGATTGACATCACTATCAATTCTATCAATACGATTTCCCATGCTATTACCCTATGTTCGCACCTTAAGTGAAACACTCGGTATAATGAGTTGCTGCTAAAAGAAAAATGAAATAATTTTCTGCCTACGAGAATATCATCTACTAAAAGCTCGAATTTGTAGGATCTCTCTAAAATTTCAATTAGTTAATTTAATGCTTTAATTTCAGCATCGCCACGATATAATAGAGGAATTCCTTACGGCTCTCTGGCTTAGCTGATAGTTTAATTTAGTTAGCAAATTCTGTCGTTCTAACTGATTCGCTATTAACACCGGGTAATGCGTCGGCTGCCTCGATTCCGTTTGCATGGGTTTTAAGTAATGAGTTAGACAAGGGTTTAATTATAGGTCACTAAGTTTTCATTTTGGATATGAGTTAAACGAGTATCTATCAATATACAGGGTGTTTCGTAACGAGTTAAAAACGCCCGAGTAAAAAATTCTAGATCTGATTGTATAACAATAAGCAAAAAATAGGTTATAAATCAATGACATAAAATTGAAACCCAGCGTTTTACAATAAAAAAGTTTAAAAATAAGGTTTGTATAATAATAACTTAATTAGTCAAATCTATGAGGTAAGTCTAGCGGTTTGTGTCTAGTAGATTTAGAGCTAACGTGTAAGGATGACGTTCTAGGTTGCTTCGGTATTTTTCACTGAACTTGATTATCACGTCTTTTACCGTATAAGCTTTTAAGTCACCTAAAATGTCTGCGTTTCGTACAAAGTATGGCGCATCGCACAGAGCACTTTACACTGAAATCTTTCTAACATTTGGATATTGGAGTTGGCTGCTTTACCCCACATCTGGATGCCCTAGGTCCAGATGGGTTTGAAGACTGTGTTATATACGATGAGCTTGTCGGTTAACGATAATTTGGATTTTCTACCAAGAAGCCAGTAGTGTTAACGAAATTTCAGATGTGGGACTTCCACATCAAACCCTTGTCGAGGCCCAGGCCAAGGTATTTAACCTTTGTCAGTTGAGTTAAAAAAAATTAAAGCTCCATTTTTTGGTCTATTGTAACAAGAGATCAAATAAATTTACAATTAGAGTCGCCTGTGAGATGTGTTTTGTGTACTGCCAAACGTATAACACATATCACAGGCGACTCTAATTGTAAATTTATTTGATCTCTTGTTACTACTTCGTCTAAGCTCTGTTGTAAGAGATTTACGGCAACAATCGGATCTCTATCTTTCACCATAATTAATTTGTCATCAGCAAAACTAGCAGAGAGTGAGTGGGGATTGGTTGGAAAATCTGCTGTGAAAATGAGGTACAAGATGGGGCCAAGTATACTGCCCTGTGGAACGCCTGATTGGATTGGATGTAATTCTGTTTGGTCGTGTCTGAATTTTACCTGGAAATATCGTTCCTTTAGATAGGATTTGAGAATTGTATAGAAAGGGTGTGGTAAGAGTGGCTTGAGTTTGTACAATAGCCCTGTGTGCCAAACTCTACCAAAGGCTTGACTGTCATCTAAAAAGGCAGGAGTAGAGTATTGTTTTTCTTCGAAGGCCTGATTAATTGTGTCTACGACTCTGTGGACCTGCTGAATGGTAGAATGGTTGACACCAAAGCCGAACTGATGATTAGGGATAATGTTGTGTTCTTCCGGGATCAGGGTTAGTCTTTTGGCCAATAATTTTTCCAGTAGCTTACTTAAGACGGGCAATAGACTAATTGTGCTATAGGAACCAACTTCGTTGATAGGTTTTCTGGGTTTGGAAGTTAGTATTACCTGCGCTACCTTCCATTGTACTGGGAAGTAGCACAGTGCAGGACAGCATTATGTAACATGGTCAGCTTCACTAGGCCCTTGAGCGGTAATTCTTTGATTAATTTCCCATGATTAAATCATAGGCTGGAGCTTACTTCGGGTTTAAGTGGTAGAAAAAGATATACATGGATGTTTTTGTCATTTCAACTGGTTACATAACTACTAGAGATCAACATTTTATTAGTACAGTTTAATTATAGTTCAGATGACTATTAAGATATTGTTTCAGATTACAGACTCTGCACGTATGTATACCTATGCTCTTCGTGGGTTGAAAATAATCAACATAAATATTCTAATGGCATTTCCATCCAAATAAAGGGTTTTATAAAGTTTACGTGAGACCAGAACAATCAATCTACTTAATAATAATCGTTTATATTCGAAAGATAATAAATAAAATGTGATAAGTACAGTCTTTGGCAACGCAACCTCCCCGTATTTAAAGCTGAATGTGGCATTACTATAATCATTTTTCCAGAATAAGTATTGCATTAATACAGTTCACTTGTTATTACATTTAAGTGTTGAGTATATAAATGTTATTGCAATATACTATGGTGCTTTCGAATTTGCTACAGGTAGAATCAATACTACGAGTATATACAAGTACACAATTTAGAAGTAATATAAAACATTTGGCATACAGTATTAAAATAAATTTCTTTTGATAATTAGTATTTCAAAGAATCAGCAACGCTTCTAATGAAATGTGTAATGATAATGTAATGTTCGACATATTCGCTGATTCAAATGTGTAAAAATCACATTGGAGCCGTGGAAGCATAGTTTGAATATTTTGTAATTATTCTAATGATCACTTGAAATGCTTACGGCGTTAACAATTTTTATTCATAATATCATAAACTATGTGGAATAGAATAAACTTTACTCAAAATGGTCGACGTACAAAGTGACAACGGTTTTTTTGTACTTGTTATAGCAAAGAATGGTTTTATTTTGCACTGCTTCACACTATAAATGAGATCCAACCGTGACTATCTTAAACCATTAAAGAGACACAAACTTCTACTATAAAACGTTATTTCGTTTTAGCAAAATAAGAAAACAACACAATTCCTGTATAAAACGGTTGATTTATTCACCCACACCCAGCAACAATTTGTATTCCCTGCACCCATCGCTGTCCCTTAATCGTGTAGATCAATGTATCGTCGTCGAACACGCAGCAGGCCAAGTGGCGAAGGGATGTTTTTAAAGTAGTCGCTTCTAAGGATGCTTCGCAGAGATTTATTTTGTTTTGAAATCACTGGAATTTGCTGACTTATTCAACACATTGTTGTGATTTCAACACTGAAATCTAACCAGAAAATTCATGTTTTTTTAAAATACTCTCCAAAACCGAAATTTGACAAGTTCCTTAACATAAATTGCAGGTATTTACTGTTTTATAGTATAAATTTGAGTCTATAAGGAACCTAAGTGAAGCAAATACTATACACATTTATATCTAATAATATAATGATCACATTTGGAAAGGTAAGACCCCTTAAATGTGTCTATGTTAAAGACTTCTAAAATATTTCTACAGAAATGGATGTAATTGTACGTTACATGCATAAATTAACCAATAGGTGATTTTTTCCTATAGTAGGACAACTTGATTTTTTTAGATTTACACCGTAGAGCTATTTACGATTATTTTGTTATAACGTGGCCATGCAAAGGTAGGTAACTGTTTTATATATGTAAATTCATCTGTTCGAGTGTGAACCCAACTTTTTAAAAGAGATTATAGTATTTTGATTTTGATATTACGAATCATAGCTAAGCTTATTTTACCAGTATTTCAACATATAATTGTTTAAGGATACTACAAACAACGATTCGTTAGCAATTAATAAATTTAAAAAATCTGTAAAGGGCTTTACTCAAAACTTCCCTCGCAAGTGGACGTTGTGACTCGAAACAACTTTAAATATCGAAGAAATATTTAAACAGTTTACATAAAGTGAAATTATATAGCTCATCTATATAATCAAACCATTTTGACTAAATCATGTACCAAACATTCAGAAAATGGCGGAAGATATTATGATTCACCTAATACAGCAACTTCATACCGCTAATATAAAGTGTGCCGATAATATCAACATTATTTAAAAAAAACCTACTCCTGAAGAGACTGCAACGGACATATGGCCATATGTAGCGTCCAGCGGGCAACCAATTTTGGATGTTGCGCTAAGCGCAAGTAAGTGACTAGTGTCGTAAACTGAGTAATTAGTGTCACTACTGAAAAAATGCATCCACGAGTTTAATGTAAAAGGCACGCAATTTGCAA
Organism: Agriotes lineatus; assembly: GCA_940337035.1. Classification (NCBI taxonomy): domain Eukaryota; kingdom Metazoa; phylum Arthropoda; class Insecta; order Coleoptera; family Elateridae; genus Agriotes; species Agriotes lineatus. The sequence goes on along the minus strand of OW679197.1, from coordinate 66,011,238 downwards.
CTCAGATCTCGACTACCGAACGCCATTTGTGAACTGCAGGAGAACGAAAGCAAATAGCAGGTAGCGCTCAACCATTTCGGGGGACAACAACCGGTTGTTCAAGAATTGAACCAGTCCCATTGAAAACCCGCAGATAACATTGTCGAGTAAAAAACCTTGGGTGGCGCAAGGCGTTCGGACAACACTAATCTCACACTTTAACCCAAAAGAAATATGGTTGCAGCGAAAAAGTAATACAGCAATTCCGAATCTACGGCACCAGGAAGTGCGCACAATAGCTATTTTCACTATTGAGGAAACGCAAGGTTCATCCGGCCACCGACTGGCGATAAATAATGTTTAATTACGCAACTGCATAAGCTATACAGACTGTCTGAAATCCGTTTTGAACATAGGAAATTAATGAGTGCGACAAAGAAGACATAATCAAAATGAGTAGCAGGACAAAGATAAAATGTAATCATAACTAGGTAAATTTTTAAACTAAAATTAAGTCTGGCCCTTGGGACCAATTCGTTATCTATTGTACAGTTGTGATAATAGCCATCTTTTCTTAAGAAATGGCGATCTTTGCTACCTGTAGAAATAGTGATGACGCAGCTAGAACTCTTAACAATCAAGTATTAATGTAAATATCTGACTTGACTTTACATGTAAACACCATGAACATGTTGGGATAACAATCAAGAATGCTAACATACCATATAGCAATACAGCTAAGTACCTAGGAATTAACCTTGATATTGAGATATATTCCGATAGAAGAAGCATGTTCTATAATCGATAATAGTATCTTTCATTTAAACGCCGTGCATGCATATGTGTTGTTAAGTTGGATCTTAAATGGCCTCAATACTTAGTATAGAACCCTAATTTTCTAAATTAAATTTCTTTTCTGTATGTTTTAAAGGAGTTAGAAATGAAATGTAATACATTTCTAAACATTCTAAAAAATTCAGGTTGCAGGTTTATAAACTATTTTGACTTAATAACAAGAAAACAATAACTAATATTTACGATTGTTGAACAAAAAAGCTACAGTTGGTATTTACTAAATATCCAAAAATACAGAATTTTGTATGAATGAAATCCGATTGTTGGTGATGTGAAGCTGATATATATCCGGGAGAGTATATTTATCTATGAGAATTTGCATACACTTAGCTTTCGACACCTTGCAGCCTCGCAAATAAACTCGCAGTCGTAGAACGATTTGGCATCACACGATAAAGTACACAAAAACATGATATATGCCGTGTATATTTGGTAATGCACAAGTGAAATTCCGAAGAAATATTTCGGCCCTGCGCCTTGACGATATCGGGAAGCTATTAATCATTGCTTTCTGGCCCTGAGGCGCATTGTGCGAGCCTGAAGGACGAACAAGGAAGAAAGGGAGTTCGTTAACCCTCTTTATTTGAGTTATATACTTCCGATTATGCGGGCGCACCGAATACGCATAGTAATCACCCCCATATTGGCACAACTCAATCAGTTCAAGTAGATAATGCTTCAGTTTACAGAGTAAGCGCCGGGATCACTCCGTTTTTAGATTCCGAAGATTATCCTTGTATTACCGGCTTTCGAGGATAAAGGGTCGCTTGCCGAATTAGTTGGAAAACCTCATTCAATCAACTTTTTGAGTTAAAAATTACCAAATTGATTAAACAACAACATAGCCAATCAGTTTCAAATGAACAATGTCATAATAATTTTTATTACGAATACAAATCGAGTATAACTTTCCACAATTTTAAATTAAGAAGTAGCGATACGGCATTTTTACATTTACGCAATAAATATCGTATAATAACTACTACTCAAAGCCAAAAGTGGTAAACAATTATAGTATTAAAACAAATTTAACAGTGTGCTATTATAATTTACTTCATAGACGGTAGGTCTTATAAAGACCATCAATTCGAAATTAACTTTAATTCTTTGGTAAAGTTAACAAAACGCATCAAAATTTTAGTGCTTATGGTATTTTATTCCTCAGTTAACACATTTTGACGCGCTTTTGTTTATTTTGTAAATCAGGCAAAGGTAATCGTTGAAACCATTATAAAAAAAGCATCTTCCTGTAATAATCGTTCTTCGTTCCAAAAGGAAATCTGTAATACCACACACTTAATGGGAATGAGCTAAAACCCTAAGAATTAAGTTATATTTAAAGGGTAATAGTCGCCACGTCACACTACGTCGACAGATGTCACCAGTATCGCTGTGAAAAATGAAAAAAGTAGTTACAACATTAAGACATATTACAGCTAGAATAAAACATTTTTTTAAAATTTACATAGATTACGAAAAATTAGATAATATTAATACGAAATTAAGGACCTTTTTGGACGAGACGCAGTTTATCAGCGAGTGCAGCGAGCGAGGCACATAAATAAGGCGCGATTCTAAAAGTCCGCTTTCATATAAGTTACATGCTTAATTTTTTGATCGACTTCTTTGAAAGCGTTATTTATTATAAAAAAAATGACAGTTTAACAGAGGAAGTCAGCAAAAGTAGGGGAAGCCATGATTGTACCAAAACGTTAGTTTTTGTTGCAATGGTGCACGGTGCCAATCAGAAGATCTAACTGCTGAAACCATATATCCTGATTTTCACGTGCTACTTCTTCCAATACAGCTTCTATCTTAGTTATTAGTAAGTTCAAATATGACTACAAATTTAATTTTCTCTATATTTCAAGTGCTAATAATTATATTGTTAAAAATCTCAGCTCAAACATAAATTTGTGATGGTAGTGTTCTGGTGGTTAAATTAACCCTGTGATTTTCCTCTTGAATTGGACATGGTACCAAGTTATTCTCTTAAATAAGCAAAATTAAATAAATTAATGTGCTTATACGACATACATTTTAGCTGCTTTAACACAGAAAAACTCTATTCGAAAAAATAACTATGAATAGATGATTAAGCATTGCACTTTTGCAATTTTAGTTCTTATAATTCTCTAAATTCTCAATTATTCAATATTTGAAACAAAAACATAAGTTTTGAAATACTTAATTGCGAAGAATTACATTTTTCAGAAAAAAGAATAAGAATAGTTATATGGTTAAGTTACGTGGTGGCTAAATATGTAGATCAGGACGTAATATACTATTTCATTAGTAATATTTTACAAATCTTAATAATTTTTGTGGTATACCATTTTGGAATGGAACAATATTATGTTTAGATGTTTGGATCTTTGGGTGGAAGGTGAACTAAGTTCACGCGAACTTAGGCCTGATGGTAGGTGTTGTACTACCTCCAAATCACGTGCGTATAAGTGTTGTGTGTAGTCTTGTTACTCTATTTCGCAGACCTGCAGTCTGTAGATGAATAATTATGGACCTTCACAGAACAATCAATAGACGAAACCATTTAGATTTAGAATTCTAGTGGCATGCAAAGCCAATTATATAAAGTACCGACACGAATAGCGTTTAACAAAAGGTACCATTACCGATCAAACCTTTGCGAGAGGTACTGCTATCATTCGCACTGCCATTTGTCACTTTGATGTATATTTGAGCATTTGAACAGTCGATTTGGAGCACAGACTTCATAGTGTCATTTTTCCATGCTATTAACTGTCGCAATGGAAGTGGTGTGCACTTACTACCATCTTACTATACGTGGTAAAATATTGTGCACATCAGTTTTAATGTAAACAGTATCATAATTAAGCACAGATAATGCCATTTAACCGACAAATGATAATTACTGGCACCTTCGGGTATTCACGTAGGTATCTTATATCAACTAGCTTTGGGGCCATAGAAATCGTTGCGCCCTCTGATTAAAAAAAGGGTTAAGCTCCTGGTTAGATCTGATTTTTTGTACTCCTAATTGTATATTGTGTGCTTTCGCAGGAACTCGAATTGTTAAAATTTCGGTTTATACCGCATTGTCTTTCTAGATAAAAGTTACGACTTCACGTTCACTACTTAAACGACGATTATGAATCTGATGATCCAAGCTGCATCGTCCTAAGAAATGTTAGTCTATATGAGTGCACAACTAGCAAAAAAGCCAAGTGTTCCTAATATCCTTCTTCACATGGTACCAGAGATGGCCTAATTACTTTTAAAAAGTAATTAACTACTAATTATCAATTACAGCTCTATGAAGTAATTGAATTACCAGAGGTTTCAATTACCCAAATAAAATCGGTTTAGGACGTTTAGGCGCTATTCTTTAGGCGCGCATCTTTAGGCGCGAGCGCTTTAGACGCAGACGCTATTAGGCGCCTGAACGTTTAGGCGCCGCAACTTTAGGCGCGGGGACACTTAGGCGCCACATGAAAGAAATTCACATTATTCTTGATTTTAAAACTTGTTGTTAGGTAATTATTGCAGTAATTAATGTTGAAGAAAAATTCAAACCTTCATAAACAATATGTATTTGGCGCTTTTACGAGCCTTCTTTAGTGTTAAAGTTTTACAAATTTACATATTTAATTTACATTGTATCGATTATGAAAAATGAGTTATTTACATTTTGTATATGGGTAGTTTAACGTGGTGGAATTATACACACCATATAATTTCACTACGTTAAACTATCCATATACAAAATGTAAATAACTTTTTGTTTATAATCGATAAAATGTAAATTCAATATGTACATTTGTACACCTTTACACTGAACACTGAACACACTGAAGAAGGATCGTAAAAAGCTGAATATATATTGTTTATGAATGTTTGAATTTTTCTTCAACATTAATGACTGCAATAATTACCTAACAAAAAATTTTAAAATCGCGCCTAAAGGTGCGCGCCTAAACGTCCCTTTCCGAAATAAAATAGTGCTTCATTATGAATTGCTTCGTAATTGTAATTACAAAATATAAAGTATTTTTTCAATTACCTTCAATAGAAATTGAATATTGGTATTTAGTGGTATTTAATTAGCTCTGTGCTAGTACATATTTAAAACAAGCTAATCGCAATTATTAAATTATTATTATGAACCAATAGTCTCTAATGAAGGTAGTTTTTAATTGTCATATACAAAATAAATTACATTTTTAGCGTAATCTGTAATTTCTACTTACCGCAGAGGTATTTTTCGATTCTTACACAATAATTACTAGCAAGCTAAACTGTTACATCCTGCTACACGACATAACATATGCACATCCCATCCAAAAACATACGCGTCTGTACCAAATATTTTCCTCTTTGCTCGTGCATACATCGTTGCAAATGTTGTACAAAATTAGCTGTTATCCGACTAGTAATAAAGAATAATAAATTATACTTATATAAAGAATACATTATTGCAACGTACTTAACCTGCCTACCTTATTTTTTGTGGAGATTTAATACCCAATCGAGGTCAGTAATTTAGTAATTAGATTACCATACAGTAATTCAATTACTGAGAATAATTTCAATTACCACACGTAATTTATATACTTCTAAAGTAATTTAACCGCTATAGAGTAATTTAATTACTCAAGAGAAATTGAGAAATTGCATGTAGTAATTAATGGGTGATAGTTTGTTAACGAAGCAGTACGATTCGAAATACATTAATACTATCATACAAAAGGAACTAACAATATAGGAATGTTAGCTATCAACAACATTCAATGCGATATTTAATAAATAGAGTATTATAATGACATAATTTATTGAGGAACACCAACAATTTACAGAAAATGCAATGCAAAAATAAAACTAGCGCTCCTACCCTTTACTAAAGTGCTTCTGGCACGAGTTGCAATAGGCCAGTCATCAATAATTTCCTCTGAAACAGTAATTACTTACGGGTTTTAAACCCCGAAAAGTAAGAAAATATACTGAATACTTTAAAAAATGAATATGCAGTGTGTCTCATTGGGTACGCAACACAGGAAAACGTCATATTAATGGTAACATTTCGCTAAAGATCAGCGTGACCTGTGTTACGTAGCAATGCACTTTTCAGATCTGTCGCTGCATGAAACGCATTTGTATACATTTATTTATGAACTCAATTTTGACTATATTTGACTATAGAGTAATTTAGTTAAAAAAGCCTAGTAGCGCAGATGGGTAAGCGTTTGTCTTGCGTTAAGTAAGTCCTCGGTTCGAATCCCGCGAGGGCCGGAATTTTCCGTAGCCTTGCGATTTGAACCGGGCTCGGTGAGACTATTCACAGTTGGGCACCAAATTAACTGTGCTTTACTCAGAACCACACAGGACACCTCACACAATGGTTGCTGTGCAAGCATAAAAGGCGTGCTCCAACTTTGTATCCCGAATCCGGGGCAAGTTGAGCATTGTACCGCCAGATGCAAGCACATAATGCACCAGCCTCTACACCGCAAGGTAAAACGAGGTTATCGATTATACATACAGTAATGAATTAAATACGTGAATTGATAACTGACAAAAAATAACATTTCTTTTGCCATAAATAAATTTGATCATGGCTGGTCTGGTTTTTATGAATAAAATGCAAAATATTTATTACGTAAGTAAAGTAGTATCAAATTAAGCGCATTTTTTCTCTCTTTCGATTGATACCACTATCAATCCTATCAATTCAATCGGCAAGCAGGAATCTGCATATATACCATTTCTCATGCTATTTCTCTATGTTCCCACCTTAAGTGAAACACTCGGTATGCATTTATATTTGTAATAAGTCCCCCCCCCCCAATTTTTTCGATTACAATTCCGCATTAAGTGTGGTCGTCTTCCAACAAGTACAGCGCGACAATGACCGTATCCCAACGAAATATTATTTATGTTAGAGAAAAATACAATCCGACATTCCGTTAGTATCACGCTATTTAATATTAACTTGCAAGTTTATAATTCCACAAAGGGCTAAAATAAAACAAAGTTTTGCATTTTCCTTATTTAAAAAATTGAGAAAATAAGGCAAAAAATCCCACCCTCTCACAACCGCATCTCGAATTATCTTAAAAAATACAATCAAACAGTAGAGAATCTCTAAAGCGAATTTTACAAAAATACTTATTTTAAGCTTTTTCTGATAATTATAACGTTTTTCCCATTTTACGACCCCCAAATTCAACTAAACCGCAAAATTCTTACATCCCGAATTCTAGAAAGTCTCCAAACAGCGAATTTAACATAAATATTGATTTTAAGGTTTTCCTGATAATTATAACGTTTTCCTCATTTTCCAAGCCCCAAATTCACCTGGGCGGCAAAATTCCCACATCCCAAATTCTCTTAAAAAATACAATCGACCAGTAGAAGGTCTCCAAACAGCGAATTTCACACAGACATTGATTTTAAGGTTTTCCTGGTAATTATAACGTTTTCCCCATTTTGCAAGCCCCAAATTTACCTGGGCCGCAAAATTCCCACATCCCGAATTCTCTTAAAAAATAGAATCGACCAGTAGAAGGTCTCCAAACAGCGAATTTCACACAAACATTGATTTTAAGGTTTTCCTGGTAATTATAACGTTTTACTCATTTTGCAACCCCCAAATCAAATTGGGCCGCAAAATTCCTACATTCTGAATTCTAGAAAGTCTCCAAACAGCGAATTTCACACAAATATTGATCTTAATTTTTTCTTCTTTTAATTATAATGTTTTCCCCATTTTGCAACACCCAAATCCACCTGAGCCTCAAAATTCTTAAGAACCCACAGATTCATCCACATACTGCCAAAAACAACATTCGACATTTTTTGTTTCCTCTGTTTATGCGAACATCCAATTTGCTACAAACGAACCTCAGCTGTATACCCCTGTAACTTCGCCCCCGTGCATCGCAGACCCAAAAAACCAGCCAGTACGATGACCGTTGGTTCATCTTTTTTCCAACTAGCCCTAAATTACATTTGGATCTTTCTAAAAGTATGCAATGTAACAGCTCCGAACGCTTTCGTGTCCAAAAAATCGTTTTAACCCCCGTATTTTCGCCCCCTCAAATCTTACATTTTCACAACTTTTCCAGAAAGTTCGCCCTTGACGAGATCTCAAAATTACACCAACAACATTCACCTGCAATACGTACAACTTGCAAAAATTCGCGAAAACTGCGCACTTTCCAAGCGCCACACAAATCGCTACTGGAGCACCGTATTAGCGTCATACTTCTAATTCGTGAAACATTTTGGATGTTAAAATATGACATTTGATGTCAAACGCACGGCTGACAGGTAACAACTGTTTAATGTTGCGTTTTTCCAGACCAGATAATTATAAACGTTGAAACATTGTTGTATGTAATAGTTATTTACTATACAAGTGGGATAACAGCACGTGTGTGTAAGTTACAAACGAGTGCGTAGCACACAAGTATATTAATGATGCATTATCACACATGTATTGTACAAAATTTTATCTACGACTGCCTAAAATTGAGAAAAGTGCATTAAGAGAAATGTCAGATGTGTCATTTTCAAAAATATTTAGTAGGCAAATGTCAGTATGTCATTCATTTGACACTATTTCAGTTACTAATGAAGTCATTAGTCATTACACAACTCAGTTGCGTAAAGAAACCATTACATAACTGAGTGGTGTAATGAGCTTCATTACCTAACTGAAATAGTGTCAAATGAGTGACGTAATGCGTTACTTATCCCACTGGAGTAGATAAATGTATATAAATCAATCAAAAAGGTGACGTACGGTAAATATGGTATTCTATAATTATTTATTTTAAAATAGCCTTCAATTTTAATAACAGATTGGTAGTATTAATAGTATTAATTACACATTTTGTAATCTCATCGAGGACAGAATTCGTGTTATCATGCCTGACAGCAGCCGATAGCTCGTGTGGTGCCAAAACCAAAAAATATATAACTTGCCCAAAAAGCAATATGACTTAACTTATGCCTAAGTAATTCAGCGAAGGTACAAATTTAAATATAAAGTGAAGGAGGGTAAACATAAAATCGCGGTTTACATGCTATACCCACCTCGAGTTATTCTTATTATGCTCCACTGGAGGATGGGAAAACTGAGCTCGTTCCACCAGCATTAAATATTTCGAGGGAAAATTGCAGCGCTTTTTGCAGTCTGCATTATTGAGGCAGCAGTACAAGAAACTGCACGTACTTCAGAACTTAGATTGTCTACGAATTTACATTTTCTATTTACAATGCAAGCGAGCTCTACAACTGCTTTAGCTTAGTTCATCTAGCTTGCTGCGATTTAAATCTGTTTAAATTTGCTAAGACGATACATGCAAAGTTAGTTCAGCAACAAAATGACAATTTCTACAAACGAGATGAATTATTTACTTATGTATTTGACAAAAAGGATTATTTAATTGTTTTTCCTTAATATATGAATAGCTCTACAGCACACATTCTGGTCTCGGAACTTACCCCACAATCCACTTACACTATTTTTAAATAGTTCGAGTAGTCGTACATGCTTCAACTTACCTGAAACAAAAACATATTATTAAAATTATGATCTGATCTTAAAAATCAAAGTAAAATTTAATTATTGGCATAAATAGACAAGTCCTATTTAATACTATGGCAAGCAATTACGGTTGTATGTAAACGTATATCATAAGTATTGTGTTCAGTGAATTTTGGTAAGTGCTATCAATAATACTACATATAAAATATCAATTTTTAAATTGTATCGTGAAGTGTATAATACAAAGAATTAGATGATTTAGCTGTAACTCTAGCCAGTATTAAGTCATTCAGTATCTGAACGTTTGTTGACGCAACTGTGTGATTTATTGTACGATATAAAATACAGTATGGCGAAGAAACAATTTTTAAAAATTCATTTAAAAATACGATTCAGAGCGGAGAGCTTTAAATAGAAATAAATATATGAGTTTTATCAATTTAGGTTGCGATTTTGAGTGTACCCTTCAACTAAATTGATTTTTTTTTCTATAAACCACTATAAACAAAGACATGCAGTTTCTAAGCACGTCCTATTGTTATTTAATTCAAAAAAGAAATAAAAAAAAATTGTCATAACTAAATGTATAAGTAAGTTAAAAGTATTTTTCTTTTTATAATATTAAGTATCCACCAGATTTTAACTTTAAAGAATCTGTACAGGGTTTTAATCAGAACTTCCCTCGCTAATAGACATTGTGATACTAAACAATTGTTAAAATCAAATGAAAGTAGGGGTAAATATATCTTCACGTTCCTAGGACTACTGAAACAATAAAAGAAAACACTTGGTACCGGCGATGGGATTCGAACTTCAGCGACTGCGAACGAGCCAGCGAATGCAATTTCAATTAGCTGCGCGTAACCTGAAGTAAAGTATGCCTTCGCTGCCTTGCTCACCAAGGACATATCCGATCGGTGAGATGATTTAGAACATTTATTGTGTATCTGATGGTTCCCAATTTTGGTCATCGATAAAGCCTGAGGTATGTGCAAATTACTACTTTTATCTATTTCTCAGTTAAGCAAAAATAAACAAAATTTTTTTTTAATGTGCTCACCCTGTATATATTTGTCCGAAAATATCTGTGTTTTATGCCAGGTAGATATATAATCTGTATGCAAAACATCGTCTTCCTCTAGCAAATCGATTTGAGGTACACTGCCAACAGACAGACAGACAGATAAACAGACAGACAGATAGAAGTAATTGAGAAAACTTGTTTTTCGTCATCTAGGGACCCCGAAACGTGAAGATCTGAACAAATTTCGGAAGGAGAATTTTCGCGATTACAATACTTCCTACTTCTTTTAGACGTAGAGTAAAAAACAAAACGTTAAGGCAACACTTACTTGCTTAAATTAAGATGCTGATTGATATTATAAGCGCTTATACTAAATTTGGCAAACTTTTCTTCCAGTACCCAATCCAGGCTTTTATATTTGAAGACAATAAAAATAAGATTATCTCTTTATTTATCCTACAAAGTTGTTGGAAAGTTCACAGGAGAATGATGGCATTTATCATATCAAACGAAGCTGCCCGTAGAACTTTGTGAAACTTTTAGTTTGGTGCGATTATATTTTATGGCATCGTTCAAGATCTACTTAATTTTAGCCTTGTGTCCTCTGCACAACAATAACGTAGTAGTAGTCAGTAACATTACTAAAGAACCAAACAATACATTCATTAATTAAATGACAAAAAAAACATCAACAAATTATATTTAAAATTGTATAGTGCCAACAATAAATAAAGTGCACAACACAATGAAGGGCGAGGCCCAAGGTCAGATGTTATCCCATAAATATCCAGCAGGATTACGTAAATTGTTGCAGATAAAGCAGAATTTAGCGGCATGCGTTCGATTAGATCTAAGGAGCTCATTCCGAAAGAGAGGGAATCAAAGCGGAATCAGATAAGGCCGCCGTCAGTAAGACCCGATTCATAATAAATCCACATAATGGAACTAGTTTTTACGTACTTTGTGGGCTTTCGATAGTGACTTCGATTTCGATAAGATCTTCCTTCTAATATTTATATCGACTAAATGGAAACTCATTACAATCTGTGCAGCAGCACCCCACCATGTTTTTTAAGCAAACTGTGCAGTGTGTATGTCTCATCATCCACTACTATATGATAGCAAAAGGGTGTAATATTTAGTGCCAAATATAAATTTTAAATGAAATGCCCTTTTCGGTTATGATACCATAAAGTTGACGCAATAAAAGAGGACCTAGCCCTAAAGACGTGACCCTAGAACTAGAGCTTTTATTATTTCTGTTCATAACTTCTACTGGCGGGGAGGAGAAATATTGCAAATATCAAAAATAAGAACGTATAATAAGTTGGGCATTTTGTATAGTCGTGGCAAAAATTATGTATTTGACTGCATAAAAAGTGGAAGACCTAATACCATATTAGCAGAAAGATGCTTATTTGTATTTTGCCTGAAGCAATTATGGTCGTTCACCTTTAGTGGATGGAAATTTAAATAATAAATAGCGAGTTCTAGATTTTTATATCACTTTTCACTATGACTAGTAAAATAAAATTAAATTTAATTAAATATAGCTATTCAAATAGCAAACACTTTTTTGTTCTTAGTTGTAGACTGTATTGAAGCTAAATTTTATTATTCTGTTAAAAACGGAACTAAATTTTCGGTAACTTTCGTTTGCTTCTTCCAGATTTGTGCTTATCAGAAAAACTATACTTGTAGGTAGCATGTTAATAAAGGTTTATATATCTCGAGCAAGTAGTGTAAAATGAGGCAGGTTTGCAAATAAAGTTAATTGATTAGTTTAGCATGTTTAAATGCGCGCTAATCAGTTTTTCGGTAGCTCCATATTGTGAGGTATTCAGATGATGAATAATTGAAGCTTTCACAAACATAAATACTGAGTATGAATTTCTCAAAAATAGAACCGGAGTGTTAAATAATATTTCTAGGACTAACGAAGACGTGTATTATATAATCTTGATAACCATACCTATTTTGTCCCAATTTATGTATTTACTATAACTCTTATTTATAAAACTAGCGAATTAAACATTGATATATTAGTATTCTATACCTAGATATTTTGTTCGGATACCTAACATTTTTTAAGGGTTAGAATTTCAGACCTGTTATGGCAACTATGAAACCGATGCGACTAGAGCTTCTCCCTAAAAAAGACTGTTCTACATGGTGAAGAACCACGTCCTACCAGAGGTGCCTCTGTCAACCAAAATAAGGATATAGACACAAAAAGTCGATAAAAAATCCTAGTGATAGGTCGGTAACTACCTAGTCGATAAATAAAGCTCAACTTTTGGAACTTCCGATGGGCCTATAGATGGCGACAAGCTCAAACGGTTAAGAATAAAGGATAAACTAAGAATAGCAGCATGGAATACGTAGATTAAATACAAAGGAGACATAGCTGGAAATGGAACAAGAAAATAGGAACATAGATATTGCCATCATAACAAAATCGGAAAGGAAACTTAAAAATATCTAAAGACCTAGAAAAATATACATGAATAACTAGTGGTGTGAGCATAGTGATTAACCAGAAACCTAAACACAAATTAAGGAGTTCCACGTATATTAATGAAAGAATAATAACATATTGATTTCAAATCGCTTTAAATGAAAAAGCTGGTAATCAGCCAATATCAAATACAGTTGCAATGAAAGGGGAACCCCACTACAATAAAAATGTAGACCGTTTCAAGATTATACAGCTTAACGTAACCAATTCTGCAAAAAAAGATATTCACAAATATACATGGGACGCCCCTGGTCACCGGTTATTAATATATTATTGCAAATAACAAAACTGTCCCCACTCATCATTGGTACACATGTGTTCAGAGGAAGTAAAGTAGGCTCCAATCACTCTTTAGTAATATCCAAAATATGAATTCTAAGCAAATGGAAGGAACATAAAGAGCCAATATAACTTAAAGAAACAACATAAGATATAATTGCTACAAGTGGAAAGTAGACTACTATTATATCAAAATAGAATGACTACAGCGCTGCTAGCAAAACCAACTTAATGTCGAGAAAGAATTTAAAATCATCAAGAAAGTTGTAGAACAACTAGCTCGTAACGTATTGGGAGAACAACTATGTACAAAACGCAAAAGAACTCAAATATTATAACGTTCTTTTCAGGTAAGCCTTATTGCTGTGCTAGTAGACTGATATTGTAATTAGTACGACGTTAATAAGAAGGGTTTCGGCTAGCTCAAGGTGGTTTGGATCATATTCCAGGCGCAGCCTAGATGCGATTAAAGAACAAAAAGGATTTAGGGCGTCATGAATCTAATAAAGTAACACCTGAAGCGGTATTGGAGGCAGACACTACTACCAACCAATCAACCAATAATCCAAACAAAGCAACTTACCTCCAAAGGCCGTTCTCGCAATCCTAATCTCCAACAAAACGGTGGCACGCGACAATAACCATAGGTAGAGGAAAATAACAAAACCGCAAATAAGATCAAGCACAAATGCTTTATTTGAAAATAAATAATCGTAATCATAAGTCCAATAAAAGAATAAACCAACAATAAATTCAAGTAGCAAGGCCTTAAACTACACTACTACACTAAAAAGTGTATATCCAAGTTAACATTATACTAATAACGCTACCATTCGTTATATTAAGAATAAACCCAGAGTTCAGACTATTATTGTTATATAAAATGAGTAGTATACGAGAATTGCACATCCAAAGAAATGACTAATTAGTAGGCTAGGAATCGAGTAGGCGAAGATTATGAAAACATTTAGTGAAGTGAGCATCAGCAGGCGTTTAAAAAAACTATTCAGTGACATGAAACGCGTAGAAAATATCAGTTATTGATGATACCTCGCAAAACATACCGTATTTATAATTTAGGTAATGTTTTACGCATATAATTACCGGACGGATCGCTCTACGTTCGCAAACTAAAGCGCGTCCCACAACATCCACTCTCAGAACATCATTAGAGTTGATCGAGAAATGCCAACTAACGTGAAGATAAGGATTCAACGTATATAGTTGGCGTAGAGCTATTTGGTCAAACTGTCTTAAGATGGTACCTGAAGATAAGCGCATTACAAGCAACTTATCTAAACTAGCCGGACTGAGTCAACATTTGAACCCATTTTCAGTTGTAATTGTATTTAGAGAATGCAAATCAATAACCAGTATCTGGCGTAAACATTTTACAGAAATGACCTTTAATTGATATTTAATAAATTTACCCCTAAAACTACAACATGGCAGTAGTTTTTTTCAAACTTTTCAAATATAATTTTAGAAGCCGGTCCTGGTATTTTACCTGCTGTACAGCTTTTAAATGGGTTCTACATAGGATTACTACTTACGCTTTTAAGACAGTTTAAGTTTTACACGAAATAAGAAGCCTATAAAATTTCAATACAAACTTAACAACGTATACATAAAGCCAACCGAAACAATCAGAGACCTCGGTGTTATTCTTGATGGTAAACTGATTTATGATAGCCATATAGATTACATTACCAAAAAAGCTAATAGGTTGTTGGGTTTTATTATAAGAACTGCAAAGCCTTTTCGAAATCTCAAAACACATATGTGTTTATATTACTCCTACATTAATAGTATCATCAATTATGCTTCTACTATATGGAATCCACAATATTCTGTTTATATAAATAGAGTAGAGGGAGTACAGAAAAGATTTATTAAACATCTCTATATGAAACTGAATATACCCATCAATAATTATAATAGTAGTCTTCAGCAGCAGGGGATGTTAAGTTTGGCAGAGAGACGTAAAATAGCCGATGTTATGCTTCTCTACAAAATAGTAAACTCAGTCATCGATTGTCCCCAAATTTTACAATACATTAATTTCAACGCTCCACCTCGCTCTTTACGATTACCGCCATTGTTTAACATCCCCTGTTTTAACACATTTGCATTCAATAACTCTCCTATCTTAAGAATGTGCAGAACATACAACAATTTGTTTTTGGACATTGATATTTTTTATTTGAACCTCCTGAAATTTAAAAAAATGCTGTATTCCAGGGTGTTTCCTGGATGAACTAAATTACTAAATTAGCAATTATAAAATTCTATATTAATGTGTTTATTGTGGCCTTTACCATGTATATTTTGTGAGTTGGACAGTTTTTTAGTTTTTCACATTTAAAGTTTAAAACATTTAGTTTTATATTAATGTATAAGTGGATATTGTATTGGGTTCGTCCTGTTATATCCCTAATAGGTAAATAAATAAATAAATAAATAAATAAATAAACCAACAAGCTCTACGCCAACTATACCTTTAGTATCGAGCGCCAGTAAATCCAAATTCAACAGACAGATTGCGCTTCCAATCACAACCATGAGAAGCTACAAAAGATACACTTAGAAGCACCAAAAGTTAATTTGAGACTTCCTACAGTGATGTTGCATCCGCCAAAATCTTGAAAACAAACGTTGTCAATTTGAAATTTTACCAAAGACTATCACAAAAAGCAGTGTCAGCACACAAATACGCTTTGAGTAACCTAACTAGAAGAATATGGCAGCGAAAAATTAATAAAATTGAGCTATAGCACAGTTAGAGGACAGCAAGACGAGTGGGAACACTATAATTAATGAAGAAGACGACGTTTGAGACAGACAAAACATCGCATATAACTTAATGAGAAATTGCAAGGAAAACGAAAAAGTGCGATTGGAAATAGTAGAAAATTGATGATTAACCATCATAAAAAGATATGGTCCAGTGAAAATTATAGAAATAGGAACAGATGAGAAATTGTTAATAGATTAAACACTATAATAAGGAGATATAATGAATATAGAGGAATTAGAAGAAGCATTTCAGAAAACCAGGGGACTAGACGGAATAAATGCTAAGTTATAAAGTAAAGTGCTTTGCTATTCCAACACCGATTAGTACAATTGCTAAACATATGCTGGGTGCAGCGAGAAACCCCTAAAAATTGGCTCATAGCTAAAGTAACATCGAAATTTAAAAAAGGGCGATCGATGTTAAACATAGAATTATGGAGGCATCAGTACTATAAATTCTGGGTAAAATAGCAAAAAAATACTAAATGTTCCTTAAAAATAATTGTAGAAGCTCTGTTGTTCGACAAACAACATGAGTTTCGTAAAGCATCGAATATATTTTTACAACTCTGCAAATTATCGAGAAGTGAAGAATGTATACCCTAGAATCTCATACAGCCTTTATTGGATTTACTACAGCATTCGATAATGTAAAACTCCAAACGTTATGGATATTATGCAAAATCGGGGGTACCCAAAGTACATTAGAGAATGCCTCAAACCTTTATATAGAGGTATCGAGGCAGTAATTAATTTACAGAACTGCTGCAGTAAATATTTCTTTACTAATAAGTGTGTAGTCACATATTTTAAATACCTAGTGTAACACGAGCATGGTACGCCCGCTTTATTTATTTATTTTTGACAGTTGGCACATAGTATGTATTTAATAGTTTACTTTTTCACATATGAATAATTTTTACACGTTCTTTAATAAATTGGAAGAGTTATGGTACACTTAAACTAAAAAATACAATTAAAAGTTTTACTTTTGAAATGTCACTTGGTAGTATCAATAGATTCATACAATGATGCAGAATAAAACAATGCAATTTATATATAGAGTATTCTATTTGAAAATCAAAATTTGGCAACAGTTCTACTAAAACCGGAAGTGAAAAAAATATTTATATGACAAAAAGTTGTGGTTATTGGGTACATACGATTTGCCAAGTTTCAAAAGTGTATCTTCACAAATAAATAAAAAGTGTACCATGGTCGTATTACACCGGTATATGACAATGGCATACGTAAATGAAAAACCACTAGTCCCACAGGAATCCACATCGACAATGAATGGACGATTTATTAATTGCTTATTATTTACTGACGATCTGACGATAGTCCAAGATACCAGGACGATACCCAGCGTGGTTGTCAGTGGCGTAACTACCGATGTGCGACGTGTGCCCAAAGAGATCCAGGGGCCCACAACTATTCCCATTTTAAAACATGAGAAAAATAATAAAGCCCTTAAAATGTACTGGTGTTATGGATATTGCCTCATTACAGAACTTAGAATCATAATTATAATGAATCTATTCGTCTATTATGCTCAGAAGACAACTTAAGAGTTTAACACGTACTTATCAGGTATCACGCATATACAACCGCTATAAGAAAAAAAATCTGTAAATGGCTTTACTCAGAACTTCCCTCGCAAGTTGTGACACTAATTATTTTGAAAAATCAAGGCAACTAGTAATAAAAATATCTTAAAGTTCCTAATAATACTAAAACAATAATATGAAACACTTTGTAATACAAATTACATCAATTTTCAAATTATAAAATGCAAACGAAATTCAAACTCAACACGATGTCAGCGCCTGCGGAAGGAATTTCAATGGGAAGCAAGCAGGCCGCTCGTAGCGCCCCCGTTTATCCCATCCTGCCACGAAGCACTACTTCGTGACGCCACGATGTGACTGCATTACATTCAACAAGCTTATTGTTGGCCATTTTTCTTTTACAACATTTACCCTGTATTTGCTGGGTCCCATTTTCGCCAAGTGTAAAACCTGAGCTACATGCAAATTATTACTATTATTTATTTCCCAATTAAAGCAAAAATTAACAAAGTTTTATTTTTTAAAGGTGCGTGTGGTGTGTATATTTGGCCGAAACATAAGTACACCAAAAAAAAATTAAGTAAATTTCCATATTTGCTCAAGCAAAAGCACACACGAAAAAGCGTTGATGTGTATTATAATAGTTTTTATTTCATTTTAGAACCATAATTTTAATTATTGGCCATCGATAGCCGACGTAAAATGGCTTTTATGGCCCTAGAGCCTGTAAAGTTGCTGAGCAATATAAAAAGCAGCAATAATAAAGTATAGCAACACCAACAATCTATATAGAAACTACAGCACACTAAAAATTCACAGCACCAACACAACGATGACGCAGTACTCTATAACCAAAATATTGAATAATTGCATTTGGTTAATTTTAAGAACCAAATGAAATAAAATGTTGCATGTACCAAGTGACTAATCACGATTATAGCTCTCCGTATTGCGCTTTAAACATTTTTTCCTCAAACGATAATCTATTGATTATGCCCTTAATACATAAATAAATATTTTAAGAATAAAATAATAAATATTTCTTAATGTAACAAATATTTATGTATCTGCATTGTTATGTACCTGCATAGGTAACCTTGTGTTTCTTTAACAATGATTATTGACTTCTGTTGCTGTTATTTCAATTTATATTTTACTTTAAACAATTGATTCCTTCTAATAAATTTTTACCAATTAATAAACTAACCACATCACAAAGTTTTATCGTGCTATGTACTATGTGCAAATGAGTTAATAAAAGAGTGGGGGCACAAATCAATGTTCCCACACAGCCTCAATTCTTATTGTGATGCCCCTGGGGCTTATCACCAACTTTATGTAATACTTAGGCAATAAATACGAACTAATTATTACACATCACAAAACAAAAGCTATGTTATTCTACAGAAAAGAACCAGTTAAAACAAAAATTAGTATAAATGGCGAACTTACTGAACAAGTCAGCCATTTTAACTACCTCGGATATGAAATAAACTAAGATGCTGATATTAATATAATGATAATATCAATTGAAGGTACGGAATTATAACAGAACTCTTCGTAAGACAACCAAAAAAATCTGTAAAAGGCTTTACCCAGAACTTTCCTCGCCGACAATAAAAAATTTTAAAAATCAAGTTGAGTTAGAAGTAAAAATATCTTCACGTTTCTAATAAATTAAATACATTTTCAAATAAAAAAAATTTATTCAGCTGGGGTTTGAACCCGCCGCATCTGCATAGCGATCGTAACCGCAACTGCGTATAAATCGTAACTGCATCCACCAGTCGAACTGCGCCATCGAGGCTATTTGAAATGAGTGCGGCGCGCGCCTCTATTTAAGGAAACGGTCTTATTGTTGAAACGTTTCGATCCTTTTGTGACATTATCCTGTATCTGTTAAGTCCTATTTTTGGAAAGTGTAAAGCCTGACCTATGTGAAGATTATTACTTCCTTCTATTTCAAAATTAACCCAAAAATAAGAAAATATTCTTTTTTAAGGTGCTCACCCAGTATATATTTGTCTGAAATTTTGCCGGTTTCATTCCAGGTATATATATATAATGTGTATGTAAAATATCATCGTCCTATGACAAATAGTTTTTGAGTTATACCGCCAACAGACAGATAGACAGACAGACGGAATTGAGACAACCTGTTTTTCGTCACCTAGGGACCCTGAAACGTGAAGATCTGAAGAAATCTCGGAAGATGATTTTTTCGTGATTACAATACTTCCTTCGTCTTTCAGACGAGGGAAGTAAAAAACACATACAATTCTGTGAAACTATAGCAATTCCCGTGTTGATGTCTGGTAGCAAAATGTAGGTTCTCAAAAAAATATTTCTCCGCATCCAGGCTAGCAAACTGAAATATCTGAAAGCAGTTGAAAGATGTACTAGCGCTAACCATATAAAAGATTATGACATCGGAGAAAATCTTTAAATATTTCCTAGTATGGAGACAATTGGAAATCCACGAGGAAAGAATGGAGGACATATCATCCGTGTGGGAACAAGATACCCTGGTAGGCTCAGAAAGAGATGGCAGTAGTAAGGCCAGAATAAATCGTAACACTTATCCTTTGAACAGACGACGAAGAGGACCTACACTTTTTAAGCAATGATTCAAGTATGAGGTTATGGTTGTAATTTTCAGTGATTTTAGTACACTACCTTACAGTTATTTCAATAGTGTCATAGTTATTCTAAAATAGTGCAATTGAAAATTGAGGATTATCATTGTTTGACACGTTCACAATATTAATATACCCTAAATAACTGCAATTAAAATTTTGTAAATGAGAATAACAACTAGTTCTAGATTGAGAAAATAAAACGTATGTGATATTCAAAGTAGATGCCTAGAAAACTTAAAAAGGCCATATCACCATACAGATGAGGTTTAGAGAGATAACAAATGCCAACTTCAACTCGCATCTCCCTGCCATACTTTATAACGGGATAGAGAAAAGCGGGAAAATTAATTTCAATTTGGAAAGGTCAAAGATCGGATGCTAGCTACCGTACGAAGCTTTAATGCGCATTCGCACTAGTGTAGCCAGGTAGCGTAAATGGCGTAACTGTTATTATTATGAATTGCCGCACATGCAAAACAGGATTTCTATAAATCAAATTACTCGGCATAGATGTAAATACACTTCCAGTGGATTACAAATACAATCATCTTGATTATGTTTCCTCATAAACATAGAATCGCATTTGCAGTTTACAATAGAATCAACGACATTTGCGATTTGCAAGTCAATTAAATGTTAGTAATAATGACAATCTGATTATATCGCATTATACAATGTGTTAATGGCAGCATTTAGTTAGCAAAACTTCATAATGACCAGATGTCTACGTTGCGTTGGTGTAATTGAACTGTTAATGAATAGTTGGAACGATTCAATTAATTTTGCTCGGAGGTGAATTTATGGAGTTGATTTGATAGTGGTTGCTTGGTTTTAGTTGTAATTGATTCAAAAGGTAGCGAATGTACTTGTAGGAACTCCAAAATACATTCAGGTTAACCTTCATATTAAAAATGGACCATTACTTGTAGATTATCAAAAATGTCGATGCATTCGTTCTATTTAGTTGTGATATGCAGTAATGCCCAATAATAACTATTTCCTTTTATAATATTTCTATTTTACGTCGGAAACATGAAACTTAATAGCTTTCCTGATCATCGTCAAACTTGTTGGTTAACACTTTTGTCTGGCCAAAATTATCTAAAATTCTTATCGTCACTTTCTTAAAGAATGAATTTATTATGTCTTGTTCCTGAATAACAATAACAAAATGTTGGCAGTTAAGATGTCGAAATGCTAATATTACGGTGTACGTTATTAAGCTGTTAATATACTCAAGTGTTATATTGTAATGATGCCCTTAACTAATATAGGTTTTAGTGAAAATATAAATAATTAAATAGGGCAAGTCACCACACAATACTCTGGGTTGTTATATTAAATTTTAAAAAACGTAAAAGTTTGCCTGTCAGTATCTTAGGCTAATCAGAATGAAATGTATTTATTACTCTGCTCCGGCAAAAACACAAGCCTAATATCTCAGGTTATATTCAAATTTGAGTTTTATTTCAAAATTATTCATTAAAATATTTAACTCAGAGTATCTGAAATACGCCAAATTTTAATATTCAATTACTCGTAACCTCACAAAAATGACTTAACCACAAAAGGTTCGCGGGTGCATATAGCGTTTTATTTTGATATTCAAAAGCGAAATTTGTAAACTGTAAACTGAAGCAAATCTCCCGCCTAGCAACAACTAACTTAATTTTGTTTCAGATGTGACGTAAAACGACGCTAGCTATCTTTTGTTCTACTTCCCGTGATAGCCCCAAATTCTGGCCAAAATTGCATTTTCTGGTGACGCCAAGCAATTTACTCGAACTGAGACGGATCTGGATGCTCGGAAACACGATGAATCTCTTCAGCAAGGTGTATTCTTGAAGTACACTAGCTTTCCGGACTCCAACCACATAAAAACATGCCAAATCGTACCTTTTAAATTCTCGCCGATCTCGCCTGGAAGCTGGTGCATATGACACCGATGTCCTTATTCGCTGGAAATCGCTTCCCTGGACCCAAATCTTGTTCTGTGACGCTCTTACACTTCTTCCTGGCCTGTAAGACTTGCAATGCCTGGCGTCTGAAGTTCTAATGGACCGGTGTCGCAGCTCGAAATATCCAGGTGCTCGGTGCCGATCCAAAGCCGAAGTTGGTTTGCACAAATTTATAACTTTTTTATCGGAGAAACTTTTGCTAACACTTCCACATGTACCCGGTAACTTGTAAAATAATTCTGTATACTTTTTTTGCTTGGCAAATAACTTTTATTATATTAAAACATTAAAATTCAGGAGCACCATTTGCCCATAAGTTGACAATTACAGAAATTTATTTCTTCTTATTGTTTCTAACAAAATAGCATCGCGTTACCTAATAACGGCGATCTGATATTGTTTAAAGGAAACAAGTATTAGTTACAATTTAACATAAAGGAATAAAATTTGATTAACATGCTTGTTGCTTAAAACTAGAAATTACCTTTATTTCTTATACATAAAACTTGTTTTTCTCGTCACATAAAACGTTATTTATCACTGCTCTGCTATGAACACTTAGTTTTAAAATGCACTGGCACTTGAGTTCAATTTTAAAGACGTCACTGATTATTCTTCATTTCAGTTGCCCTCGTTCAGTATTGTTCTTTGCAAATTCTATCTTATCGTGCTTTGATTTCCATCTACCTTTCAGCTTGCTTGCTTTTCACTGGCCTGTACGTTTATTAATAATTCTACGCTCATATTCATTATGAACATAACCAACCTCCTTGTATTATTTACTTTCATTTGGTCCGGCTTCAAATATGCTCAAACCTATCATATTACTTATCTTCTATTAGCCATCTTAAATCTTTCTTCTACTCAAACTTCAAATTCAATCCTTCTGAAATCTGCTTTTCCTATGCCTGACTTTATCCCTCTAATTATAGGTCTTGCATCTCATTACCAATGCATTTAATAACTTCAACTACTGTTTAGATTGCAATTAAATAAAATATTTCACCTCTGTGCTTTAATTGACTTTGTTCAATATTTCTCTCTGCATACAGAAGTAAATTGTGAGCTTCAAACCATCTCAATATATTCTAAGAAAGTTATTTTGAAAGCTATAAAACGTCTAGCCTTTCAAGTACTTTTCAGGATTAAAAAAAATTGTAGCATATCCACCAATTAATCGTCATTTCACTATGAAGAAGTGATGCTTATATACCGTAGGATAGATATAGTACACAGCCATTCACTGTCTTTTGTGTAATTTACCCTTATCATTAAAAACCTCACATGCATTACAAGTCTTTATGCACGCCCACACGCCTACAATGGGAGAAACTTACAGTATACAAACTATAAATTAAAGGCAATCAGAGGTTAAATAGATAAGCACGTAATTAATTTTCCCGCTGTATAATACTTAAGATAGCCACCTTCAGACTGTTTCATTAATTATTAATTTTTGCACAGCTTTTATGTGCCCTTTTGTAGCCGCGCAATTAAATTTGCATCAACATAACGAGTTCGTAAACAGCTATAATTAGCTGGATAGTAAATAGACACCAAGATGCATTAGGGACGCTTTCGAACAAGCAGAACGCAGCTTTAACTGGCGATGTTAACGCATAATCTAGCTGCTTCGCTGGCTTGTTAATAAATATCTGCTAACATGCCAATCAAAACAACTAAATTTTTTAACGAGCGAATGTTAGCATTAGAAGGTGTGCTCGATTCGATAGTGAACACGTTGAGACAACTTTTTTTTGTGGTGCAAATTTTTTAATAACAACAAACAAGCCAAGCCACCTTTAGATTTTAACAAGGTTATTTGCCTTTTTGGACTTCATTTTGTTTATTTTTACGATTGTACCTTTTTTAATTACGAGTTTCTCATTATGTTTTCTATGTCTTCCCCTTCTTTGATGTCCGGGCGAAATAAATTCCAATTTTGGAACTTGCATGATTGTTCTGATATTTTCCCTAGTGACATTTGTACTTCTGTAGTCTACATCTGTGGCTTTTTTTATTGGTACCCGTCTGTTAATGGCCACGACTCTACTCCTCGTAGTCTTCAGCCTTGTTCTGGTCCAGCATCAGAGGCTGCGGCTCTGAGTCACCTCCACTGCTTTATTTATTATTATATTTATTGGTTTTTACTTCCTTTTACGATAAAGGAAGTATTGGATTTACCCCAAAAATTCGAAATTCCGTTCAAGATTGTATTGCTAAGTAGGGGTTAACTACTATTTTTATTCTCCTTTCTCTGCAAGACCATTGTTTGGCTTTTTTGGTTGATATTCTCATATTATAATTGGGGCTTATTGTATATAAATTACATACCACCCTTTGTAGGGATTGGCAACCTTTTCCCGTACAAAAAGTGATAGTTACAAAACCAGAGAACTATAATATAGACACATTAGCACTTCAGGGGATTAGATGGCCGTTGTCGCTGTATAAAGGACAGTACAAGATATCATATAGTGGTGAGACTATAACTGACACGAATGTAGCGTCTTCGTCCAAAGACCAATAAACACAATTCACACGGGATTTAAGCCACAGAATATGTTACATACGAGTCAAAATAAAAATGAGGAATATGTTCATCTTCTCAATGCATACACCAACTGAAGATTAGAGTAAAGAGGAGAAAGATAATTTTATTGAAGACAACACTTAAATAGGGAAGGATGAAGGATATGTCCCTATAATCGGAAAACATAGCCTATATGAAGGGACAAATAAAAAACGGCGAGAGGACAATAGAATTTGCAGCTGCAAATAACCTAATAGTTATGAGCACAACTTTCCTACAGAAAGACATACCTACGAAATGCAACATGGAAGTCTCCAGGCGGAAAAATAGTTAACAAAAGAAGCCATGTACTGGTTATTGCTGATCATACTAAAGTATTTTAGAGGCAAGAATTTGCATCAGAATTAGATTATTTTCCAGTCGCCAAAATATAAAGTGGAATGACTTAAGATGACGCAGTATTGAAAAGGGAAACGCTTGAAGAAAAACTAAAGAATAAAAAGTAAATGAAGTGAATTATGTAACAAATTCAGCAGAACGGGTATAGAATATAAAGAATCTCTGAAAAAATATTAAGGAAAGTTTAAACAGAAGTGACGTACTAGGGGTGGAGAAAAAACAAAAAGAAAATGACTGGTACGATGACGAATGCAGAGAACCCATAACAGGAAGAAATAAGGCACGTGAGAAACTGCTACAAAACCCACCAGAGCAAAACTAAAAGCTTTTATCCGATTAAGAAGAGAAGCCAATTACATCTATTGAAAAAGCAGACATCGAATAAGTAAACAGCTGGTCACGGTACAAGAAGCTTGTGACGCAAAATATCCTAGAATTTTTTACAGAAATATAAGGAAAGCTAATAGTGAATAACAGTCCAGATAAACGCTGTGACAAGATGGAGGAGATAAAATACCAGTAACCCAAGGGGATGTTACCAGAAAATATAAATCTTACTTTCAAAATATACTACATGAACCACAGAGAATAGCAATAAAAGAAGGAAGATCACCACCATAACATGCATCTCAAAGGAAAATATCAGAAGCCACCATAGAAAACGAAGAAAACAGCACACGGCTAAGAAATAGCAAAGCCTCAGGAGTGGTGTCCGCAGCAACAGGTCTACCACTGGTCAACTGGTCACCGTCCACCAAAGAATGGAGAAAGATTGGTAATATAATATGTCTATATCAGATCTTTAACGACCTTAAGCAGTGTAAACGGAGAAGTCCGTTACACTGCAACGACCAAACCCTGATAAAAGTAGTACTCATATTTATGGGAGTGAAACCTGGATGCTGGACGCAGGGAGACAAAAGGCTGATAGTTTTCCAGAGAAAGATACTGAGACGAATTTATGAGTCCATGAAATAAAGCGATGGGTAAAGAATTAAGTTATAAATAAGCTTGACAGTCTATATCGGGAACCAAACCTGGTCACAGTGATACCGGTACGACGACTTAGATGGGGTGGACATGTGTAAAGAATGCAGAACAACCGCATACCTAAACAAGTATGTAAAGGAGAGGTAGCAGGCAACATAGCTAGGAAAGTACTTAAAATATGCTGGCGAGACATATCCAGAATCATGCTGAAGAACTATTGCAGGTTAAAAACTGGAAAGCTGTGGCAGATATGGTTGGAGGAGTCGACTAAAGAAGGTCACGGTCCAATAATGAACTGTGACATCGTTGAAAGAAGAAGAATAAAACGTTCGATGTAGGTCATTTTGGCTTATGCTTACCAATAATTGATCATGTGCATATAATATTGTTTATATGTCTCTATTTTGGGTTCAGATAGTCTATTACTTTAGATAAGCCGCAGATTTGACGAACTCCTCGCGTATAAATTGGGGTACAGAGTTCTTCATTGTTCACGTTAATTTGTATTTTGGAATTTTTATAAATATTTTTGTACTGTTTCGATCAGTTTAGATAGCACGTGATAGCTACTTATGTGATATGCTCCTCAATTTTCTCGATAAATTTATCATAAATATGTTTATAATCTATAAAAAGTATACATGTTGGTAACTTAAACTGTTTCCGTTTGTGTACAACTTGCTTAACAGCAGACAGTACAACTTCAACCCTTTATAAAACGAGTATGTTTTTCCATTAGGTGATGATCCATATGATATTTACTTACTGCACTTGCATATATCTTGGCTAAGCTACATAATAATGGTATCTCTTATAGATACCTTTCTAGCTTTGGCAGTTTGTTCGGGACCCCTTTTCATGTATATTAATCACTATACGATTATATTTCATTCTTCTGGGATTTACTCAGTTACATAAATGTGTGATAGACATTTTACTAGCATAAATGTTCTTCTTCCTCTTCTTTTTCTTCTTCAGCGATGCGTTTTAAACCTGGTGATTTGTTTCATCATTATGTATGTGGTCCCCCCATCTAGTTCTTGGCCATCCAACATTTCTTCTTCCATAAGCTGGCTTATACTTGCTGTTCGATTTCTTTCCACCTACGCCTATGTATTTTTTTTTCATTCAGGTTGTATATATTTAACTCTTCTCGTTTCCTTAAGTGTTCGTCTAATTGTTTCACACAGATACTGAAATATCTGAAGTTTGTGGTCAACATCCGTAATATGTATGTTTATAAAAAGTGGTATAAAATACTTGAAGGTACTGATTTGCTGGAGTGGTTTGTTAGTAACTATTATTTTTGCTTTTATGTGATCTGTACCTTTTTTAAATACCATAACTTTTGAGTTTTAATGTGTAACTTCGAAATTATATTTCATTGCTACTTTACTAAGCTTATGTAATGTGCTAGCTGGAGGATATTTACTGTCGAAGCCAATAAATCCTGATCATCGATAAAGTGTAGTGTCCATTACTTTTCCGCTTACGTTATAATGAGCTTTTAAAATCGATTAGCATTTTACAACAACTCCATCAATATATTGTTGATCCAGAATGTTGTACTGGTGTATAATATGCTTTGGTATCCTTGTTAAACCATTATCTTCCATACGTTCTGTAGTCACATTGTCTAAAGATTTCATGAAGTCGATAAAAGCTATTTATGTAGGTAAATTGTATCCTCTGTGTTTCTGTATGAGCTGGTTAATAATAAATATAAAGTCTGTACAAGACCCCATTAGTGAAACAATAGCGTTATTTAGGGTTCCTTCTGCAATAATGTTTATTCTTTTCGTAAAGATTTGTGCATATCTTATAGCCTGAGTTTAGAAGATTAATGCCTTTATAGTTTTCGCAGTTCGTTTTGTTGTTCCTTTAAAAATAGGCATGTTTAAAGAGAGTAGCACTGTAAATTTCTGCAATCTAATAACATAAAATTATTTTCTTTGATGTACCGTATGACTTGAAGCATTATAATGGTGCAGAACGATCTCACTTCTTGGGCGCCGTAAACGAGTTTTTCAATAAAGTCTGGCAGGCATCCTGTTGTGAACCATTCTGTGGTAACCATACGTTTATTTTCAAGCACGACAGTTATGATAGATGGGTCCTAATTTTGAAAAGAAGCAAGCAATCATATTCTAAACAACACTTCGAGATCGCTTCACCTTAACCAAGAAATTAGAATCTGTTGGAAACAAACATTGTGCAAACTGCCGTTTAGATTCGGGTTCAAATCCATATATCCAGCTTTTGTCACCACTTATGATGCTGTAAACTGCTTTAGATCTACCTTCAGCATACGCATTTTCTTAGACGATTCCACACGCTGTTGTTTTTGTAATTCTGTTAAACTGTGTGGTATCCACCGACAACAAACTTTTCTTACATCCAAATAATTATGTAAAATATTGTTTAGTGTAGTTATGAATGCCCAATGTGCTCCTAATAATTCTATATGTTACTCGATTGTTCTCCTGAATCATTCTTCGCACGGCTTTTATGTTTGTTTCGATAACTGCTGAAATTGGCCTTCCTTCGCGAAAATCGTAGCTCTGTCAAACTCGTTCAAATATAAATTTATTAAACCAGATATAAACAATCCTCAGTAATGCGCTTGGTCACCAAATACAAACTAGTCCAAAGTTTTCTTTCGGAGATAGAGAATTTTTAAAGTCATGGCTCTAAAATTTTCTTTCGTTAAATTAATTTTGCTGTACTTATTTCGAAATTACCTTGTATAATAACTATTGAAATTATCAAAACTAAATTTGAACTGCCAAACTAGAAAACAGAAAAAGATTTGTTCTTTGGCAAGTTTGATTTCCATGGTAGGTACACTTGGCCTATCAGTTTTCAGAAATTATGGGTACTACCGTCGTAATCTAATAATCGAACACATAGTTGTCTCTATGTTGTCTTTTTATGAATCTATTTCTTTGTTGCAAATTCCTCTAAAGTTCCAATCGGCCAATTTGATGTTATTCAATTTCCTTAGTCTACTACCTTTTTTATTAGCAGGGATTGTCTTCTAATAGACAGCCCAGTTCTTTACATGATGATGGAAAATCTAAATATTCTCCCCTATTTTATTTTATAATATATAAAAAACAATGCGCAAAACACGATTTAATACATTTTTCACAGAAACACCAGTAACTCGAGTGGTGCACACTTACAAATTTATAATTCCGTAAAAAAAAGCTATGTTCTTCTAAAATCGTCTAGAGAATGAAAGGTTTGGCGACACTAAAATTCGAAGTTTTTATTATTAGAATGAAATTAAAGACCTACATATATGATTAATTAAGGTAAATATAACTGTCTCAGTATGTATATAAAGTTAGTTATATAAAGTTAAAGTAAGTTTATAGCCAATAACATTATACAATTACAAACTTTAAAATTTTAATCGGTATAGGTATTGTTTCTTTTCCTTTATCTTCTTTTGATTTTATTGTCTACGATGTTTGGGAGAAGAAATGAACAATATTCTTGTTCAAAAAAAAAAAGAAAGTGTATCTGGATCACTGTCATCATTCTTGTTCAAAAAATTCCACGACAGTAAGAAAAATGATACATTTTCTCAGTTCAGTTAATTCTGATTTTTCGTTATAAATAGCTTTTACTTTTTCAGAAGGGGTTTTTAAGTTTGAATGGTTTTCAGCGTGCTGCTATTATTACTGAATTGGTACAAATATAGTACACTACTATACATAATACTAACTAAATGCCACATGTCATTAACTAACAACGCATCTTTTAATTACGCTTACTTAGTTTCTATGCAGTACAGTAGCATCAAGCGTCCATGTTTTCCGGACCTCAGCAACATTTTATACCGTGGGCCGGTCTGGAAAAATGCAAGTAGTTGATGTTCGCACAAACCAAAATTGAGAAGGAAATTCGAGCAAAGTGAAAGTAATTGAGATTGAGAGCTGCGAGTGTCAGCGCAAGGCTCCGCAGGATCTCTCTAATCTGCAGGAGCAAGGAGCGAATGATAAACGACCCGCCCCGAGATTGATACACACCGTTCGTTTCATCCTGCAACTCAAAGATCGCTTAGACGGACGTGCTCGGAGGCGCCCCGTCATATTTATGGTATTAATTAAAGCAACCTGCAAACAAACCCCAGTTTTGTGTAACGTGCCGGCGAATGAATTTTCCGGGCCCGACGAAAGGGTTGGAATGCGGCACAATAGTGTTCGTTTGTGATTGATTAGCTCTTGGACTGTAAAAAGTTGATGCGCGTCTCCATGAAACAATTTCCTTGGAGAGTCTCCCCGGGCTTATCTACCAGCGACGGATTTATCGATGGAGCCAAACTACAAGCGATTGTTGTTTTTACTACTTTTTTAGTAAAGTATCAATTGCGGGCTTGGCCCGCTAGGATTATACGCAGCCGCCCAGTCTATAAGGATGATTTGGGCAAAAGCCATAAATTAGGCTTTCGTCGAAATCGCGTTTGTTTTATGTGCAGTTTCATTCAATCTCCTAAGAGGCGCTGAGATGGCGGCTGGGATGGCCCAAATTTAAATAATTGCGTATTTACAGCCGTAAATATGCATCGGGCTTGTGCAACGTGTAGTTTGGTCCCAATTCAGCAAGATGTATGAACTGCAGTTAGTCATACGCTGCCATTGTGTTAGGACTTTCTCTTGGCAACTAATGTCCTACTTGTTCATATTTGAATCTATTTACATTAATTTCCAGTCCGGAGTGCAAGTTATAAATCCAATCGTTTGCCACAACAAGCAGGCGCGTTGCGCAATATTTGACACGCTGTTCAATAGACAATATATCAATCGAATGGCTGGAAACGACACAGAAATACATACACGCAATGATTTCGCCCATAAAAATCGACAGCGCCGATAAAAATGGAGCTACCGGCGATTTGAAATTGAAATACCTGCCATCAAAACTCGAGTAAGTGATTTAAAAGCGACTTATCTAACAGAGCGGTGCTTGTTTGCACGATCGGATTAGATTTTACCGATACCGCGTTTTGTTGTGGCAACTGGTTTTAGGATCAGCATAAAAACCAGCCAGACAAATTGTAGCTCTAAAATTGTTTTATGGACGCCGTCGTGCACCTATAAAGTGTGCAAATGTGAAACTTTGCACTAACCAGACGAGAAATTCGACAGGACCAACCCATTAATTGTGGAAGTTCTGGGAAACGTAATAAATAACAGCAGTTATGCCAAATGTGACTTTTCGAGTCCGCTTTACAAATATTTCTTGTAAAAATAACTTCTTAGGATTGGGCTTCTCAGCGAATGCGAGGATAAAAGGAATAATAGACTCATCTATGGTACCTAACCATCTTCTGAATCTTTCATATGAAATAGATTTCCTAATATCATTGATGATGCCCACTTTCGTAAGGGGGTTAATCAAGAAGAAAAAACAAAAGAGCACGGTAACTCAACGTGTAAACCACGCTAGAGGCGAAAGTCAACAGCTTTTATGGAAGAAATATTAAGTGGCAAGGATTTAGTGATTATCATTCAACAAATCACTTAGACGACTATGTACCTATGTATTTTTGCTTTACTTTTACATATTTTATAGTAAATAAATGATGAAAATACTAACCTACGTTATGTAATCAGAACTAAACATTTTGTCCGTCGTCTCCTAGTTTCCCAAACTTACACGATCATACGCTTTATTATATACTAGCTTCTGAGCCTACCACATAGGTGGGCTTATTCTACTTAAAACAGTTTTTGAATTTTTTAAAATTGAGTTGTAAATAAGAAAGTTGCAGAAGAAAATGTTTTAACGTATTTAATAAATAAAGTGTTCGAAATTATGTACAAAATAGGTAAAACTATCTTAACGCTGCTACACTACTGAAACAGCAAAAGAAAACACTTAGTAATGCAAAGTATTTAAATCCGCAACTAAAGTGGGACGCTGTAACCACTCGCCTACAAAGGCGTACACATCATGCTTGTTTGTTACAGGATACGCCACGGTCAATCGTGGGCGAAGTGCACCCGATTCTCGGCGATGAAAAGACCACGCAGAAACGCATGCACAACACACGTTTATATACAGAATATATAAGAGGCAGGTGGGGAAATGAAGTTAAAAAAAATGTAACAGAAAAAATGTGTATGTACGATTATGCCAATTATTTGTAATGTATATCTCGCACCCACTTAGTGTAATTGTTAAATACAATTCAGGAACTGGAACCAGATTCTGTAATTTTAGTTTTTTCACAATTTGGACACTTTTTTGTCCAGTTCAGAAAATAAAGAACGTATTTCTGCACTCTATGAACTCGCTTAAAATTACACAATTTGAACATGACAATCGTGCACTTCTTGAACTACACTTCGGCTAATAAATAATTTCTAGATATATCATTAACGTGAACAAGTGAACCTAACCGATTATTATCAATCAATTACAGATGTTCATTATAAATAGGTGCTAGTTTTAATGTCTCGATCGCTAAAGGCGAAAGGGCTGCTGAAGTTGCACGCGAACTATTTAGATTTTTTTGACTTTTGGTGCACTTAGAATCCTACAAAGTGATAATGTACTAGAATTCGTGAATCATATTATAAGAGAATTGAAGAAATCGTGGCCAAAACGACATTCTTAGAGCCAGGATACTGTTGAGCAATGCAACTAGGCCATTGAAAACATGCTTTGGGCTTTCATGCTCGATAACAAACTCAAGAAGTGGTCTATTGGTTTTAATTTTGTAAAATGGCACAAAAATATGTTTAATCCCAGAGTTGTTCCTTCATCTTCCAATATTCCACAATAGATGTTTAATATCTAAAAATATTCAAAAGTGTACAAAAACAACAATATAATGGAGAAGACACCCCGAAAAATTTGACACCAAGCGAGAGAATCGAGATGGGCATTGCAACAGCTGAATTACTACCTGGCTTGTCATTTTCAGATATTAGAGGATTTCCTCAAGTGGAGAAATACGTTTTTCGATTCATGAACTGAACCATGACATTAAGTGGGTGCGACTTAATACAAATATGTTTCCTTGCTACAGAAATCAATAGCACTGCATGTCAGTACATTACCCACTACGAAGAACAGCAGCGTTTGACTTTTTTAAATAAACTATACTGTACAAAAAATTATTGCCTCTTGAAAGTTGGAATATACGTAAAAAAGCTTACACAATGCGAATAAACCTAATTTCCTACAAAAGTGTCTTCATATGCAAAACACTGACTGGTTGCCGGCATGGTTAACCAGCAAACTGGAAAATCGACTTCCGGATAATTTAAAGTCTACTAGTAGGCACTACTTCAACTGTGAGGATATGGACTAAGTATTCTTTTTAAACATAGTCTATAACTGGGCAACGAGAACTCCATCATGTATTACCAACTAGGAATAAACAATATTTCACGAGTATATGGTATATCAAATCCGTTGTTAGCCTTGTTAATACGCGTACTGCATATGTATCGATTTCTTTACTTTGAGGAGATTTTAGCCATTAAGACCACACGGTTGCCAAAGATGGATTGGGAGATCACAGTGAAGGCCGTTGGAGTTGCTGGGTTTTGAACCTATCAAATGATTAAACAAAATGTTACTTTAACAACATCATCTATTGTTTTCCTTTGGAGCTCGCAAAGTATTAATGACCTCTTACGTCTTTGCCAAGGTCATAAGTTTACACATGATTAATGATGTTGCTGTTTAATTTATATTAGTTCTTATTTAGACAATATTTTTGAGTGTGTAATAGTTAATGACGAATTAGGAAAAGGTTATTTAGGGGGGGGGGGGGCAGACTGAGTTTTCCAATAGGATGCTTGAAGCATTTAATAATCATTAATGTTGTTCAATTACTGTTGCCAATACTAGTTATTTACTATACAACCAGGATAACAGCATAATTAATATACGTGTATGTAAGCATATAAGTATATTAATGTTGCATTATCACACATGTATTGTGCAAAATTGTATCTACAACTGCCCAAAATTGAGAAAAGAGAAATGTCAAATCTATCATTTTCAAAAATATTTTAGTAAGCAAATGTCATTATGTCATTTATTTGACCCTATTCCAGTTAGGTAATAAAGCCATTACACCACTCAGTTAGGCAATGAAGCCATTACATAACTGAGTGGTGTAATGAGCTTCATTACCTAACTGAAATAGCGTCAAATGAGTGACGTAGTGAGTTACTTATCCCACTGGAGTAGATAAATATAATTATTATATCTTGCAGTAAAAACAATCTCAAATATCCAGTAACAACATACAGATGTAGAATTAATTCTAAAACCAATATCAATAACATAATTTATAAGAGGCCAACAACCTTTACATTATTATTCTAATGTTTTAGGTACTATTACTATTGTGGAATTGCCGATTTCTATAAACAATGTTATGATAATCCAATTATCTTTTTTATTATATGGCACAGAAGGCGAATATACGAGTAGTTACCCAAGCTGTTAAACTTTTAATACGAAAGCGCTTCTTGAAGGGTGCTTGAAGGAGCCTGCAGAACTCTCTGCGTAAGAGTATTTCTTACTCATTAGGTCGAGCTGTAATACGTTAAAATATAGTTTTATGTGTACTCGGCTGTCGGCTCCTACAATAAGGACCAATCCAGTGGGTCACGGTAAATGAGCAAAAACCGCAAAATAGCAATTTTCCTTTGACATTGAATTTGAAATAATGTATAAATGCAGAATTTCTATGTCAGTATTTCTAATACAGTTTAAACATTCGCTGTGTTCATTCCAATGTGAGTTAGTGTAGCCTTCAATTGCTATGAAAAAATGGTTTGGCCTGGCCGTCTTGCTCACACAACTTATTCCAACCCTAACCACCTTAAAAAGCCCAACAAGGGTCTGCCTTTCAATGTCTACGAAACGTATTAACTTGGTTCTATCAGTCAGCAAACTACGTTCGCTGAATTACTTGCTAAAGTGCAATATTGAAAGACTTAATACCAACATATAATTCTAAAGTCAATAATAATTTCCATAGTTAGAAAAATACCAATAACCATTTAAATTATTGCTTTCATGTTTTCGGTGTTATTGTAGTATTGTGGTTTTCTAAGAAATATCATAATAATGTTATTATATTATATTTTACAGGACTATTTTAACAAATTGACGTTTTCCTTGGTTTACAATACTGGTTGACTATGGTTACTGTAAGGAAATCAACTACATTGAAAATCGTACGACACTCATTAATGACCAATAGAAAAATTAGTTCACGAGCCATATCCAAGACACCAAAAAAATTTCTTGGAAATTTTTTGTAGGTAGACATTACTTCTTTTTAGGCTTTCTGTCGTTACGATTTTCTTACCGAATCTGCATTCGAGCATTAATTCATATCCGGAAATTATTTTTCGTGCATTCAACAACGTCGTAATTTGCCCTCGCGTCCCGCTCGGTCAAATTAATACGACGTTGTTGGAACGCACTAAAAAAAATTTCCGGAAAGAATTAATGCTCTTATGAGATTATATGTGAGAGTAGTTTGCAATATTTGTTGGCTGTGGTTTCTAAGGAAACACCACAAATATCTCTAGATTTTTACAAAGGTTTAATGCTTGCTTTTTATTGCAATATTTCAATATTTAGGTATAATTAAAAAGAATGTTGTACGTAACTCATCCGGAAATGCCCTTTACATGTCTTGTAGGCTTTCCAGTCTCGCCCAGAAATGTGCCTACGTGTCCTGTAAAGATACTTTTTCCGACTTGATATGTAAACTACTATATCCAAAAAATATCTCTAGCATACATCAAACAAATGTTTATTTTATAGTAATTAACGTATTTAGAGGGGTAACCCAGTCTTAACATTCGAGCATATTTTTACCACTCGAGCGAGCGCAGCGAAGCAAGAGTGGTAATTTATGTGAGAAATATTAAGACAGTTACCCCTCGAAATGCGTTCATTAGTTTATTGTTCATTGAGGCAATAATTTTGAATCAATAATAATTACTAAAAACTGCTAAATCGAAATCGGACTACCATGAATATGTGTGATGTTGCTATAGTGCATGCATGTTAAATGAGTGGATGCATGTTAAATGTATCTTAACATTCGAGGATGCGAGTGCATGCATGTTAAATAAGTGGATGCATGTTAAACGTCTCTTACCATTTGAGGACGCGATCATGTTAAACACTGTTTAACATTTCAATGAACAATAAAATATTAAAAACGCTTTGTTGATCCCATGGATACGATAATTTTTTGAAAACTTCCAATTGGAGCAAAACCTACTGTAGTGGAAATACACTAAGTCACAACACGTTCTCTGTTTATCTATAGTAAACTGGACGAGAAAGAAAATTACTAGAAAACAGCGTCGTAAATAGTTCTTAAAATTGTAATTATGTAAATGCTACATCTCCATTAATCAGTGTCAAATTAGATGTTTTGTTACTTGCGTTTCACTTCTTCTTTACCATGCTGAAACCATTTAACAACTTAAAAACTTAATATTAAATAAAGTTTCTTACTTTGAGACATATAGAAAATGACAATGTTCTTGGCGCAAGGAAAGAATTGTGTGAAAGTAGCAGGGGAAGCAGTGAAGATTTCCAATAGATCTATTTATCGTTTAAAAAATTCACCAACATGTTCAGCTGCAGCCTATTTTAGGGACAACGTATAAGACAGTCAAAACAGATTAAATCTAAGATGACTCCAACCATATTAAATGCATTATTTCTAATTAAATTATAAAATTCTGTCAGCAGCGTTCTAAAAATTAAAGCAGCACTTGGATAGTTTTGTACCATTTTCTTAATAAATACCCTTAACGTAAGAAGAAGAAGAATGATTATAATGTATTACACCCAAGTCGCTCTAAATAGCATTATTTACATTCCAACAAACATTGAAATTATCACATTTTATATTCGTTACTATGATTATATAACGACATCATAACACATGCAAAAGGTAATAAAGAAAGTTACATCCTTATGTTTTGTGACTTGGTGTATTTCCACAACACTATAGCGTTACCAGGGAAAAGAATGAAAGAATGTTTTGCATACAAATACCAATATTTCTAAAATACGTTTTCTAAATCTTCTAAAAATTCACCCAACTATGTTTCATCAAAATAACTATTTAATAGCACGAGGGATTCTAGTATAAGGTACAGTAAATTCTAATTGATATTCTGTTTCAGTATCCTTCCAAAGCACTTTAAAACAATCCAGGTCAATTTGAGTTAATCCAGGGGAAGTATCACACTAGAAGGGTGTTTTAATTGTAATCGTGCCGAAATCGATTTCATTAATTAAAACAAATGTTCAGGCAGCACATCAGAAGCTGCTGGATGTAATTGCACTGAAACCACTGATTGGTTGTAATGGGCCATACATCTTAGAAGCAGACCTTAGAAACTACTGTAATTAAGGTCATTAGTAAAGTACCAATGAGTATTGGTGTGCGAAGATCTGCATGCTGACTTATTTGTCTTTTGAATTCCCATTTATTGTTTATCTCCTATACGCACAAATGAGATCGCATAAAAATGTTTCCTAGTGAGTAGTTCTGATCAGGAGGTTTAATGAATCACAATTGCTGTAATAATAAAACGAGAAATGATTGCATCTAAGATATTTCCCTACAAATTATTTAAATTGTAGTGCAATAAAGATGTCTATACAGAGAGTAGTTTTTGAAATGGAAATGAGATTCCTGGTGCTGAAGGGTTCTTTCCAAAAAATTATGTGGGCGAGCGTTTTTCCCGTCTGCATACGCAGCGCATAAAACACGCTTTCCATTTTCTTGAAGGAATAACCCCACTTTGTTTATCCTCGGCGTGATTTAATGCACAATAAAGTTTGCGTTCGATATTGTGACATGAATTGCGGAAGCGTTCTCTGTATCGTGCTGGCAGTGAGATAGAAGCAGCTTACCGCAGGGCTGAGCTGCGACCCAAGAGTTTCTGCGGAGTAAAGGTCAGGATTAGGAGAACCGAGACATAACGTCTATTGCAGATTCCACTATCTCTGATTCCGTGTTTGTTTACTTGGCTTTAGATGGATCGCGGATCATGGCCCTTAAACGGCCTTTAATGGTCGGTTGCTGCACATCCACTTACACTTAGAGCTCTAGTGTTTGTTTACTTCCGGCCAGGGTCAGGAAATCGGCTCGGATCAACTTGGATATCTATATCCGTACAAGCCCTTCAGTTACCATTACAGTAATGACCGATGCCCAATGATTTTCCTTTCAACGGCTGAAATCCGGGAATGAAAAACTGTGTTGAGATTTTTTAGACAAGCAAAATATACTTATGGTTATAAATACAAAGTTAACATTATGTATCTAAAGTTTTAACAAACACATGTAAAGGCAGTTAGTATCAATTTACAATTTGATTTAGGGATACAGTTACTAAACATTAGTCTCCCCCCGTAACATTACTAACTACAAAA
Organism: Agriotes lineatus; assembly: GCA_940337035.1. Lineage (NCBI taxonomy): Eukaryota > Metazoa > Arthropoda > Insecta > Coleoptera > Elateridae > Agriotes > Agriotes lineatus. The sequence continues at coordinate 65,972,708 of OW679197.1, read as the reverse complement.
TTAAACAATCGATAACGTTTTCTATACAACACAATTTGGTCTTAGCTTGCGCTATTAGTATTTGAATAATGACACCCTCCATTACTCCGGCCATTTGATAAATGTGCCGTCGTTTTGAGATTCGCAACTATTCTCATATACCCTTCTCCTTAATACAGTTCGAGAGAGGTTTGTTATTTCTTATGGGATGGTACGTCACGTACTAAATATGAAACTTTCTCTGGTTGTTAGACTGTAATAATAGGGCGCTAGGTTCAACAAGAACATAATGTTGATGCAATGTACAGGTGTGAAACACTTCATTTAAACAAAATTGTCGTGATTAATGGTACCGTTTACATCAATCATATACCGGTATATTTCTAATTTGACATAACCTGACTATTTGAAAGCAAATAATTCTTAACAATTAAAAGCATTTCAAAATTCTATTTGAAATGGTTTCGTAAGGAAAATGGATGATATCAATAGTCTATCTATTCAAATAACCTGAGATTGGATACCGCAGAGACACCGAAATCCAGAAAGACAACAGAAAGGATGGGGGGAGAGCTAGAGGTCATCAACATACCCCACTCCATAGATGTGTGAAAGAAGACAAGCAATATTCCTACTAACTATAAGTATGTTGCACACCAATTATTAGGTAAAGTGTGCCCTTTTAGTATTTCACACAACTAGTTCAGTTAAAATGCCGGTGAGGAGTCGTGGACATACAGAAGTACGTAATAAATCCACCTACTGGTATAAGCAATACTGAGTTAACGGATAAGGGCGTCAAGTTCAGTAGCTTATGGTAATTACCTTCACCAAACCACATGGAGTGAAACATATGAAAGGTAGAGTGGGGAAATGGCGGCCCCCTAAGGATATTTTAAATTATAACGAAACTAGAAGCATTTGAAAAGTGATTAAGATACAGTAATACAGGTTAGGCATTATTTAAACAAAATTATATTTATTAGAACAAAAACAAATAAATTCAAAATTACAAAAACAAAAAAAGGTAAACATGATGTGGCCGGTATTGCTCACATATGTGGGGTAATGATGGCCATGGCCGGTATCACCCCAAAATACAACTTAATTTCCTACTTATTCGCAGAAGTCGCATACAAAATGTCCCTTTTTGATATTTGCGCATGCCTTATGGGTTCATTGACTGCACATCTCACATGGTAGCCACACTTCGCTGTTTTTTTCCGAACTCCCCACAAATTAAGCATATATCTTCGTTAGATGTTATCTTAGTTTTACGTATAAAAATGTACAAGATTTTATGTTAATAAATTTGAAATCCAAAACAGAACTCTAAGATCTTAGCTCGCAATTCGTTCGAGTACACGTATCTCAACTGTACGGTAGTGACTAAACATTAACAGCGATAGCGGAATACGGGAGATATCAGTTCTTAGTAAATCGCTTCAACCATCAAATAATCTACCTACTCGCGATCCTTTCGAAGTGGTACCATTTCGCCTAGGGGGTTATTACACTCAAAGTTGTGTATTTTCGGCGCTCACAAGGTGGTATTTGCAAATTCAGGCTCCCGAAAACCCCCGTCAAAGTTATGTTAATAAATTTTTAATATGTTGAATTACTTGAACGCAACCAAACTGCAGCATTGCCAATCGGAAAAGATATCAAAGTACTTATAAAGTGTACATAACTTATTCCACCTAAATAATCCTAAATAATTGCACGTGGTGCGTTTCGCAGTTACATAGGATTTCGTACATAAAACTGTAAGGGATATCGCCAGCATGAAAGGTATGATACGACGCATAAAACCTCATAACACTAGCACGATCCGTATTTCAGTCTAAACGATGGGACGAACAAACGCTAGTAGATAGATACTTGGGGTTGTTCAGTAGTGCAGCGGTGTCGCCAGAACAGCCATGCAGGGTTTGCTCCACGGAGATGTCCTCTAGTTGGAAATAACCTCAAGTGCAACAGGTTCTTGCACCGGGGGAAAAACGTCGTGGTTGTCACACTGGGGAGAATCCGTGCGTTCAAAGGCTACCACATGGATTGAGGGTGCACAGACCGCGTGGGGGTTCTCCAGGTGCGTGGCAAGCGATAATTGAACCCTAAAAGGTCGTAAACGAAACAAGAGTACTAACGTACCAATTAGGGGGCTACGAAAGAAGCCAGAGCTTTTGGATGGCCTTGAATGAGTAAATTGCAGAAATACATAATCATTCCAGTATAACTGGCTTCATTTCAGCAATATAACACAATATTTCCTAGGGCTGATCACAGAATCTACCGATGATTTTTGGAAATTACTTGATCCACATAAGTAAAGTATCCAAATCACATGCAGCCGCAAAAGGAAATAATCTCACGAAATCAGTCTCATAAACTGGCCGCCGGAAATCGTACTATCAATGTATTTTGAAAATTGTATAATAATCCCCTAGAATTTTTAAGGTTTTCCAAAATCATCCAACAATGCAAAAGTGGGTATGCACCCAAATCTACACCTAGGAACTACAGGTCAATCTAAATCTCGGAACTACATCAGAATGTATTTAAGCGAAAATCATACATAACAATTCTTGACTGCATCTAAATGTAAATCACACGTAACAATCTATATAATAAAGAAAACGATTTCAAATTTTCCTTATTAATGGGGGGGGGGAGCGGGGGGTAATCACGGTCACACCGCCATTACCCCAGGTTAACTGGCCGCCATTACCCCAAATGCACTGTGTTTCTTCATCGTTACATGAACACAAAAAACATTTCAGGTTGTGTAAAATATTCATGCAGTTGTCAAAAGAACAAAATACGTTACCGTTAGTGTTATTGTTTTCAATTTCTAACCCAAAATGGTAGGGTAAGACATCATCAACACACTGAATTTCTTAAAACAACTTCACCAAAAACGAACTTTTGCATCTAGTTTGGAATGCATTCATCCTAATGCTTACTGTTATATCGGCATATCTTCTGGGGATTGATACTAGATGGCGTGGTATGTCAAAATTGGTTAAGGCTAGTTAAGGCAGGTTTATCAGTTGCAGGATATTAATGCCTTGTTTACATATACAAAAGTAGGCTGGTAACTAAATCATAACTGATCTGTACGGTAATAGTCCATTACCGTACATGGCAACCATAACCATACAGCAACCGATAAACTATTGAACAAATCACGGATGTTATGAATCATAACAGCCTCAGATGTTTTAAAATCCTCGCTCTGCGAGCTCGGATTTCAACACAACATCTGCGGCAGTTATGATACTCATAACATTCCTAGATATGTTAATAGCTATTACAACAAAAAAATGTAATGTCCGGTATTACCTCCGTGGCCGCCATTGCCCCACTCTACCCAACACCCAAAATAAAGTAACAACATCGGCTAATACCAAACATCAATAACCCTCTTATTAGTAACGACAACAATAAAACATGGTATATTACGTAACATGCTGGAAAAGTGGTATATATCGTGCGAGTATATTTGAGAATTGAGGCGAATCGTAACGAAGCCGACCACAAAAGCACATTTTTGCAACTTAGTGAGTGACAGCTTTATTGATACAACTGACATGTTTTCAGTATTTTTAGGTTTAAATGACACATTGTCAGCCGTTTTTAGGTTAAAATGACATTTGGCACACTATATAACTGCGAATTGTGCATTTTTTCATAACAAACACGTTCGTTATGATAAAGACCGGGTGAATGATATTGTAATTTTTCGTGGTTATTTTACTGTATGGAAACTCCCACTTTCGTATGTGGACGTGCGAAAAGATATTAATGATACGGACAAACGAACCCAGATAATAGATTACTGAGATCATAATAAATTCAATGCCTTTTGGAACGTAATGCTTCCCTACAAATAATTAATAATACATATTATCGGTTGTTTCAAACACACAGCTTTTTGCTTCAATTGCAGAGTGAATGAATATGTTTAGGTTAGCCCCTTTACTATTCCTGTTGTAATTAAATACGTTATAATAAGGTTTAGATAAATATAAAATTCCGTTTATATTCAACACTGGAACCACGCCTCGAATAATTTTCACCAACAGGCGCAATTCGGAAAACTCAGGAATTTCCCCTGGAAGAACGTCAGACGCGTTGATAGGCACTCCATACTGGAAAAATGTAACCTTGACGGCCGCGACCTGGGCGAAGCCTAGTTACAGGTCGTCATTCTTCGCTTATCGGCAGGCGCTGCTATTTCAAACGCCCACGGACTCTTCCTTTGACGGCGACTGCTGGTGCTCGAACGATAAATCTCAACACGTGAATAAACGCAAAGAGGAAATAGACGTCGGTGTAAATTGGAATGGGCATTAGCCTGGGAATAACTAATCATAAACAGGTACTACCGGGTCCCGAAGTGATCAAGCGGATGCCAAGATCGCACAACAGGGCCAACACTGCTTTTTTAACGACGATTTCTTCGAGAAGAATTCGCACGTGGCGTGACACGGCAATAATCCCCGTACACCCGTCGTGGAGCAGCAAAGAGCAGAAAGACGCTATTTTTGAAAAAGAGAACATGGCGATCGAAAAATACATCTCCCATCTCTAAGTTGCGTACTCGAAAATTTTGGAGGAAACAGCGCATTGAGCACGGGCGAAGATGTGTCAGCGGTGCTTTTGGATCGTAACAATTACGTTAAAATTCGCAAAATGCGTCCCATTTTGCAGTAATTAAAGGATTCAGGTGTTTAAACAAAGCAAGCATTTCTGTTTATACCCCTTTTTCATCTAAATAGAGCTAATTTAAATTAGTTTTGTTATATTTTATGATACACACAGCAGTCTGAAAATATCTATGATAATGGTCACAGGCATAGCATTAAAAACGAGTAGATTAGAGCATACATAAAAGTAGATGCTATAACCAACATGCCAAATAAAGTGGAAGTGGGCTAGACATCTGTCGGGTAGATAATGGTGGCCCAAAATAAAATAAAGAAGCTACCTAAAAATAAGATGGTTGGGTAACACCAAATGTAGAGAAGAAGACATACATGAGATATACAGTATCTACAAAAAAAATTGGAACAGAAAAATGGGATTATTGATATAAAAATAATATACGAGTATTTCTATAAGAAGGAGAACAACAGAGAGGAGAATGAAGATGATAGTTTAGCTATAAGGATACGTCTTTGCGTCTTTGCAGTAGGTGATAAATAGCAGTACGTGTTAGAAATATGGACTCCAGAAGCCACTGGGATAATAGTTTCCATTAATTTCTTACGGAGTCTCACATATTTTTAATACCTATGTTAAAAGTTATCACATCTTTGTTCTTGCAGATATCAACTAATCCTCTACGTAAAAACGAATTCGACTATCTTAGTCAGTTTTTAACGGTGGAAGTTAAATTTACCAACATTATCTGCGTCTGAAGTCTTTCTGTACTGTTGTCCAAATTGTAACTTTTCTTGATTTTCTCGTTGTTACCAATGTATGGCTACAACTTCATGCAAAGTTGCTAAACGCTGAGCAACTTTTTAATAACAAATTAGCCCACTTTACACCGATTACTACAAAATGGGACCACCAAATTTACGTGATTTCTCACGTATAATTATGTGGATTTAATTGCGCTGCACTCGTTAAGTCTTCGACCACCAGCGTTCAAATAACAAGTGTCATAACTGGAAATGCTAATTTTAAAATCGGGAGGGGTCGGCGATCGGTGCAAACTAATCACCTGCAAAATTGCATGTTAGTTGCCATTAGTTTGAACCGAGCCCCCATCAATTCCCGTTGCGTTTCAATTTCCTCCTCGAAGCAGCTTTTTTCTGCGATACGTATTGGCTGCGTTAGAATAATCCTTCTATAATTCGATTTTCGAAGATAAAGCTAGGGTAAATTATTGCGATATTTGCTCGATAAATCCACCGTGTAGGAGTTTCAATCCAGGTTAAAGAATTAGATTTCTAGCTTCATGAAGAATAAAGTCTTTTTCGATTTATTGTATTACCATTAGTTCTGTATCTTTCGTGAGAAATGCATTAAAATGCTAAATTACATTGTTGATGTTGAAATAAATTACGGTGAAGGAGCAATTTAAGACTTTAAAACTTTTTCATAATATATTGATATGGTCTTAAAATGGCAAACCATTTTAATTAAAAAAAAGATATTAAGTCCAGCAGTACGGTTTTATCATTAAAAATTTTATTTTATACAATGGTATCAACAGTTTTTCAGCAAATGTGACTGCCCATTACTGAAACAAAGATCAGTTACAAAGAATCATAATTATTAATTCAATTACAAGTGAAATTGTAAAAGATACCAGCTAATTGTCCATTCGTTGACTGCAAATGTAACTCAATTTGGTTGATGACAATAATTTTGAACCAAGTTGTTATATTAGTCAGTTTTTATCTGCAAAAGTAAATATTATTAGAAAGGATAAAAGTTTGTTTCTTACATATTTGTTGTATAAAAGGGTTATTGTTGCACAATGATCATAATAATTGGAAACAGGCACAATTTGAGAACAAGTTAACCTAAAATATGACATGTTCAGCTAAAAGTCACAATGTTTGAAAAGTAGGAATCTGCAATTTTGTTAATATTTCATTTCCAAGGTTTTGGGGAATATAAAAAAAACAATAACCATTGTGAGCTTACAATTTTGAATTAAAATGACACCAGCTTTCAAATCCCATAAATATTTAAAAATACAGATTTATACTCAATAAATGTTATTGCCTTATATTTAAAGTGTTCTGTGTTTTATTTGTGTATCTCCTAATTAAATTCTGTAGTAACTCAACAAGGTTGAGAGTCGAACAATTGATTTGTTTACAAATACATGTTAGCTGTGGACCAAAAAGGTAATATATTGAGATGGTATTAAGCCCAGAACTTGGCTCTGGTTGCAGTGCAAAATAATTAACCGATTCAATAAAGCAGAGTTGGGATATTTTATATAATTGCAATTTTAAACAATAATTAAATATTGAATGCATTAATAATGAGATGCGAGAAACAGTAATTATTCTGAGAAATGCAAGCAAAGGCAAAGCATATTTCAAAGGGTTTGAATGGGCTTGTAAGTAAATTAGTATAATTTAAAAGGAAAGGTTTGTGCACATGTAAAGCCAGACCACGTAAAATTTATTGACACAAAAGGTTGTTCCGTGCATTTTAAAAGGAGCGTAGTTGTTAAGTCAAAGCAAAGGATAGTGAAAATAGTAAGCAAAGCAGAAAGGTAAAGCAAGATGAAGCATAATATAATATAGAAAATTGCAAAGAGCAATGCTAGAAGGCAACAGAAGAGAAAAGGTAGTGACACGAAAATGGTGAACTCAAAAATCAGTGTATTTAAAAATAAAGTGCAATAGTGCAGAACAGAGCAGTGACAATAATAAATAAATAACGTTTGTATGTGCAGCGCTATCGAACAATTTTAATTATAAGGTTAAAGACAATAATTTAGATTTAAGAAAATTATAAATATTAATTATGTACTCAAATTTACTTCCATTTGTAACCTTTGATTATCAGAATTAATTTCCATTAATATAAGAACATCAACAGTAACTTAGCAACCTGATGCTATTTTGTTTATAACAAGAACAATTGAATTAAAATTATCTGAAGTTTGTCGAATTAGTGTTCCACATTTGAATACAATTTTATATTAATAAACGAGAATTTTACCATTCTAAAAGTATTGCATTTTATTGCGCCCATCCTAGTGCATAAGTGGGAGTGTTGTGAGAGGTTCCACGAAGTAAAATATAACATTTCCTATCCGATCTTCGAGGGTGAACGGCAGCCGATCAGCTGAATTTTGCGAGCATCGTTTCCGGCCCAAGGAAATATCTAGAGCCAGAGATCGGCATTGCAAGTGATCAACAGAGTCTGCAAGAACGTCCCAACCAACGGCTGCACCTGGGGAGCATCTCCAACGGAGAAAATTTAACAGCATCTCCGAGCAGCTTCCCTCCAGCTCTGCGAGATTTTTTTTGAGGTAGGAAATTAGCTGCGATTTGAGTGTTAGAGTTTGGGAAACGCATCAAACTACGAGAACAAACCTTGCCGAAGAGAATTAGCACATTTCGAACGGTCCAGTTGCGCCATAATAATTGAAAAATTGCGTGGCGTGGGTAAATTGTGCAAATTTGGCGACAATCCAAGCGACCAAAAAACAATTGAACGGTCGGCATCTATTCTACGTAAGAACAAGCAAGAGGCGGTGACGTCATCTTAAAAAAACAAGCAAGGGGATGTGTTTTTATTAGTTGCCAAGCTGGGAAAATTCAAATACCTTACCTGACGCGTTTTTCACAAAATTTTCACTCTTAAACGTTCAAAAACTCAAGAAATCACTGGCGACATTTTGTGTCATCTGTCAGATTGTGAATTATATGATCTACTAAGAACAGTGCAAGTCAAATAACCTAAAATTTATGGCGATAGTACAATTCTAATCCCACCTGAGAATAGAGCTTGTGTTTTACCGAGAGATAGCGTAAATAAATATTGCAATTAGATAAAAATCGAAAGAGGGGCATACAACCATTTTATTGGTGTAATTAATTATTACATTTCATTTTTAACCAGCCGTAAATTTACTGACAGTCAAAGTAATAGCACAGCGAAAAAAAGAAAAACTGAGCATTGTGTGTACACTAGGATTTTTTACTAGGATCGTTTGCCATTAAATTTAACTGAGATTATTTTTATACCGAAATAAATAATAGTAAACAAGAACAAATAACTGACTGTCCCATTAAAAACAATCAAGGCAGTCATTACAATATATATAACGTGATAAACCCTGAAAATAAATAATTCATTTCAATTTAATTAAACTAAAATCATAAGGACCATAGCGATATTTTCATATTATGTGCTGACAAGACAATATGATACTAGAAGTAACTTTATGTTGACATAATTATATATTAACTCAACTACTAAATATTCCGTGGGGTAACCTACGTAATTTTAAATACATTTTCATATATAGAACTAATTTTCACCAAAAGAGTTACTCCTGTTTTGTCCCAAATATATGAAATAAAAGAGAAAATTAAAAACGAAAATAATCTGGAGTTTTATTATCAACGCAAAGGTTTCAACAGCAAAACGAATTTAATTTTTAGTTTTTAACAACCTCAGTCCAGAACAGCTACTGACTAATTTCAACGTTCACGGTTCGACGTTTTCTAATCAATTTCCATCAGGAAGAGTAAGTTTTCAAAGCCTACCCATAAATTTTAAGCAATTAAGTCGAAGAGTATGTAGCAGTCAGTTACTTGCGTTTTAGGTCTCAACATATTTCACGGCTGCTTCAGTGCCGGGCTTTAATTTGGAGTAAACATTTCAGAATTTTTGTGGTTAGTATCTTTATTCAGTTCCCATTATCGCGAAGAGGATACAATTTAAATATTTGCAGATCCATCAAGCCGGCCATTTCGGTGCTCAGATTTTAATTTTGGGCGGCTTGTTTGGATTCCGTAGGTCAGTGCACACCGTGGGCAAGATTATGCAAATGTGCGTAGGCGCTCCATAATTAGGGCCGTAACACATTGTGCGGTCAGGATGGACCCTACCCTTAGATTAACATGCCACTACATTCATTTTAAATTTCCTATTCATGTCTCCAGAGGCTCTTCATTATTGTCTTCATTAAATTTTACGAGCCGGCAACTTCTTTACGGCCTTGAAGTGCAGATTTATATCCTGTTAGTAAAATGCAAGCGAGTTACTTCGTCCACATATACAGAACAGAATGTAGGAAATTTAGTAGACAAGATTACCTGTACGTTTTCTTGTCTTCTCAATTAATTTCAAACGAATTGCTTTTCTGCATAACTGCGTCAACTTCGTTTTCCACGTTTGTTTCAGTTGTGTTCATCTTCATCTTGCATCATTCCTCATTTTCAGTCCTTGTCTGTACCACATGGTAGTCCTCTTGTTTTCATGTTGACATCCACTCCGCCTCTTCCTTTTATCTCGTCGTTATTTCTTCTGTCCAAACCACCTTCAATTGCAATACTACATTTTTAATGTCTCTTTAATCTTTGTTCTGGTTTTCTATTGACCATCCACTTCAACTTATATAAAGGCACACTTCCCATTATTACATTGTATACCATTATTTGGGTATGTTAATTATCTTGTTGTTCCATAGCACATGGTGCATTGGTCGTATTTTTCATCTTTACTATTACCGTTACGGCTTATATTACAACTTTCAGGAAAACCAGAAAAAAAGCAAGCAGTAAAAGAATGTGAAAGAAGTACCCAGATTAGCTACAAAATAAAGCAACTAGAAACCTTGTTGATAAAATGGAAAATCTCATTGTAAATAAGCAAAATAGATTAAGGAAATGGAAGGAGTGTAAAACTGAACTATTTGACGTCGAAATACAAAGCATTATAGCAGGGGCTGCCATAGCTTTAAGAGCGTGACACGTGAAAATAGCCCCGTCAAAACAGCCCCGTCATAATAGCCCCGACAAAGAAGCTCACACACAAAATAGCCCAATCCAAAATAGCCCTGCCAAAACAAAACATCCCTCGCGAAAATATTTGTAAACACAAAACATGACCAAAGTTACTTTGTTTATTTATATACACATTGTATATTAATTAATACCGGCTGGTGACTTGGGCGACGCAACGTGAGGATTTCAATGATAAATTATTAATATTCAGTTATTTGCTTCCCTTATTATTTTAAAATAAAAAAATCTGTAAAGGGCTTTACTCAAAAGCTGTATTTTCGATAAACATATATTCCTATAGCAAAATGACGGTTAAGCGCAATGTTTTAATAATGTTGACATAATATTCTATCTTGAGTTACTCAGAATTAGGGGCGGATGGGATAACCGAGAAACCAGGAAATTTCCAGATGGGTACGGGCCCAATGGTCCACTTTCTGCAAGCACAAACAATTGCCAATGCGGCATTGTCCTGGGCTAGTTTATAGTTTTATGCGGATACTTTCATAAAGACAACAAGTGGGCGTTGTGACACTAAATAATTTTAAAAATCGAAGGAAACTGTGAGTAAAAATAGCTGTACGTTTCTAATCATACTAAATTCAGTTTTTAAATAAAAATATATTATCCTTAATTAGATTCGGACTAGTGCCTGCGAACGAGCTCGAATATTGGATTTCTTTGTTCCCCGGTGAACTACAGCTGCACTGACTGCTGCACGCCCGCGCTGGCAATTCTTGCAATTAAGGTCTAAAGTAACGCACTTATTCGTTGTTCGTTTTTGTCTCTTACAATAGTTATCCTGTATTTGTTGATTCCCATTTTTGGCAAGGATAAAACCAACACTATGTAAAAATGAGTACTTTCATGTATTCCTCAGTTCAAGCAAAACTAAACACAATTTTATTTTTTTAAGGTGCTCACCCTGTATATATTTGTATAAAATTGTACCGGTTTCATGCCAGGTATATATATATATATATATATAATGTGTATAAAAAATATCATATTTCTCCGACAAATAGTTTTTCAGTTATACCGCCGACAGACAGACAGACAGACGGAATTGAGAAAACCTGTTTTTCGTCATCTAGGGACTCTGAAACATAAAGAAATCTCGGAAGGCGATTTTTTCGTGATTACAAAATACTTCCGGTTTTTTTAAACAATGCTGAATCTGTAGATACTGTTGTTTAAAATTTTCCACTTTCCGGAACTGGAAAATGAAAGAAGTAGATTTTCAGCTTTTACAAAAATTATAATAAAGAAATAGGCTCTATTTACTATTTTATTATAGTAATACATTTTGTTTACAGATGAAACACCCATGTTATAGAAAACTGCATTTGGTTATGAAATAACAACATAAAAAGGTCAGTTTATTGTGATGGTCTTAGGCCCACGACCCGATTCTGCTTGCAGTACAACTTAAGAAACAAGTCAATAAGCACAGAGTTGGGGTGTTTTGTGTAACTGCAATACTAAGCTTAAATTTCAATCAGTAAATGCATTGGAAAAGAGATGGCAGTATTAATAATAGAATTGAGTAAAGAAAGCAAAGGGCAAAGCTTGATTTTCACAGGGTTGAAGTTGACGTTCAAAATAATTAAATATTACGTTTGTGCAGAATGAATGGCCGAGCTGAAAGAAATGAATAGTCACAAAAAGGTTTGCGAAGTGCATGTCAATGAAGAGTAGATTTCAATATAGTTAAGCAGGGAAATTGTGAGCAATCTAAAAAAGGTATAGGAAGCCAGAAGAAAATAATAATACGTTGCAAAGAGCAAATAAGATGTCAGGCAACAAGACATAAAAAAGCAAGTGAAAAGCAGACAGATGGACATGAAAAAGCAAGTGAAAAGCAGACAGAAGGAGATAGAAAAGCAATTATTAAGAAATGATCTCTATAAAATAATCAGTGCAATTAAGGCGAGTGAAATAGAGTAGAGTAACTAATATAACGTGTTTGTGGCACAAAGAGACCTTTTAAAATTAAGAAATGGACAATATTTTAGTTATAAGAAATTTGTAAATATAATTTGTTATCAAATTCATTTCCATAATGTATTTAATTTGATCAAAACCAATTTGCGGTGGCTTATAACCATAGTAATAGATTAGATTTTGTTTTTAATAACGGAAATAAGGGAGAACAAATGAATAATTAAATTAAGCTTGACATGTAATCTTGTGCTCCACTTCAACTAAAGTTTTTATGTAATAAATTAACATATTTCGAGCTAAAAAGTATATCATTGTGTCAAGCAAGTGTTGAAGTTTACGTGGGAACGTTTGTGGCGATTACCCCAACCATAAAATTAAATTTCCACCGAGAGCACCTACGAGGTTGCCGGTAGCCATCCACATCAGAATTCCGATGTTGAATTCCGGCCAAAAACAGGGTCCAAAGCCAGGGATTTCTACTGCGACGCATCAGGCAGGAGTGCAGGAGACCGACCAACAGCAAAAACACCGGAGGAAACCGTTTCATAGGAAGATACCAGCTGGGGCCCCTTTCCGAACACACCAAATTTTAAGGTTAGGCGGAGATAAAACAGTTGCGAGATTCAGACGGCGTCCCTTCTGACGTCATATAACAAATTAATACCTGAAACAAATGATAATAATAACCGCCAAACCGCTACTATTTGAATAAATGCCTCTGCGAATGTTCACAATTTTTGATAATTTTAAAGTCAACAACGCTGACTGCACGATACGAACCATTTTGTAGGTTATGGCATATTACATACAATAAATACTGTGTATTGGAACTAATTCAGGTGTACAGTGGCGCACCAGATCAAGTAAAAATTACAATCTATTAGGAATTCACCTCTGGGAATAGAGTTAATTGTTCTACTGAGCTAGCGTATTGATAATAAATTGCAGATAAATAAAATACTTAAAGGGAATACTACCATTTATTTTGGATCAAGTAAATAAAAATACAAGACAGCATATTTTAATCAGTCTAAATTAATTTTATAAACAACCCCAAAAGCGAATTAATAATTATTAGAACAAACTATTAGCTATTTAAGTAACAAGGAATGTAAGGATCTATTAACATTTGAGGTAGCCAAGTACAAGCCAAGACGAAGTCGCGGCTTGTTGCCTGCCGAAAATGTTAATAGGCGATACATTCCGAGTTATCTTATTATATTTTTCCCGCTGCTTATCGAAATTATCCTAGATTTCTGAAAAAATTGTTTGGTTTGTCACCCGTCACCAGGATTAATTTTCGTTAGTCGTGTTACTTGGGAGTGTCACATGTGACATAAACACTTGCAATTTATAAACAAAACGTTTAAGTCTGCATCTTGCGTTGTTAATTTTATTATCCTAGGAACTTAATAATAATATTAAGTTCTGTTGTCAAGGGAAAGCAGCAAACAAATATAATCACCGACGTACACGTTTTGTTACTAAGGCTGTATCACTGACTTACATGATCAGCAGCGGGAAAAGCAATATTAAGAGTAATATACTACAAAGAAATTACATTTTTAATGTTACCCTTTTAAATTACTAATTTATATGAGACACTACGGAAATTATACCACTTCCTCTAGCATCAACCAATGAAAAACGGCAAAATGCATAGTTACGCATGTACTAACTTTTCATAATGTACATAGTAACTATGATGATCATATGCCTTCCTGACTAATAAGTGACAGTCAAATGGCTTCACAAACATCGCATTACCTGCCGACAGTACAATTGTCATAACAGCCACATTAACTGTACTTTTAATATTTGAAAATAAACTATTCAAACGTTGTTTATTGACTCGTGATCTAGCCGAATGCAACTCGTGTCTTCTTGATTATTAAATCATTTATGTTTCCACTCGGTATTGTTTAGCCAAGCAATGTATTTCGTGTAAACAGAAATGATTATTTGATAATCAAGAACCTACTAGTTGCATTATATATGATAATCAATAGCATTTAAATTATGATAATCTTGTACTACCATTTTTAATCTGCGATTAAACACAACAAAATATCAACAAAGCACCAATTCAATGAAACACGTCTTTAAAATCTTCCTCCGAATAGTACACTACCGAGTTTATAATAAAATAGATCAGTCTTTGTTTTTCTACCACCGTTAGCTTTTCTTCTTCTACCACTTTAAGCGTTTCTTCTAGACTGAGTGGTGCACTTACTATGCACGTAATTTTCCAGTCTACCTTCTGCATCACCCAGGGTAAACAAATTCTTCAATCTGTCTCTATCAATTATTGGATCAGTCCCTGTATTCAAATGAATAAGCAGTTGTTCTACAATTTTACGAGTTGATAACATTAAATCGCGTACATAAGCACATGACGACCAAAACAAGTTACAGACAGCATCATGTAGCCGTAAAGTTTGTGCCATTGCCGTAAAGGTCTTATTCAGATTGTTAGCTTTTTAAGAATAAATAATATTTTAGTCTATTATCTTAAAAAAAAGAATCGGGGAACCTATTCCGGCTTTTCCAACCGTGGCGTCTTAATGCCTAAAATCTTAAAGAGGAGAGACCGATGCCTCTGCAGTGGGGTGTTAATAAGAAGGTTGGCAACAAACAATGCCTCGCACTTGGATGCATCAATCGGAGACGACAACCGCGCGAAAAAGGAAAACATAATTACGGAAAGAAAGTGTTGTTAAGGTATGAACTTAAAATATAAGATCTTGGAAAAGAAGTGATCAAAATTAATTATGCAAATGAGAGACCATCGAATAGATATCTATGCACTTATAAAAAAAGAGAAAATAACAAATAAATTGCGTCGTACTGTTTCCTAATATATAGTGGAGTAGAAATAAACGAAAAAGCAAGAGCACGAGTAGGTGTCCTTCTAAATATAAATTATGAAAGTTCTATCATCCGACATAAACCAGTTTCAAAACGTATACTACTGGTAACCATAAGCACTTCAAAGCTCCAACATGAATATATTTAGTGTATATACCCCGAAAAACCGTAAGCCAAAGAAAGAAAGGAACATATTTTGTGAAACTTTGTGAAGAGGTGGACACATTACCACGCAATGAGGCGATACTGCTATTAGGGGATCTAAACGGAAAGATAGGAAACAACACGGTACCAAGACTAAAGCAGCGTTTTACCGAATATACAAAGATGATCAACTCGAATTCAAAAATATACCAGGTGCCACTGAGACCAGGGCCATATCTCTAACTCATTTGCCTATAGACGGATTTGGATGAAACTTGTTACAGGGATATTAAAGTAATTTTGGATTAACAGATAAATATAATCAAAATAGCCAACCTCCGGTTTCATCGGAAATGCCATTAACTTTGATTGTTTAAATAGGTTGCCCTGTATATTTTGTTTTTGTGGATCTACGAGTCAAATTACATACAACAGTGTTTCCTGCGTTTGCTTACGTATTACATAAAAATATTTTAAATATGTATTAATTAAACATTTTTCATTGGTAATTATATTTTCTCTCTAATAGTAAGATGGCCTTTAGTAGGTGTCATTAAAAACGATTTTTTTTAAAACACGTTTAGAAAATTTTATCCTTTCCTGGAGGATTTGTTATTGATGTAATTAATAAAAGAGCTATTATTATGAGCTACTAGAATCAATTAGAACAGATTTTCGCCAATCACTGCCTTCTACTAAAAACATAACGTTAAAAAAAGGAACTTTTTGTTTAGAAAAGATGATAATTTGGCAAAACCATTGCATGTCATTTGAATCGTATATTAAAAAACACATAAAGTATACAGGATAACAGATTTACAAAATCAAAGGTAATGGAACTTCTGGTGAAGCCGGAAGTCGACCATTTTAACTATACCTATCAGTCAATCAGAAATTATACTTAGTATCCCCGTCTAAAATTTTATCGAAATCGATTCGTAAATAAAGGAGATATAAGCATAGTTCTAGTCTCACTGTTACCCGCTATACCTCCTTCGATCACTAAACTCATAATAAATGTACCTAAGAAAACACGGCAAATCAGTGTTTGATTATAGACTACGTGATATAAAATTGAATGATATATTATATACACATTTTGGACGAAAAAGCACGGAATTCAATGAACGTGGATAGCGAACGTAAAGTAGTTTTTGGAAACATATGTACCACTACGTTGTGATACTAAACAATTTTAAAAATCAAGGAAAAATTGGGTAAGAATATCTTCACCTTCGTAATAATACTAAAATAATAAAACGAATTAAATCAATTTTAAATAAAAAAACATTACCAGCGATGGGATTCGAACTACAGCGACTGTGAACATGAATAATAATTCCGGCCGTGTCATCCACGGGCCCATCAAGGATCTCTCTCGGCATTATGATGCGCGGCTGTATTTAACAGAACGGACTTATTGTTGAAACTTTTTTACTCTTTTACAATATTATCCTGTATCTGTTGGGTCCCATTTCCGTCAAGTATAAAGCCTGATCTATATGAAAATTATTACTTTAATCAATTTCTCGGTTATACCAAAAATAAACAAAATTTTATTTTTTAAGGTGCTCACCCCGTATATATTTGTCCAACGTTTTCTCGGTTTCATACCAGGTGACATAATTTGCATGCAAAATATCGTATCATTCCAACAAATAGTTTTTGAAGTATACCAGCAACAGACAGACAGACAAGTAGACAGAGAGATGAAATTGAAAAAAACCTGTTTTTCGTCATTCCCCTGAACCCTGAACCGTGAACATATGAAGAAATCTAGAAAAGTGATTTTTTCGCAATTACAATACTTGTTTTAGAATAGGGAAGTAAAAATATTAGAACGATAGTAGTAACTATAATAAACCACTTTTAAAAGCGGCAAAAAGTAAATTGTTGTTAAAAATCATTTTTTTAAATAAGTTGTAAAAACCGCGTTTCGTTATTTCCAGGAATCAATCTTAAGCATTTTAATTTAATAACAACGCGATTGCTTGTGCGTGGATATATTAGTTCTAACTATATCTTCAAAACTAAAAAAGATACTTTCCTACGAGGTAAAAAGTATCATAACTATAAAAACGAGCATAACTGAATACGTGCGTCACGATGCATCTTCACCGATCAGCCTTGCTCCTTCCACCATCGGGCTTGATTCCTTCAGTGCCATTTAAAGGCAATAGCAAAAAATTAACTACACTTCTACAGGATGCTGTGCCACTTTTCAGGACCGTGTAACAGCAATGCCAGATTCTTGTGTTTAAATAAGCGATTTAATGTCACCAAATTGTACAATTATCGAACTATTATTTATTCATATTAATACATGAACTACTTCAAGCTAGTTATAGGTAGTAAATATTAGAAATGTGTAAACATTTTACACTTAACATAAAGCGTGTATTTGGCACACGAGAAAGCGGGGCGGGGGTGCGTCAGAAAATAATATCGGTTGTTAAAAATAACAAATTATGAGTGGACAGTGTTAATAAGTTTGGAAGTTTCAACTGGTTCAAAGTATGTAAGCTAAACTCTATTCAATGAAGTTAGATACGTGTAAAACACAGAAATTTCTTAGTGTTTTGCCTTATATCAAAATAGATAAACAATTCTCTATTAGCTGGACGATTTCGCCTCAAATAGTAACTCTTTTAGAACATTTCAAAATTATAGATAATTAGCTGCTGCAGTTACATTCAGTCAGTCCATACGTACTCGAATTAGCCGTTTATAAAATTGGAAAACTGCATAAACGTCATCTTCATTTATCACTTTTACTTTCGATTTATATTTCCAATTATGCATTCATACCTTTATTCTTGAATTTTTATTAAAAATACATTTATTCTCTATAACGTAAAGTATGAAAATTATCTCATATTCGTTAACACGGAAACTCTTCAATGTTACCACGTCATAAGATTAAATTACTCTAATTTGTATATGGTGATATCAAGATTTAAGAATTTAACTGTGTATGGAAAATAAAACTTAGTTCTTCGTGCTAAACAATTACTGTTGAAGCACCCCTTGGTATTTTAAAAGTCGGCGCCGCTGTGAAAGAAGAGGCTGAGATATTTATTGAATTTTCAAAGGCTTCAAGGTTTACATTATATTTCACAAGGAGAAAACATAAAACTAGGAAAAGCCACATTTTCAAGACAAAATGTTCCAGAAATCACAGCAAATTCTGAAAGTAATACATTTTTATAAAAGAATGTTCCCTTAAGACCTCTCAAGCACCGCCTCAACTGTTAGGTGAGCTAACGACAATAACATTAGCGGTAATTAACAAAGTAACAACCCCTAAAGGGCGCAGCGCTATTAAATTGCCAGTTTGTTGTGCTATTGTGACATTTACGTTTTCCCTTTCATAACTTCTGCCATAATGTTTTGCGTTCTTGCTTTTTGCCCCTCTTTCGGCTGTAAATAATGTCAACCGAGCTTTTGGAATAAATCGCCCGCAAACAAAACGCAAACATTTTTTATTGCTGCGGTGAACGAGGCTTGAAATAAATGCGGAAAAACGGAAATGCATTGACTATTAATTTACTTTTATCTTTTTGTTGTAGCGATCAAATCTGAAATGTGATTGTAGTTTCCCTAGTAAAGTAGTAAAAGTTCTTTAAATTATAATTCTTCCTTAAGAGAACAAATTGATAACAAATTGTATGAGAGTTATATATTTTATACTAAATGAAAATATATAGTTTATGAAACATATAGCGGTCTAAGCTAGACAGAAATACAACAGAGAAGAAATAAAGGAATAATTTATTTAGGGCTCTAAATTTTCAAAAGCAAATAAATTGAAGTACATATGTTACTCCGGCTGATGTTTCAATGTGTGATTTTTAAAAATTTTATTAAACTGAAATAAATTATCCGAAAATTAAGTTTCTAACATATGTATATTTACCAGATAACTATATCAATAACTAAAATATATAAAATACATTCGAAAATATTATATTCAGGAATGAATTTTTTGCAATCTATAGCCACATATGACACTCATACAGCAGGAAGATCGAAAAACGTCAGAAAGGAATATGATTGATGGCCTAGTAGTGCAAAAGGTATGGACAGTAAATTTCGCCTAATCGTTTCCATTTTAGCTCATCTTACATGAGAAAAGGTTAAAAATTTAATGTCATGCATCTATACATTCTATTTTGAAATGTATTTGGCTAAAATTGCAAATTTATGAATTTTTTCATATAAAATTACTAAGAGACGTTCTAATTTAACAGCCAATATATTTCCTGTCTTTTCCAAATGTTCCCTTTTCCAATTCTTTAAGTTAGAGCTATTTAAGGTCTGATACTCTCTAAGGAGATTACTTAATAATATCAATTCCAACGAATTGGTTTGGAATCTTTATTACGTTTTAGCTACGGAAGCGATTATTACACCCCTTCATTGCAGTTAAAAGAACCAAATTTCAAAGGATAGAAAATTGTACTAATGTTCTATTTAGAAAAAACACTTTAAAAATTTCCTTGCAATCTATTCCATAATAATTATGCTTACACACACACTTACACACTACAGGTCTGTAATAAACATCGACCAGATATCTACACCCTAATAAAAAAATCCGCTAAGTGTAATAAAAGCACGCCACCTTTATTAAATTATTTATTGATCTAAGTTGGCCTGTAGGCCTGAAAAGTCGGTGCTTTGGTCAGGCTACGTTCCCTGGTGATGACAGTAAATGAAATTAAATTCATCTAGCGGGAAAGGGCTTTTAGTACTGCGCCAATATTGAACATTCGTGGACTCTCCTTGTTGAATTAATAATAAGAAATATTTGATTTTCTATGAGATTCATACTCTGTGTTTGGGTAGTTTGCCACACTAAAAATAGTAAATACTAAATATATTATATCAAGTACTCAGGTCTCATTTGTCAAGCAGTTTACCATGATGTAGTTGAACCTCAGCTCCAGCAAGAAAGCTACCTTTTAATTTAAATTTTTAATATTGTACTTTTTCCTTCGCTGAAATCGGGTGTAGACATTTCCCGCATCGTTAATAATTTAATATTTTTAATGGTTTAGTGTTCTGAATTACCCAAACAAAGAGCATCAAACGTCACAAAATTGGAATATATTTCTAATCGTTCACTTCTACCACTTTCAGTATAATCAAGGTAAATTAATCTTCAACTGCTCTTTAGTAGTTATGCTCATAATAAGTTTCCATTGCAGAAATCCAAGACAGTAAAACAATCTAATTTTTCCAAGACGATATGTAGAAATCGGTTTCTAGGTTACTGAAATTGTGACAGAAATAGGGCGTTGTGCATGCAGTTTCTTCGGGTTTTTTTGCCATACCACTAAATTACAACTACATTACGGTCGCTTTGAGGACAAAATTAATTCATGCTTTCAACGAAATAAAAAATCTACAGAGAGGTTTCAGAAATCATTTTAACGAAAGCATTATTCCTTGGAGAGTATAATATGCACAAAATGCCTCTAGTGAGTCTTTTATACATATATTATACATATTTACACAAGTATGCACGAATGTTATAAAAAATCTTTGTTGTAATGGTATTGGTTTTATTAAAACTAGTCTGTAAAATACTATACAGACAACGAAAAAAAAATGCCACGTAAACCCATAATATATGCAACCCATTTAACACTGTTGGCCACCATGTTTACAAACTTTAAATTCGACACTAGCAGTCAGTGGCGTGCCACATTTTAGAGAACTGTTAAATTATAAGAAGCTACTTACCCAAAACCAATTCAAAGTGCGCCACTTAGCCCTGAAGAAAACTGCTGTGATGTAAATGAATAAAGTGTCGTAATTTAAAGCACATTATTACAACGCGAGTATTTAAAACTACACCACCAATGCCAATCGCCAAAAATTTCGAATCGTTCTGGATGTTTTTTTTATAACTGTATATCTGTATACCAATTTACTACAACGCTTGTTTTTTTTATTATCGAACACTTTTATGAGTGAGGCGAAAGTACCTAAAATGAATACTCTAAATGTGTTTAAGTGCACGGAATAGCTCGAAGATACAATCTTGCACTTTATACGCAAAGTGTCATGTGTTTAAAAAGAAATTATATAAGGGTTGGCAAAGGAAAGCAGAACTAATGTCAACAGCACGCTTTAGAGGCAGCAGCCCTTACAATTTTCGTATCATATTATAATATAAACTTATGACAACAACAACAATGACAGTTAATGAATTCTAAAGCTTGCTGTTTACGTTACTTTTAGTTACCATGGCCAATTCTTATGTAATTTCTGTTTAAACATGCGTATAAGAACATTTATTTTGCTACAATAGGATATAAACATTCGTTGGACGGCTCAAGATTAATGCTGTTTAAGAAATTAAGACATCATTTCAGCAACTTGCAATTTATATACATTACGTTAAAAAATTCTATAACAAAGCGACTATGAAAAGGGCAGCTGGTCTCCCTCGCCTGTATTTTTTAATTGTAATTTTATATTGCTAATTAGCTTTCTAACTTAGTCTAATTGAATGTTCGCGAATACGGACTGAACATTTCAGTTAATAGTCTACAGTAACCAACGGGCTTTTCTCAAACACACGTACGTAAGCTAATAGCAATGTCAAATCACCTACGGCGAGTTAAATAAAGCGGCTAAAGCCTCACAGTAAATAGTTGTTGCCTATAAGTGTTTGTGGGTGCCATAAGCCAGCGTTATATTTCAATTAAATGCCATTTTTATGTATTTGGGAAGTATACATTACGAACCCCAAAGGTGGTTTTGAGACGTTCCTACGATTTCGTGATATCAGTCAACTAAGGGGCGTCAAAGCCAGAAGCGGGGGACCTCCCAGTGGTAATTTTTACAAACCAATCATTTCAGCGATGGCGTAATCCAGGACGAACCAGATCTGCGACGATCGCATCAACGATTCCAAGAAAATGTGTGCAGCTTAGGCAATAACCGGTCGCCTTAGCTGTGTGAAAATCGCTTTAACTTAAAGGTATGCGCTTACTAACATGAATTGCACGGGAATTGCAAAACAATCGTAGATAGGATCGGAAGTTCATGTATTGAATGTATAAAACGCGTAGAAATTTCAGTTGCAGTTTAAATGTATATATATGGGAGATATCACCATCCTGCCGTTGTGTAATTATAAATGCGAATAGTTCCGAGCTATCCCACGTAGAGTATCCATTCTTATTAAAAAGTTGTGTTTGGGAATGGCCTATCATTTTAAGGTCTTAATCCTATTTTATTTTGATTTCCTTATTGTTTTTAAGTGTGCCTTAAAGATCCAAATGTCTGTGTTTCTTTGTGAACGCAAACTGGCTTTTAGTGTGCATATTTTGTCAGTTTTAGCCCAAGAACACTACAGGTGCATGCCAGTTTTGGCAAATAGTGATCGTTCGTAACCACGACTAGAATATTTAAAGAGTTTCATGCATAGTGAGCTATCTAGGTAAGCAAACAAGGCAACTTAAGTTGTAAACATTCTAAGGCGTACAAGACGTCTCATTTAACTTTAACGTCCCGCAGGAGAGGCAACCAATCGTATAATTCAACTATCAAAACCGCAACCGCCAGGGAAACGTTACAATGAGCCGTTTCAGGTATTTCTCAAGTGTGAAATCGAACAAGTAGTGTCCTAAGAAAACCGTTATGTTTACTACATCAATTGTAATCAGTTCACATGATTCTGAATCGCCAAAAAATTTGAAGTGGTACAAAGCGATTGAAAAAGTGGTTTATATTGTATATGAATGGGCCTTCAATATAAACCAGCTGAAAAATGCTAAGCCTAGCATTGTCAGACGAACTCCTGGATAGAATTTAAAATGTTGCTCATTTTTGAATTTCTCTGTTATTTTGTCCATGTTTCCTGAGGCATAGGGGTTGATTCTTCAGGCATTCAGACCGAGAGTTTAGACAAGATGCTTAAAATTTCAATAGGTTTTTTTTCCTATAAATTCTGTTTCCCAGTAAATACGGGCAGAAATTTCTGTTTCGTATTGTACTTAGCCAAAACTTAACAAAAACGAAACCCACCCCTGAAGGTGCAGCACCTACCTACAACTCACAATTTGCATGATTTTACCACTAAATTGAAGTTTTGTTTCAGTTTGATTTTTTTTTTAATGTTTAGGTGTACCAACTACGAGGTTATATGACACCATAAAAATACAGTTAATATTTAAACATTTATACTGAAAGTTTAGATTCTTTAATAAATTCACACACTTGGTTTATAGTCTGAGGATTGTCATCAAGGATACCTTGAATGGTGATTGGTAACTTAGCTGTTTGTCTGTTCCTTTCATATTTTCTGCAGTCTTCTAGTAAATGTTGAACAGTTATAGGCGATTTACATTCATCACATACAGGTGGTTGTTCATGTGTAAAGAGGTATTGATGGGTTATGATGGTGTGGCCTATTCTGAGTCTAGTTAGTAAAATTTCTTCCGCACGGCACTTTCTGTATGACGTATTCCACGCACCTACCACTGTTTTAATTTTCCTGAGCTTGTTTCCTGTTGTTTGTTCCCACTGTTGTTGCCATGTTTGTAGTACTTGTTCCTTACAGTAATTTTTGAGGTCTTCGTCGGTGACTTTATTTAGTGTTTCAGTTTTCCTAGCTGCTGCCATCTTTGCTCTCTTGTCCACCCTTTCATTGCCTGGAATGCCACTATGACCCGGAATCCAAGTAAAAATAACTTCTGTGCCAGTCTTATGTAGGTCTTGAAGATGCTGCTGTATTTGTTGTACAATAGGGTGTAGTGGATACATCTGATTTATACATTGTAGCGCGCTTTTAGAGTCGGAGCATATCAGAAATTTTTTGCAGGTATGGTACTGTATCGTTTGGAGGCACTCTGCTATAGCTACAAGTTCTGCTGTATAGTTGGACACTAAGTTGTGTAGTTTAAAAGCAATAACTGTGTTTTTAATTGAAAATGCATATCCTGTATGGTTTATGGATTTGGAGCCATCTGTGTAGCATATTTCATAATTTGGAAACTGGGCACATAGTTCTGCAAACATAGCTTGATATTGTAGGTGGGTTCTATCTTCCTTTAGGTGGTTTGATAGAGATAGGACGTTTTTTTGGTAAGGTGTTAACCAAGGGTAGAGGAAAAGGGGTGAGTCAAAAAAGTTATAGATTTAGTTTCTATGTTATACTTTTGGAATGTATATGTTGCTCTGAGTCCTTTTGGTCTGGGTTTTCTTGGACATTTGTTAAAGTTACGAAAATTTACAAGGTCGAAGATTTTACTTCTTGTAAATTCGTTTTTGTTACTCAACAAAGTTATGCTGTATCTCATTAGTAGTACATCTCTCCGAAGGTGTAGAGGAGGTTCGCCAGCTTCCACACAAACGCTCGACACTGGACTTGTGCGATACGCTCCTGTTGCAATTCTGATACCGGTATTGTGTATTGGATCTAGTAGTTTTAGATACGAATCTTTCGCAGAGCCATATATAGCGCAGCCATAGTCTAATTGGGATCTGATTAACGTTTGGTACATTTTCATTAGTGTTTTCCTGTCTGCACCCCAGGATTTATTATTCACTGCTTTGATGATATTTAACGAGTTTAGACACCTTGCCTTTAACATCTTTATATGTTGAATTCATGTGAGGCGCTGGTCAAAGGTTAAACCTAAGAATGTAACCGTATTTGCGATTTTCATAGGGATTTTATTTAAAGTTAGTTTCATTGGCAGCTTTCTTCTCAACCTACTGAAATTTACATTTATGGTTTCTTGTAGAGATTCTTGCGCTATTTGTTGGTTGTGAGAACGTATGAATATTGTAAAATCATCCACAAATAGACTAGCTTGGACAGGTGCCTTTACAACGCTTGCAATATCATTTATCCCAATTAAAAAAAGTGTACAGCTCAGTGTAGATCCCTGTGGTATTCCATTTTCTTGTATGTGTTTGTTAGATGTGGTGTTTCCAATTCGTGCTTTTATAAATCTTTTGTCTAGGAAAAATTCCATTGTTTTAACGTTTTAAGTATTTTGTATCGCCATACAGTGTCGTACGCCTTTTCCAAGTCAAAGAAAATTGCTGTTAGGAATTGTTTGGATGCAAAAGCATTCAGTATTTCTGTTTCCAGCAGAGCTGCGTTATCAATAGTAGAACGTTGTCGCCGAAAGCCTGATTGAACGTTGCTTATGAGGTTTTGTTGTTCTAGTGTCCAGATAAGTCTTTTGTTTACCATTTTTTCCATGATTTTGCATACACAGCTTGTAAGTGATATCGGACGATAGCTGTTCAGTTGGTGTTTATTTTTGCCGGGCTTCAATATTGGAATGATTGTGGCCAATCTCCATTCTGTGGGGAATGTGCCCTCATACCATATTCTGTTATATATTTTCAGAAATTGAGATATGTATGTACTACAAAAACTTATTCAAGGATTTGATAGTGACATGTTTACTAGTGTCGAGTCAGTACTATTTTGCTAATTATGAGACAAACATGTAAATTATGGAAAAAAATATTATGGAACTCAGTAGGCAGAAAGAATGAATAACTAAAATGCAAAAAATACAAAAGTGAAGTGCCTAAGACAACTCATCTTACTACATTTACGGCAAAATAAATATATGTTTTTACTGCCTATTTTGTATTTTTATAGTGCCTGCCAAACTGCTTATTTTAATAATTTGTAATACCTTTACAGTGCATTCAAAACAATTTGAAAAGGCACGGCAAAGATGCTTTAATTTTTTTTTTGTATAAATAAATCTAAAACATTTAATCCGTTCATGGATTTACACTTCAAACCGCGCGACGTGCGGGTAATACAAAACGTAAAATGTTGCAGTCTATACTCTAAAAGCTGAGTTAAAGTGCTCACAAAGCAGCAAGTTTTTGAAATGTCTAAGTGGTGGACCGATGGAAAAATCTCTATGATTACAGAGAAAATTCTACTATATCTCCACTTATGGATTGGCATGAGGAGCTGGCAAGGTTGTAATTTGTAAATTTAAAATTAAAAATAAACAATGACCGGAGAACAACTGGAAGGGTGGAGTATACTCTAGATGTCTAAATTGTCAACATTAAAATCAAATTTTGGCTTAGACCGTGTCTTCTTTGTTGATTAACATCTAACATTTTTTAAGTATATGTGCTTTTCACCTTAACCCAAGGGAGAATATGTATGGTGTTTATGTTCGTTGGCCGCTCGTGAATCGTTGGAAGCTACCCATGATTTGGTACATGCTGATAAAGTACCTTGTGAACAACAATACTTCGGCAAACTTGGTCGTTTTGCTGTTTGTCCACCCATATAGACACGTTTCGCAAGATAGTGCAGCTTGTATTATCAAAGTCAAAGTTGTAAGATGGAGACCATATACATTGGCAGATAGTATGTGGCTAGTTTCCAATACCGAGGGTGAAGATATTTATCACCGAGTATTGTATAACATTTATTTACCGACACACTTTTTTAATAATTTTCTACGAAAATCGATATTTTGCTTTCCAATATCAAAACCTCCGTTGCCACCAAGCAAGCTGCCTTCAATCAAACATCAATTTTCTTCTGAGAGCTCAAAATGTTCATTTTACCGCACCGGAATGCGTAATAACACTGGCTAACTGTAAAATCGTAGTTACGGTGGACGTCACCTATGTATTAATGTGTTGATATGTACATGAACTTATATTACTTCTTTTAATATGAAGTTTTATTTTTAGACTCTACAAAACAAGAAACAAAATCATCAGATTTTGTTATAAACTGAGAAAAAAGGTTTTAGAAAATTTATTGAAACTGATTATAAGATTTTGGATTAATGTTGTTCAACTGTCAAAAGTATGTATTAAATGAAGGACTACACAATTTTACTTCAGAAATTTGAATTACATCAGTATATGAATTTATTTTCAGTTATTTATTAACATTTGCATGCATCTTTTTTGCATTTGCATTCATCTTTTTTGCATTTTTTGCATTGCTGCTTTCCACATTGCGAACCAGAGTCAGACTTCTCAATTTCCACGATTCCTAAACGGATCATTTCTTTCAAGAGCAGCTCGCCCATAAATGCAGGAGACCGTGATACGATCACTCCAACAGCTTCCAAAGCCTTTACCTTATCCTCGGCCTTTCCCTTACCCCCAGAAATGATGGCTCCTGCATGACCCATTCTTCGACCAGGGGGCGCCGACTGTCCAGCGATGAAGGATACCACCGGTTTCGCCTCTCGTCCCGTATTATTCTTCTTCAAAAATTCAGCCGCCTGTTCTTCCGCATCTCCTCCAATTTCCCCAATCATTATGATACCCTTAGTGTTATCGTCTCTCAGCAAAACATCTAAGCCATCTATAAAGTCAGTACCGTTGAATGGGTCTCCACCAATTCCCACGCAGAGAGTTTGGCCAAGGTTGGTTTCAGTGGTTTGGTGGACTGCTTCGTAGGTTAGAGTGCCAGATCTGGATACCACCCCCACGATGCCTCGGCGATGGATATTTCCAGGCATAATGCCAATTTTGCACTGATCTGGGGAAATTATGCCTGGACAGTTAGGTCCCAACAGTCTGGATTTGCTCTGACGTACAAGCCTGTGTTTCACCTTGACCATGTCGTGTTGTGGGATTCCCTCCGTGATGCAAACGATAAGGGGCACCTCGGCGTCCAAGGCTTCGTGGATAGCAGCAGCTGCTGCTGGGGGCGGCACGAAGATGCAGGTAGCGTGTGCTTTCGTTGCTTCTACGGCCTCTTTAACTGTCTTGAACACGGGCTTGTCCAAATGCTTCTGGCCGCCCTTCTTAGGCGATACTCCGCCGAGCACCTTGGTCTTGTATTCTATAGCATTTTTAGCGTGGAAGGTCGCTTGCTTTCCGGTGAAACCTTGAAAGATTACTCCACTGTCAGCCGTCAGCATAAGATTGCAGCGTGTGTCGGTGTAGCAGGATCGAAATGACTGAGCTTTTATGACGGCGTTGCATATTTTTCCGCCCGCTGCTAGCAAACGAAACATTTCTGCTGCCAATTTAAAATATATTACCTTAGGTCGATGTACAAAATAACGCCGGATAAAATTTATTTTAATTAAATTTGAATCTTCATACGGCTTCAAACTTTATTTGTATTTGATTTGACAAGGCCATTTGACAGAATTTTGAAACATCGATATCTACAGTCATCTATTCTACTCCACCTCCAGGTAAGGTCTAAGTAGGCGAATTACCAGGCCTCTCAGGTAAATAATACAAGCAGTCGGAGAATTCTTTCAGAAATGATTCTAGATTCAAAAACAAAGAAAAGGTTCATATAAACACGTGTCCGAAAAAGTTATCTTTGCAAGTTATATAAGATTATTAAATAGTTACGAAAACTTTAATTCATATCCGCGGTTTTAACTACAAAAGTTGCTCGAAGTGATTTCCGTTAGCTACAATGCCATGTCACAGAGATTATCTTAACGTTGCAGTCTTCTTTACATGATTGTTGAACACTCTCAACAATACCTAGTCAACCTGGGCATTGGTGTATTGTAAACGATAGGTCTGAAATAATCTCTAGATAAAAATCCAGAGGACGGAAACTGGATGAACTGGAATAGAATGTAACTATCTTTCTGGTAGTTTCAAAGCTCGTACCTTTCTCACACAAACGAATGTTACTGAACAAAAATACAGAAAAATCGACGTTAAGTAACTTAAGCTAATGCTGTAATATTAAGCCAATTTATTTATTTAACTAAGTATGTCCCAAAATCATCGAAGGAGCTTCATAATGGCGGTTTCTTTATAATATTCTAAGACAAAAACCTCCATACAATTTTCTCAAGATCTCAATCGTTTTCAAGCAGGACGCTACTACAGTTTAAAAAATCGTTGTGCGAGGCGTAAAAGCCAAATAAATAATGAAAAACATACTAAGTTTATTAGTAATTTTTGTCAATTGCTTGTCAACCAACTGCGCACTATTTGTTTCAAACCACAAGGAATTAGACTCCAGAAGAATATTGCGAAATGATAATAATTTACGATGAATGTGGACTTAATGTGGTTTCAACAAGATGGTGCTCCACCACACTTTGTATTGCGAGCAAGAACAACAAAGCAGAATCTACCCAAATAAGTGGATAGGATGTGATGGCCCTGTAAACTGGCCTGCCATATCGCCTGACTTACCCCCGTTGGACTGTTTTCTTTAGGGCCATATAAAAAAATATGTTTATAGCAAAGTTGGACGTGCTAGAGAACAAAATAACCGGGGCATTAGCAACGGTTACGCAGGAAATGGTAATTTAAGTAGACGTACACGTCTTTGCTTGCAAATGGAAGGGGGCCATTTTGAACATTTATCTCCCTAATCAAAGCTCTGGTTGAGTTGTGTCCAAATTGTTAAATTTTATAAAGTTAAGAAGTCGTCAACCTCGCAGCCCGGATATTTTTTTTGCGAAACTTTAACAGCGTCCCGCTTGAAAACGATTGAAGTCTTGATATAATTGTAATAAGATTTTTGTATTGGATTATTACAAAGAATTCGCCATTACGAGCTCTTCCTTGGAACACCCTGTCTAAGTTTTTTAAATAATTAATGGCCACAATTTAGCGTCTCAAATTTTTATGAACTCACACATTTTAGGTATGAAGTTATCGGTATTTATTTTTAAATGGAAATCAATATTTCTTATAATGGTTTTGGGTAGAGCATCAAATCCTAAAATCAAATACGTATAAGTATAGCTTGAATTTAAAGAAATAATGGCTTTTATAGCTTAAAATGTGAAAATACACGTATTGATGGAATTTTTACACTTTCTTAGTTCGCTATAAAAAATTGAGTTGCATTAAAAAATACCACATAAAATGTAAAAGTCTTCAAATTATAACAAACACATTTTTGTTAAGCTTCTTTTTAAAGTTAACATTTAAGGCTACACTCTCAATGAAGCATCCTCATTCGCTTTTGCTTCGCTCTTATAGCCAATCTGAGATATATTCATTTTAACGCTGGTTGATTTATTCTTACAATTTATTTATGTTAGTAGGATGTCGTTTTTACACTAAGTGCCTCGTGTTATTCTGTATATGTAAATATATTAAAAGTTTTTAAATAAAGCAAAAAACAACCCTTTGGAATTGTTAAAATAACTTCTTTTTGTAATCGAAAACGGACATTTTTATTTATTCCGTTATTAACTGTAACTCATGCATTTATTGTGTCGTTAAAAAATTGTGTTGATGCAACTTATATTTTGTTGATACTTTTCTATTCAATATCATACTTTGACTTCCCGCATCTAAAAACCGAAGGAAGTATTGTAATCGCGAAAAAATCACCATCTAAGATTTCTTCAGATCTTCACATTTCAGACGAGATGTTTTGATAATTAAAAAGAAAGTGTCCGGATCGAAATTTGAACACGCGACTTTAAGCTCGACAGGTCACGAGCGTTGACACTACATCAATATGACAGCATAGTTAGGCGACAGCACAACGTCTACTATTGCAACGCGAATACAACTCGACAAATATACAAAGTAAAAAGAGACCAATCTCGCCCATAAGCTTTTCTCTTCTTCGCAATAACATTTCACAGAAAATAACGCAAAAATCATACTATTAGGTTACGTAGTTCTCTAATAGTTAACATATTTACTGACATTCGAAGTGACATACTCGTCGTATAAATTTTCCGACTTTTCTTTATCTCCAAAGCAGTTACTACCTTCACAAAAACTCTGGAGTTTTATGAGACCTTTCATATAATTTTTGCTTAGTCGCTATTGATTAAGCGAATACGACAAATATTTCAAATTCCTAAAAATGGGCAGTTGCAATAAAACTAATTAATACATGCAATTAAAGTACCAAAACTCTATCGCTATAGAATCAGAAATCATCACCAATACTGCGAGTATTAAGAGTAAAAGTATTATTAATTTGATATTTTAATATGCACAATAAATCTAAGAAATTTTTAAAAATGCTGCTGGCGATAAAGCACATATAAGTCACTCTAAAATTTCGTATTTTAGACACTATACGATGATATAATTCAAACTTAAGGGTAGCTTATGCAAATTTCGGCCAGTAGATGCAATCCTCAAGGTTGTCGTGACAACTTTATTTAAAGATAGCCATCACACCATGATACATTGCACTGGAACTTGATATCTGTATAACCCTAAAAGCTTTTTTATGTTTTGCCTGATGAAGCTACATTCAGACAAGTTTACACCGTAAATTGTAAAGTTTAAACTCAGATATATTATCAGATTATAAAGCGCGTAAACGCCGTTTATTTAGGAAAAAGGGTTTGAGCACCATTAAGGGACTGTCAGAAATTTAGAACAATTTAGAAAAACAAAAATTTAATAGTGTGCCAATATTAGTAGAATGAAATAATAGTTATGTATGATACAAGTAAATAAAGAGACATTTTATCAATAAAAGACTTTATCTTGTGAGCTAATTTCCCCGGATGGATAAAATCTCTTTATTCGCACGCGGCATATACATTTAATCCAATGCCCACATTTAATTATATAAATACATTTTAATATTTAATAAATAATTTTAAATAAATAATCATATTATCATTTCTGCCACTCTCATCCTTCCGCTGTTCTTTCCTTGCTGCAGATTGTTTTAATGTGGATTTAATTCATTACAATCTATATAAATTTATTGCAATTGAATGTAATGCAATTATGTTTTACAATTAATTGTTCATCTGAACTTAATTTCTTGTTCTTAGATTCATGCTTACTGTTTTAAAAACTTTTTTATCAATAACGTTGGAAACACAAAAATCACAACCTACATTATAAAGGGTGTTAATTAGAATTTGTGGTCTAGTCGGCTTTGGAACTGATGAAGTCATGTCGTGCATTAAATCATATGGCTGATAACTGACACTGGTGACACTGTCAGTCAATGTCAAATTCGAGGTTAGCACTGACGCAAAACCTAACCTGATAACATCGAATTTGACATAGACTTACAGTGTCACCAGTGTCAGTTATCAGCCATATGATTTAATGCACGACATGACTTCATCAGTTCCAAAGCCGACTAGACCACAAATTCTAATGAACACCCATTAACAAAGTAACAACTGCCGTGAGAGTAGATTCAGCGGACTTCTAATTCAATTTAAGTGTTAAGTTTGGAATTTAACATTCAGGAACGGGAGGGTAAGCTTAAAATGTACTGCTCTTAATTATTATCAGCAATAATTCTAGACAACTGTTCGGGACGGGATCTTTGAGAATAGTTATTTGTTTCGAATACATGTAGAGAACATTTCCTTATTTTTTACACATGTGTACGATTAAAATTTATTAGGTTAAAGAATTAAAATATTAATGAAGACTCACATAGGGTATTTCCTACGTAATTTATAAAAATAAAAGGGGGTTATTCCTCAAGCAATTTTATGGACAACATTTCTTATGAACGTATGTACTCAGAGCTTTAATTCTCAAGATACAGAGTGTTGAACATTTTTATTTTAATACTGGGACATGAATTGGTCCGCCTGAGTCTGTTTACAAGTAAAAGGTTTACGGGCAATCTTTTCTAATCTTTTAGAACTCGTTAAAGTTTCGGTGTCCCGTTTCAAGTTCCATTAGTCAATAAGGGCATCACTTTTACGTAAAAAAGCACCCAATAACATTTTTATTTTACTCATTAGCAGGGAGGTGATTGATCATGCTAATAGTGGAGGTGTATTGATACGAAGCAATAAAACATAGTAGTCTTCTCCACGTACAATTATTAAAAAGGCGACATGTTTCGAAACAAGACTGGTTTCATCTTCAGGCCAAAATGATCATTGGTAAAAATGGTAATAAACCATGTGTTCCAAATTGTAGGTTAAATGAGGTTATGTTAAGCGCTGAAGGCGAGGTAGTAAAAATTCACAAAGAACACCACATTGGAGAAGAAAATTAAGTCAATAGCCAGCAAACTACGTTATAAAGATCGTTATACTAGTGCCTTCTCCTTCAGAAAATGTTGCTACTTTACTTGTTGTTATTTTTATTTATTAAATTTGATGCAATAACCAGTATAACGATCTTTATAACGTAGTTTGCTGGCTATTGATTTAAATTTCTTCTCCAATGTGGTGTTCTTTGTGAATTTTTTATTACCTCGCATTCCGTGCTTAGCAAAACCTCATTTAATCAAAAATTTGGAACACATGGTTTATTACCATTTTTACCAATGATCATTTTGACCTGAAGATGAAACCAGTCTGGCTTCGAAACATGTCGCCTTTTTAATAAATGTACGTGGAGAAGACTACTGTGTTTTATTGCTTCGTATTATCTCATTAAATCATAAAACGTTTTATATTGTTGAATACGAATTTTCATTTATAGTCCATTTACTAAAGGAAAAAAGTTCTAACTTCGTTGACTCAAAGCCGATTTTAAACTTTTTTTTTTATTATAAGTTTATAGAAAAGTTCCCCATAGGTGAGAAGGTGTGCTTTTTATTTTTTCAATTGTTATTAACAAATAAGTGTTTTTTAATATATTCTTAATTAAAAAAAATTATAACTTCTTTATTTATTTAAACCATTGCCTGACATTTGATAACATAAGGTTTTGGGTTCACAGATTACGAATCTGGCCTCAAAATTGGTCTAAAAACAAAAATGGCGTCAAATGTCTAATTTTTTATTTTTATTAGATGTCTAGGGGCTTTTGGGGTCGCTGATTACGAATTTGACATTAAAACTCAATAAAACACAAAATGGCGGATCCAAGATGGCGAAAAAGCGTGTTTTTTTATCGAACTTTATTTCTTATGTGTATAGGGTTTTTTGGGTCGCTGATCTCAAATAGTATGTTAAAAATTATCAAAAATGAAAAATAACGTCTTTAAAGCGGCAAAATAGCTTCATTTCTGAATTACACAGTAATTATAAATATAGCATTAAAAGGTCAATTTTTATTCTGTACGATTATTATTTAATAAACATAATTCTGGCAAATGTCTTTCATGTCGCTTTATTGATTTTTTAAAAGAAACTTTAGCTGCAAATAATATCCCTGCTCTCAAGTTGAAACTGATGCTGGTCGGTTAATAGTTACAACAGCTCTCAATGCATCAAATAAAAACATAGTCATAATATCAGAGAATATAGACCTATTATTTTACTACAGCTTTAGTTTCTCCTGATAAAAATATATTTTTTTAAACCTGCCAAAAATAAAGAAAATAAAAAATACCTTCTTCTAAAAGCCTGCAATTTGCGCATCCCAATTGTAGTGAGCATGTTCTTTCTGTGTATGCTTTAACTGGATGTAACACAACTTCAGCATGTTTTAACAGAAGAAAGAATCTTCTTCTTCTTGTTGTTCAGGTTTTTATCCGATTTCGTATGTTTGCGATCAACACGGCTATCTTCACTTTATTGGTTGCAATTCTAGATAACTCAATGGATGATTTCCCATACCACGCCCTTAAGTTTTGCAACCAAAATACTCTTCTGCATCCTGGTCCACGTTTGCCATATATCTTGCTTTGTATAATAGATTGTAGTAGGGTGTACTTATTCTCATTTCTCATTATATGTCCGAGGTATTGGAGTTTGCGTATCTTGATGTTGTTCATGATCTCTTTACTTTTCTTTTTATTCTCTCCAGAACTTTAATATCTATTACACGGTCTTTCCATAATATCCGCAATATTCTCCGGTATAGCCACATTTCAAAGGCTTCGACCCAATAGAACAAGATGGGAAAAATGTAGCATCTGGGCATTCGAGTTTTGGTGTCAAGGTGCAGATCATAGCTTTTGAATCTAGTTTAATATATTGAAGATATATAAGGATGAGGAAGACGAATAGGACCGGCACCTTATTAAAGATTCACATGGATAAGTCCTAGTAAATGAAGCAATGGCTATGTTCAGGAAAGCATTAATTTGCTAAAATATTTGAAAATAGCACTGATTTACAAAAAATGTTGGTATATAATGTATGCTTGCAATGTATGGTGCAGAGAAAGGTAACTGCTTAAACTCTTACAGGAATGTTTAATTGATTAAAAGTTTTTTATTATTCATATACCGGAAAGTAAATTAGTTTATAGACAATACAATACATATATTTTTTTAAATAAAAACATTTTGAATTTTAGGTTTGTTCTTTTATTAAGGCGTCTACTAAAGAAGTAGCGTTAATTTAGCATCATTATGTCCTACGATGGATTCAGCAGAAAAACATTTAAAACGCGTGTATTTGCAAACACAGTCGTGGCAGGAAAACTAAGATATTTCAAGGGAAGATTGGGGTTCGAAATATGATACAGGAAAGTGTTTTCTAATCCTAATGACAGAAGAACCAGCTCCACAAAACATATTAAAAATTATTTTTTTGCAACTACAAAACTAGTTGCGGGCCAGCTTGTGGGTGTAGGAAAAGTGGCCTTTAGGCTCGGCGACTTGCTGTGAATGAGGCCGAAATAGTTGCCTTAATTCACGACCGGAAGTGTCAATGGAAGAAGTAGAGGAAAAAGAAACTAAAACTAAATACTTTTTTCCTTGTTTTTAAATGTATCTTAAGTTAATTTTAATAAATCAATTAAAATATAATATCTTTAATACTCATTTAACTCTTCTATCATTTGTTTCCACCATTTTTCAGACACCGTTTTTTATTTTGGATAAATTTTAATATAAAATTTGGGATGAGCGACCCAAAAAACCCCTAGGAATAGATATCAGAAATTTTAAAAAAATTGACCCTTTTCCGCCATTTTGGTCCGCCTTTTTTATTTTAGTTGAGTTTTAATGTCAAATTCGTAATCCGCGACCCCAAAAACCCCCAGATATGTAATAAAATAAAAAAATAAATAAAATAAAAAATTAGACGTTCGACGCCATTTTGTTTTTAGACCCAGTTTGAGGCCAGATTCGTAATCTGCGACCCCAAAAACTTTATGTTATAAAATTTCAGGCAATTGTTTAAATAAATAAAATAGTTATAATTTTTCTTATTAAGAGTATATTAAAAAACACTCGTTTGTTAATAACAATTGAAAAAATAAAAAGCACACTTTCTCACCTATGGGGAACTTTTCAATAAACTTTTTCCGAAATAATAAAAAAAAATGTTCAAAATGGGTTTTGAGTCAACGAAGTTAGAACTTTGGCGAATTTTTTGCGTTTAGAAAATGGACTATTAACAATTCAAGCTTTCTTGCTTAACAGTAACATATACTCAACAAATCCAATAAAATTTTGAGTTATAATATAACTTCATTTCTAGTTAAAAATCGCTTATATAACGAATTTCGTCGGCATTAAATAAAACATTTGAGTTGCATATCAGAAGATTAGTGTAATTAATAGAATTATAAAAAGCATAATTAAAATTATGTATCTATTATTACGTCGTTTTAAGTTCGTCTCTGTAAATGCAATATCTGCGATTTTAAAATGGTAAGTAGATTTTAACCCTGAGAGGTTTGCAGGTAATGACACTTAGAAAGTTCAACTGAGCGTTCAATCTACTATAGCAGTCGTTTCAAAAACTCCACAAACAAAAAGGAAAGCATTGAGACCAGGTGATCGTGAAGGCCATGGACGCCCTCCACCTATCCAATGCCCAGAATATTTAGTATTCAAAAGGTCACGTATATCTAAGGGGTCCAAGTTCATTTATAAGAAATTGATTATGTGATTCGCAGTTCAATCGTCGAGAGAAAAAATGCGGCCCAATTAAATATGCGACAACTAACCAACCCACACATTTGCAGAAACCTTATGCCAAAACAGTGTTTCAACTATATATTGTGGGTTTTCTCGACACTATACGTTTTTAAATCAAAATTAACGATTTTATTGGGCTTATTTGCAATCCTTGCCAAAACCATCCACACCAATTCGATGAAAAGAATAATATTTTTGTAGTAAAGCCTGGACCCGTTGCTTATCAGTTATGATAAGGATGAAACTGATTTTCTTTCAGAACATTTCATACCGTTTTGTGACTGACATTTAATTGGACAGATATTTATGATACTACGTTCTGCATCAATTTCAATAATTTCAAGAATTTGTTCAAGTTAAAGAGTTCTGCCAGCTTTAACATTCGCAGTTTTGTTATTTATTTCGCACTCAGCCAACAGCCGTTAGGCCAATTATAGGCGCCACTGTGCATTCATGGGGACTTCCGACCCCACTAACGACTATCATGATGCAACCGTGGAACTCCCATCCAAGTTCTGACCAGAAAGAGCGTTGCTTAACTCTACTGATCGAACCACACTCCTTATATTGCCTTTTTATATTTTTTATCCGTCTATTAACAACATTCATATTCTTGGTCTGCGTAAAACTTAAGCAATTTGTTCTATTTGTTTTTGTAATATCCACTAGAACTTTGTGAATATTGGAATACACCGTAACAATAACATTGGTTAGTTAAATTTTATCTTTACGAAGTTATCCACAAAATCCACATATGTACAGTACTTAATTATTAATTGTTTCAGGGTGGCAGCAGCCAAAAAGGTAATTATCATTAAAAAAATCATATTCAGGTTACAAGACAACTACTTATAAACACAACAGAAATAAAATGAGTACAAAATACATTCTTAAAGGTGCGCTAAATAAGTTAAGACGTAATATATACTGAAACTAGGTGTATAAAGCAGGCCATAACGCCCTAGGCCTTAAAGAGTGGGCGTCATAATGCCCGCTCATTATGTCTTCTCATAATGAGCGGACGTTATCAATACGCCTGCCCTAGCGCGTTATGGACTGCTTTTCAAGCGATTTAATGTATTTGCGTTTTCTAAATGGAAAATAAAGCGTTGTATGCCCTACGGGCATTACTTGATATTTATAGCCCTCAGGCGACTTACAAACTTTTTGGTCCAGAGGCCCTCAGGCTGTAAACGTGTCGCCCGTAAAAGGACAGAAACATCTCCATTATGTCCTCGGTACATAAATAACTATAATGACTTCATTGCAATGATCGTTTTTTGTGCTAACATTGAGACTTTTGAGACACTAACGCCCGTATTCATAGTCGTTCGCCAGCGAATCGCCGGCGACTCGCCAGAGTTTCGTTATGAATAGTATGTTGGTGGCACTGTACGTCTATGTCAAATTCGAGGTTAGCAGGTTAGATTTTGTGTCAGTTTCTGTCAAAACTGACTGAAAACCTAACCTGGTCACCTCGAATTTGACATAGACGTACAGTGCCGCCAACATACTATCATAACGAAACTCCGGCGAGTCGCCGGCGATCCGCTGGCGAACGACTATGAATACGGGTGTAAGTGTGTTCTCAAGAGTTGATAAACTATTACCAAATACTTTTGTAATGATGTCATCTTTGTCAGTTAGTTGAGATGGTATTTTAATTGCATTCTCTTCACCTGTAATCATGGGATATTCTCCTTTTTCAATAAGCAAGAAAAATCTAAACAACTGAATTTTACTTTCTTTGGGATGCATGTGCTAGAGGGAACAGATCTTAATACAGTGCTAAATCGTTGATTGGCGTGATATATGTGGACTCCCAGTTATTTAGAATTTTATGAACAACTTGTACGCCTATGTTCACTGCCTTAAACATGGAAACAAATAGAGCGAAATAAATAACTGCCGTCAGGAACAATAGTAACTGTTGTGTAAGACCTAGGAAAAATACTTTCCTCACGTTATTGGAGCATTCATTAGCTCTAAAGAAATTTAGGTGCTGTTATAATAATCCGCTCTCAGCTCCAAGATCACTTATGAGTGCCAAAGACAATTATTATTATAATTAGAGCAGAATACTTGCAGTATGGTATGGCCACGCTCAACGAATGGCAAATGAAAAACTTTCCAAAGAAGAAATGGAATGGATACCACAACGAAGAAGGGTCAGAGGAAAGCCCAAGAGAACTTGGAAAGAAGGGATTACAAAAATGATAAATGGACGCAACATAAACGAAAGAGATTGGAGAGATAGGAGAGTAGGAAAAATACTATCGAAAGATAAAAAAAACTGATCCTCAGCGGGCTGTGGAAATTCAAACGAATGAATAATATGTTGGTGGCACTGTAAGTCTATGTCAAATTCGAGGTTAGCAGGTTAGGTTTTGCGTCAGTCTGTGTCACAACTGACGCAAAACCTAACCTGCTAACCTCGAATTTGACAGAGACTTACAGTGCCACCAACATATTCATATGTTTGAATTTCCACAGCCTGCTGAGGATCATTTGTTTTATCTCTCGGTATGTGTATAGCTGTAGTAAATTGACAATTTGACAAAACTCAATATTTTCTTGACAAATGTAAAAATTGAAAAATGTAATTTCTTGCAGAATGCGAAGTCGTCGTAGGAAAAATAGTATGTAAGACACATGTGGAAATGCCACTGGAAGACTTATGTGAATGGAACACGAGCGTTAACGATGTTTCACATGCCTTTTCCAATGGCATTCTTTCCACACTTGTATGACAATATACTATTCCAAAATTAGCTGTTGGAAGGCTGAACCTAAGTTCCTAACCTTAAGGATAGTTTGAATCACTTCCCTAATGTAGCAGAACAAAGGTGTGAATTGTACAATACTTAAAAATATCGAATTCCTGTTAAATATTGAAACTCGTTATGATTTCTTGTATGGTACAGCTATACTAGCCCTCTGACAACACATTGTCTCGATACATTTTCAAATAATTTAATAATACAAAATTTTTGGTTTAACGATTTAGAAAAGCACGAATTTATGAGATTAATCGTTGTCTTAATGTCAGCTAATTTAATAGCTTGTATATACACTCGTGGTGGAAATTATACGTGGTTACAACTAAATGAAAAAGTTTGTTGTGAAAAGTGCCGCTAATTTGCCGAGTGAAAACCACAAATAAGCGTTTTCCCAGGGGCATCGTTGAGCGCCAGAATCAGCAAAGTGGTAAACTGAAGCAGCAATTAGTAGCTGTAAATGGCGTTCTTCTAAAACCGATGCCGTTTTTACGCGGCCGCCGTTTCCTGCATGTGCGTAGGCTTTTGTCATGCTAATGAAAATTTATCGTCGGTTAAAACGGGCTTTTAATTTGGGGGGATCGTATTATAGTAATTGTGGGTTAAAACGAATTCCGAAACTCGCCCCGACGGCTGACCACTTGCTTTCTCCTGTAATTTAATCAACACGCTTCGGGCCAAGGCGCAGCGGATATTTGCTGTAAATCGGAATATTTTTCAATTGCGGGATCGTACTTCCGCTAGATATGTACAAATTTGGCAAATATTGGTCGACGGGCGACCGTATTTTAGAATAACGATAGTTGGAAATTTACCCGGAGCTCCGGGCTATAAAAATCGTGTTCTGTTAAAAGTTGCGTAATGTAAGCTATAAATCGTGCACATATTCTTTGTTGCATGTTTATGAAATAGTTATGAAACGCAAATTCAAGCTGTACTCATGAATCCGCACATAAATAACAGCGTTACTTTATTCAAAGAACAGGAAAGAACTCCGGGTTAGATCAAAACAACACATGAGATATATGATGATATATCCTTATTTCCCGGTAAAGCAAAACACAATGTAAAAACGAAACTTATTACATTGTTCGTACCTTTTCACACAGGAAACATAAAGGTAATAGTAATATGTTCTGGATATTGAGCAATATGAATATTGCTCCGATATAAATGTAACATATTTCACTTCTAATCTGCAGCTGGTAATAAAAACTATGCTATTGTTTATTTCAGATAAAATGTGCCATATATGAAGAGAATTATAAAGTGCTAAACATAGGGTAAACATGATTCTATAATCAATAGTGGATATTATTTTATTTAAAGAATTACAATAATTACAATTATTCATGAAAATGGTAAAGCTTCAATGTAACCCAGTTGGTCCAAACTAAAATAAATAATAGGCCTCTATGACCTATGGCTGAAGTTAACTAAGTCATCTCATCATTTTTACGAAGAGGTTGAAACGGTACCACGCCAAGGTTCTGACTGTTTGCAGCTTAATTATACAAAAAAAAAATTATAAAAACTTCAATGACTAGAATTGGTAGTAGTGGCATTGCTTTCTATCTCTACCGTAAACAGCTTTGAGCTGAAAAAATATGACGTCTGTAAAGAGTTGGAAAGTTGGAAAAAGCGTTACAAAATCCCATTTTGGGAATTTTTAAGACTTCACTTTACTTCTGATGCTCTAAGATGCACTTTTTGGGCTTCTTGTGACGAACGTCCAGTCCAAAAGCCGCCAGTAAACGGGTGCAGATTTGGTATAATGGTTTGGTGAAGTGCTGCACACATTTAACTAAATCATGATTTAATTGTATCTTGGATGTAAATCCACCTGTTGGCTACTCTAATTATCAAATATGGAACCACAATTCATTTACCCTCTATCCTTACGTGGTTTGACGTTGTATCGGATTTATTTTCTCCAAGTATCTCCCGATATCCTTCGCGTTATCTCCCACATTTTATCGAAAATCTTCGAATGTTGAAGGAGCCATTCAGAGTGTCCTCCATCTGTTGGGCTGCACATGGTAAGCTCAGAAAAACCCTACCACCTGGTACCAACGGATCTATTCTGGCTGGATTGTGATTCCTGTGGTGAGTGAGTTTAGATCAGGAGTATTTTATTCAACCTGTTGCGTACCCGGAGCCGCAATCAGCGCCCTTGTGTTTCACGCTGCGATTGAAACCGAATAGCTTGTTAAGTACGTTTGTTATGGAGGTGAATTATTGTATATTGTAATTTGTAACTACTAAACAACCATCAGGTTCACGCTCTCAGCGTAGTTTTTATTTGCGAAGAATAGTAAACGGATAATCGTGATTATATATACACGCTAGCTAGCGATTAAGCGAAGTGATTGCTTTTAAAAGCGATAAATAGGACTATTTTATGTTTGCTTGCACCCGATGAGGTCTCGGTGCATAGCGAAACCTACGTAACATTTTATTAAATATATTTTCTTGAATATATGCTCATTTTAATTAGGGTTTTAGATACTTCGCCTGATCGATTCGGAGCGCATTTAGTCTAATCAAGCTTTTTGGACTTGGTCTTAAACTGTGTATTGATGTAAATTATTTATCCGATAACTGTACAAAGGTATAATTGACAAAAATAATTTCACATTTGAGGATTAATCCTTGCTTGCCTTGAAACTAATTTGATTATTTCCTTCATATCCAGAATAATGCGTAATCACTATGGTTTCTGTCAGTTTAATAATGACAAAAATTCAAACGTCAAAATTTAACCGCGGTTAAATGTGTCAAAATTTAATGGCTTGTGCATAATTTTAACATGATTATTAAAGGTGTTTCGCCAACTCAATTTTATTTATTTATTCAGAAAATAATCACGCCGAACATCCCCCGTGCATGTAAACTAGCCTGAATAAATTTTGACAATTTTCTGTCAGAATGTTTTGCTCTGAAGAAATATATCTCGTTAACAAAATTTAATCGGCTATTTTAATGCACTTGGGATATTACTGTTGACTAAAGATTCGCTTTTTTTTAAATCAAGGTGGTCCTAACGATTCTAAATTGTTCTACATTTCAAAGATACTTTTAGAAAAAGTTTTTCAATATAAAATGATGGTCCTCTGCAAACTTTACGGAAAATTTGAGTACCGTTGGGATCTAGTAGCTTTGTAGTCGTTAATGTTGCACCCCAACAAAATATAAACAAGTTAATAAAATATTTTTCTGTCGACCTCCCTATAAAGTGTGATTTTACGGACGCATTTGCGTACCAAAAATGCCACTTTTTTGGACACCATTAATTTTTCGTCCGCAAACACTTTTCGTCCGTAAATGCTTTTCGTCCGCAAACACTTTACGGCCGCACTTTACAGCCGCAAACGCTTTTCGTCCGTAAACACTTTTCGTCCGCAAACACTTTTCGTCCGTAAACGCATTTTGTTCTCAACAACTTTATAATTCGGACTTGACTTAATTTTTTTTCAAATTATGACGGTCGACGGGAAAATTTAATATGCACCTCGGACGAAAACTGCTTTTTATGGCCTTGCCTGATTGCTTGCCTCGGCTATCGCCTCGGCCAGCAATTGCAGGCATCGTCCATAAAAAGCCAATTTTTCGTCCTTGATGCATAAATAACTATTGAAATATCAACACGTATTTCAATTCAGTGCTTCTTATATAAAGTAATTACGCTGGTACTGCTCTACCAAGTAATTACCTTTAAGAGTACCTTTAAGAAACAGTTATCTTTAAATAAATTACAATTACAATTACTTCCCCACGAAATAGGTAAATGTTTTATCAGAAATAATTATTCATAACGTTATATCATGCGTATACAATACAGTCGATATCTTAAAATGAAACCCATTGATGAAATTACAAAGCTTTTAGTAGGCTGTGTAATTAGCTTAATAAACTTGTTTTTAACACTTCTAGTTCAAAAAGTTTTGCTTTATGTCAGTCGTCAGATTTATTTTGATGACACTCACTTTTCGCAACTGTTAATCGTTTATGGAAATAAATATCCTCACAAATAAAAATATTTTCAAATAACTTTTATTCTGATTATTTGACTTATACAGTTTTAGGGTGTTTGAAAAATCCCACGATTAAATAATATTATGTTATGATATCATAAGAGTGGATATAGTTTGATAATTAATACGATAAAAGAATTTGGTGAAGCATTGTAGTCAGTCTTTGCAAAAGTTTAGAATATAAAAGGTTATTTGAATTAAATTTTAAATAGAGATTATATTTTAAGAAATGAGAATGGAAAGAATAAATTTCATATAGTTTAATTTATAAAGTAAGATGTTAAAAGATAGAAGTTATTTACTACTGATATCAGATACGACAGACCAAATTAAAATATTAAAAGATAACAAAGTATGTAGGTATCAAATGTATATTTTAATATAGTAAGCATCAATAATGAAAATACGGTAGTTAGGAGAGTTGTTTTGGGATCATAGGAAATATAATCTGGGATTAAGAATAACAAACTTTGAAAAAATGTAACATAATATTTTGGATAGTAATAAAATATTGAAAACTGTACTGTTTATATAATAATAATGGTCCTGGTATAATAAGAACAGTGAATAAATAAATCTACGAAGTTTAAATAAGGTGAAATAAGATTATAATGGTT
Source organism: Agriotes lineatus (assembly GCA_940337035.1). Taxonomy (NCBI): domain Eukaryota; kingdom Metazoa; phylum Arthropoda; class Insecta; order Coleoptera; family Elateridae; genus Agriotes; species Agriotes lineatus. Next base: position 65,928,146 of record OW679197.1, on the reverse strand, counting down.
TACGAATAGCAAGATGTCTCAATTAAAGAAGAGTTTTGATATATTACAATTTTAATTGGATGAAGAATATTTACTAACAAATAAAAATATAAGATTTGGATTGAGCTGCTTTATTGGAACTGATACAGTTTATGGGAAGGAGTGAAAAGGATTTGACTGGTGTGGATTACTGCAAGTGTAGGAGCCGTGATGAAGGACTGATGTATCTTCCTGGGAATCATTCTGAGTGATTGGTGGTATTTGGATATTTCATTTTCATGCAGAGGACAGATCATCGTGACAATTAAACCTGAAAAGAAGTAATATTAGTTGGAGTACATCAAGGATAGTTTACTGGCAGAAGAGGGTTGTGAAGGAGTAATATAAAAGTCGATAGGTGCAGTTTTGATAAATGGAGGTTGGATTCTTCAAATATTTGGATATTTTCTGGAGGATTTAATGGCTGTAAATTGGTTTGACAGTTAATTGCAGTTGGACGTGTTCGTGTGGTGACTAGTTGTACAAGGGGATCTGTGGTGCTGGATGTGCAATTAGTAGAGTCAATAAGGTTGGTTAGTAGTTTAGTCTAGAATAAAAATGAAGTAGATGAACAATATTTATTACTTGCAATAATTAAAAGAGTTATTACTTACTATAAAAGATAGAGAAAGTCATACATCATAATAATATTGAAAACAGTGTACGTTGGTCGTATCTGATTACAAGTAGAAGAATTATTTTGAATTCATTCAAGATAAGTGACATTTAAGGTCATTTGACAATTGAAATTTATTCTAAATATGACAAGTCAAATATAAGACAACTAGATAAAAGAACCTAACCCTGATGATTGAGTTTTCATGGCAATAATTATTTTTAAAAGAGAAATCATTTGAAATTAATTTTTAAATAAGAAATAAATACTCACAGCTAGCAGAGCAGGGCAATTGAATTAAATACTTATGGTACAGAAAAGTGAAGTCATTGCAATATATTCCTAAAAACTTGAAATGCTCAGTAAATTATATTGGCATTAATACCGAGATCCGATTTTTATTTGTTTTCAAGTTATAGCATTAAAAAAACAACTTATCGAAAACTGAAATGAGTTTTTGTAAAAAAATTTATATTTTTATTAATGTTTTATTAATGTAAGACGTAATAATTTAAAAACAATCGAGAAAATCAACAGTTATTACAAAGGCTAAAATGAAAATAATGTGTGTGGGGATTTTTTATGCCGCTACAGCTGTAAATCGCATAATAACATTTGAGTTTTTTTATATTATTTTTTACTCGTAGAATACACGACTGGAATTTGGCGCGTTATCCCGACTCACCCTGTATATTTAATCAAATTATATAATGTTGCGTGTCTCCCAAGTCTAATCGTTCAATACGATCTTCTCTGAGAATATAAAGCCAAAGTGATAAAGTACGTTATTAACAGTATAAATTGAAAATTTTGTTGAAAAATCAGACAATTTAATTTTGTTACTATAGAATTTGCCAAAGACCAATATTTTTTTATATCTGTTGGTACCAATATAGAGTGCAAAAATTTTTACAATTTTACACAAAATCATTTAAAAATATTTAAAACGGAAAAATCTGATCTTTACCACTTTGAAAATATTGTTTGAAATAAACAGACTAACTTTGCAAAGCTTTACAAACGGTAGCTTGAACAAAAATTTAATCCGCAATCTGTTGGAATAAACTTTGCTGCGAGTCCCGCAATTCCCGTTTGTTGCTCGACTTCGGTTTTTGCTCTACCCCACATTTCAGATAACAAAATAGGAAGACCCGAATGACGCCTTGATTGCTGCGATTCAACATATAATGTAGATCAAATCTTTGTTTTATACCCGCTGGTCGAGATAATGTCCAGATAATGTGAGTCGGTAATTAATATAAATATATAATAGCAATAAAGGCCCCTTGTTAATTACATTTCTGGGAAATACTAAGCAAAGATAACAAATAACGTAGAATTAAAGTTTATATAAAAAGAAATGCACAAACCACTGATGTATAGATTAATAAAGCAATTATACTTAAATTCCATCTAAAAACCGTGTGCAAAGCCGTTAGAAACGAAACTACGGGTAATATATCAGAAAAAGTATATCATTTGTCAAAGCTACTTCAAAACAAGTTTAAATTAATTAAAACATAATTAAGAAAATACTTCAGTGGTATGCACATTTAATGCTTTATGCAGATATTATTTTCTACAAGGCAGTAGTAAAAACTAGTAAAGTAGTAATTAGTAGAGCCAGACGACATGCAAAACTAGCTAATTTTTTGTAAGCACGAATAAAGCCAATTAAATCATATATAAAAACCTAATTATAATATCCTAGTTGCTTAGACGTACGTGTTTATAAATAAGAATCGAAGGAACTCCAGGTATTTATGAATATTCGCATTAAATTTAATCATCCCGGCTATGATAAAAACAATTCTAAGTGTTGTCTGACTGCAGTGGTCAAATTTTGCTGTAATTGATAAACTACAATCAAATAAAATAAAATTTTTGCAATTGGTTAAAAGTATTAAAAGCAGGATAATTTCAAGAAATAAAAATAACGTGCAACAAACAATGTAAACACCGTAGACAACGTAAACAGTAAGAGAAGAAGTAGAAAATTACATTTAAATACTAGTTTTAAGAAAATAACAACCTAGAAGAAATTAGCTCGTGAATTGGGTTGAAATGATATACGGTATGTTCAAAAACTATTTTCATCTAGTATGGCTATGTCGGTATGTTTGACATTCTAATGCGGAGTGTAACGACTCAACATGGATAGGCCTGACCATTGAAGAAGATTCCTGAGCCTTGACAACCTTTTTGCTGCCAATTCTTCGTATTCCCTTAATCGTGCCATTAAATATTAGCTAAAAAAATGAATATGTGTTGTCCTTTCGCACGTGCCTTAAGTATTCTAAGTATCTCTTCTTTGCCAGGGTTAACAGCTCTTCACTCTTTTGTCCTCTCTATTCGAAACTGCGTTTTAGATGCACTCATAGAATAAAACTAGACATACATAACACTTTCAGAATTTATTTAGCTTCATAAAAGTTCTTCTGGCCATCTGTAAGCCAGTCTTGATTTCCTCTTTTGAATCTAGGGAATTATTCACACAGCAGCTTAAATATTTAAAGTGCTCCTCGGTGCGTTTATCAGAAAACCACTGAGACATAGTTTAAATAGAAAAACTTTCGACGCCATTTCATTAGAGTCTTTGAGATGGAGGATCCTTCAAATCTCTTATTGATTCGGGCTAACAAAACCGAACATCCCATTTGGAAAAATATTTACTAAACATAAAAAAATAGCAGCAATGGTACAAGTATCACATCCAATGAGTGTGGAGCCTCTATGACGCCGATTTTCCAGCGCACTCGGTTTCCGCAAATGGTTTTTGCTAACGTGTTAACCCTCGGTTTACTTTTCACCAATTAAAATGTGGAGACTCTTCGACACTGTGTGCTATTCACTGCTGTAATAAATACATATCTAATGTATTCTAGTAAATTCGAAAGTCAGTGGAAAGCCACTGAAGGAAGTAATTTTCAGTGGTTGTTATGAAGTTTTTGTTGTGAAGTACTTGGTGTGGTTTTCAAGAGATTACTATTTTCCTTTAAACGCAACCGTGTCTATAACTCGAAGAAAAAACATTTTTCAGTGTTATGGGCATTAGAGTTCGTCACCGAAATTTGGACAAAGCTTTTGGAATCGCCCTGTATACAAACATTATCCAGAAGTAACTATTTGTTTTGAAATTTAGTGTAATTCACAAAAATTGGAAAACCTGCGAAGAATAAAATTTATCTGTCACTAGAATATCCCAAGTAGCATAATAGTGACAGCAACTAATAACGGAACTTCGATTGAGTGGTTATCACGTAATTGCCGCTGAATCTATAACTTTTCAGTAAGAAAAACGGTATTTTATAACTATATAGTAGAATCAACTGACGTTCACCACTGGTAGTCACTTAATACTTTTACAACATTTAGTGTGGCCCAAGGCGTTTGAGACGTTATAGTTACTAAGGAAAAATACTTTAAAGCTTTTTTAAAACTTTATCCTGAATAATGATAGTGTCGGTTACCAAACTGTATCACTAAAATGTGACTTAAAGTGGAGACGACTTCAGAGTGGTTTTGGTAGTTTCAGCCACGTTTTGAAAACCCCTGTTAAATCTTCACAGTTGTGGAACTTGTTGGTGGTCGTCACGTTCCTGCTACATGCAGAAGTGATTTTTACGATTCGAATAATATCACAGCTACTATAAAGTTGTTATTACTTTCCAAATGCACAATGAAGTGACTGTCCACAATGAAGTGACTGTCACTGAAGTGTATCTTACTTATTACATATCCTTCATAACATAAAGAAAACTCTGACCGATTGACGTCAGGATCACTAGATGACTAATACCTTACCTAATGTTTCTGTTTGGGATTGGGTTAGGTGATCTGGCCAATATAATATGCCATTATGTTCCCACTGATAGGGTTTTGCAGTAAAATATGTAGGCACCCTTCTTTTAGAGTGTGGCAATCACTTTAAAAGAATGCCTTGCAGTATTGCAATATTGAGGTCATACAAACGTGCACGGCGTGAAAAGAACGAAGTGCAGAAGATATGCCAGACATACGACGAAACTTTGAAGTTACTAATCATAGTGGCTACCACGTGGCAGCCACTACCTGTTTTATGAAAGCGATTATAGAGTAGAATATTTGCGAATTTGTTTATTTTCTTCCGCTGTGGTGGAATAACAAACTCTTTGAACACGCAAATATAGGTAAAAACCATTTCAAAATTATATTCTTTAAAAGTCGCCAAATTAATGGACAAACTTAACGTCGCCATTATAATAATGACGAACGGGTCACCTAATAGAAATTAATTTCTCATCAGTAGGTACTGGATGAAATGCCATACATTTCTAGGTAATTTTTGGTTTTGTATAACCAAGATATATAAACAACACTGTTTGCGGTATCTATTTCCAGCTACAGCATTTATACTTCACAGTAAACTTGCAATCGTTTTATGCGCCTCTTCTTCTTCTTCAAGTGCCATCTTCATTCCGAAGGTTGGCGATCATCAAGGCAATTCGAATCTTTGAGGTCGCTGATTTGAAAAGTTGGTTGTTGGAGCACTTATATCTCTGAGATTCTTTAGCCACGAATGTCTTCTTCTTCCTATACTCCTTTTTCCCATAATCTTTCCTTCTATAATGAGCCGTAATATGTGATATTTTTCTCCTCTCATGATGTGTCCCAGGTACTGAATTTCCTCTTTTTAATAGTTAGTATAACCTTTTTTTCTTTCTTCATCCGTGCTAAGACGGTGTTGTTTGTTATTCTGTCCACTCATGGTATTTTCAAGATCGGTCGGTACATCCATAATTCGAAACTCTCAATCCTCTTAATATCTATGTTTTTCATCGTCCATGTTTCCATTCCATAATAGAGTACTGGTAGTATATAGCATCTCATTATTTTGATTTTCATCTCTAGACTTACGTCTCGGCCACATAGCGCCTTTTTTTGTTTTAATGAATGTACTTCTAGCCTTTTCTATTCCTATTTTTATTTCAACAGAGCTATCGTTGTTCTCGTTTACGCATGTTCCTAGATAATTATATTTTCGTACTCTTTCCACTACCTGATCGTGGATATATAAGTTTTCGTTGTTTTGCACTGATTTTGTTATTAACATGAACTTTGTTTTCTTTATATTCATTGACAGTCCAGTTCCTCGCTGATTTCTACTACTTTATTTAGTAAGGTTTGTGGGTCTTCGAGAGTTTCCGCCAATAGAATCGTGTCATCAGCGTATCTTAGATTGTTTATTGGTGTGCCATTTATTTTATGCCCCTCAGGTTTATCCTAATACGGGTAATAAATAACATTATACCTACTTGTTATTTATTTACAGGACTACTTTTATGCCAAACTATATAGTATTGTCGAGCTGGAGAAAACGCAGAACAATGATGGAAAATTAAAACTATTAGAAATAAATTGTAAGACAGAAATCGAAAGACATAACTGAAAACGAGACAAATAGTACGTCAATCTTTCTATAAGTAGCTGCCTCCAGGTGGTGAGAATGTGTATGAATAAGTTCCAGAAACGTCATAGGATTTTGGTAGCTACCGAAAAGGTATTCCCCATTTTGGTGGCAGCCACGTAATAAAACCGTTCCCGTTACGTGGCAGCGACGTTATTTACATACTTTTTATTATTACAAAACATTAGGGTGCTTCAAATCAGTTATTATCCGCTATTATGTAGAACAGCAGTCATTTTACTGCATTTGCCGAAGGAATTTAATACCAGTATTTATTAAATACAATATAAAAAACGTACATTGTGTTATAATACGGTAACCGAAATTACAATTACTGCAAACTCTGTATTTCAATTCTACAAATAGGCTCCACCCTAGTGGTGAAATTTTAAAGGTTTACATTTAATTATATTTCTTTAGCCAATTCAGAGCGCAGCTTACCTCAGTTGCCGAATGGACAGTGGATGAATCTAGGTAGTCTACCAATGCAGCAATACTACTGTCAGAGCGAAATTTCGATTCTTACAGTGTTTTTTTTTACGCTGATTATAAAAGTACACTCGTGTTCATTAAAGTCTTGTACAGCATTTGTGCTTTGTAAATATGACTTAGTTGGACAAAGTTCTTTAATAGATTCGTCGGCCAAATCTCTCAAAAATATAATATTAATGACTACGAGGTACCTTTGCCGGCTAGACTAACTCAGGAAGACGACGTGCAATTCCTTAAGTACTAACGCTTAATTAAAAATCCATAAAGGGCGCCAACGAATCTTTTAATTAACGATAAGTGTATCCAGATATCATAGAGAATTAGTAAACTCCAGTAGTACAATATTCTAAAATCAGCAGGTACTGTAGCAACATGGGGTATTCAAGCAACGCACCACTGTCCACAGTATTAAATGGTTTTAATGCAAGGAAAAACATAACATTTTACTCAATTCCTTTGTCTTCTGCCCACTTGAATGATCACCCAGATGGCACAGATCGTGTGAGGTAAAACCCTGTAACGATAAAAGGAGCAAGGGTGGGCCTTACCTGTTGACGAAAGTTGTACTAGGTATTTTGTCAGCTGGTAAATATCGGCCTAAGGCGGCTAACTTGCCGTGAGGTCGGGGTTCCAAACTTCCAAACTCTAAAAAGGGCGCCAGGTTCTCGACGAAGAATAAATCCTTGGGTCGAACCTCCCCAAGGTTGGGATACACCAAGCTTACAAAAGCAATAAAAATGACGCCACCAAAATCAAGCTGATAACAAGTTTTATTAACACAGGAGGTTCTATAGTGCTTGCAACCAAATGCCCAAATATCACATGCCAAGACCAATACAATGAAACAATAATAAATATAACACATTAAAATCAATGCTGCGTACATATACCAATATAAATTGCACACACAAGTACCCTAAATATATCACAGATTACAAGTGCCGCATAACGAATAACCAAATACTCACTTCCTGAGCGCGTAGCCAGATAATCAAAGTATAAATTTTGCAAACACAATCATCAAGTTTAAATAACGCAATCTGTGAAGCAGATCTACACGCGTAACCAATAGAGCAATCAAATCTGACTCAAAGTGCAACCCGCTGTGAAGCAGAGATCCCAAAAGAGGGTGAGGACGTCGCAAGCGATAAGCGGTTGCTAGCTTAAGACACACGACGCTAGCTTTTACCCGAATAATTACGCTTCAGCTTTCCTAATTGGCGGGATATACTAGATAGAGTGAGATCTCACGCAGTTCCGTACGCCCTAGAGGAAAGACATAATATAATAGTTGTTGAAAAATAAACAGCATGCTTGCTAACGCTTCACGCCCCGAATTAAAGAAGCAAGAACGTCGAACAACATAATGAATTCAAATTCGTAATAATCCCGTGGGCTGGAACGGAGCCACACGCACGTAGTTCGAACGAGCCCCGAAGCGACTTGACAGGTATCGCGCAACAAGTAAGCAAAACAATAAACGAAGTCAAACGCGCCATGAAAGTGAATTATTAATTAAGCAGGTGAGTACTATCATTTACATTCAAAGCGTAGCGAACGCAGCTATTCAACATTACTAAACGCGTCTATAAAATGGGCAACACAGCAAAAATCACAATTTCCAATACGAACATACAAAATACAGCTAACGATACAACTTTTGACCTTGGTAACCTCGTAGGAGCACTAGCCTATGGCCAGCTTGAGTTTCTGGCGCGTGGAGCGGCCAGCAGGAGGAGGTGACTTCCGTAGGCTACGACAGCAGCTGGGGCTAAACTCTCAGGCAGGGGCCCAGTGCAAGGTCCAAACGGAGCTGGAGAAGTTCTCGCCCAAACTACGAGTTCAGCGGGGGAGAGATTGCGACTAGCAGAAGCTTCCGCAGCAGGTTTGTACTACGACAGCTCATTGGGATCGATCCAGATAACATGCGCTCGTCCACAGGTTACGAGGGAAAAGTCAATTCACAACGACACAACGGCAGCAAACAAGCAATAAACAATGAGCAGGTCACAAGCAGGCTGAAATACAAAATCACAGCTATACGAAGGTGCTAGGAGCAGCAGTTAACGACCACAAACCTTACGATCGTAGGCAGCCTGAAGGATTTCGACATGTGCTCAGCGAAGACGGTACCATTAAATCCGACCAACAGGCGATACGAACGGGGTAATATAAAACACCAAAAATTACCAGCACGTCCATGGGGCTTCGATGCGACAAAATCCTCTTCAAATCGAGAAAGCTACCAAAGCTTACGAAGCAAACGAGCCCAAATAGGTACAACTTCACTAGAACACAGCTAAATGTCGAACAGGAAAAGAAAATTTCCAGCAATGCAGCACCAAGTCTGCTCTTATCAATGTTCCAAAAACTGCATGACCTCCAGAAAAACTAATGGAATGCACCAGTGCCATCGCAGATAACAGCAATATAACTGTAAAGTGTTAGAAGAGCGAAGAGGGTTGCCTAACTACCAATCTGTAATATATGTAGAAATGAAGCGAAAATAAATTTAATTAGCAATCTAGGGGTAGTTATTCGGGGAGACGCTTACGAAAGTGCTTCATAATTATAAGAGGATATTTAAAAATAAAATATAGCTAATCAGACCTAATTTAAAGCATGCAAGAATTTCCAAAAAGCCACCTAATACTCAATGCTAAAAATTCAACTAGCGAAAATTTACTAATACGAGGGTCGCTTCAAAAGTAACGTAACAACCCCAAATAGCTAATAAAAATCTGGGATCGGCAAATGCTTTCAAAGCCAACACAGGGGCATGGTCGATGCCCTCCATGTAGGAATTAGCCCATAACCTTCCGCAAACCATGCAGGGAGGTTAAAAAGAGCTCAGAACTTGCGGCTATAAGGAAAAACCCCAAAATAAAATCACTAATGTTCTAAATACGGCACGAAAAAGCTTCAATTGGGTTACCCCAGGAGCAGTTTGGGCCATGTGCAAAAATGGATCAACAAGCGCTTTCGTAAGATACGCCAGAATTTACGCGAGAAGCAACCTCTTAGAAAACTGCCAGGGTCGCCATAGGCCGCCACACTCAGCGAGGGCAAATTTCACCAAACGTAAACTACATGCCTGCAATACCACCGGACTATTCAAAAAACGGTAGCTGTTGGCCATCATATCACCAAAAAGGAAAAAACGCAGAAACGAAGCTAAGCCATTATCGCTTCTCCTGCCGACAGAAACAATATGCAAGCGGTTGGAGAGCGCGCGAAATTCAAATAATGCGGTACAGATGCTGAAATAAGATAGACTGCGGGCACAAACTTGCGAAGTCATAGAGGCACAATATAATCGTGACAAGTGTTGTACATACAAATATATTAAAAGTATAAATTTAGGTCTACCTAGTTAATGATCCAGTGTGAGCATTTGTTGAGTAAAAACACAACCACCAATAAACTTATAGTTGTAAGGCTGTACAACTCATTTTTGAACATCAAATGCATTTAAAATACCATTTTTTAATAGACAATAACAAAATGTCTTTTTAAATGAGTCACATACAAATACAAAATAAATATTACATACGCAAATCACAGTAAAATTAATTCCACCAACTTAATGTACTAGCTGCACTACATTGAAAGTTGACGCCTTAATCCTGTAAACCTCTGGAAATTAAATAAAATAATTTATTAAATAAGAATAGTTTCTATATACTACAATAATTTTTACAATTTTATTCTTATTTAAAAGATAAGGTATCGGAAAGTTGGTTTTTACAAGGTTTACTGCTCTGTGAATCCAACTCTTTGAAATGCGTAACCTGTCGGTAAAAGAAATTTTCCTTACGCTTTAACTATATTTCTCATAAACCCTCTGTTCTTATTATTGTTAAAGCAAACAAAGGTATAATTCAAATTTATAATAATATCATACTATACAGGCCACTATTCAATTACGGGATTTTGCTTTAGAATATATTTTTAATTTATTTTGTTTAGTTCTAAAAAGTTAAATCTTCGTTGCAGATGCATGTAATTTCTCTAGTACACCTTAAAAAATTATAAACATGACAGCCGATTTCTGCTACAGAATTTGCAGCAGTCGTTATATTTTCAACGTAAAAATTTAAGTACTATTCATCTAACCTGGCCAGCTAAACATAGCGCGAGTATTTACTAAAATGCGATAAAAATAGAAAACAACACGCTAGTTTAATATTAGCTTATGTTTAGAGCACTTGTAAAACTGACTAACTTAAGGCACATAACTTCTCAATTTTATCAGATATGCTATTCGCGTTTTCATACCTTAAAATTATATTTTTCAACTTTATAATCGTGTTAGGTTGTTAGGTATATCACTATTACTGTTCTCACTTTCCCATACTATACTATATTAAGCATTTAAACCTAGAATCACTTTCGGAAATACACGTTTTACGGTCCATAAGTCTTATAAATGTATAATGTATAATGTTTATAAAAAAATTCTTTCTATACAGGGAAGAACAGGTGGCAGCGTTTAGAAAAGGGCAACAGCTAAAAATAAAAAAATTGCGCTTGGTCAATTTAAAGTTTTAGAAATTTCATTTGTATTTATCTGTGACGTAGTAAGTGATCGATGAAACAATACCAGCTATATTTAATGCAGCTACTTTTATTTATTAAATAATTGTTGAGAAATTTTCAGTTACAAGAAATGTTTTAACGTGCTTTCTGAGTTTTGTATAAATACTCTCTCGCAATTTTTGCATATTTCTTCAAAACACAGCTAAAATTATATCTTTTTCGCTAGAAATTCTTAGTTTCAGCAGTACTTGAAAAAATATCCTGCGAAGTTCATCTAAACATAGGACAGCAACTGAGTGCATGTAATTGGTATGTAAGTTGTTACTGAATTTCAGGTGCGATGTACAATACTGGGCATTTAAGATTTTCAAAAGTTATTTATATCAAATTTACAAACCATTATATAGGCATCATCTTTGGTTAAAGTAATTTGGTATGTTGTCAAGTATTTATTTCCCATAAACTATAAAAGACACTTTATGACATTTCATGTCCAGACTGCTGTAGCTCGGTATAATTTAAATGGAGCCTCAGCACTCTAGACGTGACATTTTGCTGATTACCTGATATTATATGGGACTGAAATAATTATTTTATCTTCAATTATCAAATAGTATTTGCAATATCTATCCAACTTCACATACTTACAGTGACTCATTTCAATTACACTAGCGTAATGTGATTCTATCAAATCAATCCAAACTCTGGTAATTATTTCTGTGCTTCTACTAGTGCTTCTAATTTTATTACTATTTTACTGCCAATAATTTTGATAATAAAATTAATAATTACGCATGATTTTTATTAATAAATTTTTAAAGAAAAATAATAAAGTAGTAATTCATTTTAATATTTCAAAAAATTTTAATTAACAAGACGTTTTCCAACTTGTGGTAGCTTCATCAGTTACATAAAATTTTTATAAAATATTAAAATCAATTACGACTTTATGATTTTTATTTAATCATTCATTAATAAAATTCATGCATAATTATATTATATTATCAAAATTATTGACTTAAAAAATCTTCTAAATTTTATTAACTCAATTATGAATTAAATTTCTACGTAAATAAATTATTCTGTTTATGTAAGGTGTACCATTGATACTTTCATAAACCTTTGAAGGTAAATATTGATTAATAAATTTAAACTATATTATCAAGCTGATTTAATAAAGAAAGCAGTTAGCAAACACTATATAGTTGCAGATAAAATATTGTATTTCACTCGCATATAATGGCTGTATTACACTTGGATGATTACAACACTCGATTTTGGATCGTGTTGTAAAGTTCATCCTCGTGTAATACAGCCTACATTATATGGTTCTTAATGAAAATACTATACTATACGCTAGCGATATGTTTGACGCACGTACTCCTAAGCGACAGTGTGGTAATTCTCACGAGCGTATTCACGCACATGTAATATAAGAATGAAACATGTTAGTTACTTGTGAATAATAGCTGTAATTAGTCACTGAAAACTATTACATAAAGTACGTCAAAAGCTTCTACCCTATGATAAATATGTTTTAAGTTTTTGTTTTGCATGTTTTGTTGTATACTTTTTATTTACAATCCATTATTTATTTCGTTCAAAGTTTATAACTGCGCCATTTTGATTTTGATTGGAAGTAATAATAATATTATTGCGTTGAATTACATTTGTGTATTTCATAAATTAACTCTACGTTAGGTGAATGCTCCGAATCATTGCCTTCTTTGGGCATCGCTAAATTATACATAACAACGAAAATTACCAAGAATAGTCAGAAACGACTACTATTTTACAGTCCTAGTTCCAATTAATAATAATTCTATTGCTATTTTTGCAATATATTCCTTTCCTTCTATAAAAACATTATACTAATACAAATAGATTATGATTCATATTCCAGAAAACGACAAGGGAAGCGGCAACGCTGATCCAATTCTGACTATGTGGCTTTTATGTTGCTAATTTACTTACAAAGTTACCGTACTGTAATAGTTCGTATACAAACGCAGCTCGACCAGTAGCTGAAGGATGATTCGTAAGGGGCTATTTTTTCAACATAAAACTTAAGTAATCTGGTTTTTAATTTATTACTGTACTTACAAAAAACTAATTTGGTGTGCTTAAGTCATTAAGATTTTTTTTACTTTCCTCGTCTAAAACAGGAAGGAAGTACTGTAATCGCGAAAAATCACCTTTCGAAATTTCTTCATTTCTTCACTTTTCAGGGTCCCTAGATGACGAAAAGAGGTTTTCTCAATTCCGTCTGTCTGTCTGTCTGACTGTTGTCGGTATAACTCAAAAACTATTTGTCGGAGGAAGACAATATTTTGCATACACATTATATATCTACCTGGCATGAAACCGACAAAATTTCAGACAAATGTATACAGAGTGAGCACCTTAAAATAATAAAATTTTCTTTATTTTTGATCTAACTCAGCAATAAATACAAGTAATAATTTGTACAGGCTTTATTCTTACCAAAATGAAACTCAATAAATACAGAATAAATGTTGTACGATACAAAAAGAAGCAACAAATTAGTGCGTTACTTAATACGCGGTTCGCCTGCTCTTCGAATTTAATCACCGGTAACTTTTTTTTACTTGAAAATGTATTTAATTTATTAGAAACGTGAAGATATTTTACTACTAACTTAAATTTCATTTTTAAAATTGTTTAGTGTCACAATGTCGACGGGGACAGTTCTGGGTAAAGCCTTTTACAGATTTTTTAATAAAATAATACTAGCTCACAGGAAAGTAACATAACATCCACAACAACCTAATAAGAACTAACGCTTTCGCTGTTATGCGTCGGCAAGCTGAGTGTGCACGTAAATGCTACTCCGTTCGTGTTTACTTTATTATGAACGGTTAGCAAAAATATTTTTTATTTATGCCCATCTAGTAAGTTACACTTACTTTGACATATCCATTGCAGGTAAGTTGATTTTACTATTTGTTTACTGGTTATCATGACATTAGGGAAGTAAGTGAATTACGTGTTATTACAGTAATTTCAGTTTTGTAAGTGATCTGAACGGGTTTGAACTTAACTGATCCTAACCTATTTGAAATGTAAAAACTTGTTAATATAAGTAGGGTTAGAATATAACCGTAAATTTAAAAAAAATAGATGTAATAATAAAAATTATTCAAATTTTTGTTGGACATGGAGAAAAATATTATAAGAAAGCTCGGGAAGTAACTATCTACAACCAGTCTCGAACTTTGCCAGCCCTCGCTCGCTCGGGTTGGCAAACTCGTTCTCGACTGGTAAAAGCTACTTACTTCCCTTGATGCTTAAATAACTATTTTCTACAGCAAATGTTAAAGCGTGCTTTAATCGACTCAAAACAAAAAGTCAAGTGTTACTTTAACAGCAAAGGTAGATAAAGTAATTTAATTTTCTAACTTTTATTTAAATTAAATATTACAGTTTCGTATTATCGTAGCAACCCAATCTAGCTACTGAGATTTTAAAATGTGATTGACTTTCCTTATTTTCTTTTGAAATTGTTAAAGTTCATGCTATAGAAAAAAATGTATTATACACGACGATAAAGTTATTATTATACATTCTTGAATCATTAACGTCTCGACTTCGTTTCGACGTTAAACGATTCACTGGTGGATAAAATTTAACTTTTCTCTACTGCTCTAAACTGTATCATCTGATCTATATAATTTTTTTTGTTAATTTGAGGTTCGGTTTTCTATACTCGATCCATGATTACTTGCAAGTATTTCTCTAAACTAATCCCACCAATGATTAATACCTTCAACCGAGTTTAAAACAAACTTCTTCAACTAGAATTTCCTAATTTGTTATATAGACACACAATAATTCTGTGCGCCCATTTCCCTGTGCTTAACATTATTCTTAATGGCACATTCCACTCTAAACGTTTAATTAGTCAGGCCGGACCTCCTCGCGAACGCATTATTCACACGTCCGGGACAAAATAACGTGTTACTCCTGAAATCGGTATTCCCGTGGAATTTATTTACCTTCCTGAAAGCAAGGCGATATAAGTAAGCAAACCGCATTCAGAAGGTTGGAATAGCAGAACGAGTGACAAGTGCGGCCGCGGTATTTTCGCTCGCGGGTCATTACTCTGTAAACAAACCAACTCAGATGTTCCTAGTTTCTTCTCCTGACATTCCGTTCGAAAATTAATTAGAGCTAACCGGATTATACGGCGCTATAAAATAAGCAGAATTTGGCGGCGCCGCCTACTTTGCGTTTAATGCGCCTCGTCAGGGCCGGCCTTCAGTGCCTTCGGGAATTTTGAGGAAATTGCGGGAGAGTAGTCTGAAACTCTGAATACATGATCCTTACTGCTATTCAGGTGCAAATAAGGTTGGTTTATGAATATTGTATACCGTTACATATCAGTGTTTACATTCAATTCTAGTTTCCAAAACTTGTAGAAAAGTCCGAGGTTATTTATTAATTGAAAATTGACATATGATATTTTAACTGACGATGACGTCTTAGTAACAGTTATATTACTTTTGCAGCGATTATTTGATTGAACCTTTTAGGAACGACAAGTTGAGGAAGGGACACGATATTAACTTTTAAGGCTTTTCCTAGCAACCCGATCGAATTTTTCTTTTAATCGGAATTTAAATTTACGTTAGATCAAATAATTTTTTAAGAGGATGTAGTATATTTATGTCCTACGCGCATGCGCTCGTGATTTTTTTAGCTATAAAACTGACTAACAATAAACAGTAGTATTCCCATCAGAGAACCCTTAATTCTACAACATCAACTAAAACAAAATACCACCACCAAAGAATTAACTAATTTTCTGTTCGACTAGGAATTTATTATACGAAAAAAAAACAATACGGCTAGACATTAGTAGGTTTTTACTCTATACAACTATTTAAAAATTAATACATAAATGACGAAGTCATATCACGGGCGACATGCTATTTTTTTATACGATATCCATTTTCCAAAACACTAAATTCAGAGGGATGGTAGAAAAATATTCCCATAGGACAATGAAATATTTTAAATGCATAAAATATTAAAGTCGACGCCAAGAAAGTGAAAATAATGAACCATTCGAATAGAGCTGCAGCAGGGAGTGACTGCAATACACAAGATTTTACATAATCATTTGGGTGTAAGAAAAGTGTGTTGTCGGTGGATACCACACAGTTTAACAGAAGCACAAAAGCGACAGCGTGTGGAATGGTGTAAGAAAATTCTTAAGAAATATTATGAAGGTAGGTCTAAAACATTTTACAACATCATAACTGGTGACGAAAGCTGTATATATGCATCTGAAACAAAATCTAAACGGAAGTCTGCATACAATGGGTGTTGGCAACAGATTCTAATACAGCTAAAGTGAAGCGATCTCGAAGTGTTGCTAAGAAAATGATTTATTGCTTCTTTTCAAAATCAGGGCCTATCACAACTGTCGCGCTTGAAAATAAACGTACGGTTACCGCAGAAACTGAAATTAGAATTTATTATATTGTAAAAACATTGCAAATTATTTATTGTTGGCAAAAAAACAGTAGCTACGCTTCGATTTCTTTTTTAAGTACAGTTTGGATGTCATAATCCACCTTTTGAATTACGATACGAATAGTTAGAGCTCCAACACAAAGAGATATTTTTAATGGCCTCTAGATAAGACGCATTTCCACCTCCAAGTACTACTACCATTGATATGAACTTGTACGTCACCAATTTGAAAATATTGCGAAAACCTATGTGTAGACCTGCAAGGTTACCTGATATTAGTACTTACCAACATAATGAAATCTATAAAAAAAATCTCGTATAATACACCGAGTGGTCTGATTATAACCGACAATATTTTAATGAATGAATTCAGCAAGACAATCCCATAAAACGATGATATATAATAAATCTAAAAAATAATTGCTTATTTTGAATTTAATATTGTCACTGTAAGAATTTTTGACGTTAATATCACCGATATAAAAAAATTAAAGTGTTTGTACTTGCGTTGTAAACGCTGTAGCGGAGACACGTGCAGCGTCAATAAATTGCCACGCGGAAGGCCTACAAACTGGGGCAAGAAATCATGAAAGTTAACATTTCTAATCGGCAGGCTGTCCAGTTTAAGTCAGCGGGTGACTAATTTTGGACGTAATGCTACGCGCGACATATTGGATAGTGTCATGAACTGCACAATTAGAGTCTCGAGTGACGGATTGCATCCACAGCTGCAATATAAGAGCACGAAATTAGAATCATAGCTTTTGTCGACCCAATGCTCTCAGTAAATAGAGGGGGTTTCGAGAGTAAACTGGAGATAGCTCCGAAATCCTTTTAGGATAATAGCAACTGACTGCTAGATTTTAGAGAAAACTACATTGACTGCTTGCAAATAAAAAGGCGAGCAATAAAATTCTCTGGTCGACGTTACACGTCCGGACAACAGTACTCTTTGTGACAGACATGCGACTTCCGGAAGGCGGTATTACAGCTAATGCCTAATAGCTTTTCCAAAAAACAAGAGTGGCAAGCGGCTGCCAGAAGCAATTATCTTCCGCATTGACGCAATTGACTAAAAGCTATATAAGCACGGACAGGGAAACTCGAAATTCCATGTCTACAAGTCGTCTAGCACGTTTCTAGTCATTAACAGAGACTGTCAAAATACAAGAGCTGCTTCAAATTTTAAAAAAACATTACCGGCGCCGGCGGTCAAATTCGAACGGCAGGCGGCTACAAATGCGATTCCAAAGTTTGGCGGGATACTATAAGTCCCATCGTCCGTTCCCCATATACGCCACAGAGCACTCCGTGCGTACCGGCTGCCTTAAATAGAACACATTTCTTGTTGACCCCTTTTTCTACTTTACAGCGTAAATGCGGTTGCGTCCCATTTTCGTCAAGAGTAAATCCTGAGCTATGTGCAAAATGTAACTTTTATTTATTTCTCAGGTAAAGCAGAAATATACAACATTTTAATTTTTTTAAGGCGCTCATAGACATTTGTCTGATATGTGTACTCAAAATATTTATTTTTTAAGTTTTATTCAGGCAAGTGCTAAAGAACAAGGTCCTATAATCCCAAATGAAACAAATTACTACAATTGGTAGCAATGCTATAAAATAGAAAAAAAAAAGAATTCAGTACAAATTAAATAAACATTAGGTAACATATATTAGAGGTTGTCGTACTAGTTATTAAAAATATTAATAGATTGTGCACATACTACATCGCCGACATGTTGTTCCAAGGGTCGAAAATCCTGTTAGGCAAGGAATGTTGTCATGTCCTGGTTTTGAAATTTTTCTTTTGTAATTTAAACTAATTCCCACGCAGTCGATCGTCTATGTTCAAGATATACATATACGAAAGCTCAATTGAAAACAGATTGCGTAGAATTTTCTGCGTGACTATTATATCACCTCACAGTCTTCGGTCGGAAAATGAAAGAAGATTCGTCATAAATAGTCTCTCTTCGTAGGATGGTGCGACTCTTCCAAAAGGGATGTGAGTAGCTTACCTCTGTATCCTCTCGAGATAGATTTTATCGGCAACCACACCAGGACACCAGACCGCATTCGCGTATTCAAGATGAGGTCTCACAAAAGTTTTGTACAGTTTAATAAAAACGGGATCCGACACGCAAGTAAAACACTTCTTTAGCAGAAAAAGGCCTTTGTTAGCACGTTTACATGCCTCTATAACATGACCGGACCACGTACGGTTCTTGTTTATTTGAACACCAAGGTCAGTGTACGAATCGACATTTCTAAGCTCGGTGTTATTAATGCTATAAGAGAGGCACGGATTATTTTTGCCGATATGAAGCATCGCACACTTGTCACTGTTCACAAGCAGTAGCCATTTGTGGCACCACCTTATAATAGAAGTCGTCATTCTGGAGCTGGAGGTGATGCGTAAAAGGATTTGCGTATATTTTTGTGTCATCGGCGAAAAATGACTTTTTTGAAGAGATGTTCAGTGGTAAGTCTGAGATATAAACCAAAAATAACACTGGACTTAAAACCGATCCTTGTGGGACGCCACGAAAGACGTTTTTAGGAGTAGAAAACGAGTCACCTACCCGGACAGTGCCTTCCTCCGAGAAATAGTTTTTGAGTTATATCACCAACAGACAGACAGACAGACAGATAACATTGAGAAAACCTGTTCTTAGTCCTCCACGGACCCTGAAACCTGAAGATCTGAAGAAATCTCGGAAGGTGATTTTTTCGGGATTATAATACTTCCTTCGTCTTTTTGGCGAGGGAAGTTAAAATTAAAAAGCATATAGCAGTTAACAAAAATTACTTAAATTCACCAGAGCTACATGTTTGAAATGTTTGGCTATAACTATAAAAATACAAGTAAAATTGGCACTAAATGCTGCAGTATTAACATAATATTTTTATACCTTATATTTTTATCACACAAAAATGTTTTATATTTATTCCTGCATTTATAGTTAAAACGTTGAGAACTGCCCCAATTTTCTTATTATTTTAGCTTCAGCTTTATTATTACTTAGCAAATGTAAGTTCGAAATATACTAAGGTATAAATAAAAAGATAAGTTTTTTAGAACCGGCATCGATTTTATTGCAGATTTATAAAGAGATTTACACGAGACCTATTTTGGGGATATTTTTAAGCTCTAGCCAATG
Source organism: Agriotes lineatus (assembly GCA_940337035.1). Taxonomy (NCBI): domain Eukaryota; kingdom Metazoa; phylum Arthropoda; class Insecta; order Coleoptera; family Elateridae; genus Agriotes; species Agriotes lineatus. The sequence goes on along the minus strand of OW679197.1, from coordinate 65,908,372 downwards.
ACTGCAGTTCCAGTGATGAACAAAATCTAATATTTTTTCAGAATGGTACTCTCATATTCCATATAATTTTATATACCAATTTGTTGTTACTGTTGTAGTCTTGTCGTTAATATCTCTACTCTTCGAGAAATTTTATTAGTTATTAAGACTGCTTTCTACATTACCGTCGCTCGTTCAGTCAAACTATTCTCTCATAATGTAAACAGCTTGATAACGTTACTTGTATCGTAAATTACTATTCTCTAACCTGTCGAGCTGTCAGAAAATATCTAAAAATCAGATTAACATGTAAAGTAGAGGTAAACAGTTTTTCACTACAGTTTTTCAAAGTTTAAAATAAACAATGCCACTATGATCTATGATATATTTTAATTTCGTTTAAATGAAAAATAAATTTCAAAGTTGTAACACTTTTATAGTTCACCTGTTAAAGAATTATCATCACTATACTGAGAGCCTTTGAAAGACCATAATGAAATTCGTAAAAGGTTTTATACGTTAGATATTTTATAGGTACACATAAAACATATAAAAACAGATATAAAAGTCAACAGTTTTTTTAGGACCGCGATTTCAATGTTACCCAAGCAAATCCAGTTAGTAATTCTTTATTACATTCCGAGAGGATTTCGTTGCTGAATCCTGCAAAACCATTTTTTCATCTTTACAATTTCGACCTAAAGCGCCCGAACTTTAATCTTACTTCGTTACTGCTGAACGACCAATTACACAAAATAGCTGTTCGTGCGTGCCAAAGTAAAAATAAAAAATTAGCATCTTATCGGCAGATCTGCTTGCACCAGCTTTTTGTCCGCCGAAAAAATGGAAAATCTGTTCCAAAACGATTATGATAATGAAGCTAATCCCTCGACCGGGCAGGCCTTTGTACTGGCTTTTTATCACTCTCTCGGCTCCTTATTTCTTAATAAGCCGAAATTAAACCTAACAAAAACTTGGCGAAGCGGCCGAGAATCTGTAAATATTTGCACCTCGAACGAAGCAACCTAGAGCGTTATTGTTTTAGAAGGTGCTGCTTTAAACGGGAATTTAATGGCTTTGTGTAAATTTGTCCTGCGGAATTAGAGGCGCTGACGTTTCAGGTGGGAGCAAGCATTAATAATTCGATTATAGTTGCTTTTCAGAGGTTTATTCCCTTTTAAGACTGATGAGAATGAAAAGATCAGCGAAGATCTATCTGTTTTATTTTGAAATACATTATAAAGTGTGTTTTCAATATATTCCATATGCCATATGCCCATATGAAGGCAGCCATGGAAATATGCAAAAATACCAACTTCATTTTGAATTTTAAGGGAAAATCTGAATAATTCCATTAATGACCGGTTCCCAGAAATGCGAGGTTAAACTTTCGCCTTAATGAACTTCTCGAATTTTAAAAGTTACACAAGCACAAGCTGTTTCCTCCAAACGTTGGCTTTGAGCAACAACACCTGCCTTCTAAAAGAAAATCCATTAGAATAGCACTCATTCAATCAAGACTATCTAAAACCAAAGATAAATAAACGATTCCCTTAGTTTCGAGCCTCGTAAGACATAGTGGCCTTAAGCTCGACAAATGGGTTATAAACACACAATATTTTACTAAAGTAATTGAAATGCAACATTAAAAGCACAACGAGAAAGTTATATACTGCTAATTAAATGCACTTCGTGAAATTGCCTTGATAGGTTTTATATGTTTGGAAATTGTAGAAAATCGATGAAATGGTTCAGGGTACGTCAATTACTTAATTTGCTTCAACGTACTCTTGTACGACGTCAATGCATAATTATTTAAATCGATAAAATAATAGGTAATAAAAATCACTAAGTTTAGTACGCTTGAAGACATAAATTTGTCTCTAATAACGACTGTACAAATTCAAATTCCAAGTCTGAAATATTATTTAAAATAAATGTGTTAAATGTGCTCGATTTTTTAGTGTTTCATGCCTTGCGAAACTACCTTACGTGTAGACACATCTGAAGATTAGATTGACGAAATGTGAAAAGTTGTCAATACAATAAGCAAAGCGTAAGCTATATAACAGTGGTTTTCGAAGGGTGGAAGCACCCAAAATGTAATAAACTAAAAGGTCATCCATCCGATCGTTCATTATTCGGAGCCACATCAATCGCATCGTGTATTAAGATCGTGCAGTACTCCTAGAAGGACTTGTTTAAAGTATGTTTCACTAATAATCGGATTGTAGCAAGTAAGGTGGGTGGTTAAGGTGTTCGTTAGAAATTACACACACGAATAACTATACCACTTTTAATATTCTTTATTTAACGCAACGGATTACAGACATAAAATTAAATGTGCGGATTTGCTACTATACTATTACACGTGTGGATCGAATACGTCTTGTTCATCAGCATACATGTGAGCGTTTGTGGATCTGACACTTGGCTCGTAGAAACACTCACAGTAAATGTTCCACTAAGTATGAGATTAATATTAAACGCATTGAGGATCTGACTCTTTGCGTGTCTGTTTAACCAAAGTGGTTTAACAGGCGAAGACCTGATGTGCAATGATCCCTTAAGCTCCTCACTCTCGTATATATATAATTTTCATACAATTACATAAGATTTCCTATTCTAGTCACAACAATGGCATTGTATCTATTGGACGAAGGGTCGACACACTTTCACTAGCGCGCACAAGGGTTGGAGGTTTATGATGCACCCACTGGACATTCACTCTCGATTTTTGAAGCTGCAGATTTACTGTATTGTTCGTCCACTTTCGCTTCTTATTTAGAAAAGTGTTCGTCAGATTTGAGAATTCCTTTTCGCTTTTGTTTGCAGGAACTCGTGGACGTTTAGAGAGTTTCTCTCTTTTGTATTCCGCAGTACAAATCACTTTTTGGCATCAGGCGTTTTTACCCCTTTTACTCGAAAGTTTTCAAATGGCACTTAGGCTAACTGCTCGCACTTCGATAATTTTTATTGCACGCACTGTTTAATTTTATGGGCGAGTTTCCTCTTCTTGGCAACGATCTTTTATGATTTATTGCTCCCCTACACAAGCATTCGTCATATACTAAGAAAACGCATCCAACATTTTTATGATTAAATGGAGATAAATATATTATACCAAAGCAAATAAGTCGTTAACCCCACACTTTCGACGGGCAAGGAGCCACCTACCCGGTCTAAGGGCAAAGACGACTCATAGAATCACTTCATGGTTAAAACAAGTCACTGGCCTATACTAAAAGAAGGAAGAAGGAAGGAAGTAAAAACAAATATGGAAGCACTTTGAAGCTAATGAATAATTAAGTTAGTTCCTGAATGTGATACAGCTTCCTGTTAATTTTTTAAAGGTTATGTGAAGTTCTTCGGGATGTGATAGATACGATGCATAAAAAATGGCTTATTCTAAGAAGAAAAGCTTATTACTTGAAATTAATCTCTGACTTTTATGAACATGGCAAAATATGCTGACGATGCATAGGAGAGGTAACTACACACACTATAAGAATTTTAGAGGTGTTTTACTGCTATTGATGGCGTAGAAAATCTGTGTCATAGAAGCAAGATTAAGGCAAAAGCTAAAAGTAACTTTACAAGACACCCAAGCGGGATTTAGACCAGAAAGATCAACGAACTACTGGATTATTACTATTAGACAACTATCAATAAAATATGTGTACGAACCGAAAGGTTTACGTATGTACAATCGATCTGGAGAAAATCTTTGACAGAATTTCAAAAATAAAAATGTGACCGCCTCGAATAGTATGGAACACTGAAAATTAAGTGTGCACTGGTTGAGTCTATTCAAACAGATTTAAAACAAATAAAGGAGTAAGGCAAGTCAACATACTTAGCCCTCTACTCTTTATCCTCATCATCATCATCAGGCCTTTTTCGCATAGGTCTTTTCCGTTTGCATTGTTTGTTTCTAATTGATACGGAGTTAGTATTGATGAAATAGAAACCAAAGTAAATTTAATAAATGAATCCTGCTATACAGAAAAAAACCTGCTACTATTATATGCAGACGACCTAATTTTGCTATAGTGAACAGTCAAAGAGAGCTGCGTATAAGTTGGAAATAATATCCTAAAGCAGAGGTCTCCAAAGTACGGCCCGCGTTTAACTCCCAGTTTTAGGAACCGTAATATCGAGCATCGCATCCAATGCTGAACATAATGGAAATGAGAAATAAGTTAAATCTTCTGTCCAGGTATCGCCAACTAGCAATTAATTTGTTTTCCAGTAAAGCAGTTCCGTATGAAGTTTGTAACCAGCACTCCCGTCATGTCATTCGACCGTTCAAAAAAATAAGGTAGCATGTATAAATAAAAGCGCGGGCGGTAAAGTAACTTTGCTGCCCGCAAGCTACTTTACCGCCCGGCACCTTAAGTGTGGTGGCAATTTTTGGCATTAAAAAACCTAAATTTATTCTAAGTGTTTGTTCCATGCAGTTATGCGTAAAACGTTGTACGTACCTCAGGCAGGAAGTAGATTACGCCCTTAGCCAAATAAAGCCCCCCCCCCTCCGTCGGGCCTCAAATTTTGGCTGCGGGCGTAATCTTCCGGCCTTCTATATGCAAATAACTATTACTTATTTAAATGGAAACAAGGAACAAATTAAAATGTAAACATTTTCAAAGATAATTGAATTAGATAACAGACTCAAAAAATATAATGTGGCTTTCGTCTCTAAAAGACTGGGGGGGGGGTTCCTGCCCTAAAAGTGCTGAGTGCGAAAATAAATAAATAAAAGAATATAACATGAAATTTAATGTTTTGAAATTGGAAGCAATTGTAATAGCCTGAGCACTCACAAGCGCTGAAATCTATCTCGAAAACCAGAAACTACAGAGAACTATCTAAGAGCATTGTAAGAAGAAAGAAGAAGCAACGAAGGAAACATTAACCAAAAAAATCAACTATACCGAGCATTATATAAAACCTTTTTCAATAGAGATTTTCAAAATAACCAAAGTAAGAGTTTACAAAGCAGTATCAGTACCCTCACTGCTAGCGAGTCCTGTAAAATAGAAAATCAACAGCTCCTATAGTTTGCACTTATCGTGTTTCAAATAATAATAATAGACCATATATTACGTTTCAAAACAAAGAAATCACAAACTTGCATTATAGATATAGCAATACCGCAAAATACAAATACATATAACGAGAAAATAGAAAATACAAACTTTTAGCACAACGGATACGGAAACAAAAAACAGTATACGCCATCCCGTTTATATTATCAACGCTAATCACACCAAATACATTCATAAAATATTTCAAATAACTTAAACTAAATCCTTTCATACATCAACAAATACACAAATTAGTTTTGCTAAAAACATACAACATAGTCCGATCCTTCTTTCATAACTCTCAATAGTACTTCTTTTTTAACTTAGAATTAGCTCATCAATAGATGAGTAGTAATGAAAATAACAATAATAATGAACAGCATAAATTATACTGGGACCCAAAAATAAGAACAAATGTTACTATAAAAGCTAATAGACCAGATATAGTAGAATATGATAAATTAAATATGCATGCCATTATTGAAGATTTGCTGTACCCCCGAATAACAATCTACAATAAAGATATGCCACTCAAGTTAACAAATACTAAAACTAGCAGCAGAAATTAAAGAAATGTGGAAAGTAAAAACGGTACGAATATAACCACCAAAAATATCAGCAACCAGTATTGTTCCAAAACACTTACAAAACATACTTATTGTAACGGGCTAGTTCGTGTCACCTTGTTATTTAATAAACACCTTGCTAGATTTCAGCCAAACTATATTTCTTCTATTGTAATAATTAGATTAAGACGAATTATGCATTTAAAACGTACGAGTGTCGCGTGTGAGATTGCGCGTGAAAACCAGCTGATATAGTTGTTGAGTGCGGTTATTAATAGAACCAGAGCAAATTGTGCGCGAGCGGAAACGCAGAAGCCAGTGGCGCAGTAATAAGCGACATATGCGTGGGCCTAAGCAAAAAGGGACGCCAAGCAAAGTATTATAAAGTGCCAGCTTAAGGAAGCATCCCCGAGATACCGTAGTTCATAGTAAGAAGCTACTATTCCAGCTGCCATTCGAACTCCAAGAAAGCCGATCGACAGTGCCATCACACGAAGTCTTTGTGAGAAGCTGCCAAAGCCACGGAGCTGATCTCTTAGTCATCTTGCTAAGAAACGGAGTCAAGTTTAGTTACTATAAATACATGTTACGAGTGAATGTACGGCCCGGAATAACCAAAGCCGTAATAAGGAATCAACTGATATTGCAACAAATTGTGCAATAGCTGCAACGAGCCATGACTCGCTCAAAGACTATCTGTCCATAATCGCTGAATTATCACCTGAACAAGGCGCTTGCATCATTCTGTTTACATATAGCTTCAGCTGATTTCAAGCTACTGGAGTCAAGGCCGTGAACTTGTGTGTGGAATTTAAACAGTTAAGGAGTGTATGTAGATTCAGCATTAAGCTCGTGGACTGTTCCTTGCTATTGTTAATAGCGCATATATATACATATTACCATTATGCACCCTTTTTATGTATGTTCCTTTAAGAGAGTATATGAATTTTTATGTTTGGTTTTTATTTCTGGAAGGATTTACATGCATAATTACAGAATTATAGGTGACATCAGGCAGGCCGTAACTCTCTATATTGACATGTCCCTTAGCTGCACTGAAGTAAGCATGAGTCTTGTGCTTCTACGACTGAGTTAACTAGCAAACAAAGGGCACTCCAACCTCACAGTAAAGTAGAGTATAGAACACGGAAAAGCCAAATTACAATATGCACTAAATATAAATCAAGTAATCCCTTTAATTAGTAAATCGGTAGATCTGGAATGACGCTTCTTAAGTGCTGAATAATCAGGACTTGATGTACACCAGTTCTGTTTATTGATAACCTACGAAAAATGATGAAAATAATAATAATAATATAACCAGAACCATGGTGATTAGCATACAAGGTGTAACGTTCCGCACAATGGATGCATTGTGGGCGGAGCCTCAAATTCAACCAATAGGGAATGGGCCCACAAAGTGAACGAATGGTAGTACTGAAGTATATTGTTGAAGACACTGTCTATGTCAAATTCGAGGTTAGGTTTTGCGTCAGTTGGTGTCAGACTGACGAAAAACCTAACCTGCTAACCTCGAATTTGAACATACGATAGCGGCCATGGTTATGCCATGATCGCGGCCATGATGGATTTCCTGACTAGGCCCATTGGGGATTGGTTGACATCTTCCCTCTACTTTCTGAACGACTGCGCAGCTCCGGGAACGTTTCACCTTGTATTCTTTACACCATGACGGGAACGATACAATATAATCAAGTAAAGGCGGCATGGGAAATGGGAATCGGAATGAAAAAAGAAAGGGAAAGACCAAGGATCAAATAGAAAGCTAGAACGGTCTAAGCAAAGAAGTTGGTAAAGGACCGAAGAGAATGGAGAAAATGTATCACCTCTTCACCTGTGGTAGAAAATGAGGATAGGTAAGTAAGTAAGTAGGTAAACCATTAATGGAAAATAATTGGGAGTAGATGTGGATTTTGGATGTTATAAAATACAAAATGAATCGAATACAGCTGAAATCGATAACGAACCAGAATATGGAAAAGTCACGACATCGTATTGAAACCAAGAAGCTTTGTGTTCACAATCTTCATGTATATCTCACAGTGTTGAACAACAGGGGAAACTGACCTCCACAAAATTTATAGTTTAAAAATGACATGCTGGGGGAAGAATGCTAAGCATACCTTGACATACCTTAATGGCTCTAGAGCAGTGATTCCCAAAGTGGGCAATACCGCCCCTTGGGGGGCGGTGAAACGATCCAAGGGGGCGATAGTAGCTTCGGGTGCATTTGGGGGGCGGTGAATAAAAATAAGGGGGCGGTGAAAGCTTAGAGAAGGAAGAGAAGATACGAAGATTTAGAAAAACCGTTCGTACATATTTCATCTGTTGTGTAATATAGTGTAACCTTATTTTCCAAATAAACACACAAAAAACAAGTTACAGATTTATTTATTCCATAAAGACTATTTACCATTATTAAAATTCGTTTTTCTACGACCACCACTAAAAGTAGGCCTTTTAGTGCTAGTTTTTTTCACTAAAAGTGACGTTTTATAATTTAGCATGTTTAAAATGAGATCACCTGTTTACTTACAGCACATGTGTTATAAAGTGAAGTGAGATTATAAAACTACAATTTCGAACTGGAAGTGAGGTTGTAAAGTTATTCTAGTTACTTCTTGCGTTAGAGGTAAAGTGTTTTTTAAATAATTAAAGCGTTATGTAATGTATAAAGTCAGATGTGTACTATTTTAATTACTTTTGATAACTGACTTTGACAGTACTGGCTCCACAAACATTCACCTGTACGTCAAGGCCATCTCTTTATTATGACATAAATTATAACTGTCATAAATGCAAACCTTTGTTAAAACGACATTTATGTATTAATAACAGAACATTTGATGTTGTAGAAAAAATGTTGTATGCAAACTCGTGCTAAAAGTGTTATTGTATATGCCTTCGGCTTCGTTTCATAATTTTCATGTCTCGTGCATAAACATCAACTTTTAGCACTTGTTGCATAAATAGCTATTATTCTTCGTTTCTTTAATTTTACTTTATCACACCCTTTAACACACCATCCAGAAAGTAAATACCATTATAATAAAGGGTTTCTATTACGTATTCAAATTTGCTTTTACTCAAAACACAGGTTAGAAATTCGAAAAAAAAATCGGCTATTTTAAAAATATCATTTTCGCTAGCAATAATAATTTATTCCAAATTTCTATATGATATATTTTATTATAACATTTCATAATTGACTTAGTTATTCCGATTGTCAGCTAATGCAAATTAAAATCTAAGTTCTGATGTTACCAAACAACTATCCCAACTAAATCAACTTATATGCTCGCACCTTTTTAATAAACTACTCACAATTTAACAGTAATTGTATCTAGTGTATCATTCATTAAACAATTCTCAAATGTTTATGTTGTACTTTTAATGTATAAATTCCCCCTTGTAATTTTTAATTGCTAATTAATTTATTCTTTCAAAATAGTTTCCTACCTAGAAATACTCTTATAGATAATTATCAGTACTACAATATCTTTCTGTTTGTTCGCTTAAAGAATATAGATATCCAGGGGGCGTTGAGTAATTTTTTTTCTGAAAAGGGGGCGGTAGGCCAAATAAGTTTGGGAACCACTGCTCTAGAGGAATAGGAAGCTCACCCACATGATATGCTAATCTCATCACAAAGACAACAAATATATCTTTGACAGAGGTATGACGATGACAGATGACAGAGACCAATGGCAGTATTAGTTACCAATTCAATAGTGATCTTCGTTATGGGCGACCGATTCTAAAGGGAGAGAAGCCAATTTAAGTTCAAATTTTAGTACAAATGTTACCAAAAGCTCTTTATGTGTGTAAATCACAGTATAGATGAGAAAGAACAAACTATTCTGCTCAACAAATATTCTGGACCATTTGCTTATATTGGAGCAATTTAAAAAAATATTTTCCGAGAGGACAGTTATAGGATTTTGGTAACCTTTCAGGATTGTATCGCTATAAAAAGCATTTCTTTTCATAAGTTGGTTTAAATAACACCATTAATAAAATATTATCATTTGAAAATTTTGAACTTCGCTCAAATGTGGATAGCACGTTACATACAAAGTATGCCAAATCGTTGCCAAAAATGTTTAAACGTTTCGAGGAGACTCAAAACACTATTAAATTTCGTCTTTTTTGTTCCTCCTATTATTTTTGCGAAACATAGTTTTGTTATCATCTTGTTAATATTTGAAGACAGTGCAGTTAAATATGCTTAATATGAGTATACTATAAAACAAAAACTTTTATATATATTTTTTATGACATAATGTAACAAATACAATTTTTATGGGTGGTTCAGCTCATTTCTTCAGCAGTATATTTGGAAATCAAATTGCGACATAACTAGGCAAATCCTAATATGCAATATCAAAGAGTAACGATAAACAAGAAGGAAGTATAAATAAAAAACACTTATCAGCCAAAACATCTCGGAATAATACGAAGAACTAAGCTTAACACCAATAGGAATAGATATCATTCGTTGGAGAAACTTGCAATAAAAAACACATAAAGGAACAACTTACTATTCTATGGCAAGCAATCTTAGAACTACTACATAACTACAAAAACCTTTCTTGTTTTTTCGTCCTCTGTCAAATTAAGAGAAAATGCCCTTTCACAGGGGCCAGGACCACCAAAGGTATTGGTATGGTGACCGGAGGGCCAACACCTTGCCAGCTGACTTTTTTCCTAATACTTACTACAGAAAGAGAAGAACCAGAAGATGAAGTTTAAAATTATAACCAGAAAGATAAGCGATATAAATATTGATTATTTACTTGAAGAGCTGACAATCATACAGGGTGACCTAAAATTTTGTAAGGACATGGGCTTAACCACCAATTTCTGGGTCTAAAATAAATGGATGGTTTCATTAAGCATGCATTCTCCTGAACAGTTTTTAAAATCATTTGCATATGCCATATAGCAATAAAACGCTTGCATCGATTTATATTGTATTAGGTATGGCACTCCATATTGGTACAAGTCGTATTTTGAGAATACATTGGTTACTGTCAGTGGATATTATTATATGCAATTTTTTTTAAAGAACTTTGAGATAAAATATGGCTTAATTTGGATATAGATAAGTTCAGTAAGATTCTCTTATATTGGACCCAGAAGTCTTGTCTAACCGTGTTCATATATTTTTAAGGACACTCGGTCAGATTCCATATCAAATTTATTAAAGTCTACTATTATACCCGTTATTTAGTACTGAATTTCAAGGCGCCAATATGCCATTTCTGCGTAGCAATATACAGTAGATATGCGAAAGTATAGCATCGTTTTGAATTTGGATATAAAATCGAAGATGGTCAATGTGAATGTGCTGCTTGTAGTGTCATCCTACTCTTTAGAGCTAGACTTCAAAACCATAAAATAAATTCTGAACATCCATAAGTAATTCACTCATTCGCCAGTAAAGCCTATCAAAATAAATAAATCTAATCAAGTACCTTTTCAGTAATATAACTCACCCGAAGGCAATAACACCAAGAATAGGGTGGTTATAACTTCGACTACAATTTCTAATCGGAAGTAGCTCTTTGTTGTCACTGCTTGCAGATTACAAAGACGACTCGCGGAAGTTATCCAATAATGAAGGCCATAAAAGTTGAAATCAACTAATAAAGTATAAAGTGACAGGCAATAATCATATCTTGAATAGCAGCTCGTAGCGCGCCAGTAAAATTTGATTAACGCCATTATCGAGTTGCACTCGAATTTGTGGTTCATAATTTCAGCCGCTCGACAGAAGCTGCCGTAAAATTACTTTAATGCTCCTAGATGCATTTAAAATAAATTTCCCGATGTACATCCAGTATTTATGGGAGTAAACAACCGGAGCGGGCCTTCTGCAACATTAAATACTATAAATAACTAATCTGAGCGTCGGCCAGAGGATAAAGGTTTCGAAGGACATCCATAAACCAACATCTCGTGCGCTATTTGGAATCTGCACCAATGGAACGAGTCTAGCTGGAAAAACAAGGTTGAGAACCGAGTCGGAAAGTTCGCTTAGGAAACAGAAAAGTGGACGGCGCGTTACTGAAGCGGACAGTTCTAGATCGCCATTTGCAGAGGGATATATTGCAACGAGCAACGCTTCGCCAAATTAAAAACTACTATACAAGGAATTTGCTGATGTATCTTGAATACAAGTGAGCGTTTTAACGAAATCTACATGCTTCAGTATCCCCATCGCGACATCGTCCTATATTCAACTAATTTAAATTTTGTCAGACCATCAAGACTGTTTATTAACACTTTTATCTTGTCAATATAAATTTTAAAATAAAAGCAAAAATTACATATTTATGAATTTATTGTTCGCTGGAATTCTCATGCATTGTATGGGCCAGGCAACGTAGGGGATGGAATATATTTCTAAAACGATGAAAGATACATAAATAGTGTTTATATAAACATTTAGGTGGTGGGTGTGCGCACATTACTAAAATAATTTTGATTATTCAGGGTGGCCCAAAAAGGCGTGGCAAATCAAACTTACTTTATTTAGGTACCTAGCTTAAAAGTTTTGCATTAAAATACTAATTATTTTGATATAAGTTATATGGGCCAACTGTTTTGGAGATATTAACTATTTTATTATTTAGGAAAAGCGGGGAGAATGTTTAACGCCCTAAGACCCACGTTCCTGGAAAAGACAGGGATTCCAAAGGAAGTCTACCAGAAAGTTGTCATACCATCTATAGTATATTGCAGTGAATCCTGGACGTCATCAAAATATAACATAAGCAAAATCGTAGCTACTAAAATGAGATTTCTGGGAAGAATAAAAGGGATCTCAAGAAAAGACAGAGTAAGAAACCAGACAGTAATATCAGAGCCAAATATAAAACCGATAGGAACAGTTATTGGTGAAAGACAACTGAGTTAGCTAGGATACATACATAGGATGAAGGAAGAAAGACAAACAAGGGAAGTGTACAAAACAAGAGGGCAGGAAAAGAATAAAATAGGACGCCCACAACTCAGATGGGAAGACCAAGTGCGTCAAGAATCGTAAAAATGAAGAATTCCGTGAAGTGAGACAAGAAGATGACCACACGATAGAAAGTTTTGGAAAAGGAAGATACGTGAAATGTCATAGAAAATAGATACCTACATTGTAATAAATTGTATTACATTTTCAGTCCAACACCTAACGGTACATTGCACTTACTGATTATAATAATAAAAAACTATTTTACGCAAGAAAATGCTGAACCTCAGGCGGCTGCTGTAACACAAAACAATTGAATGAAGAAAAACGTTATCAAAATTTGTTTGCGAATTACCTTTATAGTGTAAAATGGTGGATGTGAGTATTAATGATATACAGGGTGCTCAACAGTTGCAAATTTAATAATTTCGATTTGTTTTTAATTGAACACCTTATTTTTATATATTTTTGAAAAGCCCTTTGAGTGAGCTTTCTTTTGATATGTTATTTCATACCAATAAATTTAACTGTTTTTAGACTTACGTATTATAGTATAAAAACAATTTAAGCCTGTTATGATGCTTTATTTCAAGGGATTACAAATGATAATTTAAACACTTGAGCTCACGAAACAAAGCATACAACTAGATTTTTTAAAAATACAAACCCATTCATTGTTGATACAAGAAAAATTAACACGAAAAAACGAGATATGCAGTATTAAATTAATTCCAGAATCAAATAAAATCAAATTTACAAAAAATCGAAGAAAAAGATCAAACTCCTATACATAATTACGTTAAAAGTTCAAATATTTCTTCTTCCGTTCTCTGGGTATTAAAGCTATACAGAGAGCTCATAATTTGCAAATATAATTATTTAGATTTGTTGAAATAGAACACCCTGTATATCTCTGTATTTTTAAAGTGTACCTTTAGTGAGATTTTTTTGATATTTTATTTCGTAAGTAGCCTAAATTCAATCGCTTTCCAGATTTGATTTTTTGGTTTTTTTTTGGTGTTTGTTATTTCCGGTTTTATCAGTGGCTGGATTTTTATTGTCTAAACCTGGTTCGTTGTTGTGCTCGAAGAGTTGCAAGTGTGTAAATTCGCATTATAATGGAGTTTCTTTGTTATCTCTTAAAATAAAGTATTTTGAAAGGCTTAAATCGTATTTCACGCTGAAACATGCATATATGAAAAGTAGTTGAATTTAAGGATATGAAGCACCTATCAAAAGAAATCTTATTAAAAGTACTTTCCAAAAATCTGAAATGATTAAATTTGCAGATGTTGAGCGCCCTGTATAGCATTACTACTTGCAGCCACTATTTTACACTATAAAGAGAATTCACGAAAGAGATAATTTTTTGCTAACGTTTTCCTTGATTCGGTTGTTTTCTGTTACTTATAGCAGCCGCTTAAAGTTCAGCAGTTTTTTGCATAAAATCGTTAATATCTCCAAAATAATTGACGTTAAATCCATACAACTTGATATCAAAATGATTAGTATTTTAATGCAAAACTTCTAAGCTGCCTTATATACAGAAAATTCCATTTTAAATATGTAAGTTTGATACGCCACACTTTTTGGGCCACCCTGCATAATCAAAACTATTTTAGTAATGTCAACCACCTACGCACCTACAACTCTTGTATAAGCGATATTTATAAAACTCTCATAGTTTTAAAGATATTTTTGGCTTCTCCATCATTGTCGAACCAGTATATTTAATTTTACCATTTTCACTAATTAATACTGTTCTTTAGAAAAACACCATTGAGTATACCCCAGAAGAGATTTTTTCCATAGCAGATTAATAGAGTAATCTCCACCACAATCCGGTTCTTATTTATAAACACGAAACCGTTCAAGAAGAACCGAAGAACAACATTCAAAGAATTTTATATATAATATTGCTTGTGAATGGGGTAAATACTATATGGGTGAAACATCAAGGCCTTTAAAAGTTAAGGTTAAAGAACAAAATAATGTAATTAACATTAAGCTTAGGATAACAACCACAAAATACATTGGCATAACACAAATATTTTATCTAAGAATCGTTATCAACTAGACGTAACATTAAAGAAACTGCGCATATTTTACTGACCAAAGACGTATGCGTTTCCACACATTCAGTTGATTTAACTAATAGGTAATTATCCGTTCTTAAAGATCTGATCAAGTGGTCGGCTTTCAGTTAAAAGTTGTTTACTGTTAGTTATAATTAGTTAGTTGTTGATAACGGGAGCAGATTTTCCTTCCGAAACGTTCCTATTCTAATATTTTTCACTTTGTAGCGTGGCGAAAGAGAAGTATGAATATTAGAAGAAATTATTTTATCTACTAGCAACATGATATTGTACATTTTCGTCATAAAAACAAAATATGAAAAGCTACTCATAACCCCCAAGGGACTTGTCAAATTATTTCTCCCTCAAACTCATGGTAACAATGCAACTACAATTAACGTCTTAGCAACCATACAATGAGGCAATCCTTGATGTTACATATACTAATTTTAAATGTCATTATGACATTTTGAAATTTCATACTATTTTTACGAATATGCTAGTAGATAAAATACTGTATGCACCACGGAGATATTCATGTTCTTTACCTTCGATTGACTTACAGACCTCGGGCCAGAGCCCTCGGTCTTTAACACATGTCAACCTCAGGGAAAAAACATATTCATATCTCCCTTAATGCATAAATATCTATTGTTTCACTTTCACATGGGATCAATTGCACATTTTGAAATATCATTTTTGGGTGCAATTGGGCTAATTCAATTAATAAATTCAAAAACGAAGTTTATGTTTTAATTAAAATATAATAAAATAAATTGGTAATATTCAGAAAACCATGATTTTTTCTTGAAATCTGAAAGTAGACCCTAGGTTCTAAATGGCAAAGATTTAGTGCAACGTTTTTCCTGTTTAAACCAACCGTGTATTTTACGTTTCCAAGATCCCTATTCCAAGAACAGTTAAATTGGAGACCTTGCACACATTCTTAGACTTATTATGGTTTCTTTAGATTTAATACAACAAATGTTCGTCTTTTTCGGATTTTCATATTTAATATAATGTCTCTTGTCTAGTTTTCAAATTTCATGATATCATCTATTCCAAAATGGTATTATAAGAAAAAATGGTCGAATAACAACCCTAAGCTCTTATATAATTATTTCTACCTTGTCTAAATCTATCTTAATTGCTTGATCGCAAATGCCTTTAAATAGTACGGTTTGAGTTTTTCTTAATTATTATAATTACTATTATGATCGTATACGATCATAACAGTAACATCATATTTTAAAATTTAAATAAACTTATACCAAGTGACTTGAGAAGTAACAATTTCCACTAATGTTGATACGTTAAATTCCTTGCCTCTAATCTTGGATTTTGAGGTGTACCTATACAAAATTGTTTATAGAAGAATTTTGAATAGGCTTAATGTTATCCTAAATGATTTCGTCTTACTATATTCTTTAATTAATCAAAATTCATAAGCATGATAGGATTTCTTAGAAATAAAACATGAAAAAAAGGTTGAAACATGCAGTATAACAACTTATAAAACGTTAATAAAGCATTTGTTTAGATTGTACTTATATACATAATAAAAAATGGTAATATATTTATTTTAGTTTATAATTTCATAAAAAAACTTTTTAATTGAACAATTTCGACTTCTACTCCAATGTTTCGATTCCATGACTGGAAAAACTATTATAAAATTTATGTATAACGTGCATGTTTAACACAATTGTTAAATTATTATCACAGCTCTAAAAACTCAACTACAAACATCAGGTAACTGCCAACTTGTTTACAGGGAAATAATTAAATTGATGTATTCCAGCGAAAGAAAAGCGTCGCTACGAAAAACTGCAACGAGCAATGGTTTCTTTGGATTTACGAATCCGCCATTTTTATGGCATTATAGAGACTTAAAATTTTATGGCTACTTTATGAGCTACAATCTTTACGAGAGTTCAACAATATTTAGTAAGTGTATTCAGGAACGGAATGTTGAGATCTTTAAATCGAAATTTGATTAATACACCATGTGACAGTAAAACGAGTGAGTTGAAGGCTATCGCTTACTATAAAAAAAAGTTTTGAAAACTCTTGCCTTACAGTATCAGTGTCTAGCGGAAAATGTTAGAATAAAACGTTAAAAACAGAAAATTTTCGGCAATTTTTAATTTCAGTAGTGATATCTTCAATTTACAAACATTCAAACAATTAAATTTCAACATATCATAATTAATAATGTATTGTATTCTTTCAAGAACTGTCAACGACAGTTTACATATCACGACAATGGGAAACAATCTAACTTCCTTAATTTTGATTACGCTCTGACAGCCTAAAAGATATTTATCTTTCTTTCAAGAAAAACCTAATTTTAATAGAATTTAGGACAACATTATGTCTGCGTTGGTAGGTAAATAGATAACTTAATGTTATAGCACATTTGTCTGTCAACGATCTTGTTTTGTAGACATTTACGTTTTCTAGTTTTCTTACAAACAAACGGTTAACAGCATCACATCTTTCAGTCTATGCAAATTGCTGTAATCACGTGTAGGAAAAAGGGTTATTCTAACTGTCTAATTTATTGAACGCTAAAGCACAATTTATAATAATTAAGGTAGCAACCGGTATTTAAAAAAATAACGGGATTCCGGCACGATCTCTCGACTGCAGATAAATAAATTACCTAATATTCGAATCTGCAAAAAGTCGAATGCTAAACAAGAACACACGCAGGAGATTAATAACCACACCGCAGGAAGTTACCGTAAGGATTAAGTAGCGCACTCTAATTATAATATTCATGCTCATAAACTTCCTTTTCAATTTTAGCTTGAGTCAGTTTGTTTCTCTTTTAGGCAAAAAATTAATTTGATGATATTAATTAGCATTGCTGCTGCCATTTATCATCCAATGTAATTGTATTATTTTTAATTTGAAGCTATGAAGGATGTTGACAGCCTTTATTGTCGATTCTACCGTTTAAAGTTGTTAAGGTTATTCACCAGAGAGTAACACTATTCGATCGCAGACGCAAATGAATATGCTGGAAATATAGATTTTCCAGAGATAAATTTGTGAAGGAAGGACAGCGGGCAATTAATCATAGAGCCAATTTATGGAGTGTTTCGTATAGTGGCTTAGTGCTTTCCCACCAAATTTAAGAAGTTGCCAAGACAGTCATGCAACTAACATCCTCATCATAATTTTCCATAAATTTATTACTATGCATTTGACAGAAGCATTAATTCTGTCTCAAGTTTTTGCTCTACAGAAAGATGAAATTGTGAATAAGGAACCTGCAACAAATAAGATTGTTAGATTATTAGCACTGCTGTTGAATAACAACATACTACTGTTCCTACAGCATCATATTATGTACTTCGGATGCTACGTACTAATCACATTTTCATATAACAAAATTCCTAAGCGAAACATCAAATCGTGCAGTTTGTTAATTTACGTTTCTATGGAAGTTACTTGTTGCATATTTTATTTTGTAATTAGTAAACCTCCATCAATTGTTTATCAGTTTAATGTGCTTTGTGTATTTTCCGGATTTATACTCTATTTGTATATTTGCCAAGGATAGTAAGCAGATAAGCGCACTGTTATAAGCACGCTATCTGGGGGTTAGGGAATCTTTTCTTATAATTGAGTGCCTCGTCGCATGACGAAATCAGCGAATTATTTTATTAGATAGTTATTGAATGCTAGGTTTAAATAGGGATTTTGCAGTTACTATAGAACCACGTGTACTCTTTGTTCATGAAATATGTTATAACTATCTATATAATAATAATAATAATTATTAGGACGTAAAATATCTACAGTTGCATTTAGTTGCATTTGTACTAATATTCTTCAAATTTACAATAGTATCTTCGTGAGCTTCTATTTTCGACTGGTTAATCGTTTTTATTAAATCATTGGTATTTAAACTTATTTATGGTTTAACATTTTATTTGACCTGTGAATATTTTCTTGCGTTCTTAAGGCTGTTGGTTGCCTACCTAGTATAGAACCCGTTTAACGCACTCTGGTTCGTTTGGGTTTGACACGGTGGAAGGAATTTTCATTCCGCTTTTCGGAGATTAGCTTTGTCCAGCATGGTCAGAGATGTGTCGTGTGTACATTGGGGCCAATTAATGAAGTTACCATGCAACTCCTTGGGTGAGATATTCGTTTCGTGCCGACTTGAGACGATATTTACAGGACAGTTACGGCTAATTGGATAGTAGCTAAGAGAATTTTATTTTAGTCCGCGTAAGCTTGTTGCATGAATTATGAATTAGTATAAGCAGAGCTCTGGTAAGAGGTTATTTCCCTTGTAGACTTGTCGTCTAATCTTGCTATTCGCTGTAGCCTTTTTTTAGGCTTTCATGGCGGAGTCTGAAAGTGCTAATTGGGATGTCCTAATTTTGCAGAACCGATTTCGAGGTTAACTACTAGAGTTTATTGCTGCGGAAGATCATGGCGGCACTCTGGCTAATTTCAAGGGAGCCAATCCAGCATGGATGACTAGATTTAGACGAGGAAATCTGGATATTCATTAGAGCGGTTTTATTTGAAACACTAGTGATTTGTCGTCACAAGTGTTCAGATGTAAACGTGCCACATAGAATCACTTGGCGTCGTTTAATTTAGTTTATCACCTTTTAAGGTAAGACGAACCCTACCCCATACTCCCGAGTTTAGTTTGTGGCATTTTTCTGTTTAGGAACGGTTAAAAATAGATCCTTGACGGTAAGTTTCATTTTCTTGGTTAATTTGTGCCCGCTATAGTAGAACCAATAATGTTTGCTGCCAAGGGTACTTCTGGTTTAAATAGATTCTTGCCGCGCTGACATTTATACCGTTTTTAATGTTACGATATTGACCCTTAAAAATAGAAATAGGAGCAATACTAAAAACTATTAATCTAAAAGCTAACATTAGTAGGTATTTTAACAGCCGAAAAACATTATTTTATTTGTTAATAATTGTGTGAACTGATTGTATGTACTATCTGTCCCAGGATTCTTTCTCCTGACGTCATCTGTAGATGAAGTAATCAAAGAAATAGTTGTCTAGCACTTTTACATTTGTTGCCGTTTGATAGACAAAGAAAACAACAGTAATTGATTTCTGTTATCGCGCCCATTGAGTTACGACGTGTGTCCAATAGGGCCGGCAGTAAATACGAGTGAAACAGAAATAATACAGCACTATCTGTGTCAAATTATTCCGATTGTTTATTTTCTGGTTTGAAGTGCATTTTTGCAGTTTCCCTGTTCTTTCCAGAGCTACTACTACTTGCGTTTTTCGTATCAGGTATGCAGTCGGCTTCGTAAATTTCATGATTAGGTTATGTACGTTTGTGTTTTCAGCCTTTGTTTTGGATTTCCGGAGAGTAATACCTGGCAAACATGTAAATTCTCAGGTGCAAGTAATGGTTCTTTCGCTTTTAGAATACTTTGAAGCAGAAAAAGTAAATGGTGGGCCGCTGTTACCACTAACTGCAGTTCGTGAAGTAAGTAAAGTTGTTCATAGTGCGTTATATTAAATAAATCTAAATTTTAGAGAGTAGAAAATGCATTAAAAATCAGTAAATCAAGTGTTACAACGATTAAGCAGCAAAGTAAAAAAATCCTATTTTGTCTAGTCCAGGAATATCAAGACCGAGGTGTAAATATAATGCACTTCAATAATTATTAAATTTTATTATTGTGACGACTTAACCTCACTTTTATGTGTTGACTTTGACAATTGACCGGAATTTCAATGATTATAGTTGCTAAATTACCAACTCGGTAGTTAATCTTAAGTCATACACATCCGCGTGTGACGTCAGGAGGAAGAATCCTGGGACAGATAGTATGTAGTAATATTTAGAGGTCGAGATTCTGTAGCCATGCGGATTATTGCCAGTTTTAGATTGAACTTATCCATTTTCTCTGTTCGGATGCCCCAAATTCCTTTACAAGTTTTTTTCTCTATATTTTGCTATCAATCGTCCTTTACTTCAATTTTGTTTCTATACTCAACATCATTTATTATCTTAAATTGAATTATTATACTGTTGTGATACACTAAGAGTAATTGAAAGATAAAAATATAAAACTAACAGTATTTCTCCACCTTTCCTGACCTTTCTTCCATTCTCCACCCCTCCTTTCTCTCACCCATCCCGAGTTTCCCGTTCTTGGCTGAAGAGGGACGGAAGGTCCCTATAGCAGCCCGCCCCCAGTTGGGGGAATTGAAATAACCCTTACCTTTGACCTTTTTGATTTAAAGAACAGTAGGAGTTATTGACAGGATAGATGCAGTTCGAGGGTTGACGGGACCATCATCGTTGTTACTGTTTGAGGAATAAGCTGTAGGCGTTGCAGACTGTCGACATCGGAAGCTGTTGTTGGTTGGATTTTTACAGTGAAAGCTAGAGAAGGTTTAAGGTTTGTGGAAAAAATTTATAAAAGCTATTTGAATAACAATCAGTAAAAGAAAGTGTAAAAATAAACTTAATACAGTACTTACGTAGGTGAATTGATTGATATGTGTTTCAATGTAAAGTATAATTGTCAATACCTGGTTTGAAAAGGTGTAAAAGTCAAGTTGACATTAAATGTCATTTAGTAGTCAAAGATTTTAAAAATACAATTGAAAATTCAATTAACAGATTACTAGATTGGCGAACCACCCTGATAAGAGTACTCAGTTAAAATAATTATTCAAAATACGTAATTGGTTTGAAAATTTAAATAAGGGCTATCTAAAAGTAAAGCTATTATATAAATAGTAGCTGTTCAAATGTGGTGCATTGTTGTCACTACAATACATATAAATTTTCTTTCAAATACGTTTATATTTTCTGCATCTTTTCCAGGATTCCTTACTTTTTTCTGCAAATGTTAGTTTCTAATCAATGTTTAAATCTTATTTGCTGATGTTCTCCTTATTTAGCACTGCTCTATTTCCATAATATGTATCTTAGATCCAATTTGTATACTTGCATTAGTCTTCCCACCGTTTTATCTGTGTACCTAACCAATTTATTTTTGTAGCTTTTACAAGAATCTACTTAGAAATTTTGGTGTTTTGCTCATCTATCTCCAACCTTCGTTTACATGTCGTCATTTCCGTTCATTTTTACCTTATCAAACTGTTCCGTTCATTACTACCAGATCACTCGCACTTGCAATGATCTATAGTAAGTACACATTAAATATTTCAATTGCTAGTTGTAGCTCGTACCGTGTTTTCCAACATGATATTAAACACCACTGCAGACAAGGCATACTCTTATTGAACCCTGGTGTTAATTTGATATTCATAGAGGAGGTCCTTCAATGTTTATACTTTCGATATTTTAAGTTTTAATGATTTAACTTTAATAAGTAGAAATCTTGAACGAACTAGTATAAAAATGCAAAAGTGGAAAAATATACTAACGGTTTTTCAAGATAATGATAAAAACTTTTGAATAGTGTTAGTTTGGGAACCATTATTTAGTGAAATCTATGGTCATTCTTATAATCAAAATTAAAATAGACATTTGACTACTATTTCAAAAATTATGCAATACAAAGAAGTAACTCTTATTTATAAAAAGTACAATAGACCTAGAACATTTTTGGTTTTTTACACAATTACCCTGTATCTGTTGGGTCCCATTTTTGTCGAGGGTAAAGCCTGCACTATGTGCAAATTACTAATTTTTGTCCATTCCTCAGTTGAAGCAAAAATAAACAAAATTTTATTTCTTAAAGGTGGTCACCCTGTATATATTTGACCAACATTTTCGCGGTTTCATTCCATGTAGACATATAATCCTCATGCAAAGTATCGTCTTCCTCCAACAAATAATTTCCGAGTTATACCTGCAACAGACAGATAAACAGACAGCCGGAATCGAGAAGGTCTGTTTTTCGCAGTCCTAAAACGTCAAAATCTGAAGAATAATTTTTCGCTATTACAATACTTTCTTTGTCTTTTAGACGAGGGAAATAAAAACGAAGCACTTACATTTTCAAGTTTAATTAATATTTAAAAGTTCAGCACGTACAAAAACTCGTGATTAGCGCCTGCTCTAGATTTCATTAACCTGAGTCAGCACTTCTTCAAAGTGTGGAAGTTACGACCCTATCAAAATTCCCAGCAGCCTAAGCATAAATTTCAAAAAATGCGGCAGTAAAAATCATGTGCTTAGCCAAGTTTACAGTGCCTTAAGCTTGTTTGCGGCATTTACGTTCAATAAATATAATTTCATTTGTTCGCCGGTGAAGCGATCAGAAATAGCAAAAACTTTACTCGACTTTTTGGTAGAACTTCGGCACTTTAGGAGAGTCTACATGAAACGCGACTGTAGATCTAGAAAAAATACGCAATGCTAAAGCAGAAAAGTTTCGGTAAGACTTAGTTTCTTTCCTACAAGTTTCGCGTTTTAAGTTCGCCTTATTTATTTAAAACTCAAGAGCGTATCAATATCTGCAGAGGCACCAGCGAATTTTGCAAGAAATAAAGAAAATACGAGCCCGGTTGCCATCTGAATATCGATGTATTTCGCTGCATAAAGTTCGGAACATGCAGAACAAGTACTAACTCCAGCGTTTTAGCCTGTTTTGTTTCAATGTAAAGAATTTCCTAGTCGAGGGATATTTTATAGGGCGGCAAGAGTGGCGCTGACGCCTAGGAAGGCGCCAGAATGCAGCACCTTCCCTTTGTTCTGGGGAGCTATCATCCCTCGCCCTGTTTGCGGATTTTGCAGACGTAATTAGATTCGAATAAAATAGATCCCGATTTTTCATTTTTCGGTTCCGGCTCGTAAACGGAGCTAATAAAGTTTTTTACAGCCGATGTCGTATTATCCGTAATCAAATTAGACGCCTGGGGCAGATTCATCACAATATTTGCGTAATAAACTCGGGGCTCCTGGAAAACTTCAATGCTTTCGTCTAGTTTTATTAGTTTTTCTCGGTGTGGCT
The DNA here is from genome assembly GCA_940337035.1 of Agriotes lineatus. Taxonomy (NCBI): domain Eukaryota; kingdom Metazoa; phylum Arthropoda; class Insecta; order Coleoptera; family Elateridae; genus Agriotes; species Agriotes lineatus. The sequence goes on along the minus strand of OW679197.1, from coordinate 65,884,735 downwards.
TGAATGAATGGTAGAATAAGGTCAGTGTTGATAGATGTACCTAGAAACTTAGAATGCTGCCTTCAAACGTCAAACGCATACTGAAAACAGATCTCAGTAATCTACTTCTAATAATTGTGCTAATGTGATAAAAAAGTGAATTTTTGTTTTCTACTGGTTTTTAAGTCTTTGTTAATCGTGCAATAATCAATGTATTTATTTTTTTTCTATAAATAAAAAAGAATTTCAGTTTCAGTATTGACAGTTCTGGCTATTTTGAGAACAATAAATAACATAGTCGCAGAAACTTATACGTAAGAAGTCTGGTGTAATACACGCACACAACTTCATTTTCCAGTGAACTTATAATTAGCCAAAAATTTGATTTTTAATTTTCAAGCATGTCAAAAAAAAATCAGAAATTAGAAATTCTACAAAAACTGTACAAAATAGAGTTACTTCAATTCAAAAATGTAATAATATACCAGTTGTTCTATTTTATTATGTAAAGTTAGAGCCGTTTTTGAAAAAATCGAAATCAACTGAAATATAACAAAGTAAACACCGTACTTCCGGTTATGGATTTTTTTTTCAAAAGCTTGTTGTCGCATCTAGATAGTACACAAAACTTATAGTCTGTTCTACAAAAAAGACCGCCTTCTAGCAACTTTATTATTTATTTTAGACCCAATAAACGTTATACAAATCAAATAACACATAAAAACCTACATTTTAACACAATCAAAAAAATTTTATCTTCAATTGTTTCAGAGTGGTGACGTCACATGCAATTTCTTTAAATGACACTGTATATATTTTTTGACATTTTCTGGTAGAGGTTTTTTTTCTCTTTTCAACAATATAAATATTTCATGCACTTGCATAAGAAAATTTTCGTAAAAAATTACAAAAACTTTTTCACAGTGGGAGGCCATGATACAAAACTATAAACAAAAGCGTAACTCAGAAAAACAAAACAAATAGTAGACAAACGCTTTAACTGTCAGATTTCATAATAATCTAAAGTGTTTTCTTGTATTATACTCTTGTGCTTTCATATTCAAATCAAAATATGGCCAGGTTTACTAACAATGAAATGGTTGACATGTTGCAAGTATTCTTTGAATGCAGGAAAAATAGTGCGTAAGCTTTACGTATTTATCAAACACGGTATCCCGATAGACAGGCTCCTTCCCGGCGAAAATTTAGTAAATTAGAAGAAACGTTAAGGAATACGAGTTCCCTAAAGAAAATAAAGAGAGACCGGATATTTTGTAAAGTGTAGAGCAAGATGCAAATACTTCAACACGGGAAATTGCACATAATCTTCAGGTGTCATGTAGTACAGTACATCACATTAAAAAAAACATGATTTTAAACCATTTAGTGCATAATTTAGAAGCAAATGACCCTCCACATCGAATTGAATTTTGTAATTACTTTGTAAACAGATAGCAAGAGGATCCTAATTTTTACAGAAAAATATTATGGTCTGACGAATGCACAATTTCCAATAACGGCTTATTTAATAGAAATCATCATATTGGAGTACAGAAAATCCCAGAAATATTCGAGAAAATCGCTTTTAAAAGAGATTTAGCGTTAATGTATAGTGTGGGATTTTAAACGGAAGGTTGTTAGGACCTTACTTTATTGACGAAACTCTAAATTCAGTTAGATACAACCAGTTTCTACAAAACCACTTACAGGAATATTTGGAACAATTGCCTCTTGCAGAATTTAATAACGTCATTTTTTAACAAGATGGTGCGTCTGTCCATAATTCTCTTATTTCCTAAACGAAAATTTTGGACAGAATTGGATTGGCACAAATGGACCAGTTCAGTGGCCAGCTAGGTCCCCAGACTTAACTGCCCTTGATTTCTTTTTGTGGGGACACCTTAAAGACCTTGTTTTCGTTACACTACCAGAAAATATTGATGATCTCAGAGTAAGGATTAGAAATGCTTGCCAAAGCATTCCTCAAGATATGCTTATAAACGCTGCAAGAAGTGTTAATAGACGATGTCAAATTTGTATTGTCAATAATGGTTTACATATCGAGCATTTGTTATAAATGGTTATTTTTTTGTGTTCCCTTTTGTAAATGAATATTGTTTTGTTTTTCTGAGTTACACTTTTGTTTATAGTTTTGTGGCCTCCCACCGATAAAAAAGTTTTTTAATTTTTCTCGAAAATTTTCTTATGTAAGTGCATAAAATATTTATATTGTTGAAAAGAGAAAAAAACCTCTATCAGAAAATGAAAAAAAAACTGTCATTTAAAAAAATTGCATGTGACGTCACCACTCTGAAATAAATGAAGATAAACAAATTTTGATAGTGTTAAAATGTAGGTTTTTATGTACCATTTGATTTGATATAACGGGTGTTCATAAACAGTCGTCATCCCAGTTGCCTTAAAAAACAAAATGTTATGTCTTTGATTAATTCGTACAACACAATGAAACGTCATTGAGTACTGTCATAGCACATTTTTTCTCAATTTTAATAGACATACGTTTCTGAAGTCAAAACCTACTGGGATGACGACTGTTTATGAACACCCGTTAGGTTTATTGGGTCTAAAATAAATAATAAAGTAGCTAGAAGGCGGGGCCTTTTTGTAGAACAGACTGTATATGAAGTTTCAACGTCACACCTCTTTTCGTTTTTGAGATTATTCTGTTCACGCACAGACTGACAGACAGACCACAATGAACAAAAACAAGTTTTTTGGGTTCAGGGGACTCTAAAACGTGAATATCTGTTAAAAACTCAATTTCGATTTTTTGGGGTGAATCCAATACTTCCTTTATTGCAAAAGGAAGTAAAAAGGCAACTAGATGTATCTCTTTTAATCACTGTGTTACTTTTCTAAATTTTAAGAAGCTGGCATTGTTACGGCTTACATGCAAGCAAATATAATAAAATTACAACAACAAAAAAACACTAAACTGTAAAAGTTGCTAAATGGGACCGGATAAGAATTGTGAAATTCCTGTACAAAGTCTAGTCCAACAAAATATTACTAAGTTATTTATCGACTTCTTACAATAGTAGGGAAGTAAAATTATTGTTTCGTCTCTACCTAGTATAAAAGAGAGTAGGACTGCAGACTTTGAAAAAGACAATTTCTTCCCCTGCCAATTTTAGTGGCTCTTTTTTTTAAGAAAATGAAGAGTGATGATTTGGACTATGTGTCGACCTCTTCTTGATGATATATTTTTCGTTTACTGACCAAAATTAGCACCAGAAATAATATTTTAAAATTTCATAAATTTCGTTATTATTATCATTCTACAGACCCATCTGGACCGGACGTCCCTCACCTTATGCCTTCAATCATCTCACTTCTGTGCTTTCTTCATCCAGTTCTGGATTTTTAGTATTTCCGCTCATTCTCCTCTATGTTATTCGTTCATCTCTATCTTAGCCGTCCTCTTATCCTCTTTCCTTCTAGTTGCTCTTGGCCTATTTTCTATGGTATTCTGCTGACATGTATTCATTCTACATGTACAGCTCATTTCGGTCTTAGTAATTTCCCAAATTGTACTATAATTGCCCATTTATATAGTTGTTTCAGCTCAAAGTCGTATCGCATTCTCCATTCTTCTCTTGTATTGGTCCAAAGATTCTTCTTAAAATTGCTCTTTCGAATCGTAATAGTGATTCTTTGTCCTCTTTTGTCGTCGCCCATATCTGAAACCTATTTTTTACTACCTTGTTAGAACTTTGCATATCTTCATATGGTTACTCTTGTTGTTTCTGATGCTCTAAAGATCGGTAATAGTGCGAAAATTATACTAGTCCTAGCAGATGGATAATAAAAGGCTTAAGTTGTTAGAGAACGCCAAGTGCTTGGTGTGACTTTAGATGCCACCTCGAGCATGTTGCAAAAAAGCCTGCATTCTGAACCTGCAGCAAGATTTTACGTAATATATGGAGGGTGACATCCAAAATGCTACATTGGCTTTGTGCAAGATGTATTATTATCACAATAACGTACGCAGCCTTGATACGGTGGCAGCATAAACAGAAAGCATAGCAAATAGCAGCTGGTTAAACAAAGTACAAAGAATGGACTAAGTTGGTGCAACAGGCGCAACGTCAACAACTCCGAGAGCCACCTTAGAAGTATTACTAAACCTTCCCCCATTACATGGAGTAGAGGGGTAGATGCAGAGGGGAAACTGGGGGTGTATCGGTTGAAAACACGTGAGTATCATCATTATTATGGGTACTCAGGGTATCCTACATAAATCTTTAATCGTATACGTGAAAACTTCAACTGCAAATCAAGTCTGATAAACTAAAGACAATCTTTTCAATTCCAAAAACCGTTTGAACAGCGGACAGATTGGAATAAAGAGTAAGTCTCAACCGAACCGACAGAAAAAACCTGGTATATAAATGGATCAAAAACCGTTAATGGAAACACAGGCTGGGTACCTATAGCACGAGACCAGGCAATGCGATACGAATAAACGGGCGCAGAAATGCTACGGAAGTAGGAGAAAACCTCTGTCGTCAAACGAGTTCAAATCATAACTGGTATATGGATGCCACAAGCAACTGCCATCTGTTATGGGTACCAAGGCTCTACGAAAGCAAAGGCAACGAAAAAGCTGACAAATTAACAAAATCCGCCAGTAAGTACTACACAACTGATAGGATCGGAGCTCATTTACGGTGTAACACTGTCAGAGAACAAACTTGAGGCTAGCTATGAGAAGATCATTGCAAACTTTGGAATAAATGCCCTGGTCCAAGGCACTTCAGAAACTTCATTGGGGAACCTTAAAAAAAAGTGACGCAAGAACTTCTAAAATGCAGAAGCCAAAAAAGACAAACAATAAAAATACTCACTGGACCCTGTTGTATAAACAAACACATGCACATAATAACGGTGTCAATAAACACAGTAGCCTGTACTACTGTTTGACAAAAACAATAATCGCACCCGAAATGATAATTAATATCTTTATAGATATAATTCTGGGTTTGCTTGAGGAAAACCAGAATATTTCTGTAAGACTTGGAAACGCTAGATAGCACAATAGGTCTTCTACATAGTCCGCAGTGCAGAAAGTAAAAAACCAACCAGAGGCAGTACAGAAATAAAGTTTTTTTGTTGGTTTTTTTTTATGTATTTCTATACATTTAATACACCGACGTGCTTATGGAAGAACTGTTGGTGTGAGAAGATCGTATGCGAAATCGTTTTTCAATTGACCTCTTCGTCTCTAGCTGACAATTTTTTAATGATGTTAGTATTTGTCAAAATGTACCACAGGAAAAACGAACATGTAAAACTAGAATTAAAGGTCCAATGTGTAAATGTAATTGTTGACCGATAGATTAGGAATCAGTACATAAGGATCTTGGATAACAGTAGAGCTGCGTTAGTTCTTAGTGGATTTTAAAATGATCTAAATGGTAATACATATTTTAGTGTGAGAGAGGTGACTTGAGCTTATCTTATGTGACATTGTAGTTTTAACGTTTGCATGAAGCCGATAGTTGGAAGGAGAATCATTAGTCGCGGCTGTCATAAAAAAGCGTGGCTAATAGCTGTTACGGGAAAATAAATATCTATTTAATTCGAGCTTTAACTATTTTGCGGTATATTTGAATTGACCAGACTGTGTTTCTCATTTTGACCGGCTGTTCCGGTTTGGTGCTTTGGATTTATAACCTCACTCCCAAGGAGGTTTTCTTACTCATTAATTAAATCAGGGTCAAAAACTGACGTAAAAAATTACAGAGGAATTTCTCTGCTATCAGCAATCCCGAAAGTGTTAGAATCTATTATCACTAGCGAAATTTTCTCAAGTTTTAAACACCTCATAGCAAAGGAACAACATGGATTCTTCAAGGGTCGTTCAACTGCTACCAATCTTGCAGTCTACCAAGATTTCCTAGTTAACAATGTAGAAATGGGTAGCCAAATTGATGTTGTAGATACTGACTTATCCAAGGCTTTTGACAGTGTCTGTCACACCTTACTAATCAAAAAGCTGGAAGAAATAGGAATAGTGGGTAACTATTTGCAGTGGATAACATCATATTTGGAGAACCGTGTTCAACGTGTTGTTATTGGTAGTGCTGTGTCACGTGCAATTAACGTCAGTTCGGGTGTTGCGCAGGGCTCACATATTGGTCCAGTTTTATTCGTGCTATTTATAAATGATGTGCTCTCTGTATTTACTAACTGCCCCTGTCTACTATATGTCGATGACCTTAAGTTTTACTATGTTATCCAGTCTTATAGGGATTGTCTAATTGTGCAGTCTGAATTGAACAAGTTAATAAGTTACTGTAATGAAAACTTTTTAAATTTAGATGCAACAAAATGTAAAGTAATGAGGTTCTACAGATGCCAAATCATATTACTTATAACTATCATATTGATAATACTGTTTTAAAGTGCGAGTCGACTATTTCAGATTTAGGGGTCATTTTTGATAAAAATTTAACTTTTACGTATCATGTTGATAATATTGTCATAAAAGGTTTCAGAATGCTGGGTTTTATCAAGAGAAACACTAAGCATGTAACTAATATTCAGGCCTTAAAAACGCTTTACAACTGTTTAGTGCGCAGTGTTCTCAAATATAATAGTGTTATATGGGCACCCAGTTACTCCAATCATGTTAATAAGATTGAAAGGGTACAATCTAAATATGTTAAATATCTATGATTTAAGCTGAAATTTCCTGTAGAAAATATTGCTCATCCAATAAGATTGTTATTGGTAAGGTATGTTAGTCTGGATGTTAAACAAAAACATGCATTATTGTATTTTTTTACAAATTAGTAAATGGAATCTTTGACTGTGAGGAGTTACTAGCCCGAATGTCCTTACGCGTTTGTCCGAGGCATAATCGAAGAACATTGCTTTTTCACGAAAAATTCCACCGTACCAATTACGGGGTCAATTCTATTTCTGATCGGGCTGCTCACAACTACAACAATCATTTCAGCGAGTTGGACATCTTTGCAGTTAGTTACAGTGTCTTGAAAAGCCGGCTGACTTCAGTTTTGAAATAAATTTATCTTATTGATGTTGTTTATCTTATTTATCTATATTTCTTTATTGTTATCTTGTCTTGTCTAATTTATGTAATTGTTAGTGTTATATTTTTGGTCGGTGCCATTTGGGGTGTACTTTTATGTGTAAATAAATAAATAAATAATTGCTTCTTGCTGGTTTTACCGTGATCTACCGCGGACGTTTGTTGCATGCTGAGGCCCAAAGATCCTCTGAGCGCCGCGAAGAGGCCGCTATTTGGTCGTACACGTAGCTATTATACCAATTTGCAATGTTGTGAATTGTGCTACCGTTTATTTCGTTTCACTTTATCAAGATATTATTTCTGATTTTCTAAGTCCTTAATATTTCCTCAAACGTAACTTTTGGCCGATATAAGATTTCTAACTTTGTTTTGCCTTGGTACGCTGAGTTTTTCGTTGTGTCGTTGCACTGATGAGCCAATTCTTTTAAAGAGTAGCCTTACGGTCTCATCAAAGCTTTACTTTCTATGCTAGTTACTGTACTTATACATTTATTTTATGTGTTTACGATGCTGCTGACCCCTTTAAGCTGTGAAATCTGTGATAGTAGTTATAATAGTTTGGCTTTTAGGCACACCCTGCTTAATGCACGTTTTAAGGTTGTTAAAGCTAATGTATTTTATTGATATATTGTTGACCATTATACATTTTACTATATACATATGTGTTACAATTACTGAATCTGATTTATGACTTGGTCATTTATATTGCATTTCAGATTATTGTGATTTGACTAAGATTTCAGTTTATGAGTGCTCGTATGCTTCCATTAAAGACTTATTGGCCCCCTTTTTGTACTGATTAATAAAGTTAAGCTATTTTAACGAACTCATGCCGTCCGCACTGTTAGCTGGTCGGCCCTCAAACGAGCCCATGTAGTCGCAGTGGCTTGAATTTGGAAAAAAAATTGTATCACAAAGCACAGTCGCTGAAAGTTTATACGAAAGAATCTTTGAATGCTAAACAGGCAACCAGCCAGCAAACTATGTACTTTGTTACTATATTTTTCCATGATATTAGCACGATTACTCTAGCCTGACGTGGTAGAAAACAGGAATACCTCAAAAAAGAATAATATTTACTGCGAAAATCGTTTACTTAAGTAGTGTCCTATGCAAAAGAGTTGCTATGAAGACAATGGAATAGGATACGGTCCTTATAGTTTCTTATTCTATCCTTTACAGTCAACATTCAGATGTTTTTTTTTATTGACAATAATGTTAGTTTACAATCTACTTAACAAAAGTATTCAGTAAATGTGATGCTAGGGGAGGCAGTGAAAGGAGAAGTCTTCCATTGATGACACTCCCTAGGACTACCATTTACGGGAGGTTGGTGAGGTCTTCAGGCCATGTTTTCTTCAGTCTTCGTACTGGTGGATGATAAGTGGAAAGCTGGTGAATGAGTGGATTGCTGTGTCCATCTAACTTCTGGTGGTAATTCATCGCAAATCTTTTGATTTCATCGACAACGAATGGGACGTCTAGGTCTTGGTGGATTGTTTGGTTCGTTACAAACCAGGGCGCGTCAACAATTGCGCGGAGCGTTTTTGACTGAAATTGTTGCAGAGTTTTTATTCTGGTTGGTTTGGCACACCCCCAAAGTTGTATGCCAAATGTCCAAATTGGTTTCAGCATCGTTTTGTAGAGTAACAGCTTGTTTCGAATCGATAGCTTTGAATGTCTACCAAGGAGCCAGTACATTTCACGGTATTTAAGGTTTAACTGTTTGCGCTTAGTCTGTATGTGTTTATTCCACGTGAGTCGCTGAGCAAGATGCAGTCCCAAGTATTTTACGTCGGTAGAAATTTTATGTGCTACAGCCATGCATAAATAACCACTAAAAAATTAGAAACAAACTAGCAGTCCAGTGAGACAAATGTCTCATTTAATAAAACAAAAAAGACCGTTTTGCAAATAGAACGCGTATTCACCACACGTACCGTTGCGGCCAACTCAAAGTGCACGGCAGATTTTTAGCTTGTAATACGATATTCTAATCATAGACGTCGAGTTTTGACGTTTACGTTTGTCATCAACTGTCATAGAACTGAAAACTCGAAAAATTCCCAGACATTTGTCAGAAGCAGAGAAAATGCGAGCTATCACAAAACTGGAAGAGAACTGGTCGCTGAGTTGAGTCACAACAGATTTGCATGTGAGCAAGAGCTGCACTTTCAAAATTAAAAATCGTTGGCAGCAGAGACGGTAATTATTTACTTTAGCTTGAAACGCTTAAATTGCAACTTTTGTAAGTGGTTTTGCACTATTCCTATGGTTTACGGCCTGCTGAACTCGAATCTGTTGTCGGAAGAGGCAAACAATGTATATTTTCAGCAAGTAAATACCAAACTAAAATGTACCTTAACTAACACAATTGACACTTCCAGCAATAGCTACGTTGCCAACTGTCGTTAAAATACCCTAGACGGAGTGACGCAGCCCCAACGAGTATAAAAGTATAGAGGCCTCTAGTAAATACTTTAGCTAACATGCAGTATCGTAGACTACTTCTGTCTCATGCCCAGGAGCTATTTTAGGTTAGCTGCAGTTTAAGATTTGTGTGTACTTAGTACCCACTAAAAGGTTGTGGTCTACTATACTAGAGTTTTCCCTCATTCTATCTATTTATTTTAAGTCAATGAGTGCCGCCCCTGGTGTTTTTCGAGCTTTGGTAACATATTCGAGCTACAATCTGCGTTGCGTGCGCATCGAAATAAAATGACGTTTTTATGTTATTTCGCCGGTGATTTTCGTGTTTTTCGGAATTTCTGATGGATTTTTGTAAGTTTTGTATTTAAAAACACCTTTCCGCCGACTTCTCTGTACTTACTTTTTGTTCTGTATGGCTTTTTTCTAAAGGGATTTTAAAAATAAACGGCTTTAGCGTTTCATGCTAAACTAAACTGTTACCTCAACGACCTTTGGAACACAACTTTTTTTTCAGGTGAAAAGATATTTCAATCATTTACCAATTGACGATTAAGGGTGTGTAGACCACAAAATTCAAGATTTGAGGAGCAATATTATGTTCAACCCTTAAGGAGTAGTGGACGATTCTCTGTAAACGTATGGGGATGGATCAATGCTCACGGATCTGGGGCATGCTATAGAATTAATGGTCGACTGAATGCTGAAAATTATCGCAACATTTTGCAAAATGTGATGCTACCATCTGTAAGAGAGGTCTTTCCTAATCAATTTACTTTTCAACAGGCGAGATATTACCTAATTAATTAATTTTGTTTATGTTAGCGTAATTGATAACATTATTTTCACAGGATAACTGTCCTGTGCATACAGCAGGGGTTGTTCATTGATGGTTTGATGAGAATAATATCAATTTATTACCATGACCTGCAAGAAGTCCGGACTTGAATCCCATCGAAAATGTTTGGGGCTATTTAACTAAAAAAATGTATACCAGGGATTTTGTACCAAACAAAACCGATGAATTATGGGAAAGAGTAAGAAATGTTTAGAAGGAACTGAGAGAAGGATACAATATGGAAACATTGGTCAACTCTATGCGAAACAAACTGCAAAGCGTAGTAGCAATTGAATACTGATACATATGTATTAAATACATATTATTATATAGTTTGCTTACTTCTGAAACTTTGCTAAAATACAAACATTAAAAAAGTAATACCTATTCTTATAACCACAAGCAACGCCACTGGAGAAACCCCCATTTAATAAGCCGAAAAATCGCAAAAATAACCATAGTAACAAAAAACCGTGCACTTTGAGGTGTCCGTAACTGTACGTATATAACGTCATTGTTGGTAGCAAACTACCAGTCGCATTCGCCTTGATTAAATTTGCCTAGAATCTAACCTAAAAAGTTAGGATTAGGATAATTAAGATAATAATTAGTATTAGAGACTGAAATTCGGTTCCTGACCTGACATGACCATTCCAAACATATAACTTTAATAACTTTTTTCTCTATCTCTTACGTTTTGGCTGCTGAAACAGCGTCCCGGACGGACCAGCGTCCCGGACGGGCGGAAATCACGTGATTTCTCGAAAACCGGATGTGTAACGTGACTGAAATTCGGTTCCTGACCTGACATGACCATTCCAAACATATAACTTTCATAACTTTTTTCTCTATCTCTTACGGTTTGGCTGCTGAAACAGCGTCCCGGACAGACAAGTCTATTAGATAAAGGATATTGTAATACCCACAATTTATAAGTTTTTAGGGGAAATACAATAATTGTAGTACTGTATGAATTAATACCCACAACAATCGATTTTCACTTTAATAGTCATCATACGTGTCACACACTGGAATAATGTATCCAAAAAGGTTGTGTATGTGTAGGTTTAAATCAAATATCTATCCTTATAGGAAGGAACTTAAAAATCCACTTTCAGTGTATAAATACAAAACGATTAGTAACATTTGAAAAGCAATTAGATGGAAAAAATGATTATTGAACTTTAAAGTAGAAAAGGTAGTATTTGTGTGCATACGAGTTTTGCATTTTATTGTACACTCACATTTTATTCTGAAGTATGAGTCACAATTGTAAGAATTCTTACGTATCGATTTGGTTTGGAATTCCGGCTCCATGTTTCAATTCTTCGAAGATATCAGGAATAAACTAAATATTTGATTGAATGAATATCAGCAAATACATTTAACATAATATTAAAATACAAAGAGTTATCCTTGGATGTGCCAGGAAAGCTCGCGACAATATAAAAGAACTTTAGACTGTGTAGATTCTCTTTACATCTCAGATATTACATTTTTACGGCAGAAATGCTTCGTCGAAGTACAGTAGAGTAAACAAGGCCTGTTTGCATTGTTTGTAAGTCGTGCGTGCTGCAGCATGGAGATGTGCGTATTACACTAAGAAAATAAAAGAAGCGCTTCTGAATGGTAAACGGTAGATATTTATTTAATAACTGATAGAAGTAAATCGCTCTATGCAAAATCACTATCAATTCCCATTGTTACTGTATGCAGATTAACTAAGACATAAAAATGTCTTAATGATTATCAAACAATAGGCATCAATTGTTGAAATTATTCATTGTAGCCATGACCATCAGCAGCGAGTAGTAAATGTCAAGATAAAAAAACAAGATAGGGCACTTTCTAACTATAAGTAGGCTTGTAGGAGTTTAATCTTTAATTCACAGAATGGTCCATATGTTCTGAAAGCTTGGAAAGTGCACAGAACTACCTTAAACTAAAAAATGTAGCCGCTTTCCAGAATACAATAAACCCCATGCGATCAATCAGAGATGACAGCAACATCCAATTATATATTGTTGAACGTACATAATATTATTACCAGCTCGTTTAAGTCACATTAGCATTTGTTTGCAAGTGGGGTTTATCTACTTGGAGCAAACGGTTTTGCAGGCTGCACAGCAATTATTTGCGCTGAAACAGGTTCAGCTCCAGCGCGTATAAAGCCACGGAATTAAACCGAAAGGACGACAATAAGACAGTTATTATTTAATTACACTGAACTAAATGCTGGAATAGCAGGTTGGTGACTGTTCCTAGCTTCTCGCATATTCGAAGATCCCTTAAATATACACCTGCTTCCTTGTATAATTCCCGAGGACCTTTACTTTCGAAGAGCTTTCTTTACTGAATTAATATTTTGTTAACTAGACAAAAATGCTGTAATTTAAAATTAGTAGGAGATAAATTCTAATATATGACATGTTTAAAGTGTTGCTGGATTCTTGTCATGTAAAACAAAGCAAGTAGATCTTTTTGAAACACCTCAAAAATAAACAATTTTTAAATCGTATGTAAGTTGTCTTCAGATCAGTTTAATTAAAGCTTCTACAAGTTGTAACTATTATGTCTAAACCATAAAAATCGCCTTCAAAGTGTTTTTCCTATTATATATAGTAACAGTTTTTAAATCCTATCTGTAGTTTGCACTACTTCGAAAAATTATTATTTGTACTATAACAGCCTCTATGTACTAATAAAAGGTTATTTCAAGTTTATGTATTGTTATTAGCTAGTGCTACTAATGTTATATAAAATATTCAAGGCGTAACCAACTTACAAAAGAATCATACTATGCAACTCTTAACAAAAGATCACAGTAATTGATTTTCCCGAGAAGAAACCTATAGGGAGTTTCTGTTGCATTTAATAGAGTGAACCAAAAAAGGTCGTAAGCACTGGGGAGTAAGTGCAATCATGCAGCTGTAAAAATTGAGAGCAATAAGTAAAGCGACAAAAAGTGTTTCTCAGAAACTAATTGCTACATTCCGCATCCACATAATTAGCTAATGAACAGGTAATGTTGATTTCATGGCAGCTGCAAATCGTATCTGTTTTTCTGTTGCGGTAAACGAGAGCTTTTTTCGATTGCATTAATGTTGATCTTAACGCACTTTTTGATAATAAGAGTAAACGTACAAACATTTCTAGAACATGTAAATAGAAAATTAAATGATTGGAAACTAGGAATGTATATGAGTTTTAACACACAAAACAGCAATTGGTTGCATTTCTTATAAAAGCAGAAGTGTTAAAACTCATAGTTACCAACGACAGGAATTAGATGTTTGCAGTATATTAATGAAAGGATTGTTAGCAGGCCCAAGAAACGCTGAAAAATAAGTAATACTAGGGGGTAGAGTCAAATGAAAACGTTGTTAAACAAAATTTATTAAAGTAATGTCAAACACAAGTATGTAATTTTTGACGTATTCTCCATTACGTAGTCTACAAGTACTCCACCGTTTTATAAGCGTTTGAACACAAAAAAGATCTTTTTTTTCAAATTCCAACTTTTCATATCAAAGAAAGACGAAATTTGTAATATCTTGACGAATGTCGACATTCGCGGTTCTAGGGCCTTACAACAAACAGTTCAATCTCTCAAAAAATGTGAACATCACTGACTGTTCATAGCCTGGGAAGTCTGGGAAACTAACTAGTTAAAAGTTTAACAAAGTCCGATGGCTTAGACAATGAAAAGTACTGTAAAAAAAGTTTGCTAAATTGGCCTTTCTTTTTCACTATAGTCGGTCCAGTAAACATAAAAACACAAAGTGGCCTTTGATTTCCAAAATTTAATGAGTGTACTTCCAAAATTCACCTTTTTCTAGGAATGTACAGTCGTGTGCAAATAAATCTGGAACAGTGTTTTTTTACATGCAGATTCAATTACGAATTTGAAGAATATTTCCATGGATTTCCTCTTATCAGAGAGAGTTACAGGTTTCACTACCTGTTAAAGTTTAATGTAACTCTTTCTGTTAGCAGGAAATCCATGGAGATATTCTTCAATTCTTAACTGAATCTGCATGTGAAAAAAACACTGTCCCAGATTTATTTGCACACGACTGTACTTACAAAAAGTTACTAAAACAAATAGGTCGAGGGTGTGACATTTACTACCCATTTGTCATAAATAATTAACAACTTTTTTTAAGGATATTATACAAATACTGTGTTGGATACTATTGACGTAGCGTTTACTAATCTAGCACCTTTATTACATTTTATTAAACTTCAGGTTAGAATTTCTAGAAAAATATCTACTTTGACACTAACAATGAGAATATTAAACGTCGTTTTTAAATTCAAATATGCCAGTATGCAGCCGTGCAAACCTTTGAAAAATAAAATACAGAATCCCTAGTAGAAAAATTATATGCACATGCCAATTTAAAAAAAATTAAATGTTTTGGTGTTTAATGAATGCCCTATACATCGGCAATCGCATTAGCGTTACTATGGTTGTTCATAGCAATTTGTGCTTCAATGCGTTTGGAATATCAAATTAGTTTTGTTACTTTATTTCGTATTTTATTTATTTATAGGAGAGTAACAGCAATACGCTCTACTAGCTGGAATCTATGAGCGGTGATGGGCTTGTTGTTGACAAGTGTCCCTAAATACTTAAAATGATCCACTTGTGGAAAGATTATATGAGAAGAGAGTTTCCCTCGTTCCAAACCCTGCCCGAAACCCGAATTGCGTGTCACTTATCTCTTCCTCACATTTTTAATATTCCTGTATGAATCACCCTTAGAAGTAACATCAAAACACAATTGGCTTTGACCCACTTTGAATCTATATTCAATAATAGCAGAAAATTCAAAAGCTACATATGAATAAGTATCCGCATTATCAATAATAAAAAATGCTCTCTTCAGACTACAAAGAAAGACGTCAAAATAGTATGAATGACATATGAAGGTTAGTTTAGGTAATATTTACAAATTCAAAATGGGTAAAACGTTATAAGTATTAATTAACATATTAAACTACATTCTGGTGAAAATAATGCTGATTTAATGCACCATAAGCCAAAAGTAAAACATCATGGTGACGTGATTAACGTTAAAAAACCAGATAAAATTTTGAAAATCTGGAGAAGTTAAACGTGCATTGACCAAGAAAATACAGAAGTGATAAATCTGAAATCAATGACAGGGAACACTGTGTTTGGCAATCTGGAAATTGTGTAAAAGAGAGTGCGTAGAACGTTGCAATTGTTGTTTATAATAGTATATTATAGTATGAGTGGATAACAAGGTCTTTAAAACACGCGCGAATTTTCGAGCACGACGGCGTAGCCGGAGTGCTCGAAATAGAGCAAGTGTTTTAAAGACCAGTTATCCACGAATACGTTACGCTATTTTTTAGTATACCTCCAATACTGGAAATAAATTACGCACTAAAAACTTAGAAATAATTTTTGTCGTGATAAATCGAGAGGGCATAATAATATTGCTACTATAGTTACGAGAATTATTTACGTTTTTGTCGCGTCCATGTCCGTTGTTGCATTCAGTCGTTTCCTTGACAACCTTTAAAGCTCGGCGAGCTTTAATCGCCTGTATTCGCACGCTCAGGCGTGCTTTAAATGGCGATTGTGATGCAGGTATAATAAAAACGTTATTTATATCCTCTTGACTTGTTAAACGGTCATTACTGTCGTCTGAACTGACTCGGTAAATGAGTCTTTACAGGTCAGGTGCCTGTAAAGTGTTACTGTCGTCTGAACTGACCTGTAAAAGAGTCTTTAAAGGCCAGATGCCAGTAAAATGCTGCCATCGCGACTTTACAAGCACCTTGTTCTCTAATAATCACATCCTTCATAATCACTGATTTTAATTTTTAAGAAGTTCTCTCTCCTACGTCGCTCTGCCTGCAAATTATCCGGCTCGCCCATAAACGCTAATTTACTAAACTTGCCACGTAAATAACTATTATTTCCAATTTCGTGTATGGCTGTAAGCAGTTTTAACTTGTAACCAGCTCGTAACTTATGATATCTGTAGAAAATGAAGATATTCCTAAAGACATTACGATTGTGAACGAGCAAGTTATTTTAGCGTATGTTCAGGAGTTATAGCAGTCTTTTGTGTCTTCTTTTATGTGAAGTTGGAGGCTTGCTTGCTGTTGAATTGAGTGACAAACGTCACTTTGAAGTTTGGCACACAATTTAACAGGCCGTGGTCTTTCGGACACTTTTTGCGGCCTGCGGCCGTAAAGAGGTAACTTACATAGTAGTCTTTTAATTTACAACCATATATGTAATGTTAACATTACTGACCTCATTTGAGTGCGGGAAGTCATACATTTCTGCCCGCTACTTCCCGCACTCGAGTGCGGGAAGTGAGTGCGGGAAGTACATTACATATATGGTTGTAAATGAAATAGTATACAAACCTCGACAGGAAGTTTCCTTAGTCTCGAGATAATAGCTGATTTTGACGCTTCGCTTCTCAATCAGCTAACTAATCTCTCGACAGTAATGAAACACTTCCCATCTCGGTCTGTAATGTACTATTGCAATCTAGAACAAAACAGACTTTTACGTTCAGCAATTTTTGATTAAAAAAGAGGTCACAATGTAGACAAAATTTTCTTTGAGTTTCCGCTAATGTGGAGCTGTGCAATTTTCGAAAAAACGTTGTTTGATACTCGATTGCGAAATTTTTTTGCATTCTCGAATGTTTTTTTGCCCGCGATGCTCGCCAGAAAAACTCATTTTCGAATGCAAAAGTAGCATTTCGCAATTTTCGGCATAGATACATAAATGATTGATATCATTCATGTAGGTACTTTAAGATATAATTAATATTTAAAACATTTGACCGCTTTTGAACTTGTAAGTATTACCTAACCTAACTGTTATATATAATTCGTTATATTTAGATACATTTTCATATTGTACCAGCCTGAATATGGTAATGTTAAATTTTCAATCGTTATTAAATATATTTCTAGAAGTGGGTCAAAGCAAATTGTGTTTGGCTTTTATTATTCTACTAGTGAGTCACCCGAACTACGCTTTGGTTCGCTAATTTATGAGAGATTCATTAATATAAATTTAAAAAAAAAGAATGCATCGGCCGGGAATCGCACCTAGGCCGCCCGCGTGGCAGGCGAGCATTCTACCCCTGGACCAACCTGGCTTGTTTAAATAATGCGCTACTATAATGATATATCAACATACAGAATCACCCAAGCTAATAGCACACAGCGACAGCAGCTGTCGCACCGCAGCCCAAAGCGACAGCGCTTCGCTCCCCTGCTTAGAGGATTTATTTAAATTAAAACTTGTTCGTACTTTTTTGTAAATAAAAACCGACCTACGATCTAAGTCTAAAAGTTAACAAACTTTTAAGCCATCATACAACTTAATCGGTCCAGTATCTTCGCAGGAGATAGCGAACAAAGATACAAACATACAAAAGAAAGAGAGCAACGATTTTATGTTATAGGATAACCCACAAGGATGGACTAGTTAATTCACACTGTTAGAAGAATTTTAACGATTTCGCTTTTAGTGAATTTAATTATTTAGGACAATATAATATTGTACAAAGGTTTCTATACATATTGCTGTTGATACCCGTTAATAAAAATTAAATTAATATTTGATATTTTATTGCATTTGCGAGAACAGATACCCTTGCACCTACAATTATTTTGGTAACTACATTTTGCATAAAATTAAATATTACATCATCATACAGGTTGTGGGTTTATAGAAGTAATCAATAACAAAATTATTTAAAGTAAAAAAACTTTGTTTTATTACTGACTCTTTCAAACACCCATTTTCGTCAGCTTAATTACCATTATAGAGCACAACATTACAATAAAATTACGCGACTTATAATTTGAATGACACAGAATAACCGATAACCTTCTGAAATCTGCAACTACGCGCCGCTGTGTCCCAAGTGACTGCAAGATGGCCGCTGCTGGAACTCGAACAACCAAATTCCTTCGAAGAAGTGTATAAATTGCATCAACCAGGAAAAATCACGCACTAAGTTTGAATTAAAACACCGTTCGCAAATGACAGCTGTTAATTTACAGGTAAGTAAATGTTTCAAAGCAAATTATAACAAACATCAGGTCAAAACAAACAACTTAACCTCTAAAACAAACAACAAAGAGGCGAGGTTACCTCGACGAGTAAAAATTATGAAGTCCCTGGTTCTTTTTATACCTACAGAAAAACAAAAGGCTAATGCTTAAATCTAAAGCCATTAATTGGCTGAAACTGACATCACTTATAAGAGTAATTGCAACGCTTGAAACGAAATAAACAAAATCTTATCCCTAAATTATAAAACTGCTTAAGCTAATTATAAAAAAACCTTACATCTAAAAGCAAAACTAATTACACCACTTACAGCGCATATCGGTGCCCGAATTTCATTTAGATCCGTTCTGGTCACATGTTGAACTGTTTTTAGCATACATGAGGCTTGGCCCCATACAAAACCCAGATGTTCTATCTGAAAGATGGTTCCACAACCCTATTGCACGTTTGGGGATGTTATCTATAAGGGGGAAATTTTACTAACGAAGATCTGAAATCACGGAGTCCAACAGCTCTGCTAGTGCATGAAAGCCCCAATATGTCCAATCGCACCTCCTGCAAGCATGTACCTACTTTATACTGTGTACAGACTTCTATGAAACATATTTGGTGCAATAATTTGGTTCGTAACTGTTCTAATTTCACTGGTAACTTTAGTACATTGAATTTTTTCTGCTTGCAGGCCCCCAATTTTGAAACACACATACTCTTCAGCTACGTCCCTTGAATTCTGCAGTTGCGGTCCCAATTTTGTATTATCGGCGACCACAGCTTCCATCCGACCTCAGACCAGTTCCGTTAGGAGCTCCACCGCACATTAGAGGCCCAATCTGCTTCGCCAGTGCACCGATTGTATGATTTATGGTCTTCGGATCCGGTTTTACACGCACTTTAATCGTAACTACACTGCATGTCTTATTTTTTTTATAAGCTCACTTTGGGAGAGAGCACTGTATCGCACAAAAATCGCACATAAACATGTCCAAAATGTTTTATTCTGCGCCCACTAAAACTAATTGTGGCCCTATATGTTTGCTGGCTCTTTTTGTGGTTATAATGGGAGCTCCAAGTGTATTTTAACTTGGTTTTTCAAAAACATAACCCCACATTTTTTCGGCAGCCAATGAAGGAATCCGAATTCTACTTGGTACTGTGTGATATGCACTTTTCATGTGTGCTTATACTTAAATGAACTATGAGTTATGTGGCTATCATTTACAAGAATCTCCTAAAGGCTACTTTTGAAACAAACGTATGCCGTAAATGTGACTATTCACAATGGTCGAATAAATTCTACTGCAAGGAAATCTGTTTGTGCCATTATTTTTTTTTTGCAAATCAAACTTTGTTAGTTACTTATTACATTAACTTATTAATCTACAAGTTACAAACGAATATCACAGCAATATACATTACCTCTAAGAAAAGTTCATGTTAATTTTGAACAAAGGTTCGATACCTTGCAGTTCTAGTCTAGTAGGTTCCGTGCTTAAAATTCTACTGAATAACAATAGTAGTGTAGTTTAGAAAACTGTTTTCAAAGCAAAAACTTCTAACTTTTAAACAATAATTATGAAAAGAAGAATGAGACATCCATTAAGGGAGACTATTCTGATTACATCTAAGTCAGAAAGTAAGTAGCTCGAGTTTAAATACTTTTGAATTTACGCGATTTTAATGTCAAATACGTTTGAGATTTTAATAAGGCACCTGAATTGCTTGGCACTATTAAAGGAAACAAAAGCCTTTACATAATAATCGCAGTTTTTCAAATTACTTAATTAACGCGTCAACTGCAGCTTTGACTATTAAAATGCTATAACTAGCAGCTGTGGTCATAACAATTTCAGTGAAATGCTTCGCTATAAGACTACTTAAAGTAATTTTGGCAATTTTCATACACCGAGAAACGACTTTTTCAACGTTAGTTAGCATCATTAAGATCTGAGAAGCAGGATGCTACATCAATCTTGGCCCTAACAAGAAAACCTAGTTTCAACAAGGCATTAATCATGCAAATTGATGAATTACAGCGCCCTACTCCCTGCCAATTGAATGCAGCAAAGAAAAAAGGAAAATTCAGCCAGCTGCTTAATCCAGAAAAACTACACTTGCGGCAAGCTCGAAAACTAATTCGCAAATGTTATGCGGCCGCGTAGTCCTGAAAACGACTGCAGTGGGCCTGAAAGTAACGCCGTTTGGTCTTGGAATTCTTCAAAAAACGTTTTGGCAGCGATTTTTTTCGCGCTTAGATGCAAGATAGGTGCCTTATGAACGTTACGTGTAGGAAATGTAAATGTTAACCGTCTCGGCCCGATCGTAAACTACAGAGTCAAAAGTGTAACATGCCTTGTAGCTCGGTTTTTACAATGCTTGAGTTACGGCTGCATGATTCGCTTTTGTTTACATCCCCAGCTTGCGCTTTTTGAAGTTTATCGTCTATTTGTATTCCTGGCAACGAGAAGGTTGTTCTGAGTGCTTGCGAGTACAATATTGTTGGCTGGTGGGTCGGTGCCCTATTATTCCAACTTCTAATTAGCCTTAAATAAAGGTGGTTGTATAGTACCTCAAACAAAATGGCAAGGCCCATTAGCTTTCTCATTTTACCAAATCCATGAGGAAGAAAAAAATTTTTACTGGTCGTTAACATCTGGATTAATAATTTTGACCACTAATTAACTGTAAGTACATTTACAATTTCAACCTTTTAAAAAGTCTGTAAGTTCGTGTAGCTAGTCGGTGCAATTACTATCATAATTACACTCGCCTTCCTCTATCTTAAATAAACTTACAATATTTGAGGACAATTTGGTCTATTAAGAGCTGTCAACCGTTATCAACACCCTGACCGCCGTCACTCAATATAAAAAATGCATCTACATAATCCCTTGAGAATATGGTGGCGATCATAGAGATAGACCTTTGACAGCTCTATAGAATTTAATAAACAAATTTTAAAAAGTGACATCAATTTCATGTACGGAAAATTTACATGCAGTAAAATATGTGTGAATGCACATAGACAGTGCGCAATTGTTAGTGTTTACAACGCTAACAACTAACGCGTTCTGTTATTTTGACAAGCTATATTAACGAACGGATTAAAAATGGCACGGGTTTAAACAAGCCAGACGATTTGCAGATACGGAACTGCCGAAAGTCGTATTCCGAGTGCACTGTCATGAGTTGACTTGAATGAGTCGACCGAATTAGCTAAAGAAGGTGCTGGCGCTTCGCGCCCGTTTATATAGCTTTCCCAGTTGTGTAAGTGGAGGGTTGTGTATGACTTGCCGGTGGCCGGATGAGCCCTTCATTTTCTCAAAAGTGCAGTTAAGCCAGTATCCCCAGTTTCTAAATCAGAGCATCGGAATTTGGTTTATTACCTTGCTGCTGCAACAGGATGTTTCCTTAGTGAAGAATTATGTCACTATTGTTCAAAGAGGTTGCATCAACCTAGAGTTTTATTATCCGATTCTTTGTTTATGGTAGGTCAATGGAAATTTTCCGATTCTTGCGCAGCCGCTATTTTATTGCCCAAAAGGGTTGAGCGCTACCTGTTGTTTAGTTCCGGATCTTCTACAATTCTCAGATTAAGTAAGAGTAATTACTCAGTTTATGACACTAGTCACTTAGTTGCGCGTAGCGTACTATCCACAATTAGTTCCCTGCTGATTTAGGCTGCACAACGTATCACAGCCTATGTTTTCACATCTATGATCGCATGCAGATTTAAAAACAACATTACTAAAAGTAGTAGTAGTAATTCCACTTACTAAAGTATGGTAAATCCCAAATGGCGAATAATAGTCACATCACAGAATTGTAAAAAATCGTATATCTATTTTAGTCTCACATGCGTAGTTTTTGAAGAACTGGGAACTAAAACTTTATAAACTTAGCAACACTATGTGATGCTTATACAATCATCCTAGCCACCTACGATATCATGAAACTATACCACCGTAGCTGGTTGCATTATTTCTGAAATCCACATGCAACACAGAAATTTCCAAGGGTTTACCCAGCATCGATGCAGATTATTTACTTATTCTGTTGAGTTAACTACACCTAATAATCGTTCTTTGTTAGAGCAAGCAAGCCCGAATATAACTTAAAACTGCCATTAATTGCTTATCTAGTAAGTTACCATTAAATTAATGAAATTCCACATGTACACGATTTTAATATGGTATCCACTTCAGCAGTAGGTGTAAATTCGTTCAATTTCTATTTATTATCTAACAAAAACCTTGTAAACTAGTTCTTTTCGTATTTTCTGGAATATTTTTCTGAATATCTGCATCAATTTCACTTTCTGACTGATCACCAGATCTTTTTTGAATTACTTTCCATGTCAGACAGAGATTTAATAAGCTATTATACTTCAAAAGTTATGTAGAAGCTTCAAAACGCGCGAAATTTTCGAAAGTTTTCCAAATTAACAGAGGTTATTTATTTGCTATGGATACGAAAGCAAACTTTACTTAGACTTTAATTAGCCCACCAGAAAAGAAATTCCACAATAATAATTATTAAAGGAAATTTTGATCCGATTCTCATTCGTAGTCAAAGTATTATAATTATTTTTGGGGCCCTCATGTTTCTTATTCTTGTGAACAAGGTTCGTACTAGCGCACTCCAAACACTATCGACTATACTTTGACTACTTATGATATTACCGCTTTGCACGGTTTTAATAGCGTTCAAAATTTTTACTTCCTTTTTGTAGTAGTTGCTGCGTAATTGCGATAACTAGAAAACAGATCTACCTCACTTAATCCCTTTGGGGGGTAAAGTAAAAAAAACTCTGAAAATAGTTTGACCCGATTTGTAGAAGAAAATGGTTCGCCGATTTTCACCTTCCTACCTGGAGTAGTTACCACGTATTAGTGATCTTTAGAAAAACAGATGTACTCCATTTAACCTCTTCGAGGCGTGATTTAAAAGAAACCCTTATTTTTTATCCGATTTGTAAAATGAATTGATTTGCCGAATTTTAATTTGTCACCCGCAGTAGTTCCCGCTATGTGTATATCTTTAGAATAACACATCTACCCAATTTAACCCCTTTGGGAAGTGATTTCTGAAAAACTCTTGACATGGCCAACCTAATTTGTAATAGGACCGCACTGACCACATTTCAATTTCCTAGGCGGCAGGTCAGGAAGATAAACCGCAGCAAATGAAAAACCATTTTTACCTCTTTTATACCCTTTGGGATTGAAATATCGACAAACTCCGTTTTAGTAGTTGTGTACGCAGTAAGTGAGTGAAGCCTGCAAATTTTCATCTTTGAAACTTATGTAGTTATTAAGACCCCTTCCATTTTTTTTACTCCCCTAGGGGCGAAATTGAAAAAAGCCGTTTAAAAAGTTTCTAAAGATTTAAAAAACGCACCTACATGTTACAAACCATTGTTTTAACTCAATAACCGCAGAAGATACGAAGCGTTCCATAATTATCCCCGAATCCACATTCACACCTTTAGGGGTTGATTCCATCGATCCTATTTAACTCTTTTGGGGGGCGGTAAGGGGGTGAACTTCAAAAAAGCCGTTTTATCTGATTTATAAAAGGAATTCATGAATGTTCACTTCTACGTTTTCGTTTTGTAGAAATGTCAGTACATATCATGGTCTAAATTGGCACCAAATTTGATAACACTGTAATGTCCAGCATTCATACAAAAGTAATTACACAATATTTCCCGTACCAGAATCATCATACCATCAATATTATTAGAATCTTCTCTATGTAAGAATTTTAAACTTATAATTAGTATAAACAGTAAGATTAATCCCAATAGTGAAGTGTTTCTAATCGTCCCAGCCATTTATTATTTGTGCTACAATTTGGAAACGTATCTCATGATGGCGTTTCTGTGTTTTGTACAAACAATATGAAACGACTTTGAATAAGCAGTTGCCATAGCGTACTATTTGTATAATTAGTCTACGTATCCACACACTTCGAACTTCAAACATAAATAACAGAAACTGCCATACTGCCCGTGACTAGTTCAAAAACTTGACATGCGGTGAACTCAGGGTCAACTATGGGGGCGCTGCAAGTGGATTGCCGTTCTCGAACGTATGCAAATAAATATTTAAAATGTATGGTTTTTTAAATATAAAAACCTTAAAAAATTAAAAGTAAGTAGTGTTGGCTAATCTACAGAGTGAACGCTACAATAGAACAAAAGATCATGCAAATCGGTCTCATAGAGCTAGTAAACAAACTGGAACAAAAATTGTGTTTTCGTTGTGTTTTAAATATATGAATTTATGAGTAGTAAACGATAAGGCGAATATTACATTTTCTATGAAAAGTTAAAGCCCCTTACAAAGTCTTAAGATATCTTAACGAACAACCTATACATTGACCCTAACCTGCATATCAGATGGATTTATACTAATTATAAACTGCAATTATCAAGATATTTTTCAAAAGTGATTGTAAACCTAATTTTACTACTACATAAACCCAAGTGTTATAACTGTAATCAACATCATTTGTGTATACCAAGTCACAGATTTTCTTTGAAAGTTGATAATGGATTTATCTATCATACCTTAAAATACAATAATTTACTGAAGTCAATAATTTGTATTAAAAACTGCAACTTAATAAAGCGATTGAAATAGATTGCAATTTTTCTGTAAATTTATGGCCATTGGGCATTCTATACAATGCAATTTATGACTGCAATCTATTACTGAAACGATATAGCTGCAATTTTGCTATTTTCTCATAACGTTTTATAAAATTATTAAGGTGGGTTTTAATAAAAGCTATAAATACTGTATAACTGTAAACACCCTGCAGGTTGAGTTATAATAAAGCCGAAAGTTAAAAGTCAATATTTTAATTCCATAAACCACACATTAAAGATCGAACTGTTCTTGTGTCTGAGGAGATTCTGTAATAAAGACGTTGTTGACACATATTTCGGACAGAGTGAGAATCAACACAGCTTTTCTGAAAATACACATTTATTTAGGTATTCTAGCAAGTATGTAGCGATAATAAATATAGACCTTCAAACTTTATGCTTTCCTTGCAATTTCTTTCTAATAATATAGTCAGTTTACCTGTTACCAAACATTCACTCATTTGTTCTCCAAATGTTATTCTAACGATTCAACAATAGTTATCTCAGTTTGCTTTACATCGCAGAAAGATACAGTCAAGCAAATAATAACGCGACAATACAGTCATAGAACTCCTAATATAATTCAGAATTATTTTGCTGAAATGAATTAGTACGAATTTATTATCAGCTCCATGGAGGCCATCGCGGGTTGGTTGAGTCAAAGGGTTGGCTATTAATTACAAATATCAAGAATCAGGAAGCGAAACTAGCGATGTTCCCGTTGGATGAAAATCCCTTACATTCACTTTCCACCCGGAAATCGAACTAACTAGGCAAGAACTGCTCTTATTTATGTACTTTTTATGCTGCTTCTTGTTTCCCACCTTTTGGCTTTTTCTCGGGAACAAGTGAATGCCGTGCATTATTTCTTAATCTTTTACCTAGGCTCCGTGCCCAAACGCTTAATGAGTGAATTGAAAAAGGTCGTTCCGTGTTTAGTGTTGGCTACAAGCTGTATCAAAATATTTTAATTCTAGTTTAAGTCATCCTATTTTATTTGGTTTATGTAATGGAAAAAAGGAAGATGGCAGCGCTGACAAGCACTGAGCCGTAAAAAAATAATTGACTTCACAGAACTGTAGAGTAGTGGGTTCTATTAAAGTTTTGTAATGAACTTTTTTGCTATATCGCGTGATATAAATATATGCAAAGTGTTGCCTTACCTTGTATACTAATAACTAATGAAAAGCTTATATTGTGAGAAACTATGACCAATGTAAGTCCAATAAAAATTAATGGAATAGAACAGAAATGGCCACAATAAAGAAAGGAAAAAGGAAACTGGTAATCAAACAGCAGTTCAAATTAATTAACTATTTGAAGTAGCCGAGGCTAATATACGAATAATAAGCAAACATACTAGCAAATAATGCTTATCTGACGAAAAAAAAACTATTTGATATGATAACAAGTAATTAAAATTACATGTAATGCTATAAAATATTTAAAAAACTATGTGCGTTTTACTAAAGTATGATAAAAAATTATTTTCATCTATATAGTATGACTATGGAATAGTTCCTAATTTATGAATGCAACTACGTTTATATTTAAATGTCAAACTTGACATTTGATTTTGAAACGACTTCCAGTTGCATTCATAATTTAGGAAATACTCCATAGCCATACTAGATGAATATAATTTTTGATCATACTATATTTATTATACTATAACAACGGTGTCAGTCAGTCTCAAGAATAAGGTCATATAGACAAAACGAGCAAACATAATCAAGATTAAAAAACGGAAAGATGGACCTGGAATGGTTAAAGTAAATGATAAAAACTAACGCAAAATTGTAGAGCATGAAGTAAACCCTGTATCTGTTCACCTAATGGTATAAAATAGAAAAATGAATGATGAGAAGGACGTCCTGGTTCTTTTCTACACGATTTTGTTGATCGATATTAAATGTTATTTTGATAAAAACATGTTATATAGATTTATACTGTTTTTTGACTCCTTAATCAGTTACGACAATTTTAAAATAATGTCTAAATAAATCAATAATGTGCCCATTTATCATCGTCAACTTGATGGTTTCAGTTAGATGGTGCTCCAGCTTATTACGGCGAAATGGCGAGAGACGGTTTAAACATCCATCACAATCAGCGTTGGATTGGCCGTGGTGGACCTATTCAATGGCCACCCCGTTCGCCCGGTATTACACTTTTGAATTTTTATATTTGGGGCTATCTTAAATCGTAAGTGTATAACAGAACACCGCGCACCGGTGGGCACCCGACACGTATTATTAGATCGCATTTAAAATGCTTTCAATATGTTAAACAATAACGTCGAAATGCCATATCGTGTACAAGAAGTCATCATTTGGAACATTTAGTATAATCTATTTTTCTTCTAATGCCCATTGGAACTATTACGCCCGTTTTCGTTAATTTCTTGTTTGTTTGATTACATTAATAAATGTTCGTATTTCTTTTGTAAGATACTGTAACTTGTCAAGGAGTAAAAAAATATAAATACAAGTCTTTATACAATTTTTTGATCAGGATAACATTTACTATCTATAAAAACAATACGGAAAAAACGCAGGGCCAAATGTATAAGAGTCTATTACGATATTTCTAGATGTTAGTTGCATAATATGCAGGAAACGTGTTTTAATGTGCTGTCTGCTGACGAAGATTCACGATCCAATTAGCTAACTGAATCTAAGACGCTGCATCTAAGAAAACGTCTACCGATATTCTTAGAAGGCGCAGATACATTTGATATAATAAAAAAAGAGATATCAAATACCACATATTTTATTTTCTTATGTATTTATTCCGTCAGAAATATTACAATTAAATATGACATACACTGCCTAAAACTGCATTACGCTCCGAAAGTATCAGCTCGAATTTCTGCCTGCTGTTGCTGTAGGACCGGCAACTTCGCACGCCGCCGTGTATTTCAGGTCGCCACAATAGTTTTTAGTGACTTGTGAATTTGTAATTGCATTTCTTTCTTTCGAAAGCTTCCTGTACCCAGGTTCAGGGTGGGCATATTTTCCCGGTCCCCACTTTCTTTCCAAAAATGTTGATCGTTTTCCTTTGATGATGCTTTGCAAGATAAGATAAGATAAGATAAGATAAGAATTTATTAGTCCATATTGTAGCTTCTACATACAAAGAAGTATATAAAAACAATTCAGACAAGTCCAAAATTTAATATTAACAACGCTAAGTATTGTAGGCATATAGCACAAATATACACAAAATAAAAATATGCACTAAAGGGTCAGGTTGGTTCACGTTTAACACAGTGCTCAATAAACTCATTAATAGAATAACAAGCAATCTGAAGTAAGAAGTCTCTTAGTTTTCTCTTAAATATAGTTAGAGTTTTTGTTTGTCGTAGTTCAGCCGATAGAAGATTGAAGTATTTTGGACCGGCGTAATACATAGATTTTTTGTAGTAAAAATGATTGAAATCGGGGGCTCTAATATCATCTTTGTTACGAGTGTTATATTGGTGGTTGTCACCATTTAAGGCAAAAGTATCTTTATTTACATATACATAGCATAATAACTTATATAAATATATACTAATGACGGTTAAAATTTTATTTTCACTGAATGTTCTTCTACATGAATCTTTAGGTTGTATGCCAAAAATCAACCTAATTATTCTTTTTTGACAAACAAATACTCTATTAAAATGTTGAGCCAAGTAGATTTACTCCTAAAAAGCATCGATTCTGGGGTAAATCTGGTTTTATTGGTTTTATGAATTGCTGTAGCCATGTGGCTACTTCAGTATGTGATGGTATTTCAGAAGTAAAACATGTATTAGCCACCCGCAATCTAAGGTAGTATTTGATAGTGTATGCTGTCACGTAGCATAATGCTCTGTCAAATTTGTTTTCTGGCCTTTTTATCTTTACTCCTTTTTATATTTTGCGTTGCTGATTTAATGTTTCTAGTAGGGTCATAAATTCGCCATGCTACCTACCCACCTGATAGGTTACAGATTTGACGCGAGGAAAGCTATAATATCTATAGTCCGGTTCACACATATTCTTCTAAATTATACAACAGGTGTCGCAGCTATTAAGGTCAGGTTTGTTTTTGGGCACCTCGTATGGAAATTGCTCATCCCAGATCTGATTTAAATTTTTATAAGCAACACCTAAACAACTATCAGTTGTATGCCGATTTAACTTTATTGTAATTTTGTTACCTGTGCAGAACCATCTGTTGCTTGCCGAATTTCATTCGCTTCGCATGTCTCCTAATGTTACACTATAGCTTATTTTTTCATATGTTGAGAATAGTAAACGGATAAATCCGACAATATATAGATAATCGCGCCATTTCGCGAGTAGGCGATAGATTTTTATTGTATGCGATAAATAGTAAAGTAAAGTTCGGTCATTCCATGTAGGAACATAGCCTGATTATTGTTTATAAATGCGACTACTACACCCGGAAATCGCCTCAAGCTATAGTTTTGTGAGTGCTAATTTATGCTATATTGTTTACGATTCTTTTACTACTTTCTACTGAATCAATTCCGTACGCTCTTATCGAATCAGACCTTTTTGCCCGTACTCGATTCGAGTATATTATTCGTACATTGAATCTGTTGTAATAATGTATTATGTTAACGATTTGAATTCCGGATTTATTTTGCATTCATAAACCTGATATTATGGGGGTCAGAGTCATCTCGAACTGTATCGTTGGATCGACCCTCAATTCTCTTTAAATCTCTATGTCCAGTCACATAACATTGCAATTTTCAATCATGATTGAACTGAGTTAGCGTTAATATTCCCTTCATACTATTAAAGTTGTGTAGTAAATTTGCATACTTCTGGGTTGAGTATTAATCTGGGCCCTGTTAAGGGGCGAGTTTGGTATATTTTTTGCGCATTGGGACCGTTATTTCAGATTGATATATTGTTTATATTTGATGCTGTATTTACTGTACCTTTGTAATTTGTCCTACGTTGCTGCTCGACTACGCCGTATGGTTCAGCGAATTGTGTCATGATAACTTGTAGAACCTGACATCCATAACTATTGGTTTACTAGTGTTTCTAACAACTAAATACATTATAATATACAGGGTGAATCATAATAACACCGACAAACTCTCGGGAATGGTAGAGCAGACCAAAATAAGTGTTTGAGATAAGGAACGTATGTCCCCAAAGAAAAAACTTTTTATTTGATAAATTAGGTAAGTAAACTATCTAATAGATACTACGTAGTTAACTTAAGATGTTTGGAGCAAGGAAGGGAGGAACTTGCAGATATAGGTTCCCAATCTCAAATCACTTACCTTGATCTTGTCTATCATTCCTGTGGGTTTGTCGGTGTTGTTCTGATTTACCCTGTATATAAGCGATATCTATAGCGTATTGTAACATCCTGCTGCAGGAATTCTTCAAGCTGGTCTGTCTTGCCAGTCCTCTTCGTATAGGTTTCTTTCTGAGATTGCTTTTATTATTGCACTCTTCCATGTAATTGGTGGTCTACTGCATCGTCTTCCATATGATGATATCTCCTGATCACCTGAGACTCGTATATAGACTATATGCCATCAGATTGTTCTCCATTCGTTTAGTTACTCGCCAAACTTTGCATTCGTAAGTGACAATGTTTTTGCATCAATCGCATTGTACAGTTTATTACGTATTCTTTATACCCACGACCCCTCTTCGACATTCTGTTTGTGCTGGGTGTTTAAAATATGAACAAGTTACGATTGAACACTTACGGTTATTGTTAGAATTTACCCACAGCTACTGTAAGAAATGTAAGGATAAATGTATACTAATGTAATAACTCTCATTTCGACCAACAGCTACAAATTCGAAACTATGACGAGTTACCTGCGATTTGAGAAATCAAAAGC
Organism: Agriotes lineatus; assembly: GCA_940337035.1. NCBI lineage: Eukaryota > Metazoa > Arthropoda > Insecta > Coleoptera > Elateridae > Agriotes > Agriotes lineatus. The sequence goes on along the minus strand of OW679197.1, from coordinate 65,853,803 downwards.
AGATAGATCAATTTTGTTAGAATACCAGGCAAGTATACTCACATAATATAATATAAATTAGTGTTCTGGAAAATTTGTAGAAAATCTCTATAAAAAAGTAGAACATTTTAAGGGACTAACCTATTTTTTTTAATTTGTAGTAAATAAATCAAATTGAAAAATCAATCTTCAAACTCAAACATTTGTAAGTGAATTCAAGTACTTAGAAAATGCAGCGCAATTAATTTCCTCAAAGATGTTAAGGTTGACTTGCTTGCCATTGTTGACGTTCTTAGCTTCTATTTCCCATTTGTCCTTAATATTTATCTTCAAAATTAAATGCTACTTTGATTAAATATGAATTTATTTTAAATAGATTCTGGAGGTTATAGCGACAATTTTCTTTATACTGCACCTCTGATTAAAATTGCTAACATATATGGACACCATTTCCACTGGTATCATGAAATTCTAATGCAGCACAATTCAACCGCCTATTTAGAAGTTAGAAGAAGATAAAAGAGTTATATATATTTAACAGTTTTTAATTAAAATAAGATTTCTAGTCCACTACTCATTATATATGACTCATTCATCTGAAACCAATTAACCACTGTTTAAATTACGTCTTACCAAAGCCGACAGATGCACAACCAAAGAAGGCGACTTACCTGAAAAAAAAAATAGAACTATTAGCATACAATTTACACTTGTGTCCTACAATTTTTTTTTTACTACAAACACTTATCATTTTACAATCTAATTACAACATCTCAATATCGCGACTTCCCAAAATAGCAAAGGTACAAGACAGCTTATTACTCACAGTTACCAAAATAGAAGTCACTTAAAAATATGGTATTACCACACACTGTTTTACATTTGGGTTACACGAATCCATCGGTGCGAATTGTGCAGTTACCGTTACTAATCCGATCGGACCTCAGCATCTGTAGGACAAAATTACTGTGACACTAATTACAACTTTTATATGCAACACGTATGGGATAGATAGCTCATTCGCCGCAAAGCAAAATGTATAGAAGTTTTTAAGTGTTTATGAAATATAGCGGCTATAACAGGTTCTTACAGTTGTTCTACAAATAAGAGGCAGCATCAAAGCCAGCAACGGTTTTCTAATGTATTTATGGAGTGTGCTTTTGCGAAACTAATTGAATGGAACTGGAAGAAATGTTTCAACTGTACGATTGCTTCAAACATTTTCTAAAACTACAGTTATTAGAAACATAGTTCGAGTATAATCAATATTAATTTGCTGTCTTTAAGTTAACGGTGTATATAGTATTTCTTCACAATTACTATTTACACATACATACGTTTTTATTTTACTATGAATCTTAATTATAGTAGTTCAATTACAATTGTAGTGCCAACAGAATCGAAAAGCTTACTTACCTTGTAAGGTAAAAAGCTGAACGAAGCAAATATTTATTAATTGTTTTCAGACATAAAATTATTAAAATCAGACCGTGGAATTATAGTTTTTAATAATTACCCCAAGTTTTAAGTAACAGATAAAAGATGTGCCTAATGTACTAGATAGATCAGAAAAAAATTTAGTACTGTTGACTAAAAACCTAAAAACTTGAATCAGAGCAAATTGCTAAAACAGACGCGGCAATGTGAGGCAAATAATGGTGCATTTATTGGCATATAAAATACCAAAGTTTACAAAAACAATTTAAATAATATTTTTCGATGATCGAACATTAAAAATTTAATTAACAGTTTTTTTACATAGCAACCGCACAACACCAGCATGATGACTACGATGAAGGCCATAACATTTAAAGTAACCACAAAATGTATGCTACTTATGTTCAAATGTAGATTTACTGTCGACTTTTCTGACTAGTTAAACCAGTAACTGTTAAGAAAATAATTTAATGTTGGAGAATTTAATGTGTTGCTTATAAATTGGTCTGTAATTGTTTACATAAAAATGTTTGATTTACAGAACATTTTTTTTAAATTATAACCGAAGTAATACTGAAAAGCAACTAAAACTAAAGTATTCTGGGTGACATCTTTGACACAGATGAAAAGAAAGATTTTCTTATTTTTTTCTGACACAGCACAGCTTTTGTTATGAATGGTGATAAAAGTGAAACAAAAAAATGTGAATACTTCATTTCTTCTGAATCGATAAGTTTTCAGTTGTTCCCTCTTGTAAACTACGTAAGCTTCTTATAAATTAGAGGACGAAATAAAATGCTAAAATAAGGTTAGGATGGGAGTTCTTATTCAGAAATGTTGAAAAATGCCGTGTGGCTTTCTTCGGCTAAGAACTTTTTGTGTATGCTACGCTGATATGTAGAACGATTGCAAATTGTTACCCATTCAACAAATTACCATTTAAACATGACTAATTGAAGTTCTATTATACCGAACACACTTCTGCAATGTACAACGATTATATTTTAGGATTAAAGGACTACCTTCATGGGGGAGGACGCAAATGTTTTTTTCTCCAACCACACGAATAAGACGCCATATTGTCGAATAATTTTGTACAAAAAGTAAGTCATTTCAGGATATTCACCAATTACCTTGGCAACTGTACAAATTTCGATTCATATTTGCACTAGTATAGTTGGAGCAAAGATATTTCGGACGCCTCAGGCTACTACTTAAAGGTTAATGAGCATGGCAGGTGGGATTATGTTGTACATACGACAATCCCTTTGTAATAGTTCACAAGCAAATCCATATCCTTAAAATCGAAATGCGGCTACGGAAACGCAATGTTTGTTAGTGTTTAAAAACTTATTATTTTTATTTAACAACATTGTTAATAAAAAAAGATACAATCAAGAAAGACAAAAAATTATAGAAAATATGTATATGCAACAAATAACTACAGTTTATTGATTGATATATACAAAAAACAACAATTATGAGTACAATATATAAATTAATTTTCGTTATCGCTATCACATGGCCAATCGTCACTATCGCTGTCTCTTAAATTAATAATTAATTCTGGAATATCAATAAATTTAAAAAATTGGTCTTCAATGCCAATCACATGCCGAACACAGTTTTTCCAGCTATTTACATGAATTTTATTAACTTCTTCTTTAATTATTTCTATCATTTTCTCACTAAATTTGGGGCATTGGTTACGTTTTCGAATGTGTGTTTTTAATTCTGCCCATATCATTTCTATAGGATTCATACAACAATGATATGGTGGCAATCTTAAAACTCTATGGCCTAGTTCTGTAGCTATGGTGTCTACTACATATTTTTTAGAGAACTTCTTAATGGACAACACTTCCAGTAATTGATTCTTATTGTAAGTTTCTTGAAAATACATGTTGTTCTTGTAAAGAAAATCTGTAATTTCTGCTTTAGTAGAATTACTATTTGGCACTTTTTCAGCAAGCCTTGAGTGATAACTGGCGTTGTCCATAACGATCACACTATTAGGTGGCAAATTCTAATTACTGGAAGGGATGTAGTTGTAAATACATACTTTAATGCCAATATGTCGCGACGAAACATTAAATGTCGATTTCTCTTATCTAGGAATGTCATTTGAGCAAAAATAATTTATTCCTCAATCAGGGCATAATCGCATAATGTGTTTATTTACCTAGTAAAATTAATTTTGTCATTCAATATTATTAGATAATTAAATATAAATTAAGTAGAAACTTCACTACAAAACGAAATAAATACCACCTTGGAAATATTCCCACCTTTGCGTATACCTGGCACGACTTAAGCGGACTAACAATAGTAAACTCATTTGCGGTTTAACTTTTAAAGCTCGCTCTGTCCGAAGTATCTTTGCGTCTACAAATGGACGCAAGATAGGGTTTTACATGGAAATTTTATATAAAACACAAAGGCTTCGTCAATATTCGGCAATAGCCGTCGTTATTGTCTAATTTCCCCGTATAGTGATTGTTTATTTGCGCCATGACAGTTCTACAATATAACCTACAATGTTTGATTCTAAATAATAAGTCGTATTACCGAATTGATGAGTAGTTGGAGAAAAAATAATATGTTTCATTCGCACAAAAAATGCGTTTTCGGAACGCGTAAGATTCGCCGGACGACGCGCAGCATTTTTTGTACTAATGAAACAAATAACTATTAACTGTAATACACTGTTACAAAAAAATTGCAAATTGAATAAAAAGATGCATTTATTAAAAAATAAAACAAAAACATGAAACGTATTGTGAAATATACTTTGAAGCATTGAATAACCTAGATAGGGGTATATATAATTATTACAATATATAGCACCTATTAAAATTTTGGTGGGGTCACCAAATAACCTTCGTTTACTGCTTGTAAAAATCTAATTTTGTATGTTTTCAAAAACAACTCATACACATTTTTTTTGACAAAGGTCATAGAAAATTGCGTAATATATAACACTTTTTAAAATGTGTATTCCCATTAATTTTGGACTTCAAGGGAATTTTCCTAAAAATCTAATTTTGCGATTTTCTTCAAAATTGTATTTCCCACAAAAAAATAATTGAAAGTTGTAGATAACTACACAATATATTGGTTTTGTTCTCTCAACTTTAATTTTTATCAAACATTTATCAAATTTTTACGGAAACTAAAAAAACAGTCAGAGTAAAGTATGACTTCCGGTTATCCGATTTTAACCAAAAATCACTGAGATCTCGGACTCTATATTGAAAATAAAGATATACATTTTCAGGGCGTTCGATCAAACCGTCTGGGCTGTAGAGAGGACACAAACTCACAGACTGACAGCCTCACAGACAAACATCGCTTCAAAAATCCCTTTTCCTGTGTCAGAAGACACGAAAACGGATATTTTCGCAAAAATCACGGGTTCGAAAAAACTATTATTACTATAGGTACTATTTTACGTAGTAAAAGAATAATAACCATGAATTTTAAAATTAATAGATATCTTGAACTTCTGTAGCGAAACCCATTTTTCCCTTATTTTTCTGTATTTATTGTAGATCTATGTATATCTAGTTTATAAAGCAGACACACCATTTCGCAAATAGAAGACGTTGAAAAGGCCAAAAGTATACAAAAATGTCTAGATTTCAGTGCAGAAAATTCATCATCAAAACCAGCAAAAAATTAAATAAACTGCTCAACTACAGGTCTAAAGAGTAGCTTCAGAATGTGTAGTTCAAAACGTGACCACCGAACTTCTGTAGATGGCGCCAAGTGGACAAGACGCCACTGTGCTACAATGCTTGGAAATTTTGCAAAGTGGAAAATCGCCACCTTTCGCCAAAACCAAATAGCGCATGAAGGTGCTCGGGACCTTAGCAACAACTTTGCCCCCTTTCAAAATTTCGATATCTGTAGCCGTTCGAAAGTTACAGGCGATCCAGACAGACGGACGGACGGACGGACGGACGGACGGACGGACAAAACGTTCGCATAAGTACGCTGAAGCTACTAATAAGTGATACAGAAGCAAGTTGCATTTTATTTTCTCCGTTGAAAGCCAAATTAATTATTTGTTTTTTCATTTGGACTATTTTCAAGTAGGTTTCTAGCCCATTCATATGTCTTCTTTCTATTAGTTCGTAATACAATATCTCTTCAACAGTTGAGTAATTAAATGATTGCTGCCGTATATCTACAAGTACAGGGTCCGGCAACGAAGCGGGGGTGGAAGATATTTCAAAAACTATTAGAGTTACATGAATATTGTGACTATAAAAGATGTAAGTACGAAGGTGGTGCACATTACTAAAACAGTTTTGATTATACAGGGTTTCTCAAAAAAGCGTGGAAAAGCAAACTTACTTTTTTTAATGGAAAGCCGTATATTTGGGTAGCTTAAAAGTTTTGCATTGAAATATTCATCATTTTTATATCAAGTTATATCAGTCTAATATTATTAAAGATTTTATGCAAGAAAATGCTGAAATTCAGGCGGCTGCTGTAAGCAACACAAAACAACTGAATAAAGGAAAACGCTACCAAAAAATTATGATTTTCGTGAACTAACTTTCGAGTGTAAAATGGTGGATATGGGTATTAATGCTATACAGGGTGCTCAACATTTGTAAATTTAATTATTTCATTTTTTTCAAAAGGAACGCCATGTACATTTTTGTATTTTTGAAAAGCCATTTTAAGGAGATTTCTTTTAATGTCGTACTTCATACCTCTAAGTTCAACTGTTTTTCAGATATGGGTGTTTGAACATAAAAACAATTTAAAACCCCCTAAGATGCTTTATTTCAAGGGACAACAAACAAACGCCGTTAAAATAATTATTCAAACACCTGAGCTCTCCTAAAATAAAAACACAAAACCAGGTTTAGAAAATATAAATTCAGTCAGTGTTCATACAAGGAATAATAAACACGAAGAAACCATAAATTCAGGAATAAATTAATTCGAAGGTCAAATAAAATCAGATTAAAAAACAAAATCTAATACACCAAAATCCTATACGTAATTACATTAAATGTTCAAATAGTTCTCCTTCCCTGCTCTGAGTATTAAAGCTCTACAGAAAACTCATAATCAGCAAATATAATTATTTTGATTTATTTAAATGGAACACCCTGTATATCCCTGTATTTAAAAAAAACTAGTTTTTTACCCAGAAAATATGCAGTTTTTGGAGCATTTTTTCTCCAGAAAGTTAGGTTTTTCCGGTCAAGATCGGAAAACGGGCATCTTGCTTCGATAATGCTGACCAAATTGCACTCACTCTGGATTGTTTAGAAAATACGCCAGCTCCAGCTTCGCTGTCGGGCGTATTTTCTAAACAATCCAGCGGTCATGCAATCTGACCAGCATTATCGGCAAGTCACTATGCACTTCATACATTACTGTTGATAAGTCAAATAATAGATGCTGATGTCCTAATTCTGAGTTTTCGAAAGTATGGACTCGGATGTCGTAAAAAAATATTGTAGGATACATGACCGGAAATTGTTTTGCAGGTCTCCCCAAGCTTGGTTCGACCTGCAAAACACTATTTTCCGGTCTTGTAATGTAAATTACTATTAATGAGCTTTCTTCTAACATTTCCTTTCCTATCCCAAAATTCAATCGCTTTTCAGATTTAATTTTCTCCTGCTTTTCTTCGTTTTTTTTCGTATTTGTTATTTTTAGTTTTGAGTAGTGGTTGGATTTTTGTTTTCTAAACTTGGTTTTATCTACTGTTTGGAGAACTCAAGTGTTTAAATCATTATATTAACGGCGTTTGTTTTTATCCCACGAAATAAAGCACCTTAAGGGGCTTAAATTGTTTTTATGTTCAAATAAGCATATCTGAAAAACAGTCGAACTTAGAGGTATGAAGAAAGTTATCAAAAGAAATCTCATTAAGAGATTTTCAAAAATACAAAAATTTACAGGGCGTTCAATTTAAAAAAAAATCGAAATCATTAAATCTGCAAATGTTGAGCACCCTGTATAGCATTAACACCTAGATCCACCATTTTACACTTGGGAGCTAGTTCATGAAAATCATAATTTTTTGGTAGCGTTTTCCTTCAATCAATTGTTTTCTGTTGCTTACAGCAGCCGCCTGAAGTTCAGCATTTTTTTGCATAAAATCGTTAATATCTCCAAAACAGTTGAAGTTCGACCCATACAACTTGATATAAAAATGATGAGTATTCCAATGCAAAACTTTTAAGCTACCCAAGTATAGGGCATTCCGTTTAAAAAAAGTAAGTTTGATTCTCCACACTTTTTTGAGCCACCCTGTATAATCAAAACTATTTTAGTAATATGCACCACCTTCGTACCTACAACTTCCATGTAACTTTCATATTTTTAGAAATATCTTCCACCCCCCGCTTCGTTGTCGGACCCTGTATAGCGCTAATTCGACGAGAAATAGTATTATTTAATCAAGGTATGCCACTGTATTTGTTTGGAAATATGTTCGCTATTTCCACAATATCAATCGCAGCTGCTGGATGAAGGCCTTCCCTAATAGTTTGGGGTTTTTGCGCTTAGCTGTTTTATATTTAACTTTGTAAGAAAGTAGTAGAGCCTGTTCATTTAAAAACAAAGTTTTTTTTTAATATTAGATTTTTGCTTGTTCCAAGATTTTAGTTTGGCATTAAAAAACTCCCCAGGTTTGTAAACACCTTTTCAAATTTAAGTTTCATTTTGGGCCATACTGTCAGTTGTCACATTCTTCACACAATATAACACACTGACGCCTTTCTTCTTCATTTACTGCTGTCTTTTTAAAAAAAAATCTTGATTTTGATTTCGTGTAGTAAGTTTTTGATGTTGATGCTTTATAATCGCCAGATACCCGCTTACGGCCAATTAAAAATGTATCCATGTTTCTATACTTGAAAACAGTTTGTTTTTACACCGTGTACGATAGTTATTGTGAATATTATAACATCCACTGTTCACTGTTGTGGTGTTACTGTAAACGCATTGTCATTTGTAGTCTCATATGTACTCGCAGAAATACTTCGAGAGTATTCCAGACTTCGTAAAGAAGAATTTCAGACACCATGACTCTCCAGTAATTGTACACAAACGGCAGGCGACATATCTTATTGCGAGGTTGGCGATCTATGCATACAACAATAGATATTTGCAAAACTAAAGAAGATGTTTACAACTCGAATAACGTACGTATACTACTAATTACATACTAACCAAGTAACGTGATCAGTTAGTGTACTCAACCTGAGAATTATAAGAAATGGGAGGGGGGATTGCCATTAAAAATTACAAATACAAAGTCGAGAAACCTTGCATTAGGTATTAACTGCGCTAACCTAAGTGTTCAAAAGATTGATTTCCAAAAATGATTTGTGTACTACTAGTGCGTAATATGATTTTACAATTATTATTACTTCAAGACTAAAGAAGTCGTATTTTATAAAAATCTGTTAAAATTATTATCTGAAAAAAAGTAAAAAATAATTAGATTTATAGGGCCGAAATATTTTAATTTCAGATTAGTTATTCTTTACGATCAAATCCAAACGATAAAATTAGGATATCGTTCAAACAATCCGCTTAAAAAACACACACATTAATAAAACTACAGTTGACAGGTTGTAGTTGGTACATATGCGAAATAACAGGACACGAAAAAATTTGGTTATGTTGTTTTCAATTTGTGGTTATGATTTTTGCAGGCTTGCGTTGTTGCCAGTTTAATTTTTGATTCCTTCCGTAAAATTTTCAGCATTTTGACATTAAAATTACAACGTCAAGAAAGCCGGTGTAACAATGTCATTGCCTTTTCATGTCACATACCAACTTCTATGACAGTTTTGCATGCAACCTATTAAAAACATATAACAGCCTACTGGGAGAAGGAACCTTGTGAAGCACCTTTTAACAATATGTGATCTATCACGTATATGTTTTTGTAAAATGTTAAATAGCTTTAAATTTGCCTTAAAATTAGAAGTGTATCTTCCTTCTTCCATCTACGAGAATGCTACTTTACACGTAAAAATAGATGAAACAAATAAAACAAATAAGATCAAAGTGGAAAGAGGCGTACGTCAAGGAGATACTATATCACCTAAACTGTTTACTCTAGCCCTTGAGGATGTTTTTAAAAAGCTTTCTTGGGAAGATAAAGGTATTAAAATCGACGGAACATACCTAAACCATCTTCGGTTTGCAGACGATATCGTGCTAATATCAGAAGACATAGACGAGATCAGATCTATGTTACAAGAACTTAACAATGAGGCAAAACAGGTGGGATTACAAATGAATTACACAAAAACAAAAATAATGAGCATGGACAATACACAGATATCTGTAGACAACCAAAATATAGAAAATGTCGCTGATTACAACTACCTAGGACACACTGTAACACTCCGAAAGGAAAATAAATATGAAGAAATTACAAGACGAGTAAGACTTTCATGGGCAGCATTCGGTAAATTGTCACACATACTCAGGAACAACACCATTCCTATCAATTTGAAACGTAAGGTCTTCGATGCATGCATTTTACCGATAGCTACGTATGGACTCGAAACAGTTGCCCTAACGATGAAAAATGCCACTAAATTAAGAGTGATGCAGAGGGCTATGGAAAGAGCAATGCTCGGTGTCTCGTTAAGGGACAGAATCAAGAACGAGGACATTAGAAGGCGAACACAAATAACCGACATAATCGAGAGAGTAGCCGAACTGAAATGGCAATGGGCGGGACATATTGCAAGACACAAAGATAACCGCTGGACGACAAAAGTCGCATATTGGCGTCCAAGAGAAACCAAGAGGAGCAGAGGCAGACCACATCTACGATGGGTAGACGATATAAAACAAATTGCTGGTAACAGTTGGCATCAGAAGGCTCAGGATAGGTATAAATGGAAGATATTGGGAAAGGCCTATGTCCAGGAGTGGACGAATAGAGGCTGAAAAAGAAGATCTTCCTTTATTTGATTTTAATATCATTTCCTTTTAAGAGAATAGTCTAAATTGCAACGTTCTATCTGGAAACCCAACTCTGGTAGTTTGATGAAATTTATTTATAGCGTTTGCTTTGAAATTCTACTATTGTAAGAAATTTATTTGGAACTTCTAAAGAATATTTGAGCGCTAAAGTAACATTCCAAAGCTTTCAAAATCAAAGTAAGCCTAACGAGACCGACTTTGATATTGATTGATCGGAAAATAAACATATGGAAAAGAGACGTCAAAAATAGTTCCAGAAAACAGGAAAAAACCAATATGAAAAGCATCAGTAAAAATGCGTTTCATAATATTGTAATAACTAAGAATTGCTAGCACAGAACAAATGAAGACTATTTTATTTATATAATATAAAATTAAGGAACGTGCATACAGTGTGGAAATTAAGGAACGCATAAATTCGGTAACTCCGTTAATTTTTATTTTCAGGAAAAATCTCAAAGACGTGTAGCGATTCAAATTTCAGTGCTTGTGTTAAAGTAACTTCTAGATTTTTATGTCATTTGCTTTAAATGTTATGACATCATCAATTTTTTGTTATAAAAATACCTTAAATTTCAAGTACGTAGTAAGGTTAGTTTCCTGGGCTTACAACGAAAACCGATGATTGTACGTTAATTTACGTTGGTATTATTGTCAAAATAAAAAAAATCACTCTTATGTTTTTTGTTTCAAACCCAAGTAACTAGAATTACTTTTTTTCTTCTCTAAGTTCTTCTACCGTCTTCCCTGCCACCACTTTCGCATTAAATCAGGGGGGTGCGGGCGTCACTTACACCAAGTTTTTTTTAACCCAAGTATCTAACTAGAATCAGTCTGTTAATTTCGTTCATCTTTAGCCTATGAATTTAAAAGTAGTTTTTCTTAGTTTTTCCTAATGTAACTTATTTCAAATTTTATACCGTTGAAAACAGAAAACTTGCTACCAAAATAAATTTAACAAAATATAGCTTGCCATTTAAAAAGATATATTAATTACGTCATTAAATTTAAAACAACTGAAACTTAAATAGCTGCATCTCTTTGAGATTTCTTTTCCAAAGGCGAAGATTAACGTAGTTTTTACAAGTTAATGTAATGAGTAACTAACAAAGTCTCATTTGCAAAAGAAAAATTGTCGCCAGATGTGCTTGCTGTAGAATTTATATCGACCATTGCAAATAGTCACATTTAGGACATAGTGTGTTTCTAAAGTAAACTTCAAGATATTCTTGTAAATAGTAGTCACATAATTCTTAGATAATGTATGTTAAGCACACATGGTAAGTGCATTTCAGACAACATCAAGTACGTTCTGGATTCTTTCCTGGTTTTCTGGAAAATTGTGGAGTTATGTTTTAGCAAAACCAAGCTAAAATGCACTTGGAGACTCAACTTTTAGCCACATAAAGAGCCACCAACCGTATAGGGCCATCTGCTAACTTTAATAAGCACAGAATGAAACATTTTGGAGATTTTTTGTGTTATACAGTGCTCGTTTCTAACTGCGCTTATGTGAAACTAAACATACAATGCGTCAAACTAGTTGCACGCACTTTATTTCTTTCTTTCTCGTAGATAACATTCACACACGTGTCGCAAGTGTATTAATTTAAGCATCTTTTGAAATTAGCGTTTGGCTTTTATTTATTTTATTTCAAGCGTCCTTTTGCAATTGGTTTTAAACTAATGTCAATTTCAATCAATTAATAGTTTTATAAATTTTTTTTTGTGAGGGTATAAAAAGAAAGCACGCTGAACTTCCAAAAAACTTGATCATTTATTTCGACGAAGAAACTTCGTTCCGTCCCAGTCCATTTTTAGACGTTTAGCTGATTGTTTTACCTAGACATTTGTCATAATTTGCTTATGAACCAGTGACTTACGTTCAAATAAATAGCTGTCATTTGTGTACGGTATTTTATTCCAAACTTAGTGATGATTTATCCAGTTTTGGTGCAGTTTACACAATTTCTTCAAAGGAAGTTGAATTTGGTCGAGGTGCAAGCAGTGGCCATCTTAGAGACATCTGAGCAACAGCGGCGCGCGGTTGCAGTTTGCAAAATGGCTATCGAACAGTGGAGTGAAGCAAAAAGGTAAGCGAAATTATTCTGTGCTGTGTGCAATTAGCTCGTGTATTTCGTTGTAATGTTGAGCTCTATCATAATAATTAAGCTGGCAAAAATTAGAGTTTAAAAAGATCAGAAGGTAAAATAAAGTTTTCTCTTTTCGATCCTCAATTAATTTTATTATTGTTCACTTCTATGAACCCACGGCCCATTTAATGTTGTGTGCTGTATTTTATGAACTCTTGAGTTGCTATATTGCGTAAAATAGGAGTCTTGCTTATGAAAAGACTCGTTAAGTGTGTCCATAATATTTCATTTTCATGCAAAAGGCAGGTACCAAAATAAATTGTAAGGCACCAATCAATTACTAAATTCTATTTTTCTTAGTGAGTACCGTAACAATATCTATATAAATATATAATCATTATGATTGATTTAGCAGTTGATAACTACTAATTTTGTATACAAAGTGTTCTTTGCATAACTTTAAACTACAATTACCTAACTTCGAAGTCTGCAACTACATCGTATGTATAAAATTCATAGAATGGCCACAACTGCTAAGCCTTGAAAAGTTATTGTGAAAGCAAAAGTGACCACTCTCACGACTACTGCCCCACCTCCGAAAAGAATAACGTCTGCTACAGAACGTATCTATCATTAGCTATATAATTATTTTACAACTATCACAGCCAATTAATTGTTCCTAGATAAAAAAAAGTTATTATCTCTTACCACCAAATGGCATCATTCAGAGAACAATCGCTTACCACCTTCAAATAGTAGTATCTACGTAACGAAGCATATCTGTAGATTCCTTTTATTTAAGATAATCAGAAAACACCTCGTTGACATACGAACAATGTGGGGCACCGTGTATATCATTGGGTTAGCAAATCAATTGTAACTGAAAGCTAGAGTTTTACATTTTACACACTCTACTGTTGGATATGAAGTTTATTAAATTAAATCTAGAAAAAACTTGAACAAATTGTAAAATTTTGGCACTACTAAAAACAAATTGTACAAAATCAATTATAATATTATACTGTAGCTGAAAGTTATCAACTTCAGTGCATATCTCATGCTAAAACTGGAACGAATTTCATTAAGAGATAACAACTATTATTGTTTATTTAAAATTGTTAAAATTGTATTAGTAAATTCCCACAAAATGAGAGGGTGCAAGCTCGTTAACGATATCAGTGCTTTTAGTGTGGTATGACCGTTATCATATTATGTTACATACATGGCAAGATTCGGCTAAAAATAATTTGCAATAGAGACGAGAACTAAGTATTGGGAAGCCTAAACGGAAGAAATCGGTTTAAAATCGAGTCTGCGAATGGAACAGGAGGCTCTGATAATATGTAATTTTAGATTTTAGGGTGCGAAAGGATATACATTTGCATCCATATCTTTCGATAACTTAACAATAAACTTTGCCTGGAGGTACTGCCTCTGACAGTGTAGTTACGCGAACGGTTAACATGTATTACTGGTAGAGCGAATACAAATCGACAAATACACACAAAGAAACAAGCGACCAATTTTTCCCAAAAATGTTCAGCTATTTGTATAAATATTGAACACAAAATGGCGCAATATCATCCTGATACATTTTGGCGTTCTCATTTATGATATTTACATCCAGTCGACGTGACAAATTCGACGTTTATTAATTTTTCGACTTTCCTTTAACGCCAATGCGGTTACTGTGTTCAGGAAATGTATGTAGTTTCGTGAGGTCTTTTACATAATTTTTGGTTGATTGCAGTTGCGACAAAAACTGTAAATTTGTAAAAATGATCGAAGGCGAGTGCAATGTTTGTTATGTATGTTAAAAATAAAAATTTAAAGAAGTTAACTTTTGGCATTCCGTAAAAGCGAAGCTGGCAGTAATCATTATTTTTTTGAATAACTTGGTTCTTAGTAGAAGCATTCCTAAAAAGATACACTCACTTCAGTATTTTGCAATCTTAACAGATTAAATTTACCGCCATTGCAATTACAGTTCTATTGTACGATATTATTCAAAAGCCTCTATCATTTGCATAAAAACCTATAATTAATGCAATTTCCTGCACTAAAGCCCACAAATGAGGACTTTCAAACGCAAGCGCCAATGAGAACCGCGGGCACCGCATAGGTTCCGCTCGATTCGCAATACAAACACAGTAGTAATTAAAAAGTGGCAGCATGTCAAATAAACATTGCATAAATAAGTAGCTGGAAATTTGCACAACCGCCGTGCAACTGCATAACTTTAGATAAAATAGTATTAACGAACAGGTGCACAGGTAATTGAAACGACACGCTTAATAAACTAATTAAAAGGCCATTACAGCATTACACGAAAGGTGTAAAGGAGCAAATTAACTTAGCAGCGGTTGTGTGTGTGATTTAACCTTCTTTTTGAACCTGCAATGTTTTAGTTTACAATTTTCAGTAGAAACGCTTTGTTCAAATAGATCTGTGAGCGTAACGGACTAAAGAAATGTTTCTTAACCACACTACGTTTTTTTACAGGTATCGTTAGTAGGATGCGTTTTAGTTTTTCTACGTTAAATCTTAGCTTAACTGGACAACGGGTACTTTGTTAAAAATTAAATGCATGTCTAACAATTTATTTCTGGAGTAAAACTTAATTTACGGGCCAACTGAAATCTCTTTATTTCTACAGTGAAAAACCAATAGAGCTCCTTTAAATGTACATATTTATGGAAAACTGATATTAAATTACTATTTCCAAAATGTAAACTCATTTAAAAGAGAGATGTTAATTGCGTTATAATTGAAGAACATTCCGAACAATTTTTATATTTATTTTATTAAAGCCAGATGTAATGTTTTACTTTTAATTATTGGGAATATAAACCAATATGACCAATATAAAAGTAGCAAAAATTGCTAGGAATCTAAAACCTAAGATCGCCTAAGAGATGAAATATTGTTACACTTTATCATCGTAAGATACACTAAACCGGCAAACGTAGCGCTTAGACCTAACACACGAAGAAGAAAAAAACAAGATTCTATTAACATATGATATACCAGGACTTCAATCGCCTCACCAGAGAAAACCAAACTCCGCGGGCCACACGTTTCAATCTATTTATTCACGATATCCTCACTCCCAACATAAAAAAATGCACTATTTGCCAATGATACTGTCATCATCACTCAGCATATTAACCTTCTCACAGCGATGAAACATCTCCGATTAGCCATCGATATCCTAAGCTAAGCAAATGCAAACATATTTACACTTAAACAAATTGGAGATCATCCTTAACTACAAGTATCAGGGGCCCAAGTACTGGAGCAGTTAAATACCTACAAGTGCATATGGATACTAGATTAACCTAGAGTCACCACATAAATAGCGAATTAAACCAAGCCTACGTAAGAGTAAACCACCTATTCCATCTAATTAACAGAAACTCTTCATTATGTAAAGAATGTGCCATCTTATTATACAAAACGCTTCTTAAGCCAATATCAACATACGCTTGCCCTGTATGGAACAAATATTAAAAATTTGTAAGACGCTTTCTTTGCAAGTGGAAGTTGTAACACTAAAGTTTTAAAAACTCAAAGGAAACTAAGAGTAATAATATCTTAACAATCTTAATAACATTAAAACAATAAAAAAACACTGGATAATACGAATTACATCAATTTGCAAATAGAAAAAACGTTGCAGGCAGTGGGATTCGAACTTAGCGTAATTTCAGCATCTGCAAAAGCGATTTCAACGCTTGGCAGTAGCCCGTCCCCCAGTCCCCCAGTCCCCGTCCCCAGTCCAAAATCAAACGAAACTAGAAGTAAAAATATCTTAACAATCGTAATAACACTAAAACAATAAAACACACTGAATAATACGAATTACATCAATTTGCAAATAAAAAAACATTGCAGGCAGTAGGATTCGCGATTTTAGCATCTACAAAAGCGATTTCAGCGCTTGGCGATACGACTGGATTATGTACAACGCGCTTATTGTTGCCTATTATTTTTCTTTTGCAATTTTTACTCTGTATATATTGGGTTCCATTTTCCTCAAGGGTAAAGCCTGAGCTATGTGCAAATTATTACTTTGATCTATTCCTCAGTTAAGCTAAAATAGACAAAGTTCTATTTTTATAAAGTGCTGACCCTGTATATATTTTACCGAACGTATATTTCGTGCCAGGTAGGCATATAATCCGCATGCAAAATCCCGACTTCGTAATAGTTTTTGAGTAATACCGGCAACAGACAGGCAGATAAATAGACAGACAGACACACAGCCAGGCGGACAGACGAACAGACAGAAGAGCATACAGACAGACAGACACCTAAAACCTGAAGATCTGAAAAAATCTCTGTTACAATATTTCCTTCGTCTTTAAGAGGAGGGAAGCAATAAAAAGCTAGAGAAAAATGGTCCGCATTGCCATCAACTCCCCATGTTTTGTAAGAAATGAACAAATCCATAAAAAAGTCGGAATAGATACCGTGAAACAGTTCATTAGAAGATTGAAGGAACATTTTAGCACAAACACCAAAAATAGCAGTACAACAGTAGTACCGGTAAAATATCCTTACAAGACTTAAACGCCAGCTACCGCAAGATTTGGTAGTCATGTGCTAAAACTCCCATACCGATTAAGCTAGAGACAATATGATTCCCTCAGGTTATTATACTAGCGATATTTAAAAATTAATCCAAAGTATTAGAAAGAACTAAAGCTGAATTGCATATTAAAATGTAAATGCAGTTTTAGTGAATTATTTTTAACAGACTGCAATTCTACTCACAGTTACTCGATATGCATATGGTAATGTTTTCGGTAAGATTCAGCACTAATATAATAGCATGTAAGTAAAACTAGTGATACTACGCATGTTTAAATGTGCACGTCAATTTATTATAACTTTTTTATTATACCTGCATCAGAATAGCCGTTTAAAGCACGCCTGAGCGTGCGAAAACAGGCGATTAAAGCTCGCCGAGCTTTAAGGGTTGTCAAGGAAACGACTGAATGCAACAACGGACGTAGACGCGACAAAAACGTAAACAATTCTCGTAACTATAGTAGCAATATTATTATGCCCTATCGATTTATCACGACAAAAATTATTTCTAAGTTTTTAGTGCGTAATTTATTTCCAGTATTGCAGGTATAATAAAAAATAGCGTAAAGTATTCGTAAATAACTGGTCTTTAAAACACTTACTCTATTTCGAGCACTCCGGCTACGCCGTCGTGCTCGAAAACTCGCGCGTGTTTTAAAGACCTTGTTATCCACTCATACTTATATATATAATAGACTTGTCCGTCCGTCCGTCCGGGACGCTGTGTCAGCAGCCAAACCGTAAGAGATAGAGAAAAAAGTTATGAAAGTTATATGTTTGGAATGGTCATGTCAGGTCAGGAACCGAATTTCAGTCTCTAACACTAATTATTATCGTAATTATCCTAATCCGAACTTTTTAGGTTAGATTCTAGGCAAATTTTGTCAAGGCGAATGCGACTGGTAGTTTGCTACCAACAATGACGTCATATACGTACATGTGGTGAATACGAGTAATATTTGCAAAACGGTCTTTTTTGTTTTATTAAATGAGACATTTGTCTCACTGGACTGCTAGTACTATTTTAATTTAGAAGATTTTAAAATCAATAAATAACTCCTTACTTAACTATCACGTATTACATATTAGCGAGTGAAGCTACGTACTTGCGTGTGTCCGATTGAGCTTGCTTCTTTCAGCGCAGGCAGCTAAATAATATGGAACAAACTTTATCTCTACACTGCTATAGAGAGATGTGTCAGTGTAGAATTTATGTTGGTATAGGAACCGATCTAAATAATCGATAAAACAGAGAATTTGTCACTGACAGATGGTGCATAGGAAAGATTGAAAAATACCCGAAACGTGGGTGCACCAGGAAGCCTAAAAGAAACTTAAAGTTGTAGAAGAAGGAAATCTAGAAGTGGTCGAAGAAAAAAAATCTGTAAAAGGCTTTACCCAGAACTTCCCTCGTCGACACTAAAGAATTTTAAAAATCAAAGTTAGGAGTAAAAATATCTTCACGTTTCTAATAAACTAAATACATTTTCAAATAAAAAAAAAACGTTACCGGTGGTTGAATTCGAACTGCAGGCGGACCACGTATGCAGCCCCAACGTTTTGTGGGATATTGCAAGGGACTGGGCTATTTCTACCTGCGCTACCGAGCACCGACCCTTTGAATTTCTGCGTCGCAGCTATATTTAGTAACGCGTAAGTTAAATTAAAAAAAAATAATTTAAAATTGTATTCCGCTGGGGTTTGCATCTGCGTAGCGATCGTAACCGCATCGATGAAATAAGTGCGGCGCGCGCCTCTATTTAACGGAACGGTCTTATTGTTGAAACGTTTCGAATCTTTTGTGACAGTGTCCTGTATCGAGTGTTGAGTCCTATTTTTGGCAAGTGTAAAGCCTGACCTATGTGAAAATTATTACTTCCATCTATTTCAAAGTTAACGTAAAAATAACCAAACTTAATTTTTTAAGGTGCTTACCCTGTATATATCTATAAAAAATTTTCTCGGTTTCATGCCAGGTACACATATAATCTGCATGCAAAATATCGTCATCCTCCAAAAAATAGTTTTTGAGTTATACCGCCAACAGACAGACAGACAGACAGAAGAAATTGAGAAAACCTGTTTTTCGTCATCTAGAGATCCAGAAACGTATAGATCTGAAGAAATTTCGGAAGGTGATTTTTTCGCGATTACAATACTTCCTTCGTCTTTCAGACGAGGGAAGTAAAAAGTGAAGTTCCACCTTAGACGGGAATAAACTAGTGGTATATAATTTTCAGCAACTTGAAATATGCAGAAAGCATCTTGCAGTTGCATGAAATACACCACAAAAATGAAAACAGGGTAGCTAGCGCACTCGTCCTAATCGTACCGAAGCGCAATGGACATCCGTGATACCACCGCAAAAATAGTTGACATATCTTTGACTACTCATGGTATTATAAGCGATTAAAACGAAATGTATTATTCTAACCGCCATGCCAGTCGTCTCTTGCTACACTATATTGGAACGGAAAGTCTTGAAGGAGCAACTTCGCATAGCTATGGGGCAGAATTGGAGACTAACTATATCCTGACCTAGAGATAGAACGTCGAATAACAACAGCCCACACCAATTCTCAAAAGAGAGAATCGATGCCCTCCATTTGAATCTCAGACAAAGGTTATACAGATTGTCTGCAGGTCCTAGGTATACACGGTAACTATATACAGAAACGGTTTAAAATCTTTAAGTGGTTGTTAAGCAACAACACATCTATGCATCTAGTTACCGTGTGTAGCTAGTACCTGAAAACAAGCTCTATATGGTCTCTACGGCTGTATGGGGAAAAACCCTGCACTCTAAAAGTATCAATCAGATACAATCACTAAAAATATGGAATCATTATAGCATGTTTAAAATACCTCGAGTTGTCTGATAAACTAATTAGCACGTCATGAGGTCCAAAATATACAATAACCTACTCGCGACAATCAAATATACAAAATTGTCCCATCTGGGACCTATATTCACAGGAGAATGGTTATTCAAAATTTTAGAAAAATATTGTAAAAACTTACTCAGTAACACAAATAAACCATATCTCATGACAATTGTAAAACAATCGACTGATATCAATTTGCAAAAGGTCACATTGTGCCTTAACTTATAGCTCACCCTTTATATGCATTTGTAGTACGGGTAAAGGTTCTGGTTCTATACCAGATAATATAGATTTGATTCCTACCGACTCTAACAGCCACCAAAATCTAATTGCGCTCCATGGAAGAGTCGCAATGCCTAAACCTCCTCAAAGAGGAGAGACCGATGTGCCTGCAGTGGGAATGTGATGACAAGGTATTAGCCTACTAAATAGGATATAATAATGTATTACTTGTCGGAAAGAAAAGAGAAACACATTTTATTTAAAAAGAAATACTGAACATATTTCAACTATAACACGTGGAAATAGAAAAAGGGCATTACACAGAATTTCCCTCGCAAGTTGACGTTCTGACACTAAATATTTTGAAAAATCCAAGAAAGCGGTAAAAATAACTCAACGTTCCCAATAATAGTGAAACAATAAAAACAAACATTTGGTAATGCGAATTACATAAATTTGTAGATAAAAAAAATGTCGGGATTCGACCTCGCGGTTTCAGCACCATCGCGTGGCAGCATACTAATGTTTTGGTAAAAAGGGTCTTTAATTCTAGATCTTCTGAAATTATTCATGATGATACCAGACACAGCCCTCAATCAACGATTTTTGGTTAACAAATAAATGCCTGAAAGTATAAATAAATTTAGATTGTAGGTTCATGTTTAGCAATTTTATTATAGATGTGCTATTTATTTTTCTAATTTTTAGTTTTTAATTTAACTTAGTTGTTTCGAGTAACCTAAAGAGCTCATAAAAAAATATGTAGGGTAAATCAAATTAAATTGCTTGAAGTTGTAAAAACTATGTAAAATTATATAAAGAACTAGTTGTTTAAGTAAGTTAGTACGTAGTAAATTATTCTAAGTTAATAGTGCACCGTTTTTGTATAAGCAACCTTGCATAGTTACTGCTTGGAAAGTATTGCGTTCCTATGTTTTCTATACCGAATAGTACAATAAAAAGTATTCACATAGTAACCTAATGCACTGCAAGGAGAAGTACATCTGCCATTCATTCACGAT
Organism: Agriotes lineatus; assembly: GCA_940337035.1. Lineage (NCBI taxonomy): Eukaryota > Metazoa > Arthropoda > Insecta > Coleoptera > Elateridae > Agriotes > Agriotes lineatus. The sequence goes on along the minus strand of OW679197.1, from coordinate 65,832,587 downwards.
TTGCCAGGAACAGAGGCAAGAGCTGCACAAGCAGCCAAAGGCAAATCGAAACTAACTGCCAGTTACATTATGCGACCAACCAACCATAAATGCAGATAATTTAAGATAATTTCGTTACAGGCAAGTGCATTTACACCACAAAATGGAGGAGCGATAACCAGACAAACAGTGTACCTAATGAACCCTATACAAGCGGCGTAATCTGGGAGGAAAGGCTTTCCACGTTCCTTATTGCGAAATAAGTCACCTAAATGTAGGCATCAGTTTCAATTTTTGGGGCAACCCGCGGAAAATTCGCGGGAGGTCAAACAAGGGCAAGCCCAGCATTTTCATTAATTTTCCAGTAACTTAATCATCTGTCTAATTAGGAAAGACTAAATCTATAAGTAGACTTCCAGGAAGGGGCGATTAAATGGGCCTGAAAGCTTTTAAACTCGTTTAACTGTTGTTGGCTTCATTAGTTACTCCTCTAAAAATTTTTAATTGTTTATCCTGTTATTGCTTTTAATGACTGCAGGTAGATATAAATTAAAATAAACTTTCTTCGTACGTTGTCTCTTTCATTACGCAATGGATGGCTCTAATCTCAGTATTGCAATTTTAAATTGCAAAGTAAATTTTATACGAAACACTCGGATTATATAGCATTGATATATACCGAGAAGATGTAGCTAAGAGTGCGGCTGCTAAATACAAAGCCTAGTGTTAATTGCTACATGCAACAACATCAGAAAATGTGTCTCAGTATTATCGACTCGCACGGGGCAAGAGTAATATTGTAGCATGTTACGCTTCATTGGAGCATCTATTAATTTCGATGTCTGTGTTTCAGATTTCATATTTCGCGCGTGGCTCACGCCTACCTTTCGCGTTCAGTACGTGAAGTGACAGTCGGGAATTGTTCTTTCTTTCTGGTTCCGTCTTGATGCCTTGATGGAGTCAGCTTGGGCGTTTTGTAAAGTGTACAGCGGATTTATGGGCGTGCAGTTGGTTATTGTGTAGTATTTGTCCTGGCCCTTGTAGGTGGATCGTTGCATTCTTGGCCTATTAATTAGATAATTCTGTCTCACGCCATATCGGCGGATCCAAAGCTGGCTAACCTATTTTTGCACGTGCCCAAAATCACCTTGGAGTAAGTTGACTGAATCTTTCATTGGGCTGTATCTAAATTGTCCGTTTTCTATTATAGGCTTTTCGTCTTGTAGCAAGTGTGGAGTTCCATTCCGGCCCCTTGCATTTAGTCGTAAAGCATCCAAGGCATTACCTTGACCCGATCTACTCGCGCTGAGAACATCTATCAGCGCCGGTCCGCTTCAATATCAGCTACGTGAATTTCATAGCACACAAAAAGGGACTCGATAAGGAACACACATACAGGTTAAATTTTCTCTTTATGTAACATTTACTGGCGACCAGTGATCCGATGCTGCGAGCTTCACTCATGCATTTGGTGTTTGGAATTTCATCGTGAGCTCGGGATATACAGTTCGTTCCGCAAACTTTGTACCCGAAGGCATCAAACGTTTCCTCCCCATCCACAGAGCAGACACCGCTTGCGATATTGCCTTGTAACTTGTCTTATTTTAATGTGTGCGATAAATGAAATGGCTGCACTGTAAATATTGTAAGTCTTAAATTTGATGCGTTTTATGAGGTGCCTCTTAACTTTTAGGCTTATATTTTAATCACCTGTATTTTATACCATATCATATCAAATTAGTGATTATAATGTGATAAAGCCTTGTGAGTTTGATTTTGTTACTGTTACCTGTGCGTGATTTGAGATTTGTAGTTAATTTTTCGTTGGCGCCCTTTTGGCTTTTAATCATTTGTGAGTATTTAAAGAGTTGCACTCCGTCTTCCTGACTAGCTGGCCGGCAACTGTATTTAAGCAGTCGTAAAGTTTGGGCTTTTGAGAGAATTAGCAGACGAATCGTTTTAATGCTAACAAGCACATATCATCTATGGAGTTGAAAGTAAATAGTTATATAAAATCTTTGTTTAGTGCGAAGCCCAGGTAAAGTTGTCTAAGTCTAAAGTCATTGCTTCGATGTTCAAATTTCATTACATTATAAATAATTTAAAAACTATAATTATAATTCCCCCTGTGAAATACTGACAAACCAGTCTTTTTGATTTCTCAGCTGGAAATAGTATATTGTATAAGTGGTGCTGAAAAGGCGATATTTCACACGAGTGTGTAAGTTTGAGCCACAAGCCGTAGGCGAGTGGCTCAATCACAAGAGTAAACAATTCAATAATATATTTCCATTTATTAACTTTTAATAACTATAACGGAACACATTTTTACAACATTTACTTTTTAAAAATTTAATTAATTGTAAAATTTGAACAATAATTGTAAAGTTGGATAGGGGGAATTCAAATTTTCGGTTCTACTCTGTTAGCTAATACTATGGATGTGCAATTTGTCCTGCTTGAAAACTTTCTCCTTCAGTTTTGACATTAGAGCTTAATGATGTCGATGCTCCTTCGACAGATTGAACAATTCTTTTCTGTATGGTCTAGCGTGTGTAAAATTATCATCACAGTTTAGTTGCTATGCGAATTTTGTTATTTTCAATAATAGTAAACAATTTTATATAGTGGTCGTGGAAAAAAGAATATTTCTGCACATCAGACATATTGCATCTCAGGTACTCTAAATGATGCCTATCAAACCGACAATTATCACACCCATAATCCGCATGAGAAGAATTTATGAAAGTTGCCAAAAGTTCAGGAAAACTGTACGTGTAGCAATTATGGGTTCTCGTCTACAAGCTCCAGAGGTTAATTAACATTTGCAGGCTTCACTTTAAATGATGATAAATGTCCGCATTTACGGAGTGCATTGTCAATTACGTTGCAACTCCTTCCAAATGATTTATTCTCGATACCATCGAATTCATTATTGTAATGCGAGAAGTAACAGTCTGGTAACTCGCTAATGATGTTAGTGGATTACGTAAATAGCGTCTACTTCGGGCAGAATTATTCATGCTCAATTTGGATTACGCCAAGAATAATTCTAATCGCCGGATCGACACTGTGCTTGTATGAATTTCTTGTGCAGTTCTTTCTTTTTAATTTACGTGTCAACTCTCCATGGGCTTTCGTGTCGAAATTTCGAATATTAATTATTTATTCCGAGGAATCTTAAATATGTTTTATGAATGCCGGCATATAAAATGTGAAATATTCAAAATATTTGTTTTTATATTGCTGACTTGCATTTTTTATTTGGAATTACCATTAAATGTCATTATAGCTAGCGCATTAAAAGAACACCTATTTGCAATGTTAAAATCATTAGCTGAAAAGCTAGTAAATAGGATAACAAGTGACAGCAACTTAAATAGTATTTATAGTATTTATGATCAAAAGAAAAACAATTGTTCAAATAGAACAGTAGTTTTAATAAAAGAACCATGGAATTACGTTTTGGTTCAATATGTGAGATACCTTCGAAGCCTATGAAAAACATAAATCCTTAAGAAATACTGCTGCATGCTGTGATTGCAATGCATAAAAATCTCGAACTATACAATTTCCCCAGATGTACATATTTCGACGTGACTGGAAAAGCGAGGGCGTAACTTGTAGCTTCGCATAAAAAGCATTCCAGTTTCCTTCGACGTCGCTGGTTTAGTTTTATTCAAGTCATTGAGGCGAAAATATCTCCTTGAAGCACTATATTAAAATATTATACGTAGTTGAATAGAATCGCAAATTTTACTTGAACAGCTTTTCTGGCATATACAAAGGCTAAGTGGTTATTACGTCAATTACTAAATGTCAAATGTTAATTCCAAATAAATTTATTGAGGTCTGGTTAAATTTAATTAAGCTCCTCTTCAACACAGCCACCTACGTTCCCTAAGCGAATATCTAGTCAAAGCATGTAAGCTCAGCATTAAAACAGGTGGATTTTTTCCAGCATAGATACGAATATTTGTGTTTAATTTGTAATCTGCATAAGAGAATTTTTATTATCTTTTGTCTCTTTTGATCTGTATAGCTACACTCTTTTTTACCCTAATATGTATATACTTCTACTGCTTAATAAGATTTTATATACAAAATAAAGAAATAAGTAAATAACTAGTTAAGGTATTCCGATGTAGTCAAATTTACATCTTTTTGTAGTAACACGAATAGATTATCGAAAATACTAATATCCTTTATGACATTTTCAATTTGTGCTGCAAAATCTGCTATACAAAATTTAATTCGGTATCAAAGGTTCATACTCATTCCCAAATGCTAAATAAAAGAACTTCAAAATATCGGCCATTGCGAATAGTAATTAAAAGATGTTGTTAATTAAACGACAAAAATAAACGTAATAGTATATTATATGATGAGGGACAAAAGTGCATCATTAATCCCGCGAGTCAATATTATATCCTGAGGGCCCGTAGGGCCCGAGGGAAATAATCACTCAAGGGATTTAGGCACTTTAGTCCCGTGAGATATACGCTATTTTTTGCACTTTTGGGAACATCATCATCAAACATTTGAAAAATTTTGAAACTGACAATTGAGTGATTTTTTAAAACTGAATCCCAGCAGGCCATGTATAGCCTGAATCAGTTAACAGTACTGAAGTGTATTGCCAGTCTATGTCAAATTCGAGATTTGCAGGTTAAATTTTGCGTCAGCGTGTGTTAACTTTAAATACAAATTTTATGAAGAATGCTGTGTACATAAATTTACCATAGCTACGGTAACATTTTTACTTTAGTCCCTGGGGACTAAAGTAATTACTTAAGTCCCTAGGGATTAAATGAGCTACTTCAGTCTCTGAAATGAGTGGCTAAAGTGCCAACTTTAGTCCCGAAAGTGCAAAAAAATAATAATTGCCCGGCTCTATAAAAGCCGACTATTTCGGGATTGAAAACAAGAGATAATCGAATTCACTTGCACCCTTATACTTACGAGTTCATACATCCTCTTTAGACCGAAACGATAAGTAAAATGAATTCTATTAGATATATACGATTTGCTACGACAAGTAGAATGATCAGTAGTTATCGAAGTGACAACAAGAAGGTTTAGAAAAAACAGAAAATCGAAGGAGAGTAAGCAGAGAATATTTAAGCGCTAACGACACAAATCAATCCTACAGCAGGCAGGAAGGGTGAAGTGTACCTGTTTAGCTCCTATAAATTCCAATTACATCTAACATTAATATTACACATTGTGAATATGTGGACATTTAGTATAAAACTACCGGTATTTTTCTACCAAGGTTAGCCGAAATGGGGTAGTCCCCTGAACGGCAGTAGGTTAGCTTTATTTTAATATATATTATTGTAAAATTTACTGAATAAACTTTGGAAATTAAGTCTGCCCAGGTAAAGTTTATACTAAGTACTGAAGTAACCATTGCAAATAGTAACAGTGCATATAAACGATGGTATAACTGAAAAATCATTGATGTCGGTTAAACAATTTCATATTATCAGTTTACAAGTTCTTTAACCATGGTTAAAGAGTTGGACAGACGTGGTTACGATAAGCAAGCAGTTAGTGTTTATTTCCTAATTATATGTTTACATCGTGTGGGATGGCAGCACTATGCTGTCTTATTGCTAGTTCTCAATAAGTAATGAAATAGAATGACTTGGAAGCATACCCTAATATACAGTATATTTTAAAAAGTTTAAAACAAATTAATTTTGTGTTAATAATAATCAGTTGCTATTTTTTTCCAATTGAACGATGTGTTCAGATGTTGATCTGAAAGTCATATGAGTATTTATTAACAAGGACTGTAACACCGTAGTTGCTTTACTCGATACGATCTATAAAGCACTACTTTTTTCCACTCGAATGTGTAAATGGGTGAATAAGTGACCATTTTACCAACTCTAATAATCATACTATGATTGGTTAAAACTGACAAATGTAAAATTGAAAAACTAACTTGATTGCAGAATGCGTAACTCATCTGGAGACGCCCTTAACAGGACTTGTATGGTTTTTACGTAACAAGTACGGAAAGTTCGACTTTACAGGGTGAGTAGGCAATTTCTAGACTGAGCCGTAGGCATTTTATAATGTACCTTAAGGTAAACCTCTGTGTATCTGATTACTGCTGTTTTAATAGTACTAGTACCGTAAAATAATTCTTTAAGATACTAGTTCCGTAAGTATGTGTTTTCTGGTTACCATAATACTAATATTATTGTACGATTTCACAAAGCTACTATTATACTATAGCATTAAATCCAGTACAGAGTTGTGTTGTATACCAAGTGACGATGAGATGAGGGCCATGCCTATATATCCTTTATTTATGAATCGACTTGGATGAAATTTAATACGGGAATACCAGACATAATTTCCTATTGACCGATGAATATAGTTAAAATGGTCAACTCTGATTATTTAACTGAATCACCCTATTATATGTTAGGGTGTTTGAAAAGTACAGCTCAAATTACATACGATACTACTGCCAACATTTTCAAAAAATTCTTTAAAAAAATGCTCATACGCCGTGATTGGAAAACAAAATTTTAATTGACTCTAGCCCATAAGAATAACTATTTTATTAATTTGATCAATAATAAATCGTTCAGAAGGAATACAATTTGCTAAACATATGTCCCCGGATAGGTGAAACGACTCTTGTGAAAGGTAAAAAATTCTCAATTTAAATTTGAATTTTTTGGGGTTTAGCCCTGCTGGTTAAAGGCGAATTTCTAATATAATTTCAGTTTTGAAAAATCAAGCATGCCTTGGAAATTTTCAAAAAATCTTTTTTTCTCTAAGGTAAAGTGCCTTTTATGTGAAAAATACGACAAAAAGTTATTAAGAAAAGTTGTTTAGAATCAACATCTAGGCCCCTATATTCAAAATCCTCGGCCAACTTTGATCTCTCACAATTTATTTTATGTTTAGATCCCAAATCAAAGAATTTTACTTTTAACAAAGATGTTTATTGGAAAAACAAATACTTTTAACAAAGTTTTTTATTTCATAATAAAAAAACTTTGTTAAAAATAAAATTCTTTGATTTGGGAAATAAACTTGAAAGAAAATGTGAGAAGTCAAAGTTGGCTGAGGAATTTGAAATTTAGTATAGGGGCCTAGATATTGATTCTAAACACCTTTTCTTAATAACTTTTTGTCGTATTTTTCACATAAAAGGCACTTTACCTTACAGAAAAATGGGTTTTTTTAAAATTTCCAAGGCATACTTGATTTTTCAAAATTGAAATTATGTTAGAAATTCGCCTTTAACCAATCAGGGCTGAACCCCAAAAAATAAAAATTGAAATCGATTTTTTTTTACCTTTCACAAGAGTCGTTTCACCTATCCGGGGACACATGTATGTTAAAAACGAAGGACTTTAAATCGTATGTTTATATAGATGTTTCATGATGAAAACACTTTGAAGAGTCACTTCCTAACTCTTGAAAACCATGGCATGTGTAAAATACATTTTCTTAAAACCAATAAAAAAAACTGTAAAGGGTTTTCCTTAGAACTTCCCTCGCAAGTGGACATTGTGACGCTAAACAATTTTATAAATCAAAGGAAAATAGGGGTAAACATGTTTGCACGTTCGTAATAATACTGAAACAATAAGAGAAAACACTTGCCGATGCAAATTACATCAATTTTCAAAATTAAAGAAAAAACATTACCGGTGGTGGGATTGGAAGTACATAGGCAGGGACTGCACGGCTATATTAAACAAAACGCACTTTTTGGTTCTCTTTTTTTACTCTTATTAAATTACCCTGTATCTGTTGGGTTCTATTTTCGTCGAGTGTAAAGCGTAAGTTATGTGCAAATTATTACTTTTATTTATATCTAAGTTAAAGCAAAAATAAACCGAAAAAAGTGTTTAAGATGCCCACCCCGTATTTGTTGAGTCCAAAATATGCTCTTTTTCTTTAAGGGTAAAAATCTGAGTTATATGCAAAATATTACTTTCATTCATGTAATAGTTTTTGAGTTAAAGTAAAAATTGGCAGAATTTTATTGTTTTAAGGTGCTCACCCTGTATACATTTTACCCAAATTTTCTCGATTTCATGCCAATAAGGCATATAATCTGCATGCAAATAGTGTCTGAGCTATACCGGCAACAGGCCAGACAGACTAACAGAAATTGATAAAACTTGTTTTTCGTCATCCAGGGTCCCTAAAACATGAAGATCCGAAGAAATCTTGAAAGGTGATTTTTTAGCGATTACAATACTTCCTTCGTCTTTTAAACGATTAAAGTAAACTAAAAAACAGGCCTTTTTCTTATAAAATGAATATAAAATACAGTCATTAATATACATGAAATCTTTCATATATTTTATTTCAGTTACTTATATTGTTATATTCCACAAATAATACACAATTGATAAGAAATGTAAAGAATAAACTGAACAAAATTCCCTATAATTTATTTGAGGTTCTATTTGTTCCTTTTAACAATTTCATGTTTCTCTATTTAAGCATATTGCCGATGTACCCATAATTAAATATAATATAAGTGAGATGGAGTGAATAACAAAATAAACTAATTGAAAAGTAAACTCCCTGTGGATGTTTATTATAATATTTTGCCAGAATTTAAAAAACTATTTAAAAATTTGAAAATTTCTACTCAATTACATAGAAAATAATCTACGTTTTTGTCACGGACCATTTTTAAAATATAAAAGGTTCAAATGTCTGTCGAGTGGAAGGTTATAATGTTACTTAAAGTACGTTTTCCTATAAAAAATTTCAAGGTAAACATAAAATTGGCAAAACTGCTTTTTTTAAATTATTAGAAAATTTATTTCCGTTAGGTTTTTTTGTAAACGATTTGTGTCATTTTGACATTTCAAATTAAACTGTCAGCTTTTCTATTTTGAAACTGAATACGCGTAAAAACGGACTCTTTTTAAATTAATGGTAAAAAAGCATTTTTGAAGTGTGCAGAGGAACTGTTGGATCTGCAGCCTAACATACCAGAAGAGGAAGTTTATGAAAGATTAGCAAGAGCTTTTGAAGTACCTACATAGAACTTTAATGCCAGATTTAAATTTTCCACCATTTTTTAGTTCTAAAAAGTTACTAAAACAAATTCTACCTACATATTTTTTTAAAGGAATCCAAGTTATGCCAACATAAACCTTAAATTATTTGACCTTGAAAATTTTTATATGAAAAAAACGTACTTTATGTCATAATTAAATTCATCGCTAAGACTACGAAAATAAAGCATTTGTATGTTTATCTCTTTCTTAATCAAGCATGCCGTTTTGTTTGATTATACTATTTTATTTGCTGTTGCATTTAATTATAACGCAATTAATGAATTTGCGCTAGCAGTATAATTTGTGGTCATAATAGCTGATTGTGAAAAATTTAGGAGTAGGACCTGGTCTACATATTAGTAAATGTATTTCTAGGTTCAGAGAAACTCAAAATTCCACTGCTAATTGTCAGCACAATTACTTCAAAATTGCGTGTAGGATGTCAAGTATTGTCAATTTGACAGTTAAATACGACTGCATGCACCAATAGCATGCCTTTCCTTATAGCAAATTTTATTTTTACTTTTAGACATATAATACATATACAATTACTTAATTTTCCAGAAAATAGCGCTCGTAAGGCGCCATAGCATACCGTAACCTTTTTTATTCGTTACAGAAATCGTTCTCCTCATACCTGCAGGAACATATTAATATTCTAAATTAACTGGAGTAATCTGTAAAAATTACTAATAGCATTCAATAAATAAAATAAAATATATTCGACAAACACATAAAATAGTTCGACGAGTGGAATTTCTATTCACGCTTTAAAAATTTCCATACCCCTTAATCCAAAAATAACTGCCACTAACGCCATCGATTTCTCCAGATCCTAAGGGAGGTTGTGTCGAGAATGTAAATTCATTCGGGTAAAAAATTAAGAATGGGTTCTTTGCCTGGACCTACTTGCTCTTCAGTAGACGTAAGAAAGGGTCACGCATAATGCTTGCAATTAAAATTCGTATTTCCGTAATTAGCCAACGCGCAACGTCTCATCCTTGTTTTTGGGTTGTTTATTAAATGCCCAGAAAGAACACGAAGCTATAACGTTGATTCGTGCTCAACCGAGGCAAAATAACAGAAACTTTGGCTGCGGAATGCACATTCATGCAGTCGTAGTAATCATAGTGAAAGACATTATGCGCTTCGTCCATCCCACTTCGGTTTCAGCACGGTTCGGAACTGCTGCAGCTTCGTCTCCTGAATTTCAGCAGCTGCAAGCGGGATGTGACCAGCCGCGGTGTACGTATGGCGAAGTTGTAGTTTAATTCGATAATCCTGCTACATTGTGTCATTGCAGTATTGTGTTTGGCTTGGGCCATATAACGAGCAAACTCAAACAAATTGCGGTTTCAGATTTCTAATTTTGAAATTCTCCCGTTTGGATTGCAGAACGGCATCGCTTTAGTTTATTTTCCTCGTCCGGGCAGAATCCAGCAATCTCCTCTCGCCTATTCGTTTTGTAACTGATCGGTGGGAGCATATATAGTTTTTCAGGAGTAAACTTCTACCTATGCATAAAAGCAAAGATAAATGGTTGATCTGCTTTGATATTCGAGCGTTTTACAACCTACATTAAACAGTATAATACACGTATATAAACCTACACATAAAAACCAAGCAATTAAACCGACTTCGACACCGGGATGAGTTGCTCAATATGTTAGAAATAAGTTTAAGTTACAGATTCCTTGTCATGTTGATTAGTAAAAATGTTCACGGCGTTATAGTATTACTATTATACCCTTTTATTTTATGGTTTTTAACTATTCATTCTTTCATTTGTTGGTATGCTTAAGATTATAACCTTTTGAATAAATCAAGAGCTTAAATATATTACGTTCTAAATATTTCTAATAATCCACCCGTACTCAAAGATAGTTTCAGAGGCCCAGGGTTGCTTTTAAACCTCCGATTAGGCAGTTAGTTAGTGCTCTACATGTGTGCGGATGGATGTGTTAATACCCTACATAGAGGGTTGTATTCCAATGCATGAGCGCATATATGATTTTGAAAACAAAGGATAAAAGAATAAGGTCTATAATAGATATTATTGCTTGAGTAGCCTTGTAATGGGGGTGCTATGTGGTTCTGGTACACAGCTAAATTCGACATTGTTTTATTGTTGATATTGCTGCATTGGTTTGTAGACAGCTTTGCCGTTGGGTTGCTACCCTTGTTGTTGTTAGGTTTATGTCCATTGATTGGTTCCGCTACATAGTATACTATGTGCCAGGAAATAGTAGACATTCGGCGAGATGATTACTAACCCTTGACCTGATAACCAATTACCAGTGATGCAGGAAGCGCACCTGGATAGCCTGGGATGCTTATTTCCCACAAATGCCTTGCGAATTCGGTCTCTGCGAGGACGTCAACAGTAGTTTCAATTCGCACTGACGTGAGTTGGTGCTCACTGGTCGAGTTAACATTTGACTAACAGGCGCCCTATGTAGCAAACATCGGTATTACAGGTAGATCATCGGCGGCGAATATTTTACCAAATTCTACGTAATAGCATCAAGGTGGTTGCAAGACCCCTGTAAGTATTGTCATCGCGAACATCTACTACTGTAGGATTGCTTGTTTGCTTTTATTACATGCTCGGTTTATCAACTTAGCTGTTTTGTGATGCAAAGGGGCGGTTCTGTACCGGCTAACAATTGCGAATATATTTTTTTGTATTCGTTAAAATAAGTTACTTGTGTAACCAAGAAATTAATTTAAAATTAATAATAATTATGAAATATGTATATGACTAATCATGAAACATGTAATTTAATAACGAAAAGATACCCCTTAAATTAGTAGTAGAACAAACTAGTATTATGTAACTCGTACGAAAGAGGACTTTTAGACTCGCCTTATTTATGTGCCTCGCTCGCTGCGCTCACTTGGCCATGAACTGTGGCTCGTCCCCAGTTTCCTTCTTCTAACACAAATAGTTATTGTTTATTTGGATTAATCAGAGATATCACTAAAATTTTCAGGGAAAAGTGCTGAAATGTATTTGATCGCTTGATATATGGTCCAAATGCTGCCGGTTCTTCTTCAGACATATCTTTAACTTTTACCACCCTATCTCCACGTTCTTTAAAGACGTTTTTAGTATTAATGATGATAAAAACATTGCCACATGTACGTCCTTTCTTATGATGCGGAATTATTATATTTTGCTTCCATTCTCCTGACACTTCAACCTACTCCCACGCCATACAGTATATAGCAGTCAGCCATTTTATTATTTGATCACTCTCCATCTTTACCATTTCGCTGTTATTCCATCTTTGTCATTTTTCACGGCTTTCATTGCTAATTTTACTTCTGCTGCTAATATATTTAATTATGATCCCATGGATATCACTGCTGCCATTTTGTTCTCTCTTATCGGAGGTGTCTTGTATGCTGTATCTTTTGCATATTCTTTTAGATTTGCAGGAAATTGTTAATAGATATAATAATGTTTATTAACAATTACTTCAACGACAATCATTTCTATTATTTGGCCACGGTTGAGCCTTGGACTGGATGCACAATGAAAAGTATTTTTAGGATTCTTGTAATACATACAACCACGCAACTATGTAATTTGTTTAATTTAGTATAGTTTTTAACTTGGTAATTGTGTTTTTTTCTAACATTTAGCATACTTACACAACCATTCTAACTATTTATGTCATTGCAATTGAAAAAATCAATAGTGTTAAGTACTGGGATTTAAAGAACCGGAAAGCGTATTTAAGTAATTATAACATTTAATACATGGCTCTTATGCACCCAAAAGAATGGAATGCAATTCCTATAGTAGTGGGCTGTCGAATCTTGGGGTACGAGGATAACACCGTAAATGTCTGCAATCCAATAAAACAAAGTTTTTTTACTATTGTTTTTCAAAATATTCCCTCTTAAACGCTACACATTTACGCATTTGATAAAGCCAATTTTCAAAACATAAACTTCACTCTTTTCGAGTTACTTGAGAAACAACGTTTTTAAAGCATTTCACAATATCACTTTATTAAGAAAATAGAGAGTAATCCGAAGGTACTATGTCGGGACTGTATGGGGGATGACTTAACAATTGTAACCCAGAAGCCCCCACAAATTATTTTGTTTGATGTGTGGTATGACATGAAGCGTTGTCATGGTACATAACTATCTTACTCCCTGGGCAGCGTAAACCAGCTTATCGAATAACGTCTGACAAGCTCTCTGTTGTGCACCATTCTGCGGAAACCGTACGTTTATTTATCTTCAAGGAGGACAGTTGTGATAGGTCCTGATTTTGAAATGAAGCAAGCAATCAGGTTCCCAGCAACACCCCGAAATTGCTTCACTTTAACTGCATTAGAATCTGTTGGAAATGCCCATTGTGCAGATTGGCGCTTAGATTCGGGTTCAAATGCATATATCCAGCTTTCATCGCCAGTTATGATGTTGTAAATTGTTTTAAACCTACCTTAAACATATTTCTTAAGAGTTTTCTTACACAATTCCACACGCTGTTGTTTTTACGCTTCTGTTAAACTGTGTGGTATCCACCCACAACAGGATTTCTTTACACACAAATGATTATTTTAAATCTTGTTTATTGCAGTCTTGCCAATACCCAAAGTGCTCTGGGCGTCTGTGTTTGTTTCAAGAACTGCTGAAATTGGTCTTGGTTCGCGAAAACTGTCGCTGAGTGAAACTCGTTCAAATTTGAGTTCATTAAACCAACTATAAACAGTCCTCTGCGAAGGCAGTTGGTCACCAAATGCAACACAAAGTAGTCCAAAGCTTCCTTTCGGAGATAGTAACCCAGAAGCCTGTACAAATTATTTTGTTTGATGTGTGGTATGACTTGAAGCATTGCGGAAACCGTACGTTTATTTATCTTCAAGGAGGACAGTTGTGATAGGTCCTGATTTTGAAAAGAAGCAAGCAATCAGGTTCTCAGCAATACCTCGAAATTGCTTCACTTTAACTGCATTAGGATCTGTTGGAAATACCCATTGTGCAGATTGCCGCTTAGATTCGGGTTCAAATGCATATATCCAGCTTTCATCACCAGTTATGATGTTGTAAATTGTTTTAGACCTACCTTAAACATATTTATTACGAGTTTTCTTACACAATTCCACACGCTGTTGTTTTTGCGCTTCTGTTAAACTGTGTAGTATCCACCGACAACGGGCTTTCTTTACACACAAATGATTATTTAAAATCTTATTTATTGCAGTCAGAGTAAATCATGGCTCTAAAATTTTCTCTCCGTAAATTAATGTTTGCTGCACAACACTCATTTCAAAATTAACTTGTATAAACTCTGTTGCAATTATCAAAACTTACTTTTCAACTGTTAAATTAGACAACACACATTTGTTTGATGACAAGCTTGATTTCTATGGTGCACTTGATCTATGAGTTTGCAGAAACTATAGGTGCTACTCTCGTACGTCATATTAAAATCACATCAGTGACTGAGGCAATTTATTTTCTACAATGAGGATGCATTATAACTGAAATTTCCCTTATTTTTTTTTAGAAAAATTAAGGTTAGGCATTGTAACACATAATCATTTATAAAAAAAAACTACTAGAAACATTTATACCATATTTTCATTACAATAAGTAATTTTGCCATGTTTGCAAGACTACTATATTTAAAGGGTGGCTACAGAAGCAGCTTCCTTGTCTTGTACTTCTCCTCATTCTTACTTTATAAAATTCCCATTCGCAGAGGAAGATATTGTCCCATACTCAAATAAGACCATAATGTACGAGATTATATCACACTAAAATAAACTTAGTTGTTAATTGCTTCCAGCAAAGTAGTTCGTACAGCCGAATGCTTCATTTAAAACAAAATATCAACATTTGAAAAACAGATCACAAAGACTACTTATCTTTGAGCCTAAACACGCATTAAAAAGTAATCTAACCTTCAACTAAAGAATTATTATTATACGGATGGGGCCATAATTATATAGGTATAACAACAATGAGATAACATGAATAACAAAATAGAATGCTTGTGTAAGAAAGAGATGGTCATACGAAAAAATTATTTTAGTAGCCATGTTTAGTTGACAAATGTCATAATTAAATTAAGCGTCAAGCCTACTCGAATATTTGCTACCATGTTTATCTCTTTCTTACTTAAGCAATAGGAGTTATTCTCTTGTTCATGTTATCTCATTGCTGTTATATATAATTGTGGCCCCATCGGTATATTGAAAAAAAGCTGTCCACTACAAAAGTTTAATCTTAACATTTTAACAAGTGTAAATAGAGTACGTTCGACAAAATAATATTGAAATTGCAACATCTACTTTGCATTACACTGTTTACCTTTTAACCGTTATCAAGAAATTTTATAAATAAATTTCAATTGCTGACGTGACTAGAACATCTCTTACCTTAAAAACTAGAAATAAGCTTATCTTTTACAGAAATCAGATATGCTATAAAACGAAAATTTAAAATATTCGCATATATTGGGATTCCTATATTCTCTACAAAACCACTTTTATTTTGATGCAAACATTGATATATTCACTAGATAAAACCTGTTTCAAAAAGTATAACTTAATTTTAAAGGGCAATAAATTACTGAAGCAAATGCAAAATGTATGTGTTCTCCAAGTATATTATATCGTTGCAGTATTCCAGACAAAACTTTTATTAATTTTCTTTCGCGGGTGGTTTTTAAGCTTTATACCCTAAAAGTTATCCCCAACCTCTTGTAGTTGGTTTCCTGTGTGTTCCAAATTTATTTCCGTATTTTTTATACAGATACCTTTTGGATGCTCATTTCTTCCAAGGATCGGAAAAAATAACGGTCATAAACTTTTATTTCCAATCTTCACCCATTGTTACAGAACTTTCGGAACCTTTTCACGTCGTTGTGTATATCAGATTTCCATATTTGTGATTACTAGTTTTGGAAATGTTTACTTCAGATGATGTAATGTACATATTTTGTGCTCTTCTTGGTGACGATTGATCCTGAAATGCGTTAATAATAATCAGGTTCAGATTTGGTCTTATGATTTGGTAAATTGCTGCACCCATCTGACTGAATTAGGATTTGGTTGCTCAAAATATCATGTATGGGGCGGTAACGGCTATACCTTCACATACTCTGATGTTTTGTGGGATTTATCTTTAGGGATGCTTTTTACCGAGTAGCCCTCCCCCTCTCAATATTCGCTAAGTCATCTGCCACCTGGAACAGGAATCCCTTCTCGTCGACTCCTCTTATCTTTCGACCTAAGTAGTCGCTTTCCGATGCGATTAAAACGTATAGATTGTCGTATTACATCCACTATGGAGATTACTTATGGTAGATTTGAAAGTATTGTCATTTTGTACTTAAAAAACAACCATCAGCTGTTTAACGATCTCATTTACTTTGAGTATTTGGAATTTATGCCGTATTTTCTATTTCCCAAGAATAGTAGACGGCTAGTTTCGCTTATATGTGCGCACTATCCGGCGATGATGCGGAAAGCTTGCTTTTGAACGTGATAAAAGTATTATGTCTATAATTTGTTTGATGAAGCCTCGCCGTCCGACAAGGAACCCGCGATTCGTTTTATTAAACAGTTTTTAAAATTTTAGGTGATGCTTTTTAATTAAAAATTTTTACTTCGCCAAATCGATTCCGCGCGCTCTTACATAGTCAAATTTTGTTGTGGTTGCATAATCTACAATTTATATGATAATAATTTAAATTCTGCTTTCGTCTCTGATCGGTGTTATTTAAATAATAATAATTCGTTGCTAAATTCTATAAATTAATCCCAAGTTGTTTGCATGTAATTAATTTGGCGATATTTACATATTACTTGTAATTTCGAATTTATTTAGTTTACTGACATATGTATAGTACTCTGACCTTAAATAGTTAAAGATTTATTCAAATGTAGTAGTTTTAATTAAATCTTGTGTCGCTGGTGCCCATATGTTTAATAGTTAAATCGAAATACATACTTAAATAATCGAAAATAAAATTATTTAATAAAATTCGCATTTCTCATTAATATACAATATCACTTTTAGCTACTGTAAGAAAATCCGAAATTCTAAGATATTTTGCTAGTAGCTTAAAGATGTGACACGTTTTTTATAGAAATAAAGAAGTTAACGGCAGTGTATAAAATAGATGATATAGTCCTCATGTAGTATATAGGTTTTAATTGACTGAATTTCTATAACATTACTTTTACTCGTTGTTTTGCTGTAGTAATAATAGCATGAAGTTTTATAGATTACATAATATCTACACCTAAAAAGGTTAATTCCAAAGAGTTTTATAAATATTTATAAAAAAGATTTAATTATTTATTATTCGTACATAAAAAGGGGCTTCAAAACTTCAGTTTAAAATCTTCTCATCTTATAATTGCTTGCTTTGAAGTTCTTGCTAGAACAATAGCACTACAACATGTAGGATCTACCAATCTATTCTTCGAATAGGAAACGGTACCATTTTCAACAATTCGTAAATAATTAAAACATACAGCTTTATAGTGTTTCAATTGGCAATGTGTCTTCTCGCTTTTAAATCAACATTAACGTCCGAATAGCCTCCATCTAGGAGGTTATGAACCCCACCTATCATTTAATGAAAGTAGAATGTGCATACAGGAACAGTACTGACTTTGATGTAAAATGTCAACCTTAAAAAACCTATATTGACCAAACCTCTAATTTTTACAAAGCATATCATATCACGGCCACAAAAAAAACAGAATCAATAAGATTAGGTATCTGTTTCGGGATAAAATCACCTAAAAATATTCAGTGTTCGTATCAACTCTCTTCTGTTATAAGAAATTAATACCAATTCTGTAAAAGCTACCTTATTATATATCATAGAAAAATAATACGTTATAAAGACATGACAAATGGGCCAATATAAATATCTCCAATGAGGAATTGCTTCTAATGATTTATTAATAGCAAATAAATCCTGCTTTTAGGCAACTCAAGACCCCAATATTCTCAAAAACATTGCTGCGACGTTCAACAGCGGCGACCTATATTTTATTTAGAAAAACAGCCCCAAATTACAAATGCAGTTCGAGTCCAGATAGATTCTGCATCGGAAACGAACCAAACTGAGTATTTATCTTGTCCCGCAGATATGTTTATCATTTTAAAAAGCAGTCAAGGCGCCGCGGTTCGTCGTTCGAGATTTGTCACAGCGCTTATTTACAATAAAATAGATCCTCGTGGCGGCTGCTTAGCCAGAACCACTTCCGGCAAATTATACTTTGGCTAAGTGTCCATACTTCTCCCTAAAGACGTTTATACGACTTTTATGCAAAATATTATGAAACCTAGATAAGTCTCCTTCCTTTGATTGCCAGCAGCCACGAACAGAATTCGAGTGGGCCGCGACTTGAAAGCGCTCGTTTGGAGGCTGTGAGTAGATCGAAATAAATTTCCTATTTTATGGAGAGAATTTAGTTGCACGTCGCTACTGAAGTGTGTTTCTGCTTTGCGGATATCGTTTTGTATATTTATGAACGCCATTATTTTTTTTTCAATGCCAAGTAATAGTTTATATATAAAGCTATTATTTTGTAAATAACTAATGAGTACTTAGTTTGATTTTTTATATAATTTAAAGGTAAATATAGCAATATACTAAAATACGTAAAATAGGTAAAAAAAGTATAATTGTATGTTACATACTACACATCTAAAAATTAAATAAAAACATATTCTTTAGAGAGCTTATTTTAAGTGTGTTGATTCTATCATTTCATGATGCACTGATTCTAGTACCTCTATTTCAGTTATATACTTTAGCTGTTTCAAAAGTGAGGGGTGAGGCACGGCGAATGTGGTGGCTTCACCACCGGCTTTTTATTTCAATTTAACTTTCTAGAAAGCATCAAGCTAACTTTTTGCTTATTTGTGGAATATGCCTAACTCACACCCACTTTAGATTTTCTGTGACTTCTATGACGTCTTTCACTTTGGTTTGAGATCTAACCCAAAGATTGTTTTGTCTATTTCCAGAATAACTCATTTCGTTTCTTCTTTGCCCAACTAAAACTATGACGGAGACAAAATTAACCGAAAACACAGAGCTCGCTGGTTAAATTCCAGTATTTTTGCCTTGAGGCTGTTCGAAAATTTTTTTATCTTCCCCAAGATGGTCCAAGATACTGTTGTTCTCCTATATACTTCTATTTGATTTTTTGTTCTGCAACCTTATGCCCTAGATATTTGTAGCTATACATACAGAATGATCAAATTAATTGAGATGGTATTGACTTACGTTACATGATATTTATATGCATTCACGGCAAACTAGATCTGAGATTTATTTGATCACTCGATATATCTCTTCTAGAGGCAGTTGTCTGTCTTATATTAGTGTGTTGGTTAACATCTGGGTTACCATTTCATCCAACTCATCCCAGATTATAACAATATCATCAGCAAATCTAAGATTATTTATATTTAACCATCGATAGTTGTTCCATTTATATCCTTGTGCAGATTCTTTAACGCGTTTTCTCTCTAAGGCAAGGCTAAAGTGATTTGGCGAATGTGTACTCCTGGTACTGATTGCTCTCTTGATTTAGAATTTGTATATCAATATTTTCATGTAGGCGTATCGTTACAGCCCGTTTCCTACAGTTAAAAAATGTATATACTGATAACTGGTCATACATCAAAGGAAGTAGCATGATCTGATATTCCTCATATTTTTCCAAGATGGTCATGTGTACCACAGTCTTATTTGCAATGAGTTTGTTCCTGCACCTAATGTGTATCTAGTTTGGCTTGTTCGTCTATTGACTATTATATCTGCAACATTGAATGCGTATTCCTCAAGTTTAGAGATATATGCAGTTTGTATTTGCATGCTTATTTATTGTTAATTAGACTTAAAGCATTGTAATTTAGTATCATATTAAATGTGTCCGAATCCGGGTCTGTTCAGTAAAGTTTGTGTGCCTGGCACAAAGGCGCACGTCGGCGAGCGACTCTTAGAGCATTGTCCGAAATCGCTTAGAGCAAATTAATAACAGCGGCCAAGAAAGCCTTCAGTGTTGAAGTTTGCTGCAGAAGTTGGTGTGTAGCAAACAGCGTTTGCGTGTCCAGCAAACGTCATTTTGATCGTGTACAGAGTAAATACACAAATTGAAAAGCAGCCACGTATATTCGAGACATCTATTACGAGTATATGACGTGAGCCGGCATAGCGGCACCAGGGATTTCCCCCGAATCGTGTGTGGTAATTCCCATGCATCCCACTTTTAAAAGATTGATGACGCAACCCGGGACGCGCACAATATGCGGCACAACAGTTTGCAGGCCTCCATGATTCCCAGGTAACTAGCTACCGGAAATGTATGTAGCTTAAAGCGATAAACAGTTAAAACAGTTGTGTTGCTAAAAAAGTTAGCCTATGAATGTGATTCAGGCTGGGCCTGTGCATGTAATCGCGTCCAGGAATGTATTTTGGATGCACCATAATGTGCACGCTTTTAAAGACTTTGTCTTGACTTGGTGGTAGATAGAATTATTCAGTCCGTGTTTAAATTTAAATGCAAATAGCCCCAAGCGATATCGCACGTAGGTAGTCCATTGTATTTTACATTTGTATTTAGAGATGACCATTCATTTTAATCCTATTTTCTTTTGTTTTCTTTACTATCTGTGGATTTTTTTGTGTAGGTATGTTCGCTGTAGTCAGTTTCATCCCGAGAACACTACAGGTGCAGACCAGCTTCTTGTTTTTGACAAATGGTGATCGTTCGTAACCGCAACAGAGTCTTGAAGGGGTTTAATGCATACTGAGATAGCGAGGCAAACAAACAATACAAATTAATGATTAAAATACGAAGACGTACAAGACTTCTTATGTAAATGTAACGTCGCAGTGGAAAGCCGAAACAAACATATTGTTTCAACATATTTATTGAACAGCTCATTTAAATGTTGGGATGCTTTAAATAGTCCAATTACACGATTATTCAAGAGAGCAACCATCATACTAACACTAAATTACATAGTGAGTTTTCATAAAGATTGTACCTAGTCTAAACATTAACTCGATTATACCACTCCGTCTAACATCAACCAATGAAAAACGGCAAAATGCATAGTTACGCATGTACTAACTTTTGATAATGTACATAGCAACTGACAATCACATATCTTCCTGATTAATAGGTGATAATCACACGCCTTCACAAACATCACGTTACCTGCTGTCAGTACAATTGTCATAACAACCACATTAACTGTACTTTTAATATTTAAAATACACTATTCAAAGGTTGTTTGTTGACTCGTGATATAATCTAGCCGAATGCAACTCGTGTCTTCTTGATTATCAAATCATTTCTGTTTCCGCTCGATATATTGTTTTAGGCAATCACGCTCGTCCTTCGGACTCGCGCGATTGCCGAACAATATATCTCGTGTAAACAGAAATTATTATTTGACAATCAAGAACCCACTAGTTGCATTATATATGATAATGGTGGCATATACAGGGTGATTCACTATTGTCTTAAAATGAATATTAAAGAAGTTAGGGGAGATTTTAGTTTACCTATATCAACAATGCACCGTACTTACGAAAAATTCATAGTAGGCTGCTACTAAAAACAAAAACAATAAAGTAAACATCAGAACTGTCAAAATCAATTTGTCGTACGTTTGGTTGTCGAAAGTAATTAGCGTTATTTATTTATTTCAATTAAAAACTTAAAACAAGCCTGCAATAAATTTTTACAGTAGAATAATGTAGGTATATATTTATCTATAAACTAAAACTTGCGATAACTTCTTTAGTATTCATTTTAAGACAATAGTGTATTAACACTTTTATATCACAAATTCATTTTTATTCAAGTTTTTGAAAAATATACAGGGTGTTTTTTAATTTTATCGCCAACGTTTATTCGATTGTTTTTTTATTAATTGAATATTAATCAGTACCGAAAACACTACTAGTTTGCTAATTTAACCTATTTTGTAAAATCAATAATAACAAAGATAGTAATGGTAACCCTGTATCACACACGTTCACGTAGGACACTGGACACTAATTAAAGTTTCTAATTGATGATTAAAATAGTTCCAGTTCGTTTTCAAATATTATCTGTGTTGTAATGCAAAATATAGTAAAAGAGAAAGGTTATTACTATTAGTAAGTTAAATTTTACAAAAACTTATGTGAACTGTGGAAAAACTTCAACCAGCTCGAACCGAGGGCTCTCAAGTCTAGCATTTTACCACTAAGCTACCGGAGCCTCTGATTATTATCAACACACCAATATTTATGGAGATACCTATATTAAGAAAAAACTCATTAATTCTGACTGTGACACTGACACACATCACTCTAAAACTTGAGTTCTAATGAAATTAAATTTTCACTAAAAAATAAAAAAAGAATAGTTTTAAACCATGTACTTATAATACAAAACTATTTTAAAACATGCAGTACTTGCAAATCAAGAAAAAGTTGTAATACGAGTCGCCTATTCATTACCTAATATAAGAGTTTCTCCAGTATTCTGAGCGTATAACAGGATTGTCTTGAGCTATTGTAGGTAGCGTTTTTGTTTTATGCTTTTTTGTAGTGATCCATCAATCATAATTCAAAAGCACATAATTTTAATCCGCATTAGGTAATTTAATAGACCGTCATATGACGAACAAAGATCTCACCCAATGATTGATTAAACATAAATAGGAGCGTCTGAAATTTTTCAGCAATTAATCAAGCAGCGCTCTAAATTCAACGGCCTTTTCAGCAATTAAAAATAATTACTCGCGTCAAAGTGAACCTGTTACTGAATTAGACTTAAAGCAATTTTGTTGACAACCACGCTCGCGATTGTTAATTATGTGCTAAAATCTGTTATTTATGGGATCTGGCACAATTACAAATAATCACCCCGAAGCTGATGCTTGGAATTAAAACGTTTTGAGTACAATCGATAATTGTTTGATTCACACAGATGCGTGCATCAAAACCTTTTTGATTATAATTAATCACGTAATTCAAGTCATAACTGTTTTATCTCATTCAAAGGTCGTGGTAAAGCCAAATTTGCATCTTGCCGTATTTGTTTGCCTCTGTTAATGTTGGAAAGGAATTTGTAAGCTTCCCTTAATGGCTTTAAAGCGGATGGATACATTTTCTACTAGAACTTAAGCCGACTTAGCATATTTGGGAATCATGGGTTTATGGATTTCGTTCAATTGCCTCATTGAGAGAGCTTAGCATTAAGGTTTCTTAGAATAAGCATTTTTCCTAAATAACGTGCGATGCTCCGATTGGCTACGCAGGATCGCCTCAGCCAATAGTGTTTGAGCTTGCCCCTCCTTGAATTGGCGAGTTCGTCTCGCTGTAAATTCAGAGTTAGTTAGATTCAGAGCCTCGAGGAAGCAAGTTCAGCTATGCTTTGTGCTAGTTTGCGTTTCGGTCTAACTCCCTGGTAAAGTCGTTTCCAGGTTATTTTGTGTTACGGTTACGCGCAATTCGCTATTTTCGCGTGGCCAATCCAAGCGTGTCACAACAGTTGAAGCTTTTGTAAAAAACCATCGGTCCATCAGTGACGTTTGTAATCGTTGTTACTCAATATACTCGTGTTTGTTAAGTCTTGTTTCACTCCAACAACTAACTGAACCCAAGTTAGGGTTATTAAGTGGCAGTTCCCGGCAATCCCATTGAACCGGAACTCGCAGTGGATTAATTGGGGGCCCCATTCGTGGAAGCCTCTTATCAAGTTAATCGTACAACAAACAATAATAGCACTTCAGAATTACTTTTAGGGCAAACTAATTTGTATTGAATTTTTCGTAATACTATACCGTTTTTGTATTTTAACTGAACTAAACAAACACATGAAAATTCTTTCATAAGAGCCTCCGACCATTAAACATCACGTGATCTTTAAATTATGTTTAATAAGTTAATCTTAAAATGTATAAATTTGTATTAACGACACACGACCGATGTGCAAATAACGGTTGATTATAAACCTCGGCTATCGATTCGGATTACAAAATTCAACCGCTTCCGTTATTTGTTATATATCGACTTAATGAAGTTAATAACTATAACTGTACTGGTGGACTGTAAACAAAAATATTCAACGTACATACTTTTGAAAAAATAGAGAATGGAAATATTAAGAGTTACATGTTAAAAATGTATGTAATTAATTACATACCGTTGAATGAACCGACACAAGAACAATGTTTGTGTTTCATATATATATGCTGGAAAATCTTGTTTGGCACACCAAAGCTAATTTGAAATTATATCTAGCTTTCTGGAATATTTTCAGTTTATATATAATATCTTTCGAAATCTAGTAATGAGCGAGCAATCCGTTCTGATTTGCCTTTAACTTCTTATTTTTATTTATTATTGACATTGGCTAATATAGCCTACATTTCGGTTAGAAACTAATTCAACTTTTTTTCTATTCTTTAAAAAGTATATGCCTCATAAAACGGGCATCGGGTCACAATCGACCGTACTGTTTATTTTCATAATTACATATATGGCCAGTTGTATTTGAAAGTTTCTCCATTGTTAATTGGGTTTAATTAGTGTAATCTATTATAACAAAAGTGCGCGCATACGGTCCTGTTCAGTAAACCGTGATTTCGTATGAACAGCGATAAACGAGCATCGTGGGTTCACGGGGAACACGGCAAGTCGCCTGTGGGCGAAAGCTACATGTATGTAAGGGACTCCCTATGAACTGTGCCTGCCGTGTCTAAAGTATGATGCATAAGTGTTTACGAGCAGCAAGCAGCATTTGCGAGCTAGCAAACGCAATTGTAATCGTGTACAGAGTAGGTAATTATGCGAATTTCAAAGCAGCGTTTATTGTAGGTACGCAAAGTCATCTCCCAAGCGGTACTGGAGCAGCTGAAGCCGGTAGCGAGGGAATTTTCCTTGCCGTCGTGTGGAATTTATATACAAGTCCGTCAAGTGATAACGTAATCCTAGGCGAGCCCAATTCGCGATGTTGCAGTTTGCAGGGATCGAATATTTTAAGGTAAGCTAATACAAGAAACGGCTACAGCTTAAGCGATAAGCGGTCGCTCTATTTGTGTGAGAAATGCTTATGTTAATTAAGAATCCGTGGTTTGATACATGAAATTCTATAGCAGACTTTTAGCACTTTAACGTTCGCGCTTTTTGGCGTTATTTTAATGTTGTTTAAATGCACTTGCATGATTGGTACAATTAGTTAGTGTTTACTTACAAATTCGAGCGGAATCGAGCTATCGCGCGTCGAGTATCCATTCTTATTTACCACTGCTGTGACTGGAAATAACCTCATTGTAAGGTTTAATATTTTTTTCTATTGCTTTCTTTGTGTGTTTTAAAGGTCAACATGTTTGTGTGATCAAATTGGCTTTTCTCGTGTATATGGTTTGAAGTCAGTTTCAGCCTCGAAAACACTACAAATGCAGACCAGCTTCCTATTTTAGCAAATAGTGAGTTTCATGTATACTGAGCTAGCTAGGTAAACAAACAGGACAAATAATCCACAAAAATACTAAGTCGTACGAAAGGTCTCATCTAAATTTAACGTCCCTACGGAGGGGCCACCAAACGAATCTTGGCGCTCATTCTTGCACAAAAAGCTAGAATTGTGAAACCAAATAGAGTAATACAGAAGAGGGTAGGAATCAAAATTCAAAAATCTTGAAATCACTGGATAGGTAGGTAATTGAAGAACGTCTATTTTCTTCATATTCATTGTGTTAGTATTCAAACTATGAAACTTGAATAATCTGGATAATTCCACATTTTTATATTTCCATTACCACCTAGAAAGCGTTTGTTCTTGATACTTAGATGCCTCCAGTACCTTCTGTTTGCCACAGTTCCTATTTTCAGATTGGAATATTCTAACACATATATTCTAAAGTAACAAGTATGCAAATTCCCTTGTTAGAATCGACATCTTTCTTTATACTTGGACCATACAACAGATAAACATCGATTGTAATTTTTATGGCTGCATTTTTTAATGTTCCAATTTCTGTCTCTATGTCAAGCCGATTACAATGGAAAACTTTTAATGAGACCTAAATTTCAACGAAATAGTAATGTTTACACCATCTGCTGTGGAACTAGTTTAAACTTTCTTCTTGCCGACTATATTTTAGGATTCTATACAGTAAAGTAAGATAATATCGTACACAATTTATTGTTTTCCTATTCCTGCCAATAATCAGCTTAAATTTAAAACATAATTTTCTTCTAATTTGTAGGCAGCTGTCTGGCAATAATTGTATTTATATCTTTCATATTTGCTATATTATATTCTCACAGTTTAAATCAATTTCTTGATAAGAAACTATCCATACCTAGCTTTGCTCTTAACAATATAATTAAAGCGCTTATATTATATTATATTATTTGTGCTCTTTGCATAATAGTAGTTTAGAATAGAAAATGTGTTGGTCATACTCATTGTAGAAATTTTCTAACATTTTAAAATAAAATTCCTGACCAAAGTTAATATAAAGATCACACAGTGATTGGTTACCAGAAGCGACTGCAATAGGAAGATTGTATTGTAAGTGTTCTCAGGGTGGAAGTTAATGCTACCCCAAGGATTATCCCCTTACTTCAGCATCGCCGCCTGCTTCCAGTTTGATCTCTAGTATACTAAACTGGTCGGCTAAGGTCAACTAACCTGCGAAATCAGCAAGGTCAGAGCTTCCATAAGAAAAGACAATTTTCATTTCTTACAGCTGGGGAAAAGTCTAGCAACTATGGCTGAAAACTAATAGTTTTAAAATCCAACTGTAAAGAATATTTAATACAATCGATAAGAATACAAGAGATGAGAAAAACTTTTCTAAAACAATTAATGAACACAATTTTATACTGATAATCTTGTAATAAAACCTAAACCCACAAATTAAATTAAATTTGATAACAGAAGATTAGAGATATCTTAAGACTCCGCAAGAACTGTTACAACTTTCCCCTAACTTCCAGTATTTCACAAAAAGTTCGTATCACAACGCCGCTTATCACCGGCTCCAGATTAACGCGAAGCGGTGATAAATGTAATTAGAGTAATAACATTTACTTGATCTTCTTTGCCAGATCCGTAAAGCGCTGTTTTACAACGCAGTAAAACTTGAACGGTGTTTTTATTCAAAGGCGTCGTTAATAAGCTTCCTTCGGCTGACAACATCGCTCGGACCCGCCTTTGATCGGCCGGTTTATCCTAGTTTACCGAGTGTGTTTAATTGATAGA
Organism: Agriotes lineatus; assembly: GCA_940337035.1. NCBI lineage: Eukaryota > Metazoa > Arthropoda > Insecta > Coleoptera > Elateridae > Agriotes > Agriotes lineatus. The sequence continues at coordinate 65,805,271 of OW679197.1, read as the reverse complement.
TAAACGTGCCCGCTCCCGGCTTCATTCCTGTAGGTCAGCAAATTCGCTTGTACCGGACGGCGAGCACTTCCTTGAAATGGAAGCTCACCTAAGGGATAATTGAGGCGGGATTCTACAACAAGCTAAGCTTATTTTGCCCCCGCCTCGAAATTTATCGCTGTTACCGGACTCGCTTGGAAATGAAATCACACTGGAGGGATGCAGACTTCCCTTTGCAGGAGACTTTGTAACTAATAAGGTTCACGCACACTGAAAAACTTTACGGCATGATATCACAGTACGTTGCTCTGATTTTTTTTTATAATAACTAGTTTGTTATGCACTTATGGTCTACTGGATATAATTCTAGTTTAAGTTTTCACTTATATTGGCATACGTTATATGTTGTAAGCGCTAAAGTTGGTAGAAATGGCATACTTTGAATAACGAACTGGATATAGAAAGATCGAAGGATTGACTTAAAACAAGTATTAAGTTTGACTACACTGAATAAAAACCAATAAACAGCAATCAAAAATGACCTGGATAACGTCATTAAAAAGAGGGACTGAATATCTGCCTAAACTTGGAAGAAGATAGATATTTTCTTAAAGGGTAACTAAACACGCCAAGGCCTCTTGAAGAAGGAACTCAGATACAGACAGCTTACACTCTAATAGGTATCAACTTAAAAGATACGCCAGGAGGGATGAATAAGGTGGATACATCCAGCACACTGCAGGCACTGAAATCAGTAAATACATATAACACAAGTGTTTCATTAATTTTTACGTCCCTCGTTTGAAAGGCGAAGGAAGTATTGTAATCGAGAAAAAATCACCTTGCGAGATTTTTTCAGATCTTCACGTTTCAAGGTTTTCTCAATTCAGTCAGTCAGTCAGTCAGGTATGTCATAGGTAAACACGAGATACAAGACAGGGCCAACAACACTACCTTGAGGTACTCCTGCTTTGATTTCTTTCAGTTCAGAGTATTATTCTTCTTGTTTCAGTCTGAAGAATTTGTCTGATATATATATATATATATATATATATACGATTCTAGTAGTTGCACATACTGCCTTGTGAGTATTTGTTTCAGCTTGTTTATGAGTCCTTCATGCCACACCTTGTCAAATGCTTGTGCAACATCTAGAAAAAGTACAGAGCTTATCTCGTTTTCCTTATATACTTTCTCTATTAGATCTGCGATCCCATGGCTTGATCTATAGTGGAGTGTTTATTTCGAAAACCAAATTGGTGATCTTGTATTAGGTTTTTCCTCTCCATGATTAGTTTGAGTCTCTTCAGTATCATCTTCTCAAAGAGTTTGGGTATTACTGGCAATAAAGAAATGGGTCTGCACGATTTAGCTTCATTTAGTGTCTTACCTGGTTTTGGGATCATAATCACTTCTGCCATTTTCCATAAGCTTGGAACATGCTTCAGTCTAAAAGCTGCATTGATCAGATTTGTAAGCTTGGGAGTTGTTTTAATACTGCATCTGTGATAAGGTCGTACCCAGGTGCTTTTTTCTGGTTAATATTGGTTTTTATTTCATGGGCGACTTCTTTCGGAGTGACTTATTTTAATGTCTTCTCCTTCTTCCGTTGGTCTCTGCCCTAGATCATTTTCTATGGTTGGTTCATTGAGTTGGATTTTTTTTTCTGCAAAGACGTCGGCCTTTCATTTAGTGCTTTTCGCCCATCCTCTACCTTATTTTCTAATTGGGGGAATTTGGGTAGTTGGTCTTTTTATTTTTCTTGTTGCTCTCCACAGCGAGTGATCAGTTTCTTTCTCATCTGTTAGTTCACGTAAATACGAGTTAAGAGATTCATTTTTTAATTCTTGTATTTCGCTTTTAAGTTGTTGGCAAAGTCTATTGTATATGTCTTTAATTTCAGGAGTTCTAGATGGTTGCCATTTTTTCCTGACTTTCCTTTTTTGTTGCAATGGCTTCGCAGATTTCTCTTGGATAGTTATCGCCAACTGTTCTTCTTTTAATATCTACCGTCTGATTCCAAGTCGCCTATTGGATATCTACTACTAAATTTTCAGTGTTTGTAATGTTCCGAATTATTTAACTTGTTGGTTAGCGTAGGGTTACATTCCTTCATTATTATGTTTTCACTTAGTGCCATTATTATTGAGGAATGATCAGATGATAAATCAAATGCTTCGTCACTTTAATATAGTTTGCAGATATATTATTAGTAATAAAGAAATCCAACAAATCTGGGATTTTATTAGGGTCACTTGGCCAGTAAGTGGGTTTTCCAGTGGAGTGATATTCACACCCTAGTCCAGACGCTGCTTCATGTAGATTAAGGTACTATAATGTAGATATATACCTTTGGTTGTGGTTAGTGTACCTGTATAATAGTTTAGTAAAGTATTATACAGGTACACTAGTTGTGGTCAGCGTAGAGCCCCATCTTGTGTTCTTGGCGTTATAACAAGGCCACCTATACCTACCTAGCTATACAGTATAGGTGGCATTGGTTATAGCCGCCTTCTACAATGTAGCGTCCTTCGAAAGTTTGTAGAAAATTTCGATAGTCTTCTGTATCAATTCTATATCGTGGTGGTGAATAAATTGCTGAGACAGCAAAGTTATATTTTCCATTTGTAGCAACCACTGTAGTTGCTTGGATGGATTCCGTCTTATACTTAACTTCTTCGTAATGCGATATATTTTATTTAATTATAATTGCACTTCCTCCACGTGCTGCATCTTGTGAGTGGACTGTGCAATATGTCGAGTACCCTCGTATCTTTATGTACATTGGTGTGGTTAGGTGTGTTTCTGAAATTAGACACACATCTTTTTTTTTATTGTTTAAGAATCGTTCTAATTCCTGCTTTCGTTGGAGTATTCCATTAGCATTCCATGCTGCTATTCTTAGGTGGTTTTGTTGATCTTCAAAAGTTTCAATGATTTAGAGAATCGATTAAGGGCAGCCCTGAAATGATCGCATTTGTGGCAACAAGTTATAAAAATTAATACGAATGAAATTATTTCTTACTACGAGAGAATGTAAAATATTACATTATTTGACTTTTAATTAATGGTGAGTTTTTAATTAGATTTGTAGTTCAAATATTTCAAACTTTCTCAATTAAGCATTTTGTTAAGAAATAAAAAAATTGTTTTCTTAACAAAACCATGCTTAATTAAGAAAGTTTGAAGTCTTTGATTTAAAAAGCTGCTACAATACTCGCTACGAAGGAAGTTAATATACAGAATGTTAACAAGTCACCCGTGTGAACATTTTTTCTGCAAAATGTAAACTGGCATCAAGTTAGCCATGATTGAGTAGAATTCGTTAATACAAAAAATACCGTATGCAGATTTTTAAAAATAGTTGTTAGCATTTACAACAGCTTTTGAGAAAATAATTGGTATGGGTGATATGACCCTGTATGTGTGAAATGGTTACTTTAGAAACATGAAAATTAAAATGTTTTGGCTTCCGAAACTATTTACCTAAAATTATTGTTAGGGATTGCGAGTCTATATGATTGTAACCTTACTATGAAGCAACAATCAACTCAGTAGACGCTAGACACCATCTCTCACAAACAGTTGTTTAGAACAATAGCAACGTTCATATTTGTGAGTACAATGAAATTGGTGAGAAGGTGAGACGATAATAGTTATTTATGTACCAAGGAAATCATGAAGATGTTTATACTCGCTTGAACGTAACAAGTTTACAAGCCCGAGGACTCTGGCCGGAGGGTATAAACATCAAGTGATTCCCATGGTGTATACGAAATTTTATGTCTCACTAGTGTTTCTTAATAACCTAACTAATGGATTAAAAAGATTATATTGGATGATCAACTATTGCTATGAACGCATCCACGCAGCGAGGTACATAATTGGTCAGAAATTGGACGGTGTCATTTCTGACCATTTATGTACTATAGTAACGCAAAATGCCCGCCAGGATATTATGTAGCCCCATAATATGCCTTGTATCCCAGTTATTAAAAAAACAAAAAGGTACTAGTATTGCATAATAGTTATTTATACAACAAGTAGCTAATGTGTCACTTTCTTGCACGCCTGAGAAAATTTAAAGAATCAGCCGAAGGCGAATTCTTTAAATCTCAGAAGTGCAAAAAGTAGCTTTAGATACGAGTAGTATACATAATTTTTTTGATTACCACATATTTATGCTAAGAGAGATTACAAAACGGCAGCAGAGCTTCAAATTGAAAGCTAATTAAAATTGATGTTAGGTACGTATGCTTTCATCGTTTTACATTGAAAACTCGCCAAGTTTTGATAGAAGTGTGCAGTAAAGTGACAGATGTGTGCAATAATAATTTTTGCATAGTATGCAATAACAACATGCTTTTAACATATGGAAAGTATCAAATAATAGCTTCCTTTAGGAAATGGTAGTCGAAGTAAATAATTAAAAGTCCTTGCAGAAAAATCGGCCGCATTTATACACACACAACAAAAATCTTAAGGGTTGTGTATTGATAGAGTTGGTTGATAGTTTTAGCTTCTCTCTCTGTCTCTCTCTCTCTCTTAGAAGGATTTAGAAGGTTTAAATAAACAGTCTAGAAGGCTTTCTAAAATATGTTTGCATTTAATACAATTACAAAGCCGGCGAGTATTAAAAGAAATTATGAGGGAAATGTTTTGAAACTAGGCGTTTGTTTCACTTCACATGCAGATTGATATTTTAATATGCCCTGGCATTTTCATAAAATATAGCGTGCACCTTCTAGAGGTTAGCCTAATTTAGTGATGCTCCTTTGGTTCAATCTAGTACGTAATCCATAAAAGTTCAATATTTTTCGCATGTTGCGAGGCTTTGCGAAACGGAACTATTATCGAAGACCAAAAATAGAAATAATTAACGAAAATATTAACGAGTGTTGCAAATAAATTTTTGCTAGTACGCATACGAAAATGGACCTAAACTATAAAAAAGATCCGAAAAATGAAAAAGACTTCACATAAATTGCTCCCGTGGTATGAGAATCGCGCTTAAGAGGTGCATTTACGTAGGCAAATTGTGTCGATCTGCATTTTAACAAACGTGATCAGTGTCGGCGTTAAGCCAGGACTGTATTAAGACATTTTGAAACTTGAATTTTTTAAAGACAATTATTCCAACGTCATTTTGATACGTTTTTAGTGATATTTCATACATGTCATGTGTTTGTAATTTATATGCGAACAGGGCGAATCATATAGGTTCTTTGAGAATTTAGTTCTATTTGTTTGATTTCTTTGTGTTTTTATGTTTTTATTTGAGATATAAATTAATGTAAACAAATTGGTTTTCCTTGTTCATCGTTTGAAGTCAGCTTCAGCCCGACAACACTACAAGGGAAGCCAGAATCCAGTTTTGGCAGATAGTGATCTTTCATAAACCGCAAACTGAGAGATTAAGAGAGTTTCGTATATACACTTGAGCTAGCTAAGAGATAAAAGGACAAATAATTATTTAAATATTAAGACGTTCGCGACGTCTTGTAAAATTTAACGTAACCGTGATTATGTTAACAAACGCAGGACTGACGTTTTGAGTAAAGCCCTTTAGAAATTTTTTTAAACAGTAGCATGAAAACACATTGTGTTTAATCTCAAATTAAAGAGATTCCATTTTCATTTTAGAAATGCAAACCAGCAGTACATACATTAGTTCGTAAAAGTTCAATGTGTCACAACTGCATGTTCGCAGAATTGCGCACACCGAGTGGTGTAGCTTGAACAAGCGTCCACGTTCGATCAGCAGAGTTAAGCAACGCTGTCTCTGGTCAGAACTTGGATGGGAGTTCCACGGCTGCATCTCTCGGTGCCTCGTGGTACGGCTATCACGGAAAAAAGTTGGTCCCGGCGGTCATACAACATCATGACAGTCGTTAGTGGGGTTGGAAGTCCTCATAACTGCACAGCGACGCCTATAATTGGCCTAACGGCTGTTGGCTGAGTGCGAATTAAATTAAATAGCGGCCTTGCTAAACCCTGACTGTATGTTATGACTAGAGTCCCTGTATATATAGGAACTCTAGTTATGACATACGAGAGCGACCTAGTAAGGCACGAATTCTTGCACTTTGAAATAATGTAATTTTAGTAGTAAGCATATGTAAATGTATAAAAAGACTGAAATCTAATAATAAAAACAATCAGCATTAAGTGTTTGATTCATTACCATCCAGGTACTACCTTTCCAAGTCTATAATTTTGGGGAGTGAGGCTGCAACCCAGGTAGCTACCAAATTATATCTTTTTTGCATTAAAACATTTTATTAGTCACTGGTTCCCTGTTAGTACGTAATATTATTCTAACCTAAATTAACGGAATTTTAATATTTATTCGGTAAAAGTACTTTATTAATTATTGGCAATACGTTGAACTAAGAATATAATAAACTAATAACTACAGCCTAGTAAGACAATGTTAAAAATCCACTTTTCCAAGAAAATCTTATGATTGTAAGAGCAAAGCGGCAGTTCTAGGTGTTAACGGATGTTATCATGGTAATTTTGAAAAGATGAATTTGGCTATTAAGGGCAGCTAACTCAATTATAACTTCTTGTTTTATGTAGCAGAACGGATGTAAATTCTTAGCGAAATCATTCCCGTATAAATTGGGTTTGAAACTGCTTTAGAGTTCTTTATTGCGAATAAGCTGTAAACGACAGCATTAAAACTTAGTTGGTAGCAATCTGATAAGTGGTAGATCTAACCGCAACGCACTCATAAAATTATTACTTTATTCTTTTCAAGATAATTATATTGAGTGTCAACAGTATAAATAACCTTAGTTTGGGGAAACTATTTTTAAGAACACGTGAAGCAACTCACAGTTATTTTGGATAGCTTATAAGAATCCAACTTTTTAATAGAGGTTATAGTATCTTGATTTTGAGGTTATGAATCATGACTAAACATGTGTTGTGAGTGATAAAGCACACAACATTAAAATAATATAAAAATACAAAATACTATAAATAACAATTAGGCACCGAAACGTCATCTAAACATTTTCAATATGACAAAACTAAAACAGCCCCACACACAATTATTAAAATAATTAAAAAACTCAAACACCAACCTAAAAAATAAATAACAGACAACCTCTATCTAAAATAAATGTGAATGACATATAAAAGTCAATATTTTTGAAAGCACAAAATGTGGATATACTCGATAGTTTAGAAATCCAATGTACAATCGATAGCAAATACGATAGCTTAGCCAGTTTTTACGTCCCTCGTCGAAGAGGCGAAAAAAGTATTGTAATCGTGAAAAAATGACCTTTCCAGATTTCTTTAAATATTTACATTTCAGAGTCTCTAGATGACGAAAAACAAGTTTTCTCAATTGCGTCTGCCTGTTGCTGGCATAACTCAAAAACTATTTATTGAAAGAAGCCGATATTTTGCAGGCGAATTATATACCTCCCTGGCATGAAACCGAGAAAATGTCGATAAAATATATACAGGGTGAGTACCTTAAACAATAAAATTATGCTTATTTTTGCTTTAACTCAAGAACTATTACTTAAAGTAATATTTTGCACATAGCTCAGGATTTTGCCCTTGATGAAAACGAGCATATTTTGGACCCCACATATACAGAGTGAGCACCGTAAAACATAACATGTTTATTTTTGCTTCAACTGTGAAATAGATAAAAGTGATAATTTCCACATAGTGCAGTCCGAGGTGCAAGCTTTATTCTTGACGAAAATGGGAATTAACAAATTCAAGATAAATGTTCTAAAAAATAAAACAAGTGTCAACAATAAAAGTGTTGTATTTAAGGCAGTCGTATCTCACCGATCGGAGGTGTTCTCAGTGGGATAGGCAGCGAAAGCCTACTTTACTTCGGGCTTCCGCGCCTATCATTAAAATCGCATTCACATGCTCGTTTTATGGGGCTGAAGTTCGAATCCCATCGCCGGTAATAGTTTTTTATTTGAAAATTGATGTAATTTGCATTACTAAGTGTTTTTTATTGTTCCAGTATTATTATGAACGTGAAGTTATTTTTACCCCTATTTTCTTTTGATATATAAAATTATTTAGTGTCACAACGTCCACTTGCGAGGGAAGTTCTGAGCGAAGCCCTTTGCCAATTTTTTGTTCTTATGGTTAGGAAACCATTATACAGTCTTTCAACAAAAAAGGCCCCGCCTTCTAGCTACTTTATTATTTATTTTAGACCGAATAAACCTTATATCAAATCAAATGACACATAAAAACCTACATTTTAACATAATCAACAAATATTTATCTTCAATTGTTTCAGAGTGGTGACGTCACATGCAATTTTTTTAAATGACACTGTATATATTTTTTGACATTTTCTGGTAGAGGTTTTTTTTCTCTTTTCAACAATATAAATATTTCACGCACTTGCATAAAAAAATTTTCGTGAAAAATTACAAAAACTTTTTCACAGTGGGAGGCCATGATACAAATCTGTAAACAAAAGTGTAACTTAGAAAAACAAAACAAATAGTAGCCAAACGCTTTAACTATCAGATTTAAAAATAATCTAAAGTGTTTATTGTTTTGTTTTTCTGAGTTACACTTTTGTTTATAGTTTTGTATCGTGGCCTCCCACCGATAAAAAAGTTTTTTAATTGTTCTCAAAAATTTTCTTATGTAAGGGCATAAAATATTTATTCTGTTGAAAAGAGAAAAAAAAACCTCTACCAGAAAATGTAAAAAAATATATACAGTGTCATTTAAAAAAATTGGATGTGACGTCACCACTCTGAAACAATTGAAGATAAAAATTTTTTGATAGTGTTAAAATGTAGGTTTTTATGTGCCATTTGATTTTATATAAAATTTATTGGGTCTAAAATAAATAATAAAGTAGCTAGAAGGCGGGGCCTTTTTTGTTGAACAGACTGTATATATTTAACAAAGCTTGTTATGTAAAAAATACGTGTTAACTACGATTAAAGAAATCGATTTACCCCGCACACAGAAAAAAAACTTGAGTGAAAATAAGAGACGAATATTTAGAAAAACAGATTTCAGGCAGAAAATGGTACTAAGGTCAGCTCGTTCAATAGGACGTAGTTACATGTTGGTAATATTTTTTATATGCTTTTACAACGATGACAGTCCATTCCCTTAAAATATTTGAAATTTTGCATTTGATTAATAAGTTTTATCATAGGTTTTACAGTTGCTTAATAAAAACTATTAATTGCAGTTTAATCATTTGCTAAATTGCTGCAAACATTTTAAAATTAGGGAATCAATATTGTACATGATAAGAGTGATGGAAATATATTCTTTATACAATTTACGTTGCACAAAGCACCTAGAAGGTAAAGTTACCTACGCCAAACACCCTGTAAAATTTAATTTAACTTTAACGCTTTTGAAATATAGTACATGGCTAAGATTACTCTTAGGAATTTTATTAGTAGAGGCTGCTCACCTCAAATTTTATGTTAAAAGTTAAATAACTCGGCAAAAATAAACCACCAAAGAGACGCAATTTATTAAGAACACGTGCAAAAACCAAAACTTGAATTTTGTGGAGTATTGCGTGGTTCGCTATTAGCACACACATTTACTTTAAATTATCTTATTAAATTGGTTATTCAAACCTTAAGGCGTTTTAAAATTAACTACATAGTAATGGCAGGTATATGAATTACTTTTTCAATATCTTAAAGATGTCTATTAACCAGACCTGGGACGAATCCTATGAAAATGGATTCGCCTCAAGGATCCGAATTATCAAAAATGATTCGAATAACGGATACCAGGTTGGGGTACTTTTTATATAAAAAAATATAGAATTATTAGCATCACAGGATTCAAATTCTTGTCTCGGATCATGGATGCGAATCCTCATTTAACTTCAGAATGATTGTTACAATACATGGTGTATTTAATCGATCGTACAAAAAGTGCACTACGATCTTCTACGCATAATACTAAAATGAAAAAGCATTTTTATCTATCTGGTGTATTTTAAAAAAAAATCCATTCAAAGCTGTAAAGTACCATGTTATATTATCTAGCATGCGAGTGCATATGAACATCATACCTACCCATTATCTGTAACGTTGTCAGTTTCACGAAACTCAAATTTCTTATATTTTGAAAAATACTCCTTAAAATGCAAAATGGGTCTTAGGTTTTCGTTTTAGTTTTAGGAGTAGAATATGGTAGTGCACTTTTTGTACGACAGATTAGATACACCCAGTATACAGTTACAGTTATTATTATTACTTTCTTCGCCGAAGGCAATTTTAAAAATTGAACAATTATTGTAATTGGAGTAGTCCACCTATGTGGTGGGCTCTTGCGAGGGAAGTTCCGTGGAAACGCCTTTACAGTTTAAATTGTTTTATTATTATGTTTATCAGACAAGTGCTTAATTATGTAAGTATTAATTAATTAAATACTAATCAATTGTACGTTAGTACGTAAGTCTATATCGACAAAGCTAAACAGTAAAAACGATGGTAGGTAATAATGAAATTTTAAAAATACGTTAGCTCTTGACAGGGCCAAAATTCCAATGTTTTCAGGAAAGATCTTGTTTATGTGCACCTTCGCATTCCCCACTCCTAACAACGTAAACAAAACAACGCACAATTCTGCACAAAAAACATTCCTGTCATAAATAAATGATTTGAATCACGGAAAATGTACGAATCCTGTATGTGGATTAGAATCATTTATGAAGATCATTTTGCTTTACGAATCAGGATCACGAATCCTTTTGTGCTAAATTGAATATCTCATATAAATCCTCAGAAAGGATTCAAATCCTGGATTCCAACACTGTGTGATTTGAATGATACTCAGCCCTGATATTAACCTCCGATTTGAAAAAAAACTTGTAGCTTTTTGTCACTTTAATATTGTATGTTTTTGAGACTTAAAATCTACTTATCTATATCGCCGTAAACTATTTGCGAAAAATTTATTTTAACTATTCACTGATTAAAAAATTGTAAAATATCAACAATGATCTTATTGCGAATTATTATCAAAATGGTGGTACCATCATAAGTTTAAAAAAACACTGTTGTTTATGCGAAATCGTAAACTGCTATCTCAGCTAAGTATTAATTACATCAGCAATTTCTTAACCTTCATAAATTTTAAAATTACAATGTAATTAAGCAGCTTTCTAGACTACATTCTTAGAAATGTACAACATAATCAACCAAGTTATTTAAGCTCATCTGAAATGCGACTAGCTTTGTTGAACAGAGTAATCTCATATTTAACAGATTCTGTTTTACGAACCACGTTGAGATACTTCATCTTTTTCGTAGAACATAAATACGTTTTGATTTACTTAGAACAATTTTTTGTGTAGAAAGAACGTTTGATACACAACTACGTTATAATAAAACGTCCAACAATTCCACTTAGCTACACCATACATTCATGTATGGCTACGGATATTCAATGATGTATAATAGCAC
>OW679197.1:65708464-65793736 GCA_940337035.1 Agriotes lineatus | reverse complement strand
ATAATAGCACAGTACGCAACTAGTTTAGAAAAGTGATGTTTTACTGAACAACCATGGTTGGTGTGAGTACGAGCGTCAGCGAGTACTTAATCGGCCATACGAGTCCAGAAAAACCACTTTTCTGATGCGTTCCGTATACTATTTATTCATACATGGTGCATAGAATACAAGGTGTAACGTTCCGCAGAATGGATGCATTGTGGGCGGAGCCTCAAAATCAACCAATAAGAAATGCGCCCACAAATGGCACAAATGGTACTAGTACTGAAGTGTATTATTGAAGACGCTGTCTATGTCAAATTCGAGGTTAGGTTTTGCGTGGTTACACCATGATGGCGACCATGATGGATTTCTTGAATAGGCGCATTGGGGATTTGTTGACATCTCCCCTCTACTTTCTGGACGATTGCGCATCTCCGGGAACGTTTCACCTTGTATTCTTTACACCATGATATCATATAGAAATGTGAAATATAAAATGTTTACATAAAAGTAACATTAAATTTCAAAACATAACCAAGCTGAGCAAAACTCGTTTCTATGTACTGAAGCACAATAAGCAGCTCCAGTTGATGTTATGCGTTTGACAGTACTCGAGTTTATTGTTGGCGGCACTGTCAGTCTATGTCATATTCAAAGTTAGGAGGTTGAGTTTTGCGCCAGTCTGTCTTAACACTAACGCAAAAGCTAACCTGTTAACAATCTCGAATTGGACATAAACAATACACTTCAGTACTGCCAAACGTAAACCGAATCGTCGTTGCTATGCTATAATGTTTGCCATGTTGTAAAATGCCACTTTACTCAACGATTTTGAATGTCGAAATGTAGTAAAATTGCATATGAAATGCGATAAAATAATTTATGTTCGACTGTTCCATAAATAAAGTAAAATTTGAGATATATTGGAATTTCTAATTGGATTATGATCAGTCGGTAGAGTCAACGGTTAGTAGGTCCTGAGGTAGCTTTCGTTTCAGTATTATCAAACTAAAAGTAACCATTTTATTCAAATCAGGAAAGGAGATTACAGTAACTGAAAACTTTATATATCACTAAAAGGAATTCCACCTCAATCGCTTATGATAACAGTTACTCGTGATAACGATAGAAACTAAATTTTCTAATGTGGTAAATGTAGATATTCTTGTAGGTAAAAGGAAATCTTCTGCAGTGCAGGCGAAGCTTTGTAGGCTACTCATGCATAATCGGTCTCTATGTACCTGATACTTAAATAGCTATTACTTTAAAATATAATACAAGTTACTTAGTTGGTGTTCTACCTTGTCACACAAAAATTATTATTACAAAAAAAAACGTAATTGAAAATTATAGCAAGTTGACAATTTATTAATAATTTCGATAACCACATGTTTTGATCTCAATTATTCCACAATCTTGAGATTTCTAAATAAATTTATAAAGTAAATGTATTGCATTATAGAGTTGTAAGGCAAAATTATTACTTCAGAATGAATTGAGAATTATTACCCCTTGTGTAGGTAACTCTGTCTCTAAGCTTCATAATATAATATCCAGACTCCAATAATTTTTCGAAGAGAGTTTAACATACCATTATGACAAGCGGTTCCCACACGAAAGACTATTCTAAGATGGGTTCATAATTTTGAGCAAAACGGCACTGTAATAGTATATTGTCTAACTAGTGCTGAAAGTTGGATATTTCACACGAATGCGATAGTTCCAATTAGCACGTGTTATACACTATACTTTTCCTACGACCACCTACTTAATTTACATATTGGCCAAATAAATAAAAATTGATGTCTTTGTAATAAATGTTTTATTATAACTAATTTTAACAAACTAATTTTACGAATGTTAATTTTACTATTAATTCCACTGAAAAAAAAGATATTATGAACAAGGACAATGGAACAAAGCACATGTATTATAATTAGTTTTGACATGTACAATAACTATGCTGGTTAAATGGATCAATCAATTTAAAAAAATATATCATTTTTGAGTGGTAAAATTAATAGTAAAGTTAGAACAATTTGTTAAAATAATTGGAACTTGTGAATCAGTCTGTTCACAGGAAAACGAAGAAGGTAAAGATTCTATAATTTGAGTAGAAATACTTGAAGCCTGTTTTGAACCAATTTGTTGTCCAAATTATTATGACCACACGATGAAGATGTCGAAGCTACAGATTTAACTATTTTATTGAAAATCGCCATTTTATTTGAGATAGATTCGTTAATGTAGCTTTCAGCCACGGTGTTGCACTTCCAACCACCGTGACGTTTCAATGTCAGTACGTCTCCACCTTGATCAACCAGAATAGTGGCCGAAGACCTTCTAAATGAATGTCCTGCATAGGATTCTGCATCTGGCAACTTTAAGAATTTTGCAATTTCTCTCGGCATGCTTCCAAATTTATTAATACCTACATATTGAGAGGTACATTTGCCGTTTTGAAAATTTAAAAAGAAGCGTTGGTTGGATGCAGAAAATGTTTTCATTCTGAGCGCTGCATACTTCTTATAAATGTCGTAGAATTTTCCAGTTACAGAGAAACTGCGAGAAGTTCTTGTTTTTTGTGACTGTGGAATTCTTACCAACAAAGCCGAATTTAAATCTTGCAAGTCTTGAATTTCGATATTGCATAATTCTATTCTTCGTAATGCTCCGCTCAATCCAAAAATTAACGCTACCTATTAGAAATTACATACCTTATTATTTTTTGCAGACAGTAGCATATTATTAGGTACCTTTGTTAATAAGTAAATGTCATCGGGAGCGATCTCAATAAATTTATTAATGTCTTCTGGATTTAGGGTATTTGATTTTTTGGCCACGTGCCCATCGGATTGCCGTCTTAAAAGAGCTTTAAGTTTACAATAGGTAGCAATGTTGACATTACGTTTGACTATAAGTGATGACCTCAACATAGAGTATATTGACCATAAAGTGCTGCTCTTATATGTTTTTAAAAGGTGTCCAAAATACGCTAGCAGGACATTCTCCGAGAACGAATTTGTTTGATTTTCAGTTTTCCACTCCAAAAATCTATTGTAGGTAATGTCATATCTAGGTTTTGATAAAAAAGGCAGCACATTTTCCGTGGCCGATGTGGCTAACTCTTGAATATTTGGGTAATAAAACAATTATTGTTTGAACATCAACTACAATTGTCATACTATTTCTGTGACATTAGCTTACTAGATTTTTGAACCGGCTTTTCAGGTTACCTGTGCAATGTGTCACTTTCGGTGACACCAAGCCATGCCATTTTTGGCATTTTTCGTAGTGGTCGTCGGAAAACTCCCCTTTTGTTGGCAGAGATGCCTCGTGGTAATTCTTGCACAAGGTTTTTGGAAATTTTAAACGATGATCCAGATTTAATAGATGCTTTGGTAATGTCAACCCATTTTTACGTTAATGTCTTTGTTAACAAACAGAATTATCAGCGTTGGCCCGAACAAAATTCCATAGAACTTCACAAAAAGCTTCTTTCTGATCAGATGGTTTACGGTGTGCTGCACTGTTTCTCTATTTGGAATAATTCGACCTTTTCTCTTCGAAGAAAATAATCGCACGGTTACTGTTATTGCCGAACGGTATTCTAACATGCTGCTAATGTTTTCAGGGTAAAACTAAGGAGGCTTAGAAGCTGTAATCTGTAGTTTCAACAAGATGGGGCGACACCCAACACGGATAGAGGAAGTCTGCAAACTTTACGAGAAATTTTTCCAAACCATTGAATATCCAAATGTAGTGAAATCTCCGGATCTGACGACCCTTGCTTTTTTCTGTGGGAATATCTAAAGTGTTAAAATTATTAATCCTGTCCTCGCGACCTAAAGCAACTGAAAAATCGCATCAACGATGAAATACAAAGAGTCGATGGAGACTTATTGCAGATAATAATGCACATTTTCACTGTTGGGTTACGACGTCAATGAAGGACATTTAAGGGATGTTATTTACGGTTGTTGAAAAGTATCATCAGTATATTTTTAGTTAGTTAAATAAAGTTTTATATTTAAAACTTATTGTTGAAATTAGGTCAATTCTATTGCACCACTTATAGTTCGCCTTGGATAGATCCAAACCATAAAAATCATTGTTATAATGATGGTTACATCGTTACAACTATAATGTCTGACAAGTGCTCCTATAAAGTTTCAATCAAAAGTCTCAATTGTTTGATTCCTGAACTTTTTAAGTAGAAATGTCGAACTAAAATGTACACCTTTCTAAAACTTCATTTTCATCTACGATTTGTTTTGTAAAGCGTTATCTGGTCATGAAATTGACCAAAACACACCGGAGGTGGAGGTGGAAAATAAAGTAGGCCAGAAGACCAACTTCTATGACAACTACAGTCAACTTTGATTTCCGAAGTTTGTCAAATTGGTTCTCAATGCATTATTGACATTGCTAGTATCTCCTTCAACCAAATTCTCCACATTGCCCGTGATATCACAAAATATTGAAATTGTGATTACTGCGAATAGGTGTGACGATTTATAGGTAATTCACCACTTAAAAAAAACTAATGACTTCTTGAACAGGGTTATAATCATGAACGAAGCCTGTTTTTACCACTATAAACCAAACAACAGCCAGTGGTATGGAAACATAGTGGTTCTCTGCCTTCTCCAGTCAAATTTCTACAGTCTTGCATCTATACTTTTAGATATATGAAGAGAACAATCTTCACAGATTACATAGGTCACATCAAAGCCGTATCAGGAGAGTACTAATGCACGTTACTAATCAAGTTAGGCAGTAAAGTTGAATATGTCTTCCCAAAACTAAAAAATATTCGAAAGTAACCGCCATCAGATGTAGAAGAAAGGCTTAGAGTTATTGTACAATTGTGTGGAGTGATTATGTGCAATAAAAAGTGTTATTCACAAATATGATTATTCGCTCTATGGCAGGTTTACTTATCAATATCCCCTCTTAAATAAGAGGATTCGAGAACACACGCACTCGACGCCGTCTTTTCATCAAGCCATCGAGACCGGCGGAATCGGCATATGAATATGAAACTTGCAGGATCCACGAGCTCCTGAGAATTTCTTAGCGCAGTTATTGATCTAGCGTTGTGATACTCGCAGTTAGCGGTTAGGATCGGATACAAACTGCGCGACTAATCCCTAAGCCAACTTGAAGAACAATTAACTCCGCCACTTAATAGAATTTCCGACTGGCGCCTCCACCAGAACACTGGTGGCTTATCTTTTTGCAGTTATAAACTTGTTTTATGCAGCTTATAAACCTACAGTTTGTTTGCACGACTCTGGAGCGAGGCTGATGGTGTTTTCATCGTTGCAACAAAAAGTCTCAAGGTTTACATCGCTGCTGATAAAAACAGCCACAACAAATGGCACTTTTCAACAAGATTTAAATAAAAAGGAGAGATGAGATATGTGTTTTGATAATATCTGTTCGTGCACCGGAAGAGGTTACATTTGCACATAACGTAGCAAAGCTTGTCGCTACCAGAGAAACTTTTTACACTCGTGCTTGTTGAATAAATAAGTGTCATCAAGTTTCTTCGCAGTCCTTCGGCCACTTTTGGTATACTGACGTGAAAATAAAAAATTCTTTATCCTTATATGTGATCGTCTGTATACATTGCAATAGCTTTACTTAACAAAATAAAATTAATCGCTGAAAACAATCTCAGCTTTGTTAGCCTGTCAACTAGCAGAACTGAGTTCGATTTTTGGTGTAATAATCACAAATTGGTGTGTAAATTGTGCTTACGGAAATAAATTTCATTTATACTTTCGTGTTTCAGAGTTGACGTGATTGTAAGAAGCGTATAAAAACCTATGAGATAAAAAAGTTTAATAGCTTCAAGAATTTTATACATAAACTTTAATTCTAGGAATGTCCATATTCGTCAATCAATAAAGAATGTTGTAATCAGAACAAACATTTTAGTCAAATTTGCAAAAAGGAAATCACACACATTTGGTGTTTTTTAACACAAACAATATCATTTCAAAAACACTGCTGTAGGCAAGTACCTCAAACAGCTGTTAACACCGCCAATTAAAATGTATAGAAAGAATGAACTCGTCTCCCTAAACTTGACCATTTATATGTGGCATAAATAACTACTGAAGGCTGAATTATTCAGAAACTCAATAATGTTGGGGCTGAAATATTTGACAGTTTTTTTTTAAGTTTTAGTTATCATGTTTACCATTTCTGGAATATTTTTAAATCTAAAATGTACAATCTTGACAAATATATTAGGCGTTAAATCACGAGTGCTTGTTTTAGAGACACAGACTGTACGTAAAACTAATGTACCGTGTCGAGGGAACTTCGTTAAGGATGTCATTCGGGATCATATAAAACGTTCGGTGCTGTGACAGGGGCGCGATGTATGTTGTGTAGGTGGGCTGTTTTGCGTAGTTAGTTGTTGGCATATGCGAGTATGCGATTATGGAAACCAATAATTGATTATAATGTGAGGTGAATCTGTGCATCTTAGCAATTAGATGGTAGCTACTGTAGAATGTACGTACTCTCGTAATCAGTTAAATAATATTTGGTAGCTTTTTGGCTATTACAGCAGATGATAGACTTCAGAGGTTCGTGCTCGTGCTGGATGATTATACAATAATTGAGGGTGTGGATCCCGCGGAAGCATGTCGTTCCACCGAGTGGTCCCGCGGGAGCATGATATGTTCCGCAGTGGGTAGCAGCCAAGCAAAGTTTTAGGCAATTGTTTTACTGTGGAGGCCACCCGGCTGTTTCCCTCTCTGTACGGGTTGTAAAAATAGTTAATCTAGCGAATTACTATTCGGCAGTACCAGCGAAAGGTGCCGACAGCTAACTCAACCATTAAAGGTAACGATGGGGCGCTAAGAGGTTCATGCTGACTGATGTAAGGCCGAGTAGTGTAACGTCGCGTCGCTGCCGGGAGTACGAATTTACCAGGGGGCGGCCACCCCTCGTGAATACAATTATTATTATCGATGAGATTTACAGTTCAGTAAGTTTATATTTTTTTATTTAACCGCGCCTGCCTACGCCATCGGGCTTAGCAAGGCTCGCACTTGCATTATTTGTACCCCGTCGCCATCTTGTGATCATGGCTGAGTTGCATTCACCACTTTACACATTGTAAAAGTATCAGAATTTAAATTTTAAGGTCTAACAATATCAATAAATGATTGCAATTGTAATAATATCAAAATTCGCTGACTCAATTTATTAATCACATTATAATTAATAGTCTACATACATTGAATTTCCTCGTCACTCACATAAATGGCTATAATCTTTGAAGTTTACAATTCTGTTCATACAGATGTGATATAAAACATAAATAATAAAATATTCCATTACCATAGCGCTACTACAGTATGATGGAAAACTTTTACCCTCTAGAGGGATGTGGAACTATTTTATCAAAAAAAATTGTTGGTAGTCGTGGTAATAAAAGCCACATTGGCATTTTATATCTGTCAGTTTAAGGTTACATCAGGAATGTCATTTTAACAAATACAAACATTTTTGTTAAATACATAAAAATGTTAGTAACAAAAACAACTACAGCTGTTCAAAATGATTTCCTGCACTTTCCATACACATCCTGTAAAAGGTGAGTGATTCTGTCCAAATTGTACAGGTTATATTATTAATTACCTTTACCCATCACTGCCAACATAAATTATTTTTTTTAAATCCACAGCCCTCTAGAGGTTAAAAGTTTTCGATCATATGGTAGATAATATTAAATAAAACACGCAAAAAATGATTTATAATCCTTTACTAAAGTCAGATTACTGTCGAAGGATAAGTGACTTAGCTATTGCAAAAGAAATTTAAAATGGTTCTTTCATCAAAATACATTTTTACTAACACTAGAGACTTTAAAATACGCAAAAGCTAGAGCAGCTGTTTAGTAGAGAAATCAAGTATTTTTGGATTGTGGAATGAGTTTATTGGATATCAAATGGCAAGGAATGGCAAAACTGAAAAGCTAGCTGGAACAATAATATTAAATTAAAATTCTTCTTCTCAGATAAGTAAATAAGTACCAAACCTTCAAAATAAATATTTCAAGCCCCAAATGAACTTCAATAATTATTGGTAATAGCCGCGAATTAGTTAAAGTAGAAACATGAAAGGAAAAACCGTGGATGCGTGTAAAATAACACTTGATGATACAGAAACGAAACAAATTACAATAATAATACAGAGTTGATCTTATCATTATTTATAAGCTACAATTCCATTTAAACGAAAATAGTTGAATAGGTAATAAATTGCTAATTTGTCAAGTTTTGAACACTGAAACTTATATTTACTCTTTATTTGAGAACCCTCGTTTATATCCATTTAAGTTTTTAATGCAATTGACTTCTGTAACCTTGGTCCTCCTCTAAATTTCCACTTTCATTATACGATTCCTCTTTGGATGTATTGTCAACACTGATCACTTTTTGGGTTATTCCACGTCGTTTTATGTCTTCTTGGTCAATGTTACTGTTTTCAAAACATATTTTGCAATAGGCAGAATAGACCGTATGTACGAAGACAACTGTATAAGCCATAACAGGATTACTGGAAAGCTCGACCAACGCAGATTAAGGTAACTACTGGGAACATGACCTATAACAAGGCAAACAATAAGAAGCAGAACAAAAAGAAGTCTTTACTATTACACCATTGAAATGTATTCAACATGACAACCAGTAACTCTTAGTTTTCAACAGCACAGTCACAAGTCTCTCTTCAATTGACCGCACAAGCATAAGAGTGTCGGCATTGCATACCGAAAAGTCATCACTTAAGGAGCAGCTGATGAACGACCTTTTCAAACAAGTTGAAGCCTTGTCGCAGCAGATAGAATAGTTAACCCGTAAACGACAGTTACGATACTGAAATTTGTTTCGCCAGAGCATCAGGTCTTGGTCACCATCAAGTATCTACTGATACCACCGTCGCTTTAAGGACAATGTCACAAAATTCACCCGCCCGTATATTCATTAGCGATACCTTCAGTAAAATGCAATTTCCAGTGAACACCGGTGCAGATTTGTGCTTCAAACTTTCTGAAAAGACCTCATACTCGAATAGACTAATAATTATGTGCGGCAATCAATTCTACCATAAACAGTTGTGGTTTGCGGTTTGAAGTTTAAGCTACACACATGAACATTCGTGGTGGCGGATGTAGACAAGCCGATCATTGGTACAGATTTCTAAACTATTTTGATTTGTAGACATTAGAAGCAGCTTCGCCATTATCGGATCCCAAATCTTGTTTTAGATGTAAAAAAGTGCTAAAAACTCTCAAAACTGTCAATTTTAAAATTTAGTTCTCAGTTTGACATTTAAAAATACCCAGGTATTAGTACAAGTGCAAATATCCAGTAATTCATGATTGTCGTTGAACTGAACTTTAAAAATTCAAATATATAACTGGTGGAAATTTTCAAAGGAAAATAGTTATACATAAGGTACATGTTCTTGTAGAAAATATTTTTCTACTTAAAAGCCCTTAAAAATATCCAAAATAATATTACTGAAGAACAAACATTTTTCAATCGAATTTAGATTGCCCTCTGGGAGCAATTAATTAAAAAAAGGTTGCAAATTTCTGTTGTCGATACGAAACACTCAAGTTTAATTTTAGGAAATGACTAATTTTACCACAATGCTTTGTGATTGGATTCGTAGCGTCTGCTCTTGTATTAAGTTATGTATTGGAAGAACTGGAAGCATCAATAATCGCATTATTGGACGTCGCCAAACGCCACTTTTTGCGGCCTCGAAGCGGTCCAGCTTATCAGCAGACGTTTTTACTTTCGTACTAAAAATGACAAAGGAAACAGCCGGCTGTGTTCATCGCATCTGTCGCTAATCAGAACTAAAAGATTAGAATTGATAAATGAACAGGAGGAACATATGTATAGATTTGGGGTATAACGAAAATATATTGTGCTCTAACGGTTTTATCAGCCCGGCCTATACAAAGCTAGCATACTCAGATTTCCTGTATTGTTATCATTTGATTGATGAATTCGAGAACGAAACTATAAAAAGTCAAAAGTATTATTTCGCTATGTGTACTAATATCCAACACACGAGATGATAAAATGCAGTCCAAAACTTTTTTTAAACCTCTAGTTCCTATAATACTTTTACTCCATTAAAAGAATAATATACAGGGTGATAAGTATGGTCCTTAAATTTAAAGGTAATTAGAGGACATCAAACAGAACAACTGTGAATAATAAACTACAAGTCAGAAATTAATAATAATCCTTCAAAAAATGAAAACATTTATTTGCCTAAACTGATTGATGGTCACTGGAATGAATTCCTGTAAACTTAAGTTCGAACAAGTAGTTTCGATAAGACGGACTTTGAATTAAATAAAACTAAAACATTTAACACGGGTGGTGGCGAATTTGAATAAACTGCAGCAGCAAATAACAGTTGTTTGAGCATTTCAATCAGATTTGGTGCATTCTGTTTAATATACTCTTGCTGATTTAAGCAGTGGTTCTCAAAAGCCTACATCAGACCCAAATCCGATTTTTTCGGTAAGTAATTAATTAGGGCAACGTACTTCTACTAAGGTAAGGATACACCCACTTAATTTAATGATCAAACTTATGAATCCCCCTGTATTTTGATTAATAAATATCACGAGAGTGATTTCAAGATTAATGCACAGACAGTTGTGCACTGCCCCATACCAAGTTTCTATGTGAAACAGTTGCAGTTGATGCTATTTAGTAAACATTCACATTTAATGTTCTTGTTAACATATAATTTCGGCTTAGACCGCGTAGTATTTGTGACTAAATACTTAGCGCTCTCGCGAGCAAAAATCCACGTGATTTCCATGCTCTTTGGTGGCTCGTGTTGTTTGAGTACCTTGAGAACGAATATTTAGCCATGTTAACGTTTCGCAAGACCTTGCAGCTTGCACTATCAAAGTGAAAGTCGCACTCAGAACTGAAGGTCGGCGTGGAGCTATTTATAGTCCTCTGTGCCAAACGCTCGGAGTGACGTAACGCTGATTGGTCGTTCAAGTGCAGCGTCATCCGTGAGGCGTGGTGGTATGACGCACAGTGGTTGTAATGCTTTAGATCATGTATCACAAGGGTCTACGTTTTAATAAGCTTACAACCATCTTCCCTTATTATATTATTTAGATGTTTTTCTATTTATATGGCTTCACGTACACAACAGAACGGATACACATCTACCGCCATACGAAAACCGCTAGACAAGACTATCACACAAAAGGCTAAAGAAGAATCCCCACCTCTGGAAGGTTTAGCATTTCTACCTTACGTTACGACATTTACAAATCGCTGGCATAGCTATCTGCGGATGATACTGTAGGTCACAGTACTGCTTAATGTTGAGCAATGCGATTCAAGAATAAAAGAAAGACCAAGGATTGCAACTCATGACACCAATGTTGTAAGCATTTGTTAGCATATTTTTAGAGAAGTTTTGCAATAAAGAAAATAGCTGCAGAGTGCTGTTCGAAAAGCTTTGCGAAAACGAAGTGCTGAACAACTATTGCAGATACTCGAAAAGAAGTACAACTTCTGCATTGTCGCTATTTGTAACATTTCGATAAAAAATTGCGAGCCAGAATTGATCATCAAATGAATGAAATGAAGACATTCCTATTCTACGACGTGACAACGCCAATAGAAAATGTAATGATGATTACGAGATACAATTTAACTAGTGTTGCAGCTGCGGTACCATTTCGCAAGGTTTCGCCAGTAACCTAACAATATCATTAGTAGAGAGCTGATCTTACAATAATGCAAGATCTCACATTTCTAGTGTGGTAAATACGATAGAAAAATATGACTGGGCAGAGTTTCTACATAATTTGCATATTCCTTCATACTTCAATCTATATTCAAAACTAACGTAATCGACATAATCATTCAACACGCCAATTTCCCTGTAAAATTAGCCTACGCTTGGAGCTTCCTTAGACGATCGGGCAATGCATATAAACCTTTCAAGAAATTTCTCCACAACCTAAACACCCTCTCCATTATTCCGAATGTGCAAAGTTTGAAGACACAAGAATGATCCAGCAATTCAAAGTCCAATTCCTAATATAAAGCTTCTTTCTAACGACATGATATTTATTTCTCTCGATTTTTCGTGAACAAGTTTTTTTCAAGAATTTTACAGAGCACTACGGAAGCGTTGTTCTCAATGAAACTTTGCTATTAATCAATATATCCTGTATAATTATCTCATTAAACATTTCTTCCACAATATTACAACTTGCGCAGCAATATTAGGTGACACCATATTATTAACCCCGCAATCTTGATAAATAAGAAAAGACATCTTTATACTAGAGACAAACAACAAAAGCAAACTAACAGCAGTCTCTTTGGACCCTTTATCATTTGAAAGCGACCTAATTGATAGCACGCTGAGCTTATTGCAAATTCAAGGAAAATTAATTCGACGGAGTGGGCTGCTATTTGCTTTATATCAACTGGCTGCATTGTAGTTTTTCCAATATTGAGCGACTAGGCCATTAACCCACGAAAAGCTGTATACACTTATCAGATATCAGTTCCCGCACATAATGCCTGATATGGCCTGCTGTTTACAAAAACATGCGACGATATCCAGTAGCCAACAAGTTCAGATCTTTATAGACTCCGTTCGAGCTCATTGAATTATTTACCGATTCGATTTCCTCCTGGAAATGCAAAACCGTGGAAATCTAATTAAACCTACTGGTTTCAGGGCATTAGAGTCGGCTCAGATAAAGCGCTTTGTAATGCTGTTCTTTTGCTTTTTCCCTTGCGTGGGTGTTGTTCCTTCAGAACTGTTTACACAGGCATGTGCTCACTTCCTAATACGAAATTCTGCGAAATGCCTCTAGAGATTGATTTAAATTAATTTTTCCATGAGCTTTACAGCAGTAGCTTTTCTCAAGGTTCTTAAAAGAAAACGAAATGTTAAATAGATGCTATTTCTAATTATTTGATTAAGGCTAAGTTGAATATAAAATATTTCGATTAAGGAACTGAAAGTAACACTTATTAATCTCTGACGGCGAACTTGAAGCATTTCCAGCATACGTATAAATGAATCAATGCCCTGTAAAGACCATCTCAAAATTAAAACTTGTCAATAAATCACCAGCACCAGGTATCATAAAAGATAGTTAGTTTGTTATCTTAAATAATTTTTTCTTTGGGTTAATAACGAGAATAAATCAACCACGCTATAAATGGTAATGAAAAGTTTGTCCAATGACATAATTTGCTATCATCAGTCTAGCATTAACGGGTACCGAATAAATCCAAGATGCCTAGGCAATTTTAAGCGCATTGATTGTAGGTTACTGATCTATTATTAATATTTTTAATTGGTTTTTAATAAGTCGTTTCACATTTTTAATTTTTTGTTACCCAACCACGTTACGTTTCCAACAGCTCTTCTTTTTTACAGTCCTGCCGTATTAATAATTATTATATTATTAGGGGTGGTTAGATTTGTCAGCAGTAGTAGTAGTTATAATTAGAGAACGGATTTTATGCAAACTGCATATTTAATAATTTATGCATATCTTAGAGAATGATTACAAATTTGCACGAATTGAAACTTTTACAATTAATTGACACTAATTCAGTAATGTGTATTTTGCATATTTTAGTAGTTTCTTCCATATTATTGCATAAATCCACATTTTTTTCGCACAAATTTCCTAGGATTCCTTTCGGATATTCGGAATGTGAAAAAATAACGTGTAATAGTAGATTATGTTATTAGGAGTAAAAGTGATACTTTATGTGGCTAAGCTGAAGTTTATTTAGCCGAACGTTAGTGAGGCAAATAATTCAGCTAAGCCACATAAAGTCACTTGTACTCCGAATAACATATACTATTTTATCCGCAAACGTATTCAGGTAAATTTCATGAATATAAATTTAAAAAAAAAGGATGCATCCGCCGGGAATCGAATCCAAGCCACCCGCGTGACAGGCGGGTACTGTACCTCTGCGCTAACCTCTGTTCAAATAACGCGCTACTGTAATGATATATGAACATAGTGAATCATCCGAGCTAATAGCACACGGCCACAGCAGCTGTCACACCATAACCCACAGCGACAGATGCACCGATCCGCTGCTTAATGGTTTATTTAAATTAAATCTTTTTCGTACGCTTTTTGAAAATAAAAACCGGCCTACGACCTAAGTCTAAAAATTTTCAAAATTTTAAGCCATCATACAATTTAATCGGTCCAGTATCTTCTGAGGAGATAGCGAACAAACATAGAAAGAAAGAAAGAGAGCAACGATTTTGTGTGCTTAGGCAGATAAAGTACGCAAAAGTCGCTATTTTATCTGCTTAAGCAGATAAAGTGACACTTTTACCTTGTCAATAAAGACACATAAGTTGTCACTTTTGTGACGTTTGCGATTAAATGGTATTTGTTGAAAATTTTCGAAAAAACAAAATAAGTAAATAATTACGTTCTTAGAAAAAATGACCAAAATGTATCTAATAAACTTGAATTGTATACAGACGACAAAAGACAAACATTTACTTTCGCTGCTATTCAGTAATGAAGAAAACTCCTGGTTATACTATATTAAATAATATAAGCTATATTTTTTATAGAAGACTTTGATATAGCTCCCAATGTTATTGCAAAATTTCTATATGCTCCCTGTACATCTGAATACGTTAATAGATTGTTTTCAATATTTACGCCCTGAACACACGGGATTCCGTATCCGAGATTCGGTATGCGGGATACAGAATCTGGGTCTGTTCAGACACGGCGACTGAATCTCAGACGCGGGCCTTCAGTCACTTGCAGTGCCGTGTTGTTATGGACCTAGCATTGCTGTTCTTTGTTTCTGTCGAATTAGTCTAGATGTGCTGTTTTTAAAGTCAGAGATTGGGCTCTACTAAGCTAATAAATTTTTCATTGTCACATAATGTACGCTCCATGATCTTTGTATAGTAACGAACGCACTGATTATTTGATTTAAATACAAGGTGAAGAAAATCTGCTACGCCTATGATATGATATCGAGTGTTGTGGCTCGCAAAAGTATGCGCGCCCAGGCCCTGGACATACCTACGTGGATTCTGTATCCGAGATACGGAATACCAGATACAGAAAATACACACGTTCAAATCATAGATGTAATACTTAGTATATTGCTAGCGGCTATGAGTGGGAAACTCACGAAGGAAGTGAGACAGATAACCAACTCTTTAATATATAATGATGAGCTCTGCACAAGCGCGTCGTCCGCGCGGTGGGGAAGTGAACCAACCAAGTTTAAAATTCGCTTCTAAAGGCGGAGTTCGAATTCTCACGCATGCGCACGAGACGCGTTATACTCTAAGTGAGACTATGTCGGCGCCGTAATGTTTTCAAGCGTTCCGAGGCCCTACTAGCAATATATGTATAATACATATATGGTTCAAATGGAGCTGTTCACACGGCATTTGGCGACGCATACAGTATCTGGCTGCAAATTTTCCTTATCTCTCCTTTTCGGCCGCCGGCGACAAATTCTGTATCTCAGATACCGACTTACCATTGGACCATATGGAGCCTACTTTTGCCAGCCAGAACATAAAATATCATATCATAGGCGTAGCAGATTTTCTTCAACTTGTATTTAAATCGAATAAGCAGGGCGTTCCTTACTATACAACGATCATAGAGAGTACATTATTTGACAATGAAAAATTTATTAGCTTAGTAGAGCCCAATCCCTGACTTTAAATACAGCACGTCTAGACTAATTCGACAGAAACAAAGAACAGCAATGCTAGGTCCATAACAGGACGGCACTGCAAGTGACTGAAGGCCCGCGTCTGAGATTCAGTCGCCGTGTCTGAACAGACCCACATTCTGTATCCCGCATACCGAATCTCGGATACGGAATCCCGTGTGTTCAGGGCCTTAAGCAGTACATGTTTCTAGACATAATAAGCTTCTACTTGAAAGCTTTCAAGAGCATATACTTGTAGGACTTTTTATGACGATGATTAATTTAGGAATTTTGTTTGTATTGCCTGTTTCTTTTGAAATAATTGCCTAATTCTAATTCTTAATTCTTTATAAAATAAATGAAATTACATATGTACATGTACATTTCAAAAAATATGGGAATTGGACCGTATCATTATTGAGATTGAAGAACTCAACATGTCGCCCACTTTTATAAGGAGCTCCATCAGATAAGCAAAAGAGCACGGTGACTCAACGTGTACACCACGCCAGAGGCGAAACGCTTTTGCATGGGAAGGTATAGAAGAACATGGTAACTCAACGTGGGAACTACGCCAAAGGCGAAACTCTTCTAACGATTGGAAGGGGGAAAGTGAAATGTATAGGGAAGTATCGTCGCTGGTGAGTGAAGAGAGTGGTGGTCGGAGTTTACAAATTAGCGCTTTCCACATAGAGGGAAAGGAAAATGTCTTCGTCACGATTGAGATTATTAGGGTGTTTGTACATCTCAATCGCTTCGCGAATTTTTCTGCTAAAGAAGAATGGTGATTTGCAGATAATATAAGTTTAATCGAAAAGGATCTTATGACCGGCATCGCGTTGGTGTTCGTCGATGGTGGATGATGAAACCAGTCGGATCTCAATCATGACACCATCCAATCCCGGAAGTAGTTCATAATGACAATGGCTGTGAAAGACACTAAAATCATTCAAAGTAATTATTCAAAACCCGTAAACAACACCATATGGGCATATTCAGCATTGTTAAAACACTCGCAATACTAAACAGCATCAGCTTACAACTGTCATCCGTCAGTCATCTGTTTCAACTCGCCCACTCATCGGATCTGTCAGTAATAAACCTTGTTACTTGAAATAGTCCATAATACCTCCTTCTAAAATTTGTATTATTTCTCCTAAAACACCCTGTATATTATGTACCAATATTTTAGGAAGAAGGCCGCAGTAAAAGAAATTTCCAAGTATTTGATGTTGTTGATGACCTTTACTGTCTCCGATTCTGTCCTTTCTCACACACAACCAAGTATTCCGTTTTATCTACATTAATCGCTAGGTCCCATTTTTTTGTACTCATCTAAAAATGAGTTATGCTGTAGTCGTCGATTTAAACTTGACGTTTCGCTGTTCACGCTGTCAGCTTCGTCAGAAGTTTTCCAAAACCTGCATTCAACTAAAAACTTCTTCACTATGTAACTGGAATAAATTTCATCACTTGCCATTATCCATCAGCAAACAACAGCGTGTACTCTGCTTTGTCATTAATTAGTACACCCATATTACGACACTTCTTAGTCCACGCTTGTAAGGCTTCGTTCAGCAATATCCCTGTTTCAACCCTATCGTCGACTTTGATATTTTATTTATGATTTTGACAGCGCTAACACATGATATACGGTGTCATAAATGTACAAAAGTTAAATGTGTCAGTCTATCACGAACTATGATTGTATATTTCAGTTAAGTTCTCTAAGAATATATCAGTATATTAAAGATGCTTGTTCCAACTTCCAACCCCCCCCCCCCCCCCCAAATCCACTTTTCTCTTCTGGTTCTCTAAATCTTCTTCAACTCTTTCTGAATTATTCTACCGTATAAGCGTGCTGGAGGTTTTAATAAGTAGTGATGCCTCGTCTGGTCTCGAAATTCGATATCGGGATTTTTTATCTCGAATATTCGAGAAAGAAAATTGATCAAATTCTCGACTATTCGAGACGAAATTAATCAAGTTCCCGATCTCGTCAGTTTTTCAATAGTATTTTTAAAACCCACATAAAAACTTGGCAGAATCGGCGTATTAGTAGTGATGTCGCCGAAACGAGATAATTCTCGATTTCGTTTTGAAATTCAAGATAGATTCACATTTTTCGATCTCGAATAATCCAGACGAGTACGATTAATCAAATTCTCAAATATTCGAGACGGAATTGACCAAATTTTCGATCTCTCGACAGTTTTCCAATAGAATTTTTAAAACCCGCATAATAACCAAATATAGGACTTTCTTTGAGTTGTTTATAAAACTTTCACACGGGTTACCCTAAGATATCCGCAGCCTCAATTTGGTACGCACAGTACATATTTAAAGCATACACATATTCTCAAGTTCGAGATCGAGAATTGACGTTCAAGAACTTTTGAGGTCGAGATTCAGAATCAACTTTCGAAAATTTGCAGATCGAGATCGGGGATGGCTAAGTCTAGTCTCGTCTCGCGGCAACATTAATAATAAGAGGTTCTAGTCTTTAGGAGATAGTTCACCGTAACTTCTTATTAAAGACGATTCTTAGTGACTTGAGAAGGGCGATGGCTGCTGCTGGATATGTTTCCAAGCCCGGCCGATTTTACCCATTTTTATCTACTCTTATGTCACTAGAGATTTCTTCCATTTCTTCTTCACAGTGAATACTATTATTTTGTAAATATTTGGTTCGATCTTACGTTAGCAACTTTTTCTAGATATTTATTATGACAACTGGGGGCGAGCTATAGGGTCCTTGCGTCCCTCTTCAGTCCAGAACGGGAATTATAGGGTGGGTGAGAGAAAGGAGGAGTGAAGAATGGAGGAGAGGCCAGGAAATGTGGGGAAGTACTGCCCCAGCATTCGTCTCAGAGAAGGTACTCTGTTGACTCAGGAAAACCACCTAAAAACCGAATTAAAGCAGACGGCCACGGGAATCGAACCCTCGACCTCCCAAGGGTAATTTCTCTTTTATGACTGTTCTTAAACCTTAAGAAATTTCCACGAATGATTTGCTTGTATAAAGTAAATGAAATGACATATGTACATGCACATTTCTAACATTTTCTGTGTATTTTTGCATATTGTTTTAAAATATGGGAATTGGACCGTATCATTATTGAGATTGAAGAACTCAACATGGCGCTGACTTTTATAAGGGTATATCCTTTGCAGTTAATTAAGAACAGAAATTATTTTTGCTTCTGTTACAGCTATTATTATTGAGCGTTTGAAGTTGTTTATAGTCATTTATATCGTGTACGGTGTACCAGCTCTTCAACACCTTCAGTCCACAAAGCAGGAGTTTCTGTTCTGGGCTTAATTTTAGTTTACTCCCCTAAGGATTCCTTTGCCGTTTGTTGTAAGTGCTCTGTAATTTGGTTATGTACTAATTATTTTATGCATATTACTAAGTTTATTAGCTATCCTGACTTGATATAGTCTTACAGAGTCATCAGTCGATATCCTTTTAAATTGTATTTGATCTCCTTACATCTGCGTTGTTAATGAAGTTCTGATATGAAAAAGAACATTTTAGCTTTTACTAAATAGGGGTTGGTCCCGCATTTAACATCTCTATAAACATGGAGACCAGTAACTACACGATGACCTTTTTGTCGTAGTATCACATAATAGATAATAGACGTTTTGGATATCTCTACAATCTACATGTACTTATTTTTAGGTTGACACCACCTGCACCTGTCAGAAATTTTAAGCGAGTGCTGTTGATATAATTGTATAAGTGTATCTCCATGTCAATTTGTGTATTTGCTCTTGTGTTGCCACTGAAGTCACCTAATAAAATATTTCTTTGCGATTACTTACACCATACCACATCAAGTAAATCTGTCATTTTTCAGAAAACCGAATGAGATCCGTTTAGGTTAATCTCGAGGTTGCGATTTTTCTGTATTTGTGTAGGAACTACATAAATGTTACATAACAGTCCATTTTCATAAAGCCGGTATTGTGGATTTTTTTAATGTTTCAACATAAAAACCAATACATGCGGCTATTTTGTACAAACGAAGTGTTTATTCTTGAACAGCTTTTATTCATATATAGTAATAATCACAGAGTAGAGCATATAATACATAAATACTTTGAAATATACAACATTTTAAACAAAACAGCATGCGACTTAAAAATGTCATTTCCCTTGTAAATACCAAAATAGTAAAATTAAATATGCCTATAATTGGTCCAACGGCTGTTGGCTGAGTACAAAATAAAATAACAATAAAATAATAATAATAATGGAAATGCACTAACACCCCATGAAGGAGCTTGACCTACTACACTTCCTAATTATTGTGATTGTCCCATTTAATGAATAAATAGTTCAGTAATATCCTATGCCTAGGTACCCCGAATAAAAGTACAGATCCCAAGTAGTATCCTTATAGAAATCCTAGGAGAACCACAAATTCGAATCTATTATGGATGCTTAGTGCTAAAACCATAATTTGACTATAATTGCGGGGCTCCATAGCTCATTGGTAAACATTCTGGCTACTGGTCGAGAGTTCGATCCCCGATCCCGTTGAGGTTTTTAAAAATTAAAAAAATCCGGAGCAAAACCTCTACAGAATGCCATCATTCGGAAGTGGTGTAAAGACGTGGGTCCCATGTTACTACAATGTGTAGCATGTAAAAGATCTCTGGCTAGGGTTGGAACTCCTTAGTCTAGGCAAAATTCTAAGTAGGACTAAGGTACCTGGTACTCTGGATGCCTAGACCTTGTCCACGGGGTTGGCAAAAAGGGCCTATGAAGGCTTACTTGCTAGACATGAGTCTCCCCACAAATGCTATTACTACTACTACTGACTATAATAATAATTAATGAAGTGACCTAAATAGTAACGATCCATTAACACCTTACGTGTTGCTTCCCTAGCAAAAGCCCTTGTAGACGTCGACCGTAACTAATATTTCAAAAGACTCACTAATATAACTGCACAGACTGGTCCAGATATTTGTACTGGATAGAAGTCGCACTCTTCACTAAATGTGATATTTTTAACATTATCTAGTATGGCCTTTAACTTATAAATTCAAAAATATGGGACAAACTAAATGTTAGTACATCGATAATTACCGAGGGATTACACATCCTTGTGTCTTCAAGTAGTAAATAAAATACCAATATCCATAACTGCAGTCGTAGACATTAATGCCAAGAACTGAAAATTATGAAATAAGCTACTAGCAATGCACCAGAATACCAATGTTTTTGCATATCTCATAATAATATACACCTCTTTATCAATTCTAAAAATGGGACAGCGTCGCACTGGTAAAGTAGCCAATTTAAATTCAAAACAATGCCACACATGCACTTCAGCACATTATGAAAACAGGGCGCAACAACATAGAAACTCGTACAATGCACTTTAATGAAGAGGCTAATAATTGAAGCAAACTGTAAATTGCCAAAACGGCTCTCCAGAGGCACCGATAGCCCTAGCCCACTTTCTCAGCGGATTCATTGAAATGTACATGAGTTATCCGGCGATCTCATCTTTACAGCTTAAGACTTTTATATTGCACTTAAACGTACAGCTAGATGAGCACAAAGGCCCATTAAATGTGAGCAGGAATGTGGAGCTTTTGTGTCGCCAACGTCGCCGACAAGATGTTCTTCCACACGCTGATCGTAAAATCGCCTTTTTTTGCGAAAACAGCCCCGAAGATGGCCCGTAATTTTTTTTTATTGATTTTCGATAGTTAGCTCAAAGTTGAATCAATCCGCGAATGCGATTTTAGTGAAGATACGAAATGGGCCGCATAAAGAAAATGATTATAGCTAGTGTTTATTATTACAACCCCGCAGTTTTGGAGCAGTCAAAGCTATGCTCAGGGCGCATTCGTATGGTAAACTTAAGACAGCTGTAACTGTAAAAATGAGTTACTATACATGATGGGATAATTTACCTTCTTGTCCTATTTTCTCTCTCTAAAAGTTGCAGCAACAGAACGGTTTAAATAGAAAGATCTATTGTAAGACCATCCTGAAATACCATATTTTAAATATCGTCTAAATAAAAACTTTAAGAACCCACAACCGTACTTGTAATATATGTAAAACTCATTTTTCGGACTACTTAGGGTGTTCCAGAATTAGTAGTCCTAAAAAAATTAGAAGCATGTTCCATGATTGTCGACAATTGCATAATTTTGAAAATGAGCGCTACCCATTTGTATACATATTGTAGTCCCTTCTGAAGATTGTCTAATGCACTCAAAAAGACTAAATTTCCTCCTATAATGTGGTATTCATCCTAATTTCTTGTCCCATTTCTGTCTTATATTTATTCGTTGATTATACGCGAATGTCTTGAGATACTTCCAGACGAATACGATACTTCCTGTCGAATTCACAGTTTCCAAACATAATATTTAACGCTTGTTAAAGAGTGTAGTGTACAGGGGCAACGTCATGCATAAAAACATATTGTTATCCAGAACAGCAAATCCTTCGTTTAAAATGTGGTTATATGTATATTGGTCCATCAGGCATAAAGAATACTAATGCTGAAGTACTCGTTAGGGTAGTTTTACATTGAATAGTTGAATATAGATAGATGTAACTCGGGCACCAATACGCATACATTCGGCAGAATCATGCTCCGGTTTCACTTGTGTCGTGATTTTAACGCGATGCCGAAAGTGATGCGCACGACTTACAGAGCGGGGTTGACTCTTACGAGCACAGTGGAAGTGGCTAAACTAGGTGTAAACAGCGGATCTGGAATCTACAAGAACAGCTTAAACCCAGGAGGCAAAAGACGATCTGAAGGGGCTAGCCCTAAGTGTGTGTATCACATTACACATTGCGAGGCCGGACTTTGATGCGTCGAATATTTGCTTATTAAAGACAGCTATTCTCGCGTTTTTAAATGTTATTTAAATGTAAATATATTTCAAAACAGTTATTCTACTATTAGTTGACTCGTAAATTCGGATAGCCTCAAACTAGTGCGCGTTAATAGTACATTCGCATATTAAACCGATGTGTTTAGGAATGGCTATTTACTGTAAGAATTAACTCTGCTTCTTTTATTGTTGTAGGTGTATATTTAATGGGTCAATATATCTATATTTATTGATGTGAGCAGATTGGCTCTTGTTTGAAGTCAAAGTTGCAGGTCAGCTTCCTGACTTTAGCAGATAGTGACACTTATTCACTTTATTCATGTGTACTCAGCTGGCTAAATAAAAACAAGGCACAAAGCCGTGTTATAAAAATTAAACAAATCGGCGGGGCTACAAAATGCCGCGGTACAGGTGATAGTTTAAAAGACTCTTTTAAAATACAGATTTTTCGCACATTTTCCAAAAAATCCCAGACAAAATGTTAGCCCCCCCTTGAAAATCGTTTTCCATCAAATCTGAAAATGGAATGGAGATAGTAGTTGCTCATGAAGTACAAACCCACCCACAACACCGTAGCCTTTGGTAAGCCATACCCAGTAGAAAGTCCTCTAAATTCAAGTTACTCATCAATAAGTTGCATTTCATCATAAATAAAACCCATATCTCCATATTCTTCAAATTAATAATCTAATTTATTATTAAAAAAGGATGGAGTTGAAATAAGGAAAAGAACCCACTATTCTTCTATCTCATTTTATTTCATGTACTATTGTGTGTTCCAAAAAAAAACTTATTTATGGTAGGCCTTGGAAAGATAGATAAAAAATCTAGTCATGTCTTAACTTAAGTCTGTAGGTGAATGTCAGGTAAAAGTTTACCCTGCATTAAGTTTAATTGTATCAAGCAAAAAGGAACATAAGATGACATGTACGAGCATGTACACAACAACAACGAGTGGAATAATCATAACGATCAATAAAAATGGTTTTTGTTAAATGTTTTGTATATTTTTAGAAAAATAGTTCAAGGTCAAGATGTAATTTAGTTCTCTCTGACTTATGGTAGTTCATTTGCTTCAATGGGTATATATTAAGTTACGGTAAACTTCAATTTGATCATGGCATACTGTGAATGAGTTTTTTTTAAACACACGGTAGTTGTGATACTATAAAATGTTACACCATATTTTTCCAAGACGGTTTCGATATAAACTCTATAGTACTAGTTTGTGCTTTCTTTTGCATACCCTAAAATTCTCCGAAATTTTTCACAACTAATTTTGCAACACCCTGTATGCAGCTAGACGAAGTAGTAGTTTATCTAGTATACCGATTTTCTACACTTACTTATAATAGAAAGTAACCAGCTCTCTCTTCTTACTCATTTAAATAATTCCGTGGTGCGTACTCACCTGAAACAAAATAAAAGCAATAATTACATTCAATATACAGATTAAGGCTATGTTTCACTAAATAACAGTACATATTTCAATTTATTTTCCTGATTTGGGAATGGTATGGTAGAAAATTTTTCTTTCGAAGATATAAATGTTCAAGTAGGAAATATTATTATAAAACTAATAAACCTATGCTAAATTCATGTAGTGTTATTTTATTATTGAAACCGTACATCTAATGGTAATAGTTGTTTTCACAATTAAAGTCCAAGTCAATTTCTATTTTTACATGTATTTTCTTATGTATTACATTTAATATTCTATTGTAGAATTGTAATTGTTCTAAAAGATGGTCCTGGATAATGAAAGCATTGTGAATTCATATTTCTGTTTGTGCCGCAATAAATCTAACGTTCCAGCATGTAGAGGGGTGACGGTAGTCTTAACACGGTCAGATTTTACAAACAAGCGGAGAGAATGTGCAGTCTTGTGCCCAAGTGCGTACGTGCCAGTACGTCCATGTCCTGGTGCGGTAGCCAACGGCTAAGTGAATTTGACCACACAAAGAACGAAAAAAATACAAGCGGCTTCAATAGCCTCGCCGTGAGGAAATTGCTGCATATTAGTTCTTGTGGAATTCACATACCACGATTGTTGGAGCAGACGTCTTGTTCAGTGTTTGCATTTGAAGTGAACGCATTATTCAACGTGTACACGTAAGTACACCAATTGTACCATATCTCAAAGGTAGATTTAAGGTGTCCGTTTGGAGACACACGTCGTACGAAACCGTGACGTGAGAGTTAGCAATGCTGGAATTTCCTCAATGCACCTGGACTTCTTCAAATGGATTGTGCAATTCTGCGTAACTTCTAGGAGAAAAGATAATTCTATATGGAAAAGTGTTAAGCTTGCAGTAAAATTCGCGTCCAAGGCGATATCTTTCACGTAGATTACTCGATTATTTAAACTACGTTAGTTTTCTTTTATTTCTTTTAAGTTGTCATATGTGTTTTACATGCTTTTTTGTGCTTTTATTTGTGTTTTGAAGTTAATAGATTAATGTAAACAAATTGGTTATGTTTCCGCATTATTTAAAGTCAAGTTTCAGCCCGCAACACTAGGAAAGAGAACCAGCAGCTAACAGAGATATTAAGAGAGTTTCATGCATTCACTGAGCTATCTAGAACATTAAAAAAGGACAAATAATTATGGCTGAGAACACTGATTGGTCCAAGTTTTGAGTAGGGAAAGAGGTCTCCGCCCCCTGTTAATGTTTAGTATCACATTTCCTATCTTACTTTCTGTAATGTTTGGAGAAAAAGTTGTATTTTATTGTCCATGTTTCAACTTGTTTTTTTTTTAATTTGTATTTTGAATTTTAGCTCCAAATAGTAATTAAAAATATTCCAACCTTGGCCCATTTAAACAAAAAAATAAACTGGCACTGGATTGGTATTTTAAATAATTTTTCAGTAAAAAGTGATTTAAATATTTTATAAATAAGCTCAGTACGTAGTAAATGCTTTTTAGAAGATTTACAATAGCAATAGACATTTAAATCTAATGGGGCCCCTAAACTAAACACCCCCAAAAAAATTCATAATGTACAACTACATACTTTGTTAAGTTATAGTATAATAAAACGCAAATATAGCAACACGCAAACAACTGCGAGCTTTTTCCAGTTCAGCCCTACGGTTTATTGAGCCTTTGGCAGGGACGGGCCACTTGTAATTAATTCGAATGTTTATTTCTTAACGATCGCATGAATCGCATTAACGCGGTCGATTTAACATTCATCATACGATTCTTGCGGCTGGTGAAAAGAACCTGATGTCGGAATCCGCATTTCGAAATGTAGCGCACTTTACTGTTGTGTTCAGCTTTTAGTCGTCAGGGTTTAATGGCCATTAAGGCTTATAGCGCTCATTTATCACTGGTTATTTCCTAAATTTTTCATAAAAACAGCGCGTTTGAACGACAGTAACTTTTAGTGGCTGCTACATTTTTCCGAGTCGAAATTGCTGATCTGCCGTCTAAGAGCCCCGGCGATTATTTTCAGTTTTAGTGCTGGCAGAGTATTTATTCAATGTACTCATTTGTAGGATTTTCCAGTGTTACGTTTCTTGTTCGCGTTTTTTTCGACTGTAAATTTATCAAAAGCGTATGTTTTAGGACAAAATTTCACCTATTTACATGCGTTGAACAAGTTTTAGACAAAGCTTTGGGCATTGTGTGTAAGCACACCGTAGTGTTGAAACTAGATCTCTCTACTGAGTCGAGTTTCGCCTCTGACGTGGTTCACACGTTGAGTTACCGTGATCTTCTATCCCTTACCTTGCAAAGAGTTTTGCCTCTGGCGTGGTTAACACGTTGAGTTACCGTGTTCTTTTGTTTTTTCATCCTGATGAAGCCCATAACGAAAGTGGGCGTAACGTTGAGTTCTTCGACCTCAATCATAACACGGTCCAATCCCGGAAGTCGTTGGTTACTTAATGACAATGGTTATGAAAGCCTCCGAAATCAATACATCTCGAATATATTATTAAATATCCATATATATAAACTACATTCGAGAGCTAAGTAACTATAAGTTCGCGCAAGACGATCCAAGTTTTCAGACATATTGTACTAACTTAGTCACTTTTCAGGGCGCTTATTAATGGCCATAACAATACGAATCGACTCCTCAACTGTTGTAGAAGTTTCTAACTTCTGGAAGAGCATTAATTTAAAAGGACGTCAGTACAGCATCCAGCGCATAGGAGCGAAATTTAGTTTTACAATTGACAAGGGTCGTTAACACCGGGTAAAGTAAAACAATCAACTTTTAATTACATCTGCAATCCAAATTGAGCTGCTCAGATGTTGGATACGGCAATAAACAGGCAATAATGTCTTGATGCTAACACAATCGTCAGGAGTAAAATGCAAGCATTACAAGAACAGCGGACAACTACTACGTGTAAAGTTATCGTTAAGGATAGGTCTATAATTATATCAATAGCAAAATAAGCAAGTAATTTTATTTTTACATTTTGTCTTTCTATACATAGTAATATTTACTTTACAATTTTCCAAATAAGCAAAAAAGGTACCCGATTCCTACAAAATGCTACAATACAAATGATTCAAAACTGAGATAGAACTGGTTATGTCAACTATCGAGGTATAAGCCTATTGGACGCAGGATAGAATTTATATTAAAAAGTTATAATTCGAAGATTTCAAATTATCGCAAAGAAAGTATTAATAGGAGAACAGAACGGGCTCCAAAAACTATACAAAATAATAGTCACTCCATCATTACTACATATATGGTAGTGATGCGCAAACCTTAACAAATAACACAATGTGCTTAAGACTTTCATATAGTTGAGATGAAATTCTTGTAACATCTGCAAAGATAACAAGAGAATTGTCTACAAAACTAAGGAATAAGTAGAGATATAATTAATTACGGATAAAATAACGGGGTGTGTTTATCGCCCAAATGCCAACCTCACCTTTACGACGGTGTACCATATTCGAAGTAACGAGACTCTAGCGATCGATTATAGACGTGACAACTTTAACCAAAGATGTCATGTGGAGAAAATTCCAAGAACTAGGTCAAAATATGCAACTGAATATGATGCGGAAGGCAACGGGAAACCGCTGCATGGAAGCTATGTGTCCCAAGAATGCAACGTAAGAAGTAATGACAAAGTCTTCTCAAGTAAAAATATCTGGAGGTAAAATTATCTCCCATTCGGATCTCACGTAGAGAACTACTAGAGAATGCGAAATTAAAATTAAGGAGGAAAAAGAAAAACAATAAATATAGCAGCATGGAATAGAAGAACCATTCTTAGATGAGAAAAATGATTAGAAAACGCTAAACTGGAAGTGATGAAATTAAAATTAGACATACTGGAGTTGAGTGAGATACGATGATCATAGAAATAAGATTTCTGGTCAAAAGAATGTAGAATAATCAACACAGGTGCTAGAGACGGAAATTCTGGAATAGGAATAATCTTAAGTAAAAAACTGAGCAAGCGAGAAGAAATCTAAGTCATGAAACGCTAAAAACTAATAATGATTAAATTAGAGGCTAAACCAACCGATCTTACAATAATGCAAGTACAAGCTATTCAAGAAACATATGAAAATACATAAGACAGTATAAAATACGTAAAAGGAGAAGAAAATCTAATTCCAATGGGAGGCTGTTGTTGGAGAAGAAAAAGAATGAAAAATCATAGAAAGGTATGGTTTTGGAAATTGAAACGAAAGAGATAACAGATTAATAGAGTTACTGGAGTAAATACAAATTTAAATATTAATGAACACACAATTCCAACACCACCCAAATACAGTATGATAAAACATAGATTTACAAACCAAGCTAAAAATTGATGTAGATAATAGTGATCGTAGCAATGAAGTTCGGATTACAATTTAAAAAAATTTCAAATAAAAACTGTTCAACCAGGCTAGTAGCACGACTCAAAAACCCCGACTAAACAACTAGAGCTACAAGAGAAATTCAGCTCGTAACTATAAGAAAGATAAATGTCGAAAGAAATATCTGTAGAATGTGAAAACATAAAAATTGCATAACAGTAGCAGCAAGCATCACATTAAAACAAACTAAACTAAAAACACAAAAACCATGAATTATTACTTAAATAATAGAAGAAAGAAGGAAAATAAAAACTCCAAAAAAAGAACATAAAAAAATAATTTCGCAGAGAAGTATGCTGCAAAGATTATATCACCTTATAAAAACAATATACGCGACACAAGTATTATGGTTCAAATATCTAAATATGGAAAATCTATCCAATTCGACAACTATCGTATGGTTAACGTTCTCGCGATTCAAAAATTTTGCGTAAAACGCTGTGAAAGAGGGCAAAGAACAGAACTGATATCCAACTCATAGGAGATCAATTTGTATTTAAGAAGAAAAGTGGAACAAGGGAAGCAATACTCGCATTGCATCTGATAATAGAGAACTACATCATAAAGAACAGAAAACTATATATACATAGCTTTCATTGATATCGAGAAAGCTTTCGATAATGTTAGATGGGAAAATGTGTTTAAAATAGTGGAAAATATATAGGCTTATCATTTAAAACCACATAATAGATCATTTAAAAAGAAAAGGGAGAATGATACGAATAGAAACAGTCCACGGGAGGCCGACGTATACAACGGGTAAGACAGAGTTGTACACTATTGCATTGTTATTTTACGTATATGTTACCGGAAATGTATGTAATCCGTCATTATATAGAATTCCTAGGAAACGTATATAATGCCTAAAATCGTCAGGAAATGTGTGAAATAAATTTTATTATACACATTTCCTAGGAATTTTATACATTTCCTAACCTGGAATAGGAAATGTGTTAAATTAGGGATGTCATGTCGGTAGGTTAGGTTAGGTTAGGTTAGGTTAGGTTAGGTTAGGTTAGGTTAGTAGCACTAACAAATCGTCACACTGCTAAGGAAAATCTTTTTTTTTTTTTATAGTTATTTATTTGCCAGATCAACACTACAATTGTATTATACATGGCATTGTTAACACATTTAAAATGATTAATCTAACTTATGAGGTAATTTGATGCCTCGGACAAGTCTGTGTGGTTATTCTTCTTCGTCGGATAAGAATTTGTCTTGAGGGAGTCTTCGTTTTAATCTCAGTTCATCTGATTATGCCTAGGAAATGCATACATTTCCTAGGAAATGTATGTATTAAAGAACATTTGATTAATTATTTTACACATTTCCTAAATTGGCTCGGCATTATATACATTTCCTAGGAATTGTATACAATTCCTAGGTTTCATACATTTCCTGTAACATATACATACAAAAACCTATAGAAGAAGAAAAAGAGCGAAAACAAATGGGAATAACAATACAGGGAACTATAGTGGATATGGATATAATTAGATAAACCAACGATATACTCTCATAAGTGATTGTGAAGAAGACCTACAAACAAAACTTAATAAAATAGAGGATATACTGCAAAATAACTATGGTATACAAATTAGCATTAGAAAAACAAAATGAAAAGTTTATTAACCTCCAACAGCGTGTCTCTAGCAACAAGGATTTACATCTGGAGCATCGCTTTATACGGCAGTGAAACTTAGACGATAGGAAAACTACAGGGCTCCGAAATGTGGTGTTACAGAAGAATGTTAAAATCGGCAGAAGGAACATCAACCTAATGGAAATCAATTAGAAATAGAAGATATAAACGTAAAAAACATATTTGAAGACATAGGAGCCTCCTACTCACAGTCATAGAAGGTATGGTGAAGGCTCTGAATGCAAGAGAAAATCCGATTGAGCTAAATATATTAATATAATAATGCGAGATGCGAGATTCAATAGCTATATGGAAATGAAGAGACAAACACAAGAGAAAAATATGGCGCATTCAAACAAACCCATCGCAAGATCGAATACCGAAATAGAGAGAAAGATAAAATAATAAAATATATAAAGAAATGGACAGAACCTCTAGATAGTATCCACGAAGAAAGATTATCTATGACTACATAAACAAGCATACCAATATAGACCAAAAAGTAATGAGTTTGGAAAGACCTACCAAGAGGAGAAAAGAAACAAGAACAAGTCAACCACCTTACCCATGAAGGGCACTATCGCTTGGAATAGCGATAATGATAGTTCTTGGAGTTTATTACGGTCAAAATGATAATGGAATCAGTAGCATGTAAAGGGTGACCATCAAGTAAAAAAATAACAAAAAGAAATGGCCCAGAAATTTCGCAGATACACTATCAACGGTCAAAGTACCAAAAATGATAAGTAGCAAATGGAATTCTCTACTCTTACTTCATGAAACTGCAACTTCCGCTCGCCTGAATCTAAATCCATGTAAATATAACCGTTAGTCCAATTTGAAATAAATGTTTATGGCAAACATTTTCAGAAGAATAGCAACTCCACTCTGAGCGTTGAAAGAAGTTCTTGTCGAGGTGCGTTGGTCTTCAACTTAGCTGATGTTATCAACACAGCTTCGATAGAATATATAACGTGAAAACTGTATTATGGGGATAGCTTCTTGAAATCACAGAAAATTTTACTAACTTCGCCTTATATCTACGAATATCTGATTAAAAACTGCTTACTGAAGATGTAGTAGAATTATCAGAAATATATTAGAAAAGGATAACTACTTACCACAATAAACGTAAAATGAAATACGTATATTACCGTGTTTTGCTTTCCATTTTGTAAATGAACACAATTCTTCTGGAAGTACCTAATCAAATTTGCATCGCGAATTTCAACATAAATCCAAATAATTCAACTTAATAACATACCTGGTATAAAAGACGGATATTTAATCCTATAAACCATGAATTAGCACCGAGAACAGCAGGCAACTCGTAACGTTCTCCTGCCAATTTTGTTCTTGCAAAGCAACTACTTAGTGGTAAGCCAATAAAACAAAGCTCCATTAACACTAGCCTTTGGTGTAATGCCATTAGACGGAAATTACTTTCGTAATGGCGTAATTGCCGCATAATGAAATACGAGCTTATGGTGGCGGCGTAATGCGCATAATTCGCGTTAAAGGTTGCTCCCGAGGAGGCAGCGGTAAATCAGATTTATGTCAGCTTAGAGTGCTACACAAGGAATCAAATCAATCCGGCAGAAAGCAAAGTGCAGATGCGGCGGATAAGATGTAACATGAACCTTTTTAACCTGACACCCCTGGAATTAGACGTTTCTTGGCGAATCGCGGCTCGGTTTCGACCGATAGATCGATCACTACACGCACTCACTTCGCGAAGTTAGACCTCTCGTAAAAACCGGGATGTTTCAATATCCTCCAGGAAGTTACAGTTGTTTCGGGTGACGACAATTTTAACCTCTTTGGTAGGGTCGGCGAAACAATAAAAGAACTTCTAAATAGGCGAGCATGTAAGCAGACAAAGAACAGTAACTTTGCTCGATTGGAGTTCAACAGTCAAATTTAGCTCGTAATCAACATCGTAACATTTTTATTTCAATTAGTTTTTGGTCATTCTAACTTGATATTTTAGAAAGGACGAGAGCTACGTTAAGCAATCGACACTAAAAATTGTAAACTAATAGTAAACCTAAAGCCTCGGAAATGGACTGTGCCCAATGGTAATGATGACTCGGGCAAGACAAATGGAACAAACGATTAAACAAAAAAAACAGTGTAACAATGGGTACCTGAAATATAATATCCTAAAATGCACATTGCCAAGAAATCGTCACAGAAATAAAAGAAAGGCAAATAACCATATCCTGCGTAACCGAGACAAAAAATCTGTAAAGAACTTTACTCAGAATTTTCCTCTCAAGATGAAGTTCACTAAATATTTTGAGAAATCAAAGGCAGCTGAGGGTAAACATATATTAACGTTCCTAGTAATATTGAAACAATAAAAGGAAACACTTCGTAATGCAAATTACATCAATGTGATAACAAAAAAAGCATTACAGACGGCATTCGAACCCAGCGCGATTTAAGCATCTGCGGAAGGGATTTCAACGGGAGCAGCAGGCGCGCCCTTGGATTCCTGCCGCGAAGCTGTGCTTCGTGTCGTCGCGAGCGACTGCATTCCATTGAACAAGCTTATTGTTGTCCATTTTTGTTTTTTACAACATATACCCTGTATCTGTTGGGTCTCATTTTTGTCAAGGGTAAATCCTGAGCTATGTGCAAAATATTACTTTTGTATATTCCTCAGTTAAAGCAAAAGT
Organism: Agriotes lineatus; assembly: GCA_940337035.1. Lineage (NCBI taxonomy): Eukaryota > Metazoa > Arthropoda > Insecta > Coleoptera > Elateridae > Agriotes > Agriotes lineatus. The sequence continues at coordinate 65,760,919 of OW679197.1, read as the reverse complement.
AGACAAAATTTAATTTTTTAAAGGTGCTCACCATGTATATAATTGACCCAATGTTTTTCACAGGAAGTAGATATATAATCCAAAATACCGTCGTCCTACAACAAATAGTTTTTGAGTTATACTGATAACAGATGGACAGAGACGAACGCCCGAAGTTGAGAAAACCTGTTTTTCGTCATCGAGGAACTTTGAAAGGTGAAGATATGAAAAAATCTCAGAAGGTGATTTTTTAGCAATTACAATAATTCTTTAGACGAGGGAATTAAATAGAAAGAAAAAAGTATTGCAGCAGTAGACGACTACATCTTCATGTATGGCGAAAGAGACAAATAGTAAACTTCAGATTCAGGTGTCGCTATACTCCTAACAGACACAAAATTTAATCAATTTATGGACGCAGAATGGTCCAAGAATACTAAGGATAATACAACTAGCGATACAAGGTAATGTAAGTGGATCCGGGCAAGAAAGAAGATAATTTTGCGAAGAAATGAGAGAACAGATAGATCGACTTCCCCAAAGCTAACGAATAATTACAATGGGAAGCCTAAATATCAGTAATACGTTTTTTAAACATAAAATGCCCAATCAATATACCTTCGAAAACATTTAAGGAAGGGAGATCAATAATAAATTATGTTATACCAATTATGCACTACACCTCAATGCAAATTTTTAATGTAAAATCTTTTAACACACCAGGAATTGGTAGTAACCATAAGATGGGGCAAGGTAAAATAAAACCGAATTTTTAAATTAAAATTATACAAAACGTTACCAATCTAGAATAGGTTTTATGTGAAATAATTAAATCATAAAGCTACTAAAAGTGTGTACTACAAGCGACTAGCAAAAATTAATAAGCAGTCCCGTGAGACACATTAACTCAGCCTGTCACTAACTAAAAACAAACATATTAATATCAGCACACGAAGCAATAGTTTAACAATTAAGCATACCACCACGCAAAGGAATACCAGTGCACCGCGATTTCATAAAGAAGTAAAAGAACTCAGAAGAAAAGAGAAATGCTTATTCATGCAGTACGTATAAACATACGAAAATAAAAGACGATAGGGTTTATTTGTACAATAACAAAATGAACTTTTTCTACGACCACTACTAAAAGTAAGCCTTTTAGCACTAGCTTGTTTCACTAAATGACTTTTATAAATCAGCGTCTTAAAAGTGAAATCAGCTGTTTACCTTCAGCACATGTGCTAAAAGTAAACAGTTATTCCAGTTACTTGTTTCGTTAGAGGTAAAGTGCTTTTCAATAATTAAAACATTATGCAAGGAATAAAGTAAAATGTGTACTATTATAATTACCTTTGATAACTAACTTTGACAGCTACCGACTGCAGAAACAGTCACCTGCGCCGTCACGGCCATCTCTTTACTATGACATAATTTATAACTGTCATAAATGGAAACCTTTATTAAATCACCCGTTATGGATTAATAACAGTAAATTTAAGGCCGTAAAAAAATATTATGTGCAAACTCGTGCATAAACATCTAGATCTACTGTTTTTTAGTAAAAGAATATAACTGAATTTACAAGACAAGTTTTATTTTGACTTTACAGCAACTTTTAATAACTACAAAAAAAATCAAGGTGAATTTAAAACAGGTAATTTAAAATATTGAGGAAATGTTATTCTTTCACCTATCTAAAACTAACATGTAATTAATATTTTTCAGAATGTGATCCTGTTATATAAAGTGTCCTAATTTTTAGAAAAACATATTTGTTTGAAGAAGCTAATTTTGTGATTTTTAATAAGAAATTTTAATGTGTCTTGACAAAAACGTAATTATTTTCACGTAGTTAAACATTTAACCTCTCGATTTGTAATGTGGAAGAAGTTTCTGATGAATATGTGAACCCATCAGGGTAAACATTATAGATCCAGTAAGTGCTTATCTACCTTATAAATTCATAAACAGCTGTAAAACAAAATTTTAAATCCTCTTTAACACTTGTTGCACAGATAGTTATTGCGAAAGATATGAAACTCGACATGTATGGAGTACAAAAAGCGAACCAAAAATGCTGAGAAACAGAAAATTAGATCAATCGAAAAAGAAAGAAACAATAGAAAAATTACATTAATAAAGAGGAAGACCGGAATGTGATTCAAATAATGGACGAAGATGTAAGAAACTAAATTAAACCAGTAAAAAATAAAAAGGTAGCCGGAATAGACATAGTGAATAAATTCCTCAAATACGGTGGAAACATTATTCTCATAAAAGTAAGATTTCTGTCCCAATGGAAGATAAGAACCGTATCACAACTATTTAAGAAAGACAATAAAAAACCGTATACCGTATACCGTACACCCTCCACGAAACAAACGAGGAAGTGCTGAGGAAACTGGTCAAGGAACGAGAAATATTGAAAACGGTAATGATCCGTAAACTCGAATATCTTGGACATGCGATGAGAAATAATAAATACCGCATCTTACAACTCCTACTACAGGGTAAATTAAAAGAAAAGAGAGGCCCATGAAGAAGATAGCATTCCTGGCTGAAAAACCTCCGTCTGGAACAGATAAGGCACAATGAGAAGAATAAAAAATTCCAATAAATATAGAGGGATCACTCTCCTAAGCACAACCAAAAACTATTTAGTAGAGTAATGTTAAGAAAATTGCGACCTTCCATAGAAATACAAAAAATATAGGAGTATTTTACGGGTCTAGCCCTGACGGGCTCAACCGTGATGTACTAGCTTGGCTATAATTACTTAGCTACCTGCCTAATGTCGTAAATAGCTATTGTATGTTATGCTAACGGCAGTGTTGTAATCGCTGACAGGCAAAATGATTTACAACGCCTGTCACTACCCCAATAAAAATTCAATGGTTGTGTCAGCCAACAAAACTTAAATCACTAACAATCTCTAGAAGTCGATTACATTTGATTACAATACAAGTTAGAAATTTAAAGAAACGGAACGGGCAATGAAACTTATACGAGGAAGTATAAAAACCCTCTTTAAAAGAAGAGAGAGTAGCTGGAAAGCTCTACGCAGTAGTATGGAAAACAAACACATGACAACGGAAAGCAAGACCAAAGCATACAACACGATAGTGAGACCTATATAGTCTTATGGACCAGTGACACGTGTAGAAACTATAAAATGAAACAGCTGCTACGAACAACAGAAATGAACATATGAAATAGTTGGAAGGGCATGAGCAAATAAAGTTAGAAAATGGTGGGACGAACATGTTGAGAACGCAAATAATACTAAAAATAGCAATAAATCTAAAACCAGCGAACATGAGACTACTAGGAAGACCCCCGAAAAGACGACCGAATGAAAGAGTTACACAGTTGCACAGTATACTATTAAAAATTCGCCAATATTCCAAGTTCTAAGCCTACAATATTTTATTATCATTAACAATCAAAATAGTAAAGCTTTCTGTAATGTTTTATATCATACAGGACTTGAGAACTTTTAAGTTTGAAATGTTTAAAAATTATATATATGCACTCAAAATCACGTTGTTATTTCCAATTCTAATTTTCGGCAATGAACTTAAAAGTCAAAAACTGAACAAATTGTTTGCGAGTCCTCGAATAGACAATGAGAACAAATCACAACACGCAATTGCAACAGTTCGGTAAGAGCTCAATTAATATAAAATAGATCACCACTAATAATTAACGTCAGATTCTTATCAAACGTGTGCCGAAAACCAATTACTGTAAATCAAGAAGTAGTGCCACAGTCGGGTACGGCACTTGACCCGAACATAAAAGTTAAATTGCCCACGAAAAAACGAATAGCATTAGAAAGTAATTAAACACGAAGCAGTGAAACCAAATCAAAATGTTAATTAATCTGAAATGAACTACGCAAGAAATTAAACAGTGAGCTGAATCTGCGTGGGTAATTGTCTACTGGAATTGTAAGGTTAAAATTAAGAATAACGTAAATCGCGAGCTGCCTTTTAGTAGTAGTAAAACATAAAATGAACTACTAGAGGAAAATTCAAATGGCTATTCAGATATTCCTTCCTTTATCATAATTTCGAAAAAATAACTAATAATTATTTAAAAAAAGGTGTAATTTATTTAGTAACCACAAATTTCCAATATTTCAGAACTAGTCTTGATATGTTTATTGCAAGCTTAGAGTTAGTAAATTTCATTTCATATGTGCATTGCTGTTGCCATTCCTATTCATATTTACAGAATTTCAAACACGACTCCCATTGACGTCAAAATCTTTTGTTAAATTATTTTTGCATATTATTTGAAGATGATATTTATATTTAAATGTTTAAATACACATTTCTATTCAAATTACTACCATAAAGTATATACATTATGCAGAGGAAGGTTTGCAAATGCCCTTTAAACTTATTTGATTACATATTGGCCTTTAAAAATACCCATTTACCCATCTTCAGATACTTTAAACAAGATTTTGTTTAAATCTAAGATTACTAGGCTGCAAGATGAGAATTGTGTAATAGTTGTCCTTATAAAGATAAGAATATATTATTTTTCGCGTTATTTTTTAAACACAAATTAAATTACATATCTGTAAAAATCAACGTACGAGCCCAATGTAGTATATTACGCTATAAGATCGGTAAATGTCCTAGAACAGGCCCAAAAAAGTTTAAAGAACGAGACCCGAAGGGCGGAGTTTTGCTATTTTTTGAGCCCTGTTCCAGTAATGCACTTAACGATCGAGTTTCGTATAACATTTTGTACACTATCAACAAATAAAAATAAAAATACCGTTGAATATGAAAAATATTGTTTGCCTAAACACAGCGGGTTATTGTTGTTTCTATAGTACACGTAACTAATAGCAAAACAATGTTCCATAACAGTTCTAGGACCGTTATATTTATAAGGGGCTTGCTATTTTGTTGTCGTCATATCACCAGGATACGGGAAGTTGACCTTATCGTCACAGATAACGAACTCGAAAACAAGTAAAAAATAGGTTGGTAGCACAAACAAAAATATTTAATAGTCTAATAAGCTAAGACTACACAGTACAGGATACTATTTACTATATTACTACAGCCAAAATAATTTAAATACAATCTATTGCATCTTCTAAATATGCTAAACTTTTCAAATAGTCTAAAAGCACTGACACTAACGATGTTTGTAGTATAATAAAATAAACAGGTCATCTTTGCCAGTTTAGAAACCGTATCAATAGTAATATAGTACACTAATCATACCTTTACTATTTTAGGCAACTGTTAGCGAACAGCTCGCTTAGATATCGGAAACTATTTTAAAGCACAATTTTAAAAGAGATACTGTTTTTTCATAAATTGCTAACTAGTCAATTACTATAACCTCAAACATTTTCAGCATGTATAAACTGGCCACAAACTCTCGGCCCATTAATTTAATCCTACCGCGACACAGTGGTCTGATGCATCATCCCAAACTGTTAATAACGCCTTACTGAATTTATCTGCCACAAAGACCACTTTAATTCGTGGGTGCGCAACCCCGTTATGCATTTTATGCGAAAAGTTCTGACGCTTTCCAGTGGATGAACAAGTGCATTGTTGGATGCTGGGTGCCACTTTATGTGTTTTAGGACCTACTTGGACTATAGTTTTCAACTTCAACAGCAAAAGTTTTAAATTTGCAACTTTAGTGTATCGGGGCCAACTAATATTGGTAATTGAGAAAAATATTGACTTGGTCGCGAAGACAGAGGCGGATTCACACAAAATGGAACGAAATCATTTTTGCTTAGGTTTGATTCTAAGTACAGAATAGTCCACTAGTAATGGACTTCCCTGTAATGGACCGATTACCAAAATCGCAATTACATTGTCGTTTAAACATATAAATGGAATGTAATGGAATAAAAATTCGCTAGAAATATATTATAACCGAAATGAATTCCATAAAGGGAGCAAGTTGAAGTAACGCCTTAAAATCGTTTTAAACCTTACAACAATACTTCCAGCAAGGGGATGCTGCAGGTGAAATTCTTCTTAAATTAAACCAAATACAAATTATTTTAAATGACATATTTTTAAGAAAAAATGTCATTCAAAGAAATATTACCGATTTTTGCAAAGTAATTTTAAATTTTTGTATTTTATATGTTGTTCGAACTTTTAATAAATTATTTTATATTTTTTATTTTGCAATTTATAATTTAATTTTGCTTTCAACTTAAAAAATCAAATTCTGATAAGATGGACACTGTATACTTGGACATATATCTTCTTCAAAACCAATTTCTAACAGATTCCCAACTACCTTTTTATTTTAGTTACAAAATTTGTGCAGCAGAAAGATCATCCACAGAATGGATACATCAAGCAAGTCAACTTACTCAACGAACAGCCCTTATTTCAGTGTACAAAAACAACGAGCAGCTGTGAGGGGCGGCGGAAAGTCATCAAATGTTATGAAAATCAAACCGATGAGACTCCATGACCGTGATAAACCAAAATCTCTCGCATAGGCATATAAGATAAGAAACGGGAAATATTGTATACTTTGACATTTATCTTCTTAAGCACCTACCAATTTTAAACCAATTTCTAACTGCATTTTTTAATGCCGCGTTACAACAGTTTTAGAGCAAAAGGAAAACTGAGAAGAGTGAGATCAACCACAAAATGCATGCGACAAGCAAGTCAACTTACTCAACAAACGGTCCTTATTCCAGTGCACAACTATAGCGAATGACCTCGAAGAATGACGGGAAGTTATCAAGTCTTATGAAAATCAAACCTAGGAGACTCCATGGCCCTATGCAGTCGGTATACATTACAAGGTAATGGAGATACTATATATACTTTGACATTTATGTTCTTAGAAACTACTTGTTAACTGCATCTTCAATACCGAGTAAAACGTTAAAATGGGTTACTTAAAGTAGCTAAAGACAAATAAGTATTTTTTGCCGAAATGGTATGTATGCGCACCTACTAATCACTTTCAAATCTTAAGAAATTATCTCTACATTTACAGATAATATACGTAAAAGAAAAACTACAAATGTCAGCTTTTTTGGGTAGAGGTATAGTACTTTAAGGTAGTATCAGTTATCTATCGTTTATCGTTTCTATTATATACACATTTTTCCAGTTCAAAAATAATTTGCAGTATATTTTTATAAATTACATTTAAAAAAACAGCGTAAACAATTGACAACTATTTATTTGCACGTGACAGATCCACAAAAGCAAATTACAACATACGTCTCAAAACGGGCGAAGTTTTCCTATCAAAATAAATGAGCAAAGTCTTTGAAAATTCAACGTCATACCTATTTATACCCTCGATAAAACAAAAGATACCAACGCTACTAATTGGCCGAAATTGACGTCAGTTTATTAACAATTGTTAAGTGGCGCCCGAAATAAAATTAACAATTGCTATCGCTAATTTGAAAAAATACATCATTTAATTACATAAAAACCTTACAGCTAAACATAAAACTAATTGCTACGTTGTCTTTAGCGCATTTCGAAGCACACATGCAACAAAATTACATTCATCCGAACTCATGCCGTGTCGAACCAATTTTAGCATGGATAGGGCTGCGCCCATCACCAAACATAGATGTACTGCCGGTCAGATAATTCTACAGCCGTTCTGCCCATGTGTGAATGTTATCTTCGAGAGAAAATTTTATTAACGTAAGTTTGCACATATACCTTAACGTGAATTCTGTGTCCTGCACTCTCGCCTGAAATCATGAAACCCAACAGCTCTGTCAGTGCAGGAAGGCTTCAATATGTTCACTAACAACGCCTCCAATAATGTGTCTGCAATATTCGGCTTGTAAATTCTTAGCTTTCATGTGTACAATATTCAATTTTCTGTGCTTGCAGGCCTCTAATTGTAGACACATACATGCTGCTCAACTCACGCCATCTCCGATAGCAGCTTGCAATGCATAACAACGGCCCCATCTGCTTTTACAATGCTTCCACTGCATCATTTTTGGTGTTGTGACCCGATTTTACACATTCTTTAGAAGTAAATACACTTGTATGTTTAATTTTTTTTTCATCACATTTCGATGCACCGTGTAACGCACAACACTTTGTGTCTTATTATGTGCTCACTACAGCTAACATGTGTCCGTATACGGTTGCTGGCCCTTTGTGTGGCTAAAAATGAAATCTCCAAATATATTTTAACTTGATTTGGTCAAAACGTAACCGTTCATTTTTCCGGAAAATATAAAAATGCCTCGAATCGCAATTGATGTTATATGAGAAGCACTTTGCATGCACACTTATCTTAAATTACTATGAATCTCCTAAATACTACTTTCGCAGCAAAGCTATGTCCTAATTGTGACTATATACAATTGTCGATAATTCCTACAAGGAAATCTGTTTATGTTGTCGATTTCGTTTAGCAAACTAACTTCGTTAGTTACTTATTACCTTTAATTTGTTAATCTTTAAGGTACAAGTGAATATCACAGCAATGTATTATATTCTTTCATTGCGACATTATTCTTTTTAATCCAAATTTGATTTATTAACTTTTAATATATACATTTTTGTGGAAGTTGTGTCAGCACATTTGCAAATTATGCGAATGTAAAGGTTATTGCATATCGTTTTTTCATATTTTGCCGCTTGAATTAAATGTATCGAGTTTTATGCAGGCATTGGCTTCAGACCGCTACACAGCTGTGTTCTTGCTTCGGTCCGTCTTGCGCACACGTGTATTTTTTATCGCATCGCAACTGTCGTGAGCTTGCATTCCAGCGTGTTTTCTAGCATAAATTTAAAACGCCAGTCCGTGAAAGTGAGAATGAATGGTTTAGCTCGGCTTTCGTCTGTCTGGGCACGAGTTACTACAGCCTTCCAGTTTTTCTGGGCTGCGTGGCGTGTTTTTGTTTTTGTCAATTGGGAGTTGGTCACGGACCTTGTTGGTTACTGCCAGGAGTCTTAGAGTGTGGCTCCTCGCCGCCTCTGCGGTTTCGGTCGTCGGGGCGGCGTTCTACAGAGTGTGTTCCGAGATTTGAAGCGAGTGAGTCGCAGCGTTGTTGGTGCCCCGTCGTTTTGCCAAACGCTTCTTCGTTTTGCGTCGAGTGAGCCGTCGGCCAATATGACCACTTCTGTGTATGTGGGATCAAAATCGAGAGAGTACTCCTGGTCAACTTTTACATGCGAGCCTTGTCGTCGTTTTGGTCGTATCATGGATTCTGTGTAGGAAACTGTGGGACCTGACTATCAACGCCTACTCTGCGAGCTCGTTAGAGTTTCTCGCCCCGTCTCGCAGTCTTGGGATACCGCCGGCCTTCAAGCTGGACACGTTTCGACCGCCTCAGGTGAAGTTAAGAAGGTATTGTGTACTAATTAATGTCTAGAATCATATTTATGCACTAACATTTGTTACATCCCTTTTTATTATGCAATGCGAGTAAATTATCAATGTACAACGCCGTGTGCTAGCGCATCTCATTTTTGCACTAATTAATGTCTGCAATCATATTTATGCACTAACGTTTGTTATACCCCTTTTTATCATGCAGTCCGCGTAAATTCTGAATGTACAGTGCCATATGCTAGCGCATCTCATTTGTGTACTAATTATTTTCTTTGTGTTGCATGCTGAGTTTCAGTTTAAGCAGTCTGTAGTGTTGTCGCCCCCCTGGCGACCGGTAAATGATTGGTGTAAAGCGGATCCTGGATGAATTTGTGAGCGTCAAGGTAGGTTCAAACACTCCAGCTGCCGGTTCGGGATAGTCCCAAGGCTGGGCGCATACCGTACCCCGTTTGGCTTTTGGGTTTCTCCCAAGTGTAAAGTTAAAAGTTAGGCTCACTTGCTTCCGGTTCCTCAGTGGGTTTACCGGTGCATTCTCGTTTATCTTGATGGAATCGTGGTGGCGCTCAATCTATTTAGATCTGTTTACCGTGCATTAGGCCGTTGCCCTTGTGATATATCGTGAACCACTCCTCGCTTCACTGAGTCTAGTCGGCACTTCTGGTTACGGGCTGGGCAGCAGCCCTATGTGAGTTACTTTCCCGATTTTGAGAGATATCGTACGCGCTAGTCGTCTAGCTTTTTCGTGGTTTTCCGTATGAGATGGCGCGTTGTCGTTTCTGGCCCGTAACAGTTGTGACATTTTGTCTTTCTACTATGTATTGATAATAAAGATAGATTTATACAGATTCGAAAGAAAATGAGGACGAATATTATATCATATTAAACGCCATTCTGCTTCGTTTTCAGACTTATGGGCATCCCAATATTGGCTATGTTCTTCCATTTTGCCTTTCCCTTCATCTGCATGACCTACTGTTCTCATGGATTTATGCGATTACATCTTCCTATATGCCTTTCCCCGTATCTTGTTATCCGATGTATAATCCTTTTTGTCCATCTTTTATCTGACGTTTTTAGTATATGCCGTGCCCAGCTCCATCTCTGTACTACGTTTATTACTTTGGATTTTCTCCTATCAATTTATTTTTTATATTACTTATTATTTTATTTGTAAACCTAGTAAAGTAAATGTTACAATTCACATTCTTCATCGAAATCTATTACAATATAGTTGTTATCAGTCGCCATTACCTTTGCTTTATTTGTATTAATTTTCAATCATATCCTTTAGATTCAGCTTTATCTTAAAAAATCTGTCTGTACAACTAATAAAGTGGATATATATTTTAATAAATCAAGATAAACTATTCACTTTTAAGCTATGCATTTGGGTCTTCTCAATCCTGTGGGGTCCTAGATTATAGCTTATCTAGCATCCTCATTCCCAGTCTGTCCTTTATGTAGGGCATTTCGTCGCGGTTTGTCGTTCTCCAGCAGTGGCTATAAATTTTTCACATCGCCGACAGAATATTCTAAATAAATATCCCAGCCTCCGCCATGCGATGTCTCGGACAGTAACAACGCGGAATGATTGATGTGGAATCAATTTCTTGGAGAACGAAGTATGTGGATCTAAAAGTGTGTCACTGGTGAGGATGACGAAGTGCCGAGCTGTGCGAGTCATTCAGATTAGGCAGCGAAGTGTGCTGACACGCAGGAGATGAAAATATTCGGAAGGGCTGACAAGTAGATCTTATAAACAAGCTGCTGCTTGTCGAAGGCGCATTGTTTCATTTTCTATGAACTCGCGGCTAAATTATGCTGTAACGTCCTGGAAATATTGTTTTGGATAAACGGCTAGAGCGCGGATATTGATTAACCCTAAATTTCCTCTTGTTTTGGTTTTCCTATTAGTGTAATCGGGCGATTTGGGTCAAACTGTGGAGGACTGTTTTGTGTCAATGCGAGCTGTTTTTGTAAGATTTGCTCTAAGCACGGGGTTATGTAATCGGTTCGGATAATCTTACGGCTATTGAACAATGTGCGGAGTTACGACCCTGCGTGCCTCCGGATTTCCTATTCAGAAAATCGCAGAGATTTTGAACGCACCAGTTATTTGATAGCACTAAAAAGCTTGCTTTTGTTTGCGAACCTTGGAGTAAGCCAACATAAGATCAAAATAAAAAGAAACAATATGGGAAAACGTGCACGAAAGTGGCTTCAGATTATTAATGCGTGTTTCAGAATTCCAGGAACAAATATAAAGGTGTTATTCTGAAGGAAAAATTAGAATAAAATTTGTGTTACAATCATTTATTTCCACCATATCCTTGATTTAACACTCGACAAAAGGTCATACGTTTTCTGCTATACAACAATCAGTCCGATGAATTTAATACTACCGAACACATCTTATTATTATAGTACGATGCTCCTTTAAAGGTTACATCATCTTCCATGATCCGATTTCTTAATTCATAGGTGGGTGATGAAACAATAGATTGTTTATGACTCCATACAAAGTAATGTAAAGACGCAAGCTTTGGTAACCGCGGGAGCCATAACACAAGACCATCAAAACGTTTTGACAGTCTAGTACTACATACGGCAAGAGAGTGTTCGATATAGTCTAACATTTGTTCTCCAACTCTTGCTGTGCCTCGAAATATCTGGCTACTGGCGTTATGGCTTTAACAAATCCGTTTCTCTAAGTCGCCTAGAAATTGTGATTATTATTAAAAGTAAACGAGTTTGTAGAAAAACAATACCGGGTGGTCATATATTGAAATGACTCCCTTTCCTTTTATGGAACAAAATAAATAAATTCGAAATTCGCCTTTGCCACGACGTCGGGCGCCTATATTTGAAACGACTGCCCTTAACTAATTAAGGGTTTAGTGAAAATATAAATAATTAAATTGGGCAAGTCACCACACAATACTCTGGGTAGGTACATTAAATTTTAAAAATGTAAAACTTTGCCTGTCAGTATCTTAGGCTACTCTTTAATAAAATGGTTAATTGCCCCCTTCTATATTTTATGGAACTGCAATATTTCTTTCGGCTTGCTCCGGCAAAACACAAGACTAATATTTCAGGTTAGGTTCTAATTTTAGTTTTATTTTGAAAATTATTTTTTAGAATATTTAACTCAGCGTAGCTCAAATACGCCACATTTTAGTACGCGCTACTCGCTTCAATTACTCATAACCTCACAAACTTGACTTTATTTTGATTTTCAAAAGCGAAATTTACAAGAAACCACAGGTAAACTGAAGCAAATCTCCCGCCTACCAACAACTTGATTTTGCAGATATGACGTAAAACGACTCTAGCTATCTTTTATTCTACTTCCCGTGATAGCCCCAAATCCTGGCCAAAATCGCATTTTCTGGTGACGCCACGCAATTTACTCGAACTTGGACAGATCTGGATTCTAGGAAACAAGATAAATCTCTTCACAAAGGTGTATTCTTGAAGTACACTAACTTTCAGGACTCCAACCACATAAAACATGCCAAATCGTACCTTTGAAATTCTCGCCGATCTTGCCTCTGAGCTGGTGCAGGTGACGCCAATGTCCTTATATGCTAAAAGTAACTTCTCTGGACCCAAATCTTGTTCTGGGATGCTTTTACACCTCTTCCTGGCCTGTAGGACTTGCGATCCCTGGCTTCTGAAGTTCTAATGAACCGGTGTCGCAGCTCGAAATATCCAGGTGCACGGTGCCCATCCAAAGCCGAAGTTGGTTTGATTAATTTTATAACTTTTTTAAAGGAGAAACTTTTGCTAACACTTCCACATGTGCCCGGTAACTTGTAGAATAATTCTGTATACTTTTTTGCTTGGCAAATAACTTTTATTATATTAAAACATTAAAATTCAGGAGCACCATTTGCCCATAACTTGACAACTACAGGAATTTATTTCTTATTTTTTAACAAAAAAGCATCGCGTTACCTAGTAACCGCGATCTGATATTGTTTAAAGGAAACAAGTATTAGTTACAATTTCACATAAAGGAATAACATTTGATTAACATGTTTGTTGCTTAAAACTAGAAATTGTCTTTATTTATTATACATAAAAATTGTTCTTTCTGGTCACAAAAAACGTTATTTATCACTGCTCTGCTATGAACACTTAGTTTTAAAATGCACTGGCACTCGAGTTCAATTTTAAACACGTCACTGATTATTCTTCATTTCAGTTGCCCTCGTTCTGCATTGCTCTTTGCAAATTCTATCTTATCTTGCTTTGATTTCCATCTACCTTTCAGCTTGCTTGCTTCTCACTGGCCTGTACGTTTATTACTAACTCTACGCTCATATTCATTATGCACATAACCAACCTTTTGTATTATTTACTTTCATTTGGTCCGGCTTCTAATATGCTGAAACCTATTATATTACTTATATTATATTAGCCACCTTAAACCTTTCTTTTACTCAAACTTCAAATGCAATCCTTCTGAAATTTGCTTTGCTTATGCTAGCCTTTATCCCTCTAATTATACTTCTTGCATCTCATTACCAATGCATTTAATAACTTCCACTACTGTTTAGATTGCAATTAAATAAAATATTTCAACTCTGTGCTTTAAGTGACTTTGTTTAATATTTCTCTCTGCATACAGAATTAAATTGTGAGCTTTAAACCATCTCAATATATCTGTAATCCCGGTAGCCATGGAATTAGGGACTTTGCCAGAGTAAATTCATTCACAATGACTGTTTTTGACCGTTCCCCGTTCCTAAACTACATTTCTAGCATGTACCGCAGTTGATAATCAGTGAAAAACATTACTTACCATATACAAAATTTAAGGACTAGTCTGAAAGCTGTTTGGTACTTCTGAATCATTACTACTTATACAGGATATGCCCATCATATTTTTCTTCTTTGCCCCTTTTTGATGATTTTTAAGCACCTGCTATTTCTGTTACAATAGTTGGTATTATAGCCATCTGTAATAATTTTGACGAATAGAAACGTCGGTTCTGATGATATGAATGACCTATTTGGGTCAGGTAGTTGGATTCATTAGTTTTTAAAAGCGTTGCTGTTTCAAAAAGTAATACGATTACAGACATTTATGTCCTTCCGATCTTATATCGAGAGATTAAAAAAAAACTCATCCTCAGCGGGCTGTGAAATTTAAACGTTTGAATAACATGTTGGTAGCACTGTAAGTTTATGTATAATTCTTGGTTAGCAGGTTAGGTTTTGCGTCAGTCTGTGTCAAAACTGACGTAAAACCTAACCTACTAACATCGAATTTGACATAGACTTACAGTGCTACCAACATGTTATTCAAACATTTGAGTTTTTTTTGGATCTCTCGAAATAAAAGAGCGTGAAGCTGCTTGTGTACATTACTCTATGCTGTGCCATTGTATAACGACCACTTATGCATTTTAATACAGAAACTGAGCCGAATAATCAATAACAACCGACTGAAAAGTGTGTCATTCTAATACAAAAACTCATCTAAATAATTAACTAGGCTCAACGTGGTAGGAGAAGAAAGTCTCAATATAATCAAAAACCCCTTCAGGTTGGTTTCTTCTCCTCCCGTCTAATGACGAACGGGTTTCTTCTAGTACTTATGCCTTTTTTATAGTTTTTCAATGCATTTCTAAATCGAATACATTTTACCACTATTTTAGTATCTTTCGAATTACAATGGTTCGTCATTTGAATAACTTGTTTAAATTTTGATCCTGCTTTTAATGCCTTTGCATAAGTATGTGTTTCTGTAGCATTCCGTCACACCGTTATCCTTCAGAGTTTACCATGGTATTATTTAATGTAATTATCTGCCACATGGTAGTTTTTTCTATTAATTAAGTACAAAAAATCTGAAAGAGCAATTGTGATTAGCATTTGTTGGCAATTTCTATTTCAAGTCCTTCCTGCTTTCTGAGAATGCAAGTAATTGCCTGTTGTTTACCCATCAAAAGTACCTGTTGAACTAGTACTCCATTGTAAAAAATATTTTTTTCAAATACGTCATCAAGAATTTTGATTTATTCCCAGTGGGTTGAATTAATGGCGGCACGGTGATTAATTACAGGTTGATCTGTTACCACATTCTACTGAATTGTCGCTGGAATTATGTAGTGGCTATCGAAGAATGCCCATTTATGGACTGCAGCCAATTAAATTGATTTCTTAAAGAATTGCTTATAGCTGTGGGAGATAATAAATACAGCTGGGAATGTAGAAACATCGAATATTTCTAGGATAAACTCAGCATTAAATTAATTATGGCTGAATAAATGATCGTGTACCCAGTAATTTTCCAATAAATTAGGCGTGCGTGCTGTTTCAAGTTAAAGTTAAACATTTCTAATTTTGCTTTCCGTTGTTTTTCATAATTTTGTGAAATTGATAAACGTTAATTTAATTGGATTTATTGTTATGGAAACAATTAAATTAGGGAGATTAGTGATAAAACATTTGTGACGATTCTATAGTTCGATAATCAGAGGTAAAGAATGAACTATTAAGTTATGTCCAAATAATATAACAAAGTAGCGAATAGCGTTAGGTTGTGAAATATTGTGTGTTAATTTTATATTATTTTGCATTTTCGTGTAGTGCTGTTTTAAGGTTTCAAAATAATAGCTTGTCTTTTAATACGCAAATGCGTGAGGTTACGTTAATAAAACTTTCTGTGTCAAGAAACGTAGTAAACACACCACTACTGGCTTTAGGCGAAACCATTCTAGTTCTTCACATGTGACTGTAATACGGTTACTAAATTTAATCTGTGAATTATAATTTACAACTATTATTTTACCTTGAATAGCAAATATTAACCTTAGGTCATTGGCAATGTAGTTTTCTTTATTATAATTTGCAACATATCGTATTATATTATTATTTTAACCATAATTCGACATGCATATCCAGTAGAGTATTCCATAATGTTTCTCGTTTGCAAGAAAAGTACGCAAGCAATTAACCACAGGCTCCGGTGTACAAATCCTGACATTTAAAAACTCCAACTCTGTTGGTTCTGTAAATATTGCCTGTAGCGGTAGCTGAATTCTCCCACGCATCCTGCAAACATTTACCGAGAAACCGTATAAACATCGCAAAGCTCAATTCTCAAATCATTCATGTTATTAGCCGGCTTGCAGCGTACCTTAGCTACTACGAGGAAATTAATAATGAGAGACTTGCTTGGCAGCGTGGGTGTTTCTTTTCTGATATTATTGCCATTAATATCATCAGTTTCGCACAGAATTGATAATTATAACATCCGAACGCGTTTCAGATTGACCTGAACTTCAGGAGTTTAAAAAATATTGATTTTAGCAATCTCATCGAAAGCTTTGATGTTTGATCTATGTACAAAAATATAATAGAAGGGTAACAACTTTCTGCAAGATTTTATTTCATCACGACGAGAATTATTCTGTATAACCTTATGTATCCCATTACGACACAATAACTTGATGTAACTTAAAATACTGTATTTTTCCATGCAATCACATGTCCATTTAATTATATTTTAATGTCATTTTCCCTGTGTGCAAAATTTTTTTTAAATGCCGAAATAAAGTTTTATCTTGTGGCTAGACCTAGGACTCGTCTCATACTCGTTACGAATTTTGTGCTTTGATGTTGAAATCTTCTCTTTTAACTCTAAAATTTAATAATGTGGTTTTAAAGAGAGTAACTGTCATGTTCATTTCACATATAATCGTAAATTTCGTTGAGCGAGATTTAAAAGCATAACGATATCCAATTCACTAAACCTGAACTTGTTTTGGGCAAAAATCACATATTTAAAGCTACAGGATATTAATGAGTTTTTCGAATCGGCCGCGGCGGCGTTCCGATCTTGTCCGCCTCTGTCCCGGCGAGCAAATTTTGTTCTTCACAAGTTGCTGGAGATTTCCTTTTGTCCCGATTACCTCAAGGCTTAGATGCCTTCTGTTCATCCCGATTTTGACCGTTAAGGGTAAGTTGCACGTGGTAATTTGAGCCTGCTTTCTTGTTGAATTTGTTAAACGTTTTGGGGTTTTTCTAGTTGTTCTTGATCCTGTCTTTACCAGTCATGTTCCTGTAGCGAGATGTTTTGACTCGGCCATGACTGTTTCCGCAAAGTCATATTCTTATCCCGAGTTGTACAGATTTCCCTGTCTGATGACTTCCTTAGATGCGTGAGTTGCTCGACGTATAAGAAAATAAATTATTTTTACAATAGAGTACTAGTTTAACAGGTACTTTTTATATGTAGATCACAAGCAATCACTTTTTTTCTTAGAAAGCAGGAAGGACTCGACATAGAAATTAGCAGCAAACAAATTAATTATAATTGCCCTTTCAGGTTTTTAAGTTTAAAAAAGCTAATTGGATACTTATCCCGCTATTATGCAACATATTTTAGAAGAGATCGCTCACAACAAAATTTTATTTGAACCATTCTTGTATTATACATATTTACCTAAAAGTCTTTTTCCAAGCTTTTATTGGACGACATTTGTATCTTCTACTTAATTTCAAAGTACTTTTCTATTTTTTGTAGTTTCCCAACAAACTGTTCTATAAGTATATGAAATCAGATACACTATGTTTTTCTAAAATGGCTGGAATGATTTTAATTGAAATTATTGTAATCCACCAATTGAAACCAAAAAAATCACAAGAAATGTTAGATATATTCAACAGCTAAGAAAGAATAATGCTCCAAATACGAGTAGTTAAACTTGTGGAGTAACTCGTATTTATTTTTTACAATGATCCAATTGATTATAGACAAAATCGAATAACGCAGATTTTATTTATCCTGCCATTCTGCGAGAAAATTAAAATACAATACAATAAAGGTTGGAGATGTTTAATAATTTAATGCTTTGAATTTTCTGGAAATAATACTCGTAGTCTAAGAAATTGGCGGCTGCGAAGAGTCGGTTGAATACAAATAACAAATACTGAATTCAAATCCTTTTGTTCTCCAAACTTATTGTCGTTCAGTGCACTTTCAGCTAAAAATTGATGTCTATTTATTATAAGTTCGGCTTTATACAGGGTGTTGCAGAACTATGGGATCAAACTACTAGGGGGTATTCAGTACGACGGTAGAAGACATTTGAGTATAGGAACCCATGTCCGGAAATGTCTCCCTGGGGCACTGGGACTCTATGACACGTTTATAAGACAGTTCAAAACATTTGAATTCATTCTATCTCTGTCTTTTGTATATAATATCACCACAAAAATTGTTCAAAAAGTCGCCCTCCAACTGCAATACATCGGTTTGAACGTCCCACATGATTTCGGCGGACTCGACTGAAAATTTGATAGTCGTTTTGAACGACCTTAAATGCAGCTGTAATTCGCGCAATCAAGTCTTACTCAGTTTCCACTGGAGTTTCGTAGACTAGAGACTTTATGTCCCCACACAAAAAAAAATCTAGTGGCGTTAAGTCGAGCGATCTGGGAGACCAAGAAACTGGACCACTACTGCCAATCCAATGTTCCCCAAACTGTTCATTCACATACTCACGGACTTCTACAGCAAAGTGCGCCGGAGCCCCATCAACCTGAAACCACATTTGTTGTCGAACGTTTAACGGAACATTCAAGAAGCTCCGGTAAGACTTCATCCTAGAAACACCGGTAGACAGGTCCCAATAAGCGATCTTGTAGCAGATATGGCCCAATCAAATAATCGTCAACAATAGAAGCCCATACATTGACGGACCAACTGCTGATGTGCTGTTGGAAATATCGCATGTGGATTCTCTTCGGCCCACACATGGCTATATTCCACCGAGCTGCGTGGCTTAGTGCGTAGCACGTCCACTTAGCATTCGGGAGGTCGTGGGTTCGATTCCTGCGGCCGCCTGCCTTGATTCACGTTTTTAGGTGGTTTTCCTGAGTCAAAAGAGTACCTTTTCTGAGGTGAATGCCGGGCCAGTATTTCTCCACCTTTCCTGACCTTTCTACCAGTCACCACCCCTGCTTTCTCTCACCCATCCCGAGTTTCCCGTTCTTGGCTGAAGAGGGACGGAAGGTCCCTATAGCAGCCTGCCCCAGTTGGGGGAATTGAAATAACCTTTACCTTTGTCCTTTTTTTTTTTGGCTATTCCTACTGTTGAAACTGCCGTCTCGTGTAAAGCAGGGTTCATCCGTCCATAGAACAGAACGTAAAAAATTGAGCTGCTCAAAGATTTGATGAAGCAGCCACTGACAAAACCGAACTCTTGGCTGATAATCGTCTACAGTTAATCCTTGAACGTCTTGGAAATGGGATGGATAAAGTTGTTGCTCATGTGGTACCCGCCAAACGGAAGCATTACTCGCATTCATACCTTGTGCAATTTGACGCGTGCTAACCGATGGTTCTTCTGCAACTCGTTGAAGGACCTCTTCTTCAAATTCGACCATGCTTACTGTTCTGTGCCATGCATGTTAGGTCTAAACATGCCTGTCTCGGTAAGTCGGCGATGAACAGCAATAAACTTTTTATATCCAGGATGATGCCTTTCGAGGTAGCGTTCTTGATACAATCTGCCACAGCTCTTGCATTGCAGTTTGTTGCTCCATATGCCAGATGCATATCCTTCAAGTGTTGTTTGGTGAAGTCAAAACAACGGATGAATTGTTACAAACTTGCTGCGTTATCGTTGACATTTGAGTAATTGAAACACATTTTGTTTTTAAACTGTCTTAACATGTCATAGAGTCCCAGTGCCCCAGGGACACATTTCCGGACATGGGTTCCTATACTCAAATGTCTTCTACCGTTGCACTGAATACCACCTAGTAGTTTGACCCATAGTTCTGAATACCTGTATTACTCCAGGTATTTCGTATAATTTTGAGATAATTTTGAAATTTGTTATTAGACGTATTGAGGATTGTATCACAAACCATCGCATTGGCTTTAATATAAAGAGTTTAGAATATTGAGTATACTAAGGCATTTAATCAAGCTGCATATCTAGCATGTTTGGATAATTAATTCCGAATTATGCATATGTATTTGCAAATTTTCCCCAAAAGTTGCATGAAATTCTTCAAACTCAATTTAAGTAGATACCGGTAATATTTATTTATATTTTTACTTCCCTCGTCTAAAGACGAAGGAAGTATAATCGCAAAAATGACTTCTAGATTTTCTTGTTATAGGGTCCTTATAAGACGAAAAACAGGTTTCCTCAATTGCGGCTGTCTGTCTGTTTGCCTATTATCGATATAAGTCAAAACTATTTGTTGAAGAAAGACGATATTTGCATTCAAATTATACGTGTACCTGGCATAAAACCCAGAAAATTTCGGACAAATATATGCAGGGTTTTCTGCTTTAACTGAGAAATAGATAAAAGTAATGATTTGCACATAGCTCAGGCTTTACCCTTGGTGCATATGGGACCCAATAGATACAGAGTAAATTTTGTAAATAATAGAAAAATGGTCCACGATAAATACGTTCTATTTAAGCCAGCCGTAACGCAATGATCTAAGAGGTGCTACGTGTGCTTCGAGGATATTGCCAAACGTTTATATCGCATTCGCAGACGCTGCGGTTCGAATCCAGCCAGCATTGTTTTTTATTTATTTGAAAATTGATGTAATTTACATTACCAAGTGTTTCCTTTTATTGTTTCAGTATTATTAGGAACGTGAAGATATTTTTACACCTAGTTTTCTTTTTTTAAATTATTTAGTTGAACAACGTTCATTTGCCAGGGAAGTTCTGAATAAATCCCTTTGTAGATTTTTAGTTTTTATAATGAGCTGAACAGATCATAATTTATAAACAAAATGCTTTAATTGCAATTTTTAGAATAGAGATTAGGCTACGAAGAAGGTAATAAAGGTATGAATTAGTACTGTTTTAAAGATTATTCTTGAAGACTATCAGCTGTATTTTAATATACTAAAGTATACTTTTCAACCAAAACCAGTTACCGAACGTTATTTTGCTGTCCTGCGTTGTGTATTTATGTGAATCATTCCGAAAGGAAATAGTGTTTCCATTTAGGTAAAACCATTCGAAGATGTGGATATGAAGAAAGTCCGTTGTTCAGCCTCCAGTAATATTGTAAGTAATCTTCTTTATATTTTTCTCAAGTAAATACTTCTAAATTTACTATTGCATGACAAACATATGTATGCTTCACAAATAAACATTGCAATGTATCATAGCACCTAGCCGCTGTCCATTTCTTTAATTCAATAATAATAATCTTAGGTTTTAAATTTTGTTGCAGATGGCCTGTGATAAAAAAGCAGCTTCGCTTAGAGCCCAATAAGAACCATTAAACGATCCTGCTAGAAAAATTTAAACATCAGTATTTAAGTGTTTTGAATTTTAAAATATAAAATAGTTTTATTCAAAATTACAGCAGGTCAAAATTACAAATACATACAAAATTTCCCGTTGTAAGTGACTTCGTACTAAGCACGGTTTTTATAAAAAGATTCTTTAAGAAATCAGATTTATATAGAAAGACTTCAAAATGTCGCACTTCTACCTCAATGAGTTGTAACAGGACGAAGAAACTAGCTGGATGCGTGAGTTCTCAGTCACTTACTGATACAAAACATATTTAAGAATACAATTCTGCACCAGCACTTTTGTAAAAACCAATTGTGGTTTTGCTTTAACAACTATTATTCAATTACAATCAACAAAATTAGCTTTAGTAGAGCTTATGTATACATTTATTTAAAATATTGAATTATCTTGTTTTGGGCTTGATTGGAGGAGAAAATTTTTGATAAATTTAAAAATACTTGCACTACAAAATAATCATGCATTGAAACTGCTCGCTGAAGTGACTAGTGTTTTAACTGGGGACATCATTTAAACATTTGCTATGGATCTAGACGTTTTAGTGATCTTAATAAATGCAGATCCGAAAAAATTTAAACTTGAAAACTTAAATATTGGAAATGAAATTTTTATCTCCTAGACTCCTTCCTTCTCAAATTGATTTGGCTTTATTAAATGTGTTTGTAGCCTAAGATTATTAATAACTTTGTATTTTAATTTAATTAGAGTATTTATGTCTTTCATTTCAATAATAATGTATAATTTAATGTTAAAAAGGTAAAATACTTGGCATTGGCATTGATAGGAAAACGCTACCTTTTAAAATGGGAGAAAAGTTCTTCAATCAAATTGCAACTATTTTTCAATGTCCATCAATTTCTTTTGTTAACTATTTCTGTAAGTCCATTTTAGATAATCTTATAAATGAATTAGATCAAAATCGATTCAAAAAATAACATTTAAAATTTGACGTTGGCCTGGGAATACAATTGTTTATTCTTTAATTAAGTAAATGCAGGTGATTAATTTAAGTAATATTTCTTCTAATTTCCATTAAAACCTATTAGGTATATTGAATAACTAATTCGCTACCAATGATATAAATCCTATGTAAACTTTTTTCCATTATTTTCCATTTGTATATTTACATGTACCTGTCTATTTTATTATTTTTACACTAACAGGTAAAAATGTTACGTGTTAATTAATTTAAAATATAAAAATTATGTCAACACGCTTATATTTGATTCATACCTCTTCTCCAACTGGAAATGTTCAAATTCGCACCTGTAACTTTTGCTGATTACTAGTTTTCATATAATCAATGAATAGGAAACCCCTTAGGTGCGAAGAATAATTACTACTATTTTATTTTAGTAGGTGTCCTTATGCGTCCACTAAATTGACTCTTGCATAGTAGGAGGCTTCCAATAATAGATTCAACTCTCGCCACAGGTGGCAATTCCAAAGCAATTTGCTCATGGTGAAATCGTGAAGGATTTTAAATAATCGTCTCAGATACGTTAATTTCCAATTACAAACGTTTTCAATTACTCATCTATCAACACAAGCTGTTTAACACGTGGGTGTTTGAGTATATTATACGAAACGTGCAAAATATAGTAGAGAAGTTGCCGCTGTCATAACTAGAGAAAGTACTTCTCTCCAAAAATTTTGCTTCGCATTTTCTTATTTTCAGAAACCCACTGCGACATGCTTGCTTCTGGTAATGCTATCAGTCCGACTTCTACATGATACAAATACCCATTTAGAATTACCTACAAGTCTGACGCTCCTAGTTACAAAAATAAGAGGCATCTTCACCTACATCGCCTGCTTTGCATATTAACAACTCGAGTGTTCTTGACTCGCCGAGTTATTTATTTTGCACCGGCATAACTGTAAACATCGCAAAATCGAACTGAACAAGGTTTGCCACCGATTATTAATCCCATCGCGATTTCAATTACCTTAAACAGTGGCGTGGTGAAGGAATCCGCGCCGGGAGCACGTACGCCTTTGGCCAGAATAATCGAAGGACTCGAATTTGTCGATTTTGCTATGACAGCTGAATTATTTATTTCGGGGTAACGAGATTTTCCAGCTCGCATTGCGATTCCACTCGCGGCGCCGTTGTGAAACCCTTAAAGGCAATTACGGCCTGCATTTATAGTATGTACACCTATAGATTATTTTTAATTAACCGCCTGCCTGCATTGTTGTCTGCGTCACCGTTCTACTTTGCCTCATGTGTACTACGAATTTGTTGGAATAGAGAAGGTCGACTTTCAATGTTTATGTAGGTCATCGAAATTGGTGGACTGATGTTTTATACCTTTTAATACCAAAGGCTGGGGAAATTTAGACTCTTCGGGCTTGGTTTGGCGTAGCTGGAAATTCGGCTGCCATGACTAAACTGCGGCTAATTCTGCATGACCAAAATTAAAAAGCTATTACTTACACGCACTGACAGTTATTGTGAGAATTTGATTAAATTTGCATAGTTGATTAATTTAATGTCATTGGCGCCGGAAATATTTCTCTAGGATTCAAAACAACGTGTTGGAAATTAATTAGCTTGGCTTACATGATTATCGGTGGCTAAAGCATAAAACTGGCGTTAATTGTGCAAATATATTTAGGTGTTAGGCAAACGTAATATTTAAAATCTGTGAAGTAGTAGGTGCGCAGTGGCGTAGAAAAAATAGCAGCTTTCAGTTTTGAAATATATTCGTATTTAAATTGTTTTAAAATTTCAGAAAGTTGCATATTATAATCTGTGAAATCTATTAGGAAAAAAATTGATAAAACAGGTAACAATTCTGATTAGCAAAAACCTGCAGCTTTACCACGAATACATATAAACCAATAGGCGAGTTCTGAAAAACAAAACAATAGGCTACTAACATTTTACCAATACGTAGAAGCTGGAAGATTTTAAAAATAAATATTTCACCAACTTTTTTAGTAATTAATTAATGCATTATATTAGGACTAGTACAAAAACTACAATTCTTAGAGTAGAGTGTAATAAAATTTGAAATGGAAATAATATAATACATAGAATTTACAATTACATCTCTAATTAAATACTGATCTGAGATTAGTACAACTTCTGATCAATCTTTTTAATGTTATCTTTCCGGCATTTTCTTATGAAATACATACTGGAATACAAACTGCACTGTTTTGACTGTATCATGCAATACAAACTGGCTGTTTTCTGTGACTGTTATGACTGGCCACCTGCAGAACCTATTAATGGCTAACTAAAAATGAGTTCGTAATGAAATATAAAAAAATATAGCCTATCATATGCTGCTTTTTAATAATTTATTTATGGAAATATTTAATACTTTTTGCACCGACTACCTAGAAGGTATCTTATCCCAGGGTTGAGTATCTACACAATTGAAAACTTGCTCATTTGTATGATAACTGTTCTATTATGGCAAATGCACTATCTTAATAAACCTAACCTCAAATAAATGGCCACGAAGCGACATAGCAATTTGCGTTCAATTTTTACTTTTATCAAAGCAAGCTGTTGATAATTACGCCACAGGTACAGAACAATGAAATAACTGGAATCACGTAACTAAGCAAACCCGTTTATCGGTAACTAGGGACGCCACTTCGGTCCAACGCTGCCTTGATCAGTTTTCTAAAAAGACGCCAGTTAACCGCTTACGTTGGGCCCTCAGATGCTGGAAACCGCCCAAAGTGCACCTTTTTCTTCTACTGTGCACCGTCGTCTGTTGGCTAGAACCGCTTTGATCCAAGATGCAAGTAGCTTCCTCGACTGCGATGCCTGGGCGACTTGCCTTGCTGCTTCCTACCTTCCCTAATGTCCTCCAATGTTGCTGCTATTACGCGTACCTGCTCTCAGCTTCTTTTCCTGGTCCAAATCGAAGCTGCGCTTCTCCAAATCGTTACTGGCTTCTTCAAATCGTGGCTGTACGTCGAAGTCTGGACTTTACTGCTCCAACCTGGGCTATTTTACTGATTACCGGAAAACAGTGCATACAAACACGAATAGCCCACGCCTGGATAACAATAATACTACCAGTTGGAACTCAAACGATTTTATTTATATGAAAACTTACAATATTCTTTCTCGAAAGCCAGCACATAACACCTTCTTGGCTTCGCTTGGCCGACCTTTCTTTTTTAGTGTTGCTAAGTAACCTACTACATTCTATTATATGTAAGTGCACCTACTATGATCTTATAAATTTAATTCTTCTTTTTTCGAATTGTCAAATATTGTCACTCTAACCTCACATTTGTTTGATTTACATAACTTTTGCGTTTCAGGTTCTATGCACTATCACTCTTAATTGCTGAATAAAACTAACTGCACTTTGACTCTGTGATGTTTCGCCATACTTTTTATTAACACAACCTGATTAGCATATCTTGCGTTACTTCAAATATACGAGCATTTATCAAAATCATAGTAGCACTTATCATTTTCAATCATAAAATCCAATTGAGTTAACCGAAACCCTGCGGATATCATTTTTGGAACCTATTTGCTATTCTTAGTCTAATTAGTATATTATTATATGAGCGATTATGACAGCCATTATTCGCGAAGATGACATGTGAGTGAATAATGGCCATAATCGCCAATGTAATAAGATGTTTTATCTACTCCTATGCAATAAGAGTTTTGTGTTCATATTTCCGAATTATGACATTTGTGGCAGTTGTTAACTTCAAAAGTAATTTAATACTAAGAATCAATTTTGTGATTGACTACAACCTATTGAATAATGAAAATATAATTTTCCGATTGGTTGCAACTTGCAAACTATTGAATTATGAAAATCATAATTCATGGCCATTATATAGTAGGCGTAAATAAAATTATAAATTACTTATCAATTATGGTTTATAATTCTATCAATGTTTAATTCTCATATATGTATATCTGTAGCGATTAAGGAAGTACCAATTCTGTTCATGTTTGATTTTTAATTAATTAACATTTATTTAATAATAATAAAAAAGCCAGAATTTCCATAGCTGGCATACCATCTCAATACATACACATGAAAACGTTTGATGAAGGTGTTTTCAGTTTTTAGACAAACACATACAATTGCTCTAGTTTGATTTCTTTTAATGGAATGAATCAAAAACGTTAGGTATTTTGCTATATTTCAGTTAATTGCTTTCTCAACATGGAATGCACATTTTGTTAGTTAATTACATCAGACACTTCTTGACATTTTAGTTTATTACAAGTGTAAGTACAAAAATGGCGTTGCAAAACCTTTTAAAAAATGAGTTTTTGATAAGTATTGTTTATACAATACTTTATTGTTTGATCAAACATTGGCTGTAAAATTAGCCTGTACTCGAGGTTCAGTTCCATTATATATGTACAACGGAAATTAAATGGTATGTAGCTTGATGTAACTGCAGTACAATTGTGCACCTATTTATGGTATCTGTTCGTAAATCGAAGCTTCACCTCACAATACAGAGAACCATCATCAATTACCGTTTAAGTTTAATAATTCACATTCTTGCTGTATTGATTGTATATACCTGGGATTCACCCTTTTAATTAATTAAGTGACCAAGAAATAATTTAGATTTAATCCTGGTTAAATGTAGCAACTGCATCTAAAATTAAGTCGCTTATGGGCTAAACTAACTTACCTCAAACTTTTTAATGGATATAAAAAGATAAATCCTCGTAACGACCAAATTCATCAGGTACTAAACCAACCCTCGTATCAAACGGTCTAGTTGTAACAAAATTGTTAAGTGTCATCAAAAAACGAGAAAACGTTGGAAGATATACACGGTGTATAACCAATACCATCTAAAAAACACAGGTCTCAGCTCTCTGGGGCTCGTGCGTCAGCTAAAGAAGGCGATCAGATGTACAGACCGTAGCCACATGTTGATTGCAATTATTAATTATAATTGAGCTTTTTTAATATACAAATCACGCAGTACCTTGGTTAGTATTTGATGGTGTGCGTGTGAGTGATTTACCATCAGTATTGTACAAATAACCGTTACAAATAGTTATAAAATAAATGCATTGAGAGGACATGGCGAGCATTGTCAGGGCATGGCGATTTGCTAGCATTTCAAAACTGAATTACTGATATACGAAAGGAGACTTTACTTCAACTAAACACGCCAAGGTATGCAAACTAACTTTGTTTCGTCTTCTTCTTCTTCCTCTTAACATAGGCCAGTGGCCTGTTTTAACCACAAAGTGGTTCTATGAGCCCTCTTTACCCTTAGGCCGGGTAGGTGGCTAGCCTTGTCCATGGAAACTGAGGACGAGTTCCCTCGTTTTAACTTTATTTAAAACGAAATATTATATGGATCGTAACGAAGCTGGTTTTGAAATTTCTTATAGACGTGTTGCGTTCCTGGTTTAAAATAAAACTAAATTAATTTTTAAACCAAATTACCAGAATGCAACAGGAGGGTTATTTCATTAATTATTTTGGGTGCCATTATTATAACAAGGAAAGTATAGCGAATGTTAGCTTTATAACTACTACTATGATTAAAAATTATTCTGGTAAAATAAACAATCGATTAAGCAAAAAATAGTAGAAAACTAAGTACGTTAATAAATAAATAAACTAAATTTAGAATTTTATATTTTCTACCTAGATCAGGAAGTGACCTATTAAATTTTGGGATTGAGATTGTGCTACCTATACTAGAGTTTTGCATTCAAAATTACGATTTTTGCTCTATCAATTTGTTTTCCATTGCAGAAAAAAAAATCGGGAGTGTGCTCCCCTAGACTTTTTCGCAAATACCTTGAAGCAAACTGGATACCGCTACCTGTTTAGGTAAAATGCCACTTCCGGTTAACCGATCATGCTGAAATGTAATATCTGGTAGTTTTTCTACATAAGAAATGTATGTACAAAATTTTGTTCAAATATCTCGAAGCAAACTGGTACTTTACTTGAATAGGTACCGCTACCTGTTTAGGTAAAGTGCCACTTCCGGTTAACCGATGTCGCTCAAAATTTGATAGGAATCTAAAAATTTTGAATAATGACTATGTACATAATTTCAAGGGTCTAGCTTATTTCGTTTTTAAGTTATCGTGTTCACACACACACACACACACAGACATAATTCGAAAAATGGTTTTTCGGACTCTAGGAGGTCTAAAACGTCAAGATTCGTCAAAATCTCGAAGTCGATTTTTTTGACGATTACAATACTTTCTCTATACTACCGTATGCGAGAAAGTAAGAATGAGGTGCGACTAAAAGCTTAGTATGCGACTGGTAACCCAGTTTTCACAGGACACCCTCTTTTAAGTTATAAACACATGCAAACACTCTGCGACTATGCGATTTAATGGTAAACTCTACCGACGCAACTTTTCTATGCTAACGTCAACCTCCAGTTTGAGACTAAGTGCCATAACTTGTTCGAACAAGATCGTATGTTACAAAATTGCAATAAAGCTTAATATGAACCGGTTAACAGACAACGAAGTAATTTTTCATCGCCAAGCAGGCAGCGAACAAATTACAAAAACATCTGTTCACCAGCAAATCGCCCCGATCCTACATAAATTTAAAAGAAAACCGTTACAAAAATAAAACAATAAATCGCGGCATGCCAGCTCAAAGGAGCACCAATTCTCAAGTGCAAACCTCTGTACAACAAAGACAATAAAGGGCCAACAGCTTGCCAGACCCCAGAACAAAAAAAGTGCAAGCACATAAAACACCCCAATAAATCCGGGAGCCGACAAAAACGGCGCCGCTGAGAACAACTCCGAACGCGCTACCAAATTAATAATCCAAGTTCAATTACTAAAACGCTCTTAAATCAGAGTGCGCCCAATCAAAACCCCCACATAAGGATACCTGCCGATAGGAGAAATTAGCCGCCACCTGATTAAATCAACCCCAAGTCTCTAGCACCCGGGCAGGTCCAGAAAAACGAATTTTTCCATCAGCCAGCGAATGCATGCGGGCGGAGCTCGCTCTAGAAAGCGGCCGAAATTCAGCGTACACAGCGGCCCAGCGGAAACGCATTTTGTAACGGAGAAATCAGGGCCACGACCGAATACAGCGGGCAAGGGTGCAATATTACAAATTAAATTATAATTAGCGGAAGGAAGCATCCCAGGAAGGCGTGAATAGTATCAAAATTCATATAAAATTAGCGCGCAACTAATCGAAGCAAAAATAACTTCTTAACATACGCAATAAGAGTAATGCTTAAGTAAGTTTTACGCCGAACACGGAATTAAAAATTCCAATTTCAATTAATCTTTACCAAAACCTAGCAAATTGGGTGTCGTTAGAATCAACATTTCAACGACTATTGATTGCGACCCAAATCAAGTCGATAATTGATCACGCCGCTAAATTAAACGCGATAATTCGAAATACATCAAAAACGGGCCAAAACATCCCTTCTACTTCGACCAATGGGCTGCGAGATCGCGTCTGACAAAGGACTGGCCCCTTTAAATAGTCGGACGCTGGCAGTAGGAAATCACTCAACCCAGGAGAGTCAGCCAACAGCATCCAGCCTTCCAGGACCATCTAGCAGCTCCAGCCTTCCAAGGATCTACCAGCCCCAGCTCTCTCCAGAGCCTATCACCTTCACTGGACTTAGCTGTCTACCGCATCTACTGGACATAGAGCCTGCCGCATCCACTGGACTTAGCTGTCTACCGCATCTACTGGACATAGAGCCTGCCGCATCCACTGGACTTAGCTGTCTGCCGCATCCACTGGACTCAGAGCCAACCGCATTCGTTGGACTTAGAGCCAATCGCCTTCGTTGGACTTAGAGCCAATCGCCTCCGCTGGACTTAGAGCCAACCGCCTTCGTTGGACTTAGAGCCAATCGCCTTCGCTGGACAGAGAGCCTGCCGTCTTCGTGGGATTTGGACACGGAGCCACTTTAGCCGCCGGCACCGCCTCCGAAGGACCACACCAGCTTCCAACTGCGGATGCCAATCCGCCATTTTCTTTTTCTGTACATATATGTTACCTAGTTATAAGCTTATCTGTATGTTAGTTAGTAGTGTAAATATAATAAACTTTGTTCCAATCAAATCCAGTGTCTAGCTGAGGGTAACGCCCACCCTCCTCTTTCGAAACCGACGCCATTGAAGTAACCCTACCGCTGAGCTATAAACCGAGGCGTGTTAAGCTACTGGCGGATTTCTAGGTGAAAGAAAGGTTCTACATGCTCAATTACTAGAACGGTGGTACTGGTCGTCAAAGGTACCCCTTCAATGCTCGCCTTGGCGAGAACCCGTGCTCAGCGCCCATCTACAGTTGTTCATACTTTAGTCGCCTTACACCCCAACCGAACTGTGGTTCACAGTTAATAAGCCGCTTCTATCTACGCCCTTTTGTGCCAGGAGTTGCTTGCAGCTGTGGGACATCACAGCTACATCGCCGCTACTTCAGTAAATCGCATCGCCTGGACACTGAAAGCTATTGTGACTTAGATTTTCTATTGCGACAGTGATGTACCTTAACAAATAACTAGTGACGTATTATGATTGTTGTTCCGTCTATTTATAGACTGGCATGCGTGACCTAAATTTACATGTAACCTGCAGATACTTTTAACTTGTATTGTTCAGTTTTGTTCATAAAAACTGGAGAAAACAGCTATTATTTTAGACGCAGTGGGTAAACCCCTTTGTTTTATAATCAGTTTAATAATCATTTATTCAAGAATACTAACCCTTTTCCAACTATTCAATGTCAAACATTTACATCCATATTTAATGGTAATAGATTCAATTTGATTCTAATCTTTGTTGCCTTCTATTTGAGTTATTAGCATGTGTTTAGTTATTTATGTGTTTTGCTTTGATGTATTGTGTTTGTAAAGTGTCCCGGCGACTTGCCATTAAAGTATCACAAAGATACGTCCGAGGATATTCAAGCTGGGACGTCTTACCGAGCTGGCACCAAAAATAAGTGGCTATTTTCCCATTTCGGATTTCAACGAGGGTAGCCTTGTTCTTCCATTAAAAACCGTGGTATCCATTTTCCTCCTTTACTTTGTTTACAATTAACAACCATTGTAACAGTATCTCGCCCTAAGCTACGTTGTATCGATTCGAACCTCCTTCCACTGAGTTTTAGCTGGTCAACTTCCTGTTACAGAACTGTTGAAGCGTAATTAGGGTGACCTTTGACTTTTAGTGTACTGGACTGCCTAAAGTTCGATTTAGACGTTAACAGATTAATTGTCTATCCCAATGTGTAGCTTTTATTGTCGCAATGTCGAGTTTCAACTATAAAAAACTGTGTTCAGTCGTAAAATTGAATTTATGCTGTAACAAAGTGTCAGAATTCAATTATTGTGAGGTTATATTTATTACCTACTGAGTAAAACTGAGTGAAAACAAAACCACCTTTTAACTTTTAACCGCCGTTCGATGCTCAGCTAAATGTAACATATTATAAAGCAAAATACGCAAGAGAAGGGGTGAGTTACCTTTATTTATTTCTGTATATATTTATTTCATGTTGATTTCTTTTTTATTTATCGGGTTTATATTCATTTTCACATTTGTGAGGTAAGAGGGGTCGTTTTTATGTTCCTGGACCGTGTACTTTCTTGTTTAGCTGCATGTTTTCTATTTAAAATTTGAAATCACATGTCTTCAAACATTGCATGCCAATATTGAGGAATATGAAAACTGACCCCTCGTACGTCGCTATTAATCATCCAAAACATGAAAAATTGTATCATCTGTTAATTTGTTTTACGACTGGATGATCTGCATGCCCTTTGAAGAATAATACCAACTAGACGAGTGCGCTACAAAAAGTAACCACCTAAACGCGTCGGAGAGAATAAATTAACCGAGCAGCAATTTTTGCTTATCGCACCAATCGCAGTTTAATTGAACGGTTTGACTTTGGATTACCAGCAGATTAGGCTCTGGAACGAACCTCCGCAACGTGCTGGGAATTAATTTATGGCTTGCCAATTCAAGCCGCTAATGTTTGCTCATAATGCTTTACCACATAAATAATAATGGTAATGAAGTGCCTTCGTTTATTTCAATAAAGTGTAGGAACACGAATCGAGGACGTGAAGAACTTTATTGCTTCTATGCCTGGCTAACAGGATAACGCGTTTAATGCTGGAGTAAAGGCTTATTTACGCAGGGAGAGAGTGTAATGGCTAGTCGTGACTCCTGATTTACATTTGGATGCTGGATGCTTTCACAGGTAGGAATTTGCTATGCGATAAACTATAATTTTTCACGCATTGTAATAAAAACCGGCAGTGTAATTGGACCTACCTGTATATGGAGAAGACAATACCAATGATATGTTATTTTCTATAATAGGATAATTACCAGGATAGTCAAGTAAAGTGGAAGCATAAGGGCATCAGATTAGAAAGTTTAGCTTTTAGTACAACACAAAGGTTCAGCGTTAAATCTAATTACAAAGGCAGCTTCTCAGAAAATCTGAGTATGTAAACTAAATTAAGCTGGAGAAATTTGTATGAGCAAGTCTGAGTCTATACTCACAATTTTATTTTAAGGATTAAAGTATGTACATAAAGTATGACTTTACTATTTTACAATTCAAAATGAAATTTGCACCAGGATATCATCATCTGCTATAGAAATGTTTATCATTAGCAACAGCTAGTATTTAAGGTGTGGCCTATAATTTTAATAAATGAATAACATCTGCACGCCCAAATCACATTAATACTTGAAATTTCCATTTATTTAAGCAATTCTTATTTGTAGTCATCAAATGATATTAATATATACTACATCTTCAAATAGCTAAATAATTTTCTTAAAGTTCATAAACCTGCAAATTGAAAAAATTACGTCCTGACGTATTAGTTCGATTTTATAGAGCTTCATCGTTATTTAAACATTTACTAAACATATTGAAGACAATAAAACATTCAGCAGTATTATAAAAACAGAAATGGATGGGAACTAGGTAGTTATTGTCGGCAATTGTGTAAAATATAAATATAAATTAATAAAGAAATAAAAAATGGAAATATTCATACAAAGAAAAAATCAACATCCACCTTAATATTCAGTTCATCATTAAAATTATAAACCTGTGATTGATCAAAATGTGTAGAAAGTTACTTTAAAATATAAATATATAGAAATAAGATAACATTACCAAGAGTCAGTTTTATTAAAAACTTTTACGCAAATACTGTAATTATTTCATTTCAGTTAAAAATATCCACATAAATTAAATTAAAAATGAAATATGAGACAACAGGTTTAATACTCTTAATGAACTCATTAAACAACCACAATAAATTTTCTAAAACAACATTGCTTTCTGGCACTTATTCAGCATTAACGTTCAGCCCAAATAATATATATTAATAATTTCGTCGTCCAGACTGCAACACTTTATGCAGGTTTCCGTTTAACTAGTTAAACCTTCAGCCCCACAACTGCAATACTGCGATTTTATTTTTAACCATCAAAAATTTACAACCCCTGCTCCGCCCATGCAGACCTCAAAATTTGAGTGTAAGAAGTGCTCGAGCGTACGAAGAATGGGTACCTACGTATAATAAACTTTCTAGAAATAAATTAGAAGTTGCTTCATCTCTGACCTTTTGCGGTATTTATAGTTTTATCGGCTTAACAATTATAATTTATGGCAACAGTTGTTTATCTAGTTCAGTGCGATTTTGTAGTTTTTAGGTTTGGGAATCTTCATGGCATAATCCGATTACTATATCGCATGCATTTAATACCTTTGCTAAAAATAAGTTGAGTGCAGAGGTCATTCTAATTTGCATATGTTATATTTAATCCTCAAATTTATGACATAAAAGAGGAAACACAATACAGGCATTTACATTATTTTAAATAATAAAATTTTGAGGTTTCCCAATCATAAGAAAGAAAATCAATAAATGATCAAATAAGCAATATAAGATACCAAAACATGAAAGTCAACTTAAATATACTATTCAGATATAAGTGCTAATTAAATGTATCATAATTAAAAATAACCAAATATGTTAATAACCAAGGTATGCTTCCAGACAGGCCCGAAAAGTTACCAGTTTCAGTTTCCCTTGCTACAGAATTTATTTAACTTCAAATTGTTCCTAGATCATACTATACATTCAACGTTATAAATAAATATGCACATAGAATACGCAAAGTAAAAAACTCAAATGGCAACATAATGTCGATTTTTCAAATGGAATTGAAAGATTCCCACTCAAATTAGCAACTATATAAAATGTATACTTATAATCTGAATTGTATAATTAGAACAATCACTACTGTTAATGTTAAATAAGGTGGCGAAATGTACATAACCATGCGAAAAACAAAATAAATGAAATAAAGTAAACACATATGAAAGATGTAATATATTTTTTCTACGACTGCTCTGAAAATATCCAAAAAAGCACACCTAACTAACTCTGAAAATCTTAAATTTCAGTTGTCGTAGTGTACAACACGTATGAAAAGCACTTTTCACACTTGTGAGGCTTTACGACACTCGTCTGGGGCTCGTGGTCACCAAACTCGCCCACTAGTGTGAAAACTGCTATTTTCAACACTAGTTGTACAATATATTATTGTGAAAATGAAATAAATTCGACAGCTTTCTTTTCGAGTTCTTATTTAAGAAATTGTGGAAATCTATTGTATTCTGAAAAACTTCAATTAGATATTTTTTTAATAATAATGGTGAGGCATTAACACCCCATGAAGGAGCTTGCCCTATAGCTATACCAAAAATAATATATTCATTGCAATAATATATGAAAAATGATGTGAGTTTTGTTGAATATCAAGATTGAGTTCCACGACGTAAAAAATATGTGTGGAACTACAGATATAAATATCAGATGAAAAATAATCATTCAAATAATTGGTATTATAGTTATTTATTATACAAGTCCTTAAAATTAATGTTTAATGAGCTGTCAATTTAACTGCGCGAGCGACAAAGGAGCGAGCGCGTTAATGACTGTGAATCACTAGTGAGTAAAACTTTATTTTAGTCACTGAACACAGTTGTATAATGTACAATAATAGGTGCTACTGTAAGATAAAATCTATTTATTTCATACTGATGTCAAAAATGACATTTTTCGGATTATTTATGGTACAAAAAATGGATCATTAAAATCCTAGTACTTTAAAGTAAAATTTTAAAGTTCAAGTACTTTAAAACTTATTTATTGTACAAAAAATTGAACATTAAAGTCCTAGTACTTTAAAGTAAAATTTTAAAGTTCAAGTACTTTAAAATTATACGTCAGTTGTTGACATGAAATTTGAAATGATTTACAACTTTTTATTTAAAATTCATTAAACTTGCAGTATGAAATAAACCGTTGTATTCACCACGAACGAAAAGTGTTTTTAAAGGCCCTCGCAAGTAATTTCGTCCTCGGCTGACGCCTCGGACGTAAACAACTTTCTCGTCTTTAAAATGCCACTTTTCGTTCTAGATAAATAAACTACTATTAAAACATTTAAAACTATTTTGCAAAAATTGTCCATGCCAGAGTCAAATATTACTTCGGCATAACTTGCCTCGGTTATTTTTAGAAACTTACAATTTTTGTCGCAACCTCTCATTCAATCACGATCAAACCAAAGTCAAACGACGGAAGCAATACAACTTTTCTGAAAACAGCTTTGGCGTTACAAAAAGCCAAAAAAATGAGAAAAAGTCGAGTATGTCACGACGGACTGAGGTAAACACGATAGCTGGATAAGGACACAACTTATCTGGACGTCAGTTCTTCGTCCAATTGTGTGGAATATTAATACAAAGAACTGAAAAGCTTTTGGGCGCGATCGATTGCTTTTCTTTGTAGGCTTTATCGATTTGTATTTGGGCTATCAGTAATAGATGTTAAGCGGTCGTGTAACTACCCTACAGCTGCATACTGTCGAACTGCAGGGTCTAGGGTCGCTAGGTCAAATGTCGGTTCAGGCAAAATATTTTTTTATGTTATCGAAAGATGCGGATGCAAATCTCTTCTCGATTTTAAATCTGAAATGCCACATTATCAACGTGTGCTCCAAACACGCTCTCCGCTAGCATTATTGGTACATCGGTATCTCGATTTTGAACTGATTGCTTTCGTTTAGATACAGTCTGTATTTATTTATATTGGCTCGCCAACATATATTTTATTGAAGCATTTTAATAAAATTTATTTACGTACGACTGAATTATAATAGTTATTCATGTAATAAGTTGCAAACTGATCGTGTTTTGCAACGTGTTACAATAAAAGATTTTTTTAAATTCCCTAAAAATCTAAAGAAAATATATATTTTTTATTTTGGCAATTTAAGCAATTTTAATGAAACTATCAACATATCTAGTGGTGCAGTAGCCGGGTTGCTAGAGAAATAATAGAAATAAATATTGAGCTTTGTTAACATTTAACTGTTACACACTATTTGTTTTGTTTGTTATGGACAAGATCTAGGCATGCGGAGTACCAGGTACCTTAGACACCGACTGCGTTCGTCATATGGTCAAAGTCCTACTTAGAATTTTGGCGAGCCTAAGGAGATCCAACCCTAGAAAGGGGTCTCTTACATACTACACATCGTAGTAACATGGGATCCACGGCTTTACATCACTTTCGAATGATGGTATTCTGTAGAGGTTTTCATCCATATTTTTTATTTTTTAAAATCTTACCGGGACCGGGGATCGACACACTATTTGAAATTAACAAATTAGAAATTCCAGTAGTCTGGTATGCTTTAATACGTGATTTGAGTTTATAAACAGGTATGCATCTTTGGCAAGTAAAACGAAAATGTTTGTTTCGACAGTAGGAAAACGTAATATACAAGCACATCATTATATTCATAACATTTCAAGTTTAATAGGTGTGCTATAATTCTACTTTCGCTCACTATAAGCTCAATTCGCTTAAATTATAATGCCGCTCTTTGCAACTCACTATATTTTTACAATTATTTCTAATTCTTTCCACACTAATTAACTTCTTTCTTATAATATTGAATACTTAAACACCCTATTCCGATCAACGCACATAAACTGCTGCAGGGTTTTATTGTATTTTCATTTGATAGATTTAACTTTACACATCCGTACTTTTAAACAGTGTAACAGTATTTAAGAAAAAACAAAATATTGACATACGCAACTTAAAATATCACAGTTGACTCAAGTTTTAGGTTCACTCATTTCAAAGAATAAGAAAAACTGATGTCACTATTTCAGACTTTTATAGGATGTGAATTTTACTTTAAGTTTAGAAGTATAAATCTTATAACGTAACAATATTTTGAAGGAGTTATTATAAACAACGTTCTCATTGGTATAAAAAATGTCGAATAAAGTAACGGGTGACCAAAAAGTCTTTCAGTCCCTGACGGCTATGGTATAGTTCCTACTTTGTGAATGTATCGATATTTATACTCCTAGTTGCGTTTCTCAATTAGGAACTACACCATAGCCATCCGGGACTGAAAAACTTTTTGATCACCCGTTACGTATAACATATGAGACAAATGAATATATTTTACATATTTGGAAAAAGTACTATGGAAAAAATTATATAACGAACGACTTCCAGGGTTGCACCATCAGTCGTTCGTTACATAATGGCAACGGCCGTGGGAGTCTCCTCAATCGACCATAGAAACAGATTGCAGAACGAACAAGAAAAGGAAGAGCCTGATGATAACGAAAATGATGAAAGAAGTGAGAATGAAGCAAGTTCAATAATTGCAGCGGAAATTAACAACACAATAAAACTAGGATATGGGATTGGAAAATGAAGTAGCTTCAGAATTAAATAAATATGGAGGAAAAATTTTCAGGAAGTGTTAAAAGAAAAGTAATGGCAATCTATTTCAATAATAATTACATCATACAAAAAAAGCAATCGGACGTACTTCTAAATCCAAATTACAGAGCAATTTGTTGACAATAGTAACTTTAAAGTTGAATACACCAACAATAGAATATAAACTAAAATAATTGATATCAAACTATTGAGGAAAGGAAGAAGCCACATTTATAAAAAAACACACAAATCCTGCATTTGCATAAAAAATTATAAAGGAAGAGGAGATGAACAAACCTATCCAACTGGCCTTTTTTACATCGCGTTTGACATCGTCCCAAGAAATAGCATTAAAAGAAATGACAACATCCAAAACACTCTAACTTCCTAAAACTTACAGGCAAAATGAGAAGAAAGTTGTTAAATTAAGGATAACGAACTACAAAAATTGATAGTTGGAAGACGAGATTAAACCTATCTCAGTTCAGTTATTCATATACTGCATAATGATTACTTGTTTTTGAATTTTTGGGAAAAGAGTAAACCAAGTTCACGACCACTTAATCCTCAAGGTGAACCCATTGCACAACCTTTAAGTCACATGTGTATATATGTTTGTGTAGTCTTGTTAATCTACGTCATAGACCAATTTTCGCAGGAAAGCGATATATTGTATCCCAACGTCAAATGGCAACCTGGCTCGATACCGATCCAGTAGACTGCTGCAAAAGTAATGCAAACGTGCTATTCTACCCACTGCGCCCCCAAGGTGGTATACTGCTTACGAATAACATATAATTCATGTAAGAAGTAATACGCGAATACTAAATTAGAAAATGTACATAGATAAATATCAAAACTTCGTCACCTCGTCTTTAATTACGATTCGTCCCCTAAAACTATATTTTGCGTACTTGATACATAAATAGCTTTTAAAAGCTTTCGTACCCCGCTTTCCTACACTGCAGTATTTGTAAATCGTTCGCGAAAAAATATATTGCATACCGATATGGAACTTGTCCAATTCCGTAACATTTTATAAGATCAATTCGTTATTCTTTAGTAAACATCTTCAGTGTTTGTATTGACAACTTTAATTATTTTACAGAACGCTTGCTTATTGCCCCAGCTACCTGTTTATAAAATTTGCTTTAAACCAACTGGGTTTCTTAAAATTTTAAACTTTCGTTGCTAATATATATTTTTTTAATTTGTGCTGAAACCATTTGTTGTAATTATTATTTAAATATGTTTTTGGGGGGTTAGCAGGAAGCAGAGTTCTTTATAAAGAGTAAGGTTTTCGAATCCGTACGTGGACACACTGTATATAGGCGTTTCTATACTTTTGCCCACCAGTGTTATGGTAAAGTACATTAACAGGTTATTCACGTTAATGACTCGGAAATCTCGTTATTAGCCGATATATGCTAATGGTAATTTTCGTTAATGTCAGAGGATTTAACGTCGATCTCCAATTATAACAGATAATTTTGTTAATATTTCTCACCTAGAATTTTAATAATCGACAATGTAGGAATATTGTAGTAAAAATAAACGTCTTGGTTTTCTTATTAATTTATTTTATTCTTGTACGATAAGCCTAGCTGACATTTTCACATAATTTCGCAGCTAGCCCATTTTTTATTTTTACATTTGGCACTAATTCCACAGAAACTCGCTGAACACTCATCAAAAACCTTGCAGATACAGACATTACCTGACACAAATATACCTATACGAGGAATATCAATAATGGTCCGATTATAAGTTTAGATCAATATTGGTAATTACAGAGGTTATTGACAATACCGCCCGGTCAATAACGTTAATTCCTCTCGAAATAACGTCATTAGCGGGATTTTAACGTTAATTTCTTGTTTATCCCGTTTGACATAATATATGCACAATTGGGAAAAACTGTAAAAAAGTAATAACGGAGAAGAATGGATTATAAAACAGGAGGTTCTAAAAACTAAAGATATGAACTACGTAAACGTGGAACAACAAACTTTCAGTCCATTTACGAAATTATTTCAGAACTAATCAAGATGAAGAACACGTTCGCAAGTACAAATATTCTGTCAACATCCCAGCACGTACTTACAAGATAATTTTGAGCTGAGATGCCAGACAAAAATTATCTTCCGCAACAAGTAAGTACCGACAAAAGCGCGAGCATCCTACATGTCGGACTCTTTCAATTAAACGGGGTTAAACCTAATGGATTTAAAATAAGAGGAGACCCACTTGGCTTTATTTAAGGGGATGTAAGACAAGATTATTGACCACGATAGAGGGCATTGTGAGCATTTCAATGGAGGACATCCCGCCCTTTATACGGGCTGCTGCTTCCGCTTTCTTTTTGGCGTTTTATTTACTTTCGACTTAGTTGTTGAAAACTTCCAGGTCAGAGCTTTGCTGGAATATCATCGCGGTTATCTTGATTCATTATATAAAGATATCTGTATGGCCCCGGGAATTACGTTATAATTCTCCTTTTAATGGCCTGCGAGCAAAGCTGCAGTTGTCCGCAGCTTTTTCACGATGAATAACTTTCGGGTTGTTACCGCTAGCCTAAAAAGGTACAAAACATCGACTTGACGCTAATAATTATTAGGAGTAATTTATTGGAAAAAGGCCAGTAAAACATGTTCGCATTTAAAACTTCGAGCAGTGGCGCCGCCGCGCCGTCAGAAATTTAGCCTAACGAAAGAACAGTACTATATTATAATACTGCGCAGTGTATAAGTACGCCTTTAAAGCACGTGCGTCGAGTTTAAGGGCACGACGCAAAGCGGAGTGCTTTTACCGTCGCTAGTGCTTTAATGGCACTTATACACGTGTATCATACGCTATTTTTTCTACGATCGTAACAGAAATATAAGAACTTAGTTCGGTGACACTTTTTCCGTCACATTGTGTTAGACATTTTAGGTTATGTTGACATTCAAATTTACGGCAGTGCGTGTTTTAATATAGTATTAAAACACGCCACCGATGGCAACGTGTAAAAAAGACGTAATTCAGGCGCTAATATTAAGAGTGCTACGAAAGTCACTTTTGACACTAGAAACAGTGCAAAAAGTTGTCATTTTGACACGATCACCGAAGTAGTTTATTTTAATGTGACCTACAAATCACAATTTTTTAATTTTTATCTACATGTATATGGATCCATCGGTACTGCGAAAAGCTCCATAACCGATATCGATAAAGATAAATTACCAGGAGAATTTCTGCTATTGATAAAATTTCAGGTATCTAGTTCAGCCAGAAACGTGACATGTACAACTAACTCATCTTGATTGATTCTTGAAATATCTGAAGCTACAATCTATATTCTATATAAGTTATATTCTGTAATTATTAATAATTACCTTTGAGATTTATAATTTGTTGAATAATGATAATAACCGATTAATTATGTCATCTTGTACGATCAAAAGTTACAGCTACGCCACTGCGGCTGCACCAGAATGTGCACACAATCGAGGCAATTTACGAATACACATTTATCTCGCAAATTGGAGGCATTTGATATCAATTAAATAATCAGCGATGGGATATATCACATCCTACGCTGGCAATTGCAATAAATTTCTACGGCGTGCTAAAGCACCGAGTGCAAATTTCATTATTTCCATAAAACGCAAACCACGTCCTACGAAGTCTAGACCGGCAAGATTCGTGTTGCTTCTTTTGAAACATCTGTTTTGCATATCTCGTACCTATTTATATTAAACGCATTAATTAATGCGTGCGTTAGAACGATAGCCGCATTACCTTTAACATAAATTATCGATTTGCGTCAAAGAAAGTGGGTATCGTACTAGAAAAAAACTAAACGTTTTCGTATGTTAAGCTCAGCAACCTCGTTCCTATAATTTTACTGAGTACCAATTTACATACTCGCAGTTTACTTAAAATAGTTACCTCGAGCTGTTGGGAGTTGCATACAAACATGAAATAAGATAATACTCCAAAAATTTAATTAATTAAAATACCGAAAAAGCAATTGGAAGAGATTTTTTTCCTTTTTGCAAGTGGAAGCAAGGAATAACACATTTAAATTTCACCTTCTGTTTTAAACTTCCATGTTCTATGGTAGTTTAATATAACTTTTTTTTTGAAAATTTTGAAGGTCTGGGAGCCCATATAGCGTAGGTTATTACAGTAGTTTTTGAACAAAGGTTTCCAAGTAACAATTTAAGTTTTTTAATAAACTACAGGCCTTCCATAAGCACCATTTATAAAACATAAATCTATATTGCTGAGACAGTAAACCTAGGAGTCTAATACACCCAAAAAGGGCCCAAATAATGACGTTCTGCAAGAGGTTATCAAAGCTAATAGTTTAAATCTGTTATACAACCTATCCTACTTATAAATACTTTAATTGGTTACACTCTGTGTTAGCTTGGAGAGCTTAATAAAACCTATAATAAGAGTATTTGGTCTTGATGATAGATTGTATTACATTCTAATAATGCTATGCTTATAGCTAATTTACTCTAGGTTAGTGATAGCTATAAAACTATTTTATTTTAAATGATTAGTTCCCAGAACATTTTAAGTTATTATTGCCTTCGGCAAAGCAAAAATGTTTTGCACTTAATAGAAGCCATATCTCTTGGAAGTTTTACACTTTTTTATATTTCCTCTGTAGTCAGTACGTTTATATACTGGTTAAATGCGCTATGTATTCTCAAAAATTTCAAACGACACACAGTTTACTGATACAATTTTTATAAATAATTATTTATTTTCAAACTATCAATATTTTGTTTGTAAATGTTATAAAACTGCATTAATATATCTCGTATGTAATAAAGTGACGTTTTTACATAAAAATGGGTGGAATCGATGTGTTTAAATGCGTTTTCCCAAAACATTGCTCAAAATGGTTGATCCATTGTTAAAATCGAACACGTTGGAAAATGGCACCTTTGAGTATAAAACCGTTATTCTTTAGTTAAATA
The DNA here is from genome assembly GCA_940337035.1 of Agriotes lineatus. Taxonomy (NCBI): domain Eukaryota; kingdom Metazoa; phylum Arthropoda; class Insecta; order Coleoptera; family Elateridae; genus Agriotes; species Agriotes lineatus. The sequence continues at coordinate 65,717,494 of OW679197.1, read as the reverse complement.
TTTCTTAAGATGCTCAATTCTTATACAAGTAATAAATAAGTCAATAAGTATTGGAATAAGTATACTTAGACTCTATGTAGTTAGCTATAAGGTCCTGTAGGCCTACATAAAACAGTTGGATTTCATTAAAGACGTATCATTCTGTTTAAAACTCAACCGTTTTATGTCAGAACTGTCATAAAACTGATTAGTTTTAATGTGGCTTTATGATTGTTACTCATGTTTGCCGCCTAAAATTCAGCCTAACCTATAAATAGTATATTACTTTACTTGGGATGTAGGTAAGATTTACACTACCGAGGACTGTTTGATGCCTGAGTGAGCGAAGCGAACGAGGGTATTAAGTTCGAGGTAGTGTAAATCTTCCTACATCCTGTGTAAAGTACATAATTTTTTTCACTACCAATATTTCCTTTTGTAAAGTAAATGGTAGGTAATAACCTGGCGTAAAATTATGACATTTACTAAACTATAGTAGCCTTATAGCGCTGTGACGTTTTGTTTGACAGTTATAAGCGCATTGTGAAAAATTATTGGAAAAAATGTGTGAATACGATTGCAAATGCTGTTTTGTGATCCTTGTACTTGTACTCTGATTAAAAATGGATAATAGTACTAACGACAATGGTTTTTTTCGTGTTAACCAAATGGCAGACATGGCATCTTATCAGTTGTAATACATGCGGGATGTAAGTAATTCACTTCCCTAGGGAAGTAAGTACATTGTCATGGAAACTGTAACAATTTTTGTAAATGTAGCCTACACCCCTCAAACTTGACAGTGTAAGGATCATTTACAAAGAAGGTAGTGAAAAAAATCATTTACTAGTCTGCCTGTGTGTGATAAACAACTTAGATCAACATTTATAAGCGGTTTGGGTTCGAGACCATGCCGTTTAAAATTGTGCAAACCATTGAAGACGGCGAAGTTTGTTTATCGATTGTCCCATCAATATCAGAAGAAAATGGGGTATTAAGATGGCCTAATAAATCTAGTAAATTTGCTGACAAATTAAGCCACCAAGAAAATGCACAGCCTAATTCTACCTGGGATAAAATGATTTGTTTAAAGAAAAGAGAGTTTACCACTGCGAAAGAAGCTGAAGATCAACTTAGATTAATGAAACAACATTCTGATACAAAAAATCTAGTGTAATAAACTCACACAACTTTCTTTTACAGTGATATTATAATTAGCCAAAAATTTTATTTTTAATTTTTAAGCATTTGTATAAAATTTAAAAAAATTAGAAATTCTACAAAAACGGTACAAAATAGAACGTTAGTTGAAGAGACAAATTTTCTCTAAAATTTTAAGCTGAATTCAAAAATGTAATAATATACCGGGTGTTCTATTTAAAATAGGAGTTAATAAAAAAAAGAATCAGAATCACCCACCTCACATCAATACACATTAAAAATGTAATAAAAATGTGAAGCTTGAAAAAAAAAATCGTTAGAGCCGTTTTTAAAAAAATCGAAACAACTGAAAAATCACAAGAGTAAACACCTACTTCCGGTTATGCTATTTTCTTCAAAAGCTTGCTGTCACATGTACATAATACACAAAACTCATATATGAAGTTTCAACGCCATCCCTCTTTTCGTTTTTGAGATATTTTGTTAACAGACAGACAAACACACCAATGAACAAAAATATGTTTTTTTGGTTCAGGGGACTCTAAAACCTGAAGATCTGATTAAAACTCAATTTCGAATTTTTGGGGTGAATCCAATATACTTTCTTTATCGTAAAAAGAAGTAAAAAAGAGGCCAATATTTTTATTTTTTCCAGTTACCAATAGCTTCTAATTGTGACATGATTTTATACACTTTGCAGTATGCAGCCACTAACGCTTGCCACTTTCATAACCTAATTTTTTAAGAACTTTTAGTTTTATTTAAGTACATTCCACACCAATAATATTTGAGAAGCGTTTAATGCACACATTATTGCTTTATTGTGCCCGTTAACAAGATTACAATTTCTTAAGTGTAAAAGATTTTAAAATGGGACTTAGGAAGAGTATTTTGTAAATCATTTTTAAAACAGTTTTAAGGCATAACAAGTTTATACCTATGTGATTAAAGCAAATTTGTCGTCGAATGTTGTATCAAAACCATAGAGTTTTATAAAGTACAGTGAACAGTATTAATAAAACTTATACGAAACTATAACTAGAGAAAGACCAAAAGGCTTTATGATTCAGTTTTAAAGTACACTACTTTTCAATAAATATTTATACTCTAAAAATATATTTAGCCTTCAATAAACCAAATTTAAAACTAATTAATCTAGAAACATCCTTTATAAAACCTCCATAAAATAAGAGCCATGCTAAATAGCATTTAAATTGTTACTTGGGTTTGCCATGCTTTGTTTTAAAGGTTGATGTTTGAGTGTTTGCAGGACTGTTTTAATTTTGCTAAACTGGACATGTTTGCAATCGATTAATTGCTTTGTGATGAAAAGAATTTTCAAATTATAGATTAAGTTTGATCTAATAGTTGTAATCATTTGTTATTTAATACAAATAATAGCTATTTATTAAGCTTTATTAAGCAAAGTTAAATTTTATCCACGAGTGAATCGTTTAACGTCGAGACGAAGTCCAGACGTTTATGATTCAAAAGTAGATAGTAATAACTTTACCGTCGTGTATAATAAAAAATGTTACTCAATTCTTATAATTTCATTGATCAATAAATATCTAAAAATAGCTATACAATATTTTTTCTACGGCCTTAAATTTACTGCTATTAATCCATAAATGTCGATTTAACAAAGGTTTTGATTTTTTTTTATTCCGCACTCCGCCAACAGCCGTTAGGCCAATTATAGGCGTCACTGTACATTTTATTGGGACTTCCAACCCCACTAACGACTGTCATGATGTTATTATGACAACCGGGACCAACTTTTTTCCGTGGCAGCCGTACTACGAGGTGCCGGGAGAAGCAGCCGTGGAACTCTCATCCAAGTTCTGACCAGAGGGAGCGTTGCTTAACTCTGATGATCGAACGTGGACGCTTGTTCAAGCTACACCAACCGGGACCTAAACAGTTATAATTTATGTCATAGTAAAGAGGTGGCCTTGACACGCAGGTGACTGTTTCTGCAGCTAGTAGCTGTCAAAGTTAGTTATCAAAGGTAATTATAAATGTACACATTTTACTTTATTCATTACACAATACTTTAATTATTTAAAGAACTCTTTAGCTCTAACGAAAGAAGTAACTAGAATAACTTTACAACCTCACTTCCAGTTCGAAATTCTAAATTCGACACCAGCTGCTTACTTTTAGCACATAGGCTAAAAGTAAACAGCTGATTTCACTTCTAACACGCTAAATTATAAAACATCATTTTTAGTGAAAAAAGCTAGCGCTAAAAAGCCTTCTTTTAGTAGTGGTCGTAGAAAATAGCTATTTGTGCAACAAGTGCTAAAAGTGGACGTTTATGCACGAGATATGAAAAATTTTGAAACGACGCCGAAGGGCGAGTTTCATAACATGTCTCGTGCATAAACACTTTAGCACGAGTTTGCACACAATATTTTTTCTACGGCCTTAAATTTACTGTTATTAATCCATAAATGTCGATTTAACAAAGGTTGACACTTATGACAGTTATAATTTATGTCATCATAAAGAAATGGCCTTGACGCGCAGGTGAATGTTTCTGCAGCCAGTAGCTGTCAAAGTCAGTTATCAAAGGTAACTATAATAGTACACATCTGACTTTATTCATTACATAATGCTTTAATTATTTAAAAAAAAAACAATTTACCTCTAACGAAAGAAGTAACTAAAATAACTTTATAACATCACTTCCACTCCAAAATTCTAAATTTCACAGCAGCTGTTGCTCATGCAGCACATGGGCTAAAAGTAAACAGCTGATTTCACTTTTAACACGCTGATTTATAAAACGTAACTTTTAGTGAAAAAAACTAGTGCTATAAGGTCTACTTTTAGTAGTGGTCGTAGAAAAAACCTATTTTGTATTGATAGCCGTGAAAAGGCAGAGTGACAATTTGGAAAAAGTGGCCTGTTATTGGTGTTATACGTTTAGCAGTACTAAAGTGTATTGTCAGTCTATGTCAAATTCGAGGTTAGTAGGTTAGGTTTTGTTTGCTGTTTGACACAGAAAACTTAACCTGCAAATCCAGAATTTGACATAACTTGACAGCGCTACCAACAATGCAATAGTGAGTGACATAAATAGATAAAATCCTATTTTATGCTTCTGAAATGAACGGTTAAACTACAACTTTAACCGAAAGAATTGAAGAAAAATATTTAAATGCCATGCCTAAAATTATGTTAAGGGACACGAAAAGTTATATTCAAAACTACTACACAAGAAGAGCAGGGTTGACTCTACCATTAGAGAAAAAGTCTAGATAGTTAAAAGTCTACAGAATACCATTTTTTGTGACGTCATAATTAACAAAACAGCGTTAAAGGCGTACGTCTTCTATTAAAGTAAAATTCAAAAGATCATATTTAGATCACATACAGATCTATAGATGTATAGTAGACATCAGAAAGAGTTTGGTATATACCTAACCTTTAATGGGAGAGATGCTTTAAATAGCACATTATTCATACCAAGACATTGGTAACGTATGTCAATTCGACGTTTCTTCTCTTCGAAGAAGTCTCTAACGTTTAAAATAAGATTTTGGACTTGCTTTCTTGCTCGTTACTGAGTGTTATTTTACTGTTATTGTGGATAAATGTTACATTGACAGCATCATAAATTAAATCATATTTAAAGTCAACCTAACCAAAAACTGCACAGTTTTTGTTTCGTTCAGTTTCGCATAGTTAAATAATGATAGAAAATTATTACGTCACAAAAAAGGGTAATGTGTAGACTTTACATATGTGGGGTGCGCAATTACACTGCTCAACAAATGAACTGGACCACCAATAAAAATTGTATTTATTACATTACGTCACAAAATATATATATATAAAAGCTTTGTGTTATAGTATACTCACATTAAGCATATTTAATTGCAAAACAAAATCATATTAATAAAATTAAAAAATAATAAAACTATAAAAAAAACGATATTTCACACAAATAAGAGGAATCACAAAAAAGGTTAATTAATAGTTCTTTGAGTCTCTTCGGAACGTTTAAAAATATTTGGCAACGATTTAGCATACTTTGTATGCAATGTACTATCAAAATTTGGGCAAAATTCAACATTTTAAAACGATAATATTTTATTAATGGACTTAGTTTTCTTTAAACCAAATTATGAAAAGAAATGCTTTTTATAGTGACACAATCATGAAACGTTACCAAAAATGCCATGACTGCTCTTTTAGAATATATTTTTTTAAATTGCACCAATATATGCAAATGGTCCAGTTCATTTGTGGAGCAGTATAGTTCGTTTAATTAACTTAATAATACAGATATGCATATATATTTCTTTTAGGTTTTTATACTGTAGCTTAACACAACAAAACAATTTGAAAGCATCTTTTTTTGTTAAACGCAATCAATGAAATTATTTTTTGAGTTACACATTGAGGACGAATTCGCATCGATTTACATATTTTGCTATAGAAATTGGGAACGAACACTTTACCATAAATAAATTACTGACTGACAGAAAAGAACATAGAGAGAAAAGAACGTAGTTTTATTCAGAATTATTACCTGTACATAAATGAATTACATAAAAATACTAGCCGACGCAACATTTTATGTATAAACCACATGTTTCATTCCAAATAACATCTTTGACGACATTTTTGCAGCTGTAAAGTCTAGTTAAAAGCGATATTCATGTACCTGGATGAACTGCCGCTCCAGTTCTGCAATGGTTGCAAATAACCGATTTAAAGAGTAACCCTGCAAAATATTTCAGTGAAGAAGTAAGAGTTATCACTTTGAATGCGGGGTATCATTCTTGCTCCATGGAATGCCACATAATTGTTTCTATTGATAAATTACAAAGTGAATGCGTATAGTTGCGGATAATGCACCATATCATAGAGTAGAAGTTGATAAAGCACCAATATTTTCTTGTACAACAAATCAAACACAAATTAATCGTAATATTAAATTTAATCAAAATTTAACAGAGACGTTACACAATTGACGACATTTTGAAAGTACTTAACTTACTTCCATAGCTTTGTCAACATAAGCCGATTGACATCGCGTAGGGGTTCTATAAGACTCGCTAATATAATGAGCAATATGAGCATATCAATTCGTCTAAGAAAAACATGATTAATTTATAATATCTAAAACATTTTTGTGACGGTTCAATATCCATGCCATTTCTTTTTAGGTATTTCACCACACTGCAAAATAAAAAATATGAACATGAACGTTTTGGAGTAAATTTGTCTTCCTAAACGTTCATGTTCTAATATTCTTTATTTTGTAGTGTAGCCAAATACCCAAAGAAATAGCATAATCATTATTTTATGACTTAACGCTCTTATGAAATGTACTCCAGATGCGTGGCATTTTTTCTAACTACTGCGAGCAACTTTTTCAGATGACTTGAAAAAGATGTTATGATTAAAAATATTCCCCGTCACATTATATCATTGCGAGAGTAAGTTAAAGAATTAGGGAGTGATTGGAACTCTAATTCGTCTAATGAAGTAATGGAGGTGGAATAAATTATTTCACATTTAGCTTCAATTTACCATGTATTTATGGGGAGGGTTTGGTTAAGTACTAAAAAGAATGCGAAGAAAATAAGTTTACGTCATTATAGAACATTTATGATCATGGTATGCCGTTTAGGAGTGATTAGTTATACTAGCACGCAAATATAAGTCAGAAGTTGTCAAAAAATCTAAAAGACATTAGAAGTACTTCCACAATATACACTTTTCATAGGAATATTTTAAACCTTTAAATGTAAATCTCCGACAATATTAATAATTTCTATAATAACAATATATTTTGTAACACCTGTAGATAATCTATCTAATAGTAATTAGACAAAATTGATAAAAAATTTATTTAGCAACTGACATTTGCAGCAACTCATATGATATAACATTGCATATGACAGCAACAACATAAAGTTGTGATTGTTTTCAAAATGAGAAAGTGAAATTAGATACATGCAGGTACAGTAGTCAACTTTCCCGAAACAGGGAACTGCAATGGAAAGGTTGTTCGGATTAGCTCCAGACGTACTGCCAATACTAATTTAGTGAAACCCAATCTCAAATTACATCCTTTCTAAGATACATCATAGGTTTGTAAGAAGCCAAATCTAAAGTAACCAAGAAGAGTTTCAATTTGCAATAAAATGTGCAGCCGCTAAACGTATGTCCCCTTGGTAGGTAAACTTTGTGCTAAAATTGTTTAGTAGTTTTTCTGGCAGGATCTTAATTGTACTGCTTCCATCTCAATTTCAAACTTACCAAGATATTGTTTTGAGCATATTTTTTGTTAGAAAGTTGAACATTAATCCATATGTTAATGTTATGAATTACATTACTAGAATAACATTATATAAAATCACAAAAAAAACACCTAAAAATATTTACAATCATCGTTGTTATTTCTACTATAAGTTCGATATCAATTAATTGAAACTATCAGAAAATCGAACTTAGTTTGTAACTTACTCAAATCGCTTATATACAAAACCTACCAAAACAGTTTGCCAGAACTCATAGTGTCCCTAGTGTACAAGGGTTTACCTAATTGTATTTTTCGAGTGGTTGGTAGGTATTTATAAGGTGGCACTCGAACGGCGCACCAACTAGCGACAGGTAGTTTAGTATTAAAAGGGTTGTTTAATCTCCTATTGAATTGCGCACGGTACCTGCAGGTAGTCAGATCGACCACAGTGAGTCAAGTAACCATTTTTCATTTTTGGCACATAATAGGAAGAAGCAAAGTCGATTTTAAACATTTGTGGACGTTTTTTCACTGAATTAATAGATACAATTGCGACAGGTAGTTTAGCCTTTAAAATGATTGTTTCAGCTTAGTTACCACGAACTGCGGTAAAGTTTAACTTATTTTCGATTTGTAATGATAAAATTATTTTGAAATTGGCTCTAGAATAACCAACAGCGAAAACAATTTATATAACCGGGTAACCGGATTTAAAACCGAACATAGCAAGAGCATGGTATATCAAAAAGTTACTAAAAACATTTAATTGAATTTTAAAAAAGTTGTCTAGATCAGAACTTTAAATTATAGGGGGAGATGAAAGTCATTTAGAGATCAATTCGTTACACGTCATTGATTTACTAAAAATGAAACACTTGCTACGCTCGGTTTTGAAAGCGGTCATCCGGTATGTAAATACTTGTGATATAATCTCGACAGGTAGACAAAAACATCACTTTATGGTTGCCCTCCATTTTAATCCCTTGTGCGCAGTTCGAGTTATAGTAAGGGTCAACCCAGGTAGACAAACATGTTGAGCGCAATTCGAGTGTTGGATTAAGGGACTAATGGGTTTGGTGCGCAATTCAGTTGCACCGATTTATAAGGCAGGTTACTGTGAGGAGTCACTCATCTTTAAGATTATTAGCTTTGCTGGTATTCGACTTTTCAGTTTTTTAGTCCTGCAGTTTTGAATAATGGGGCTGGGTGTTTTGGCTTAATGATTGTGATTTAAAATTGGAGTGGATAATTGTAGAATTGTTATCTTTTGTTTTCGGTCTATGCCATCCAGTAGCGAAGATTACTCTTGGCGTCTGAGCTTGAGGCTTTCGGCTTGGTCGTTTGAGAAATTGTGTCCCATATTTGGAAATGCCCAGAATTGCAGGTACGAGACTGTTATTGTTCTACCTTCGCGTGGTCTGACTTTTTGTGGGATACATTTTTACCCATTTTTCCGGGTTCGTTAGTGTTTCCCACCGGTTGAGATACAAATAACACACTGGAAGAAACCATACCACCTAGTAGCACGAATCTTTTCTTTTTAGATTTCGACTTTTCCAATGCATGCGGTTAACGAGTTAAAGGTCAGGCGTATTTCATTCATCTTTTCTTCGCACCAGAGGTCG